>OX411720.1:20099662-21299662 GCA_948252095.1 Dicycla oo
CTTAAATCACGCTTGTTTTGAACATTTCCCTCGGTTCCAACAACTGGCAGTGATTAAAATTTACGTGGCGCGACCAAGTATTAACGAGCGCGCATTGCGCCTGGGGCTCGTAATCGCAAAGCGCACAAATAAATCCTGCGAGATGCACCTGCCGCGTGCCGCAACCAGACATCACAACACGCTCATGCGACCTGCAGCATTTTTAGTAGTCGTCCAGCGACAAAGCGAACTTCGGACATTAGCTGCGACCAACTTTGTTAATGTTCTGTCACGGCAAATGGGATGACGAAATGCAATCGCACGCAGGTGTCAGGTGGAATGTTAAACGAAAAGTTAAATATGTGTTGAATATTCAGATTGTGTGTCAGTACACGGTCGTTTACGCGGCGCCGGCGCAGGTGGCCGCGCTTCAAGGCTGAAATTCAAAACAGCAGTCACGCATGCGTGAACAGCGGTTTACACTAAGACTGCTTATTTATCGAATCTATAACTTTATTATGAAAGTCAGTTGATCACACAATGTTTATTTGACAATGTTAATATGAAAATAGATAATTAAGGCCGCAATAATCATTCTGAAGTGATTAAAGTTTGTGTGTGAGATGAGAGGTTTACAGCTGGTTTAAGAATCGATATATTGGCACGTTCTACAGTTGGAAATGGCGCAGTGGTGACAATTTATGCAATAATTATTGTGATGGTGATGCGTGCCGGTGTGTTGTGAAACTCTGCATCTCCGCTTTTACCTTCCCGCGCTTGTGAAACACGCAGGTGCGCGCGCGCCGCATAAACACCGACACGGCCGATTTCATTTACTTTTTATGCAATAGTAGGTATCTCTATGTCGTACTAACTAGTGCACGGCTACATTATCTCCGCTGAAGGGCGCTAATAGCCGCACGAGATATTTGATTTAGATGCATTTGTTTATGTGAGCTAACTTTCTACTTTGGAAATAACGATTAAGTTAAAGCGTTAGTCGTTTGTTTCTCTCTAAGCCCGCTGTATTGTACAGCGGGCTTAGATTTATTTTATTTGAATGATTATTTCATTAGCGGATGTCGTAATTAGTTACCAATTTAGTGATTATACATACATGGTAAGTTAGGGTTAATTGGGAACTGTTGGAGTTGGCGAAATGGTCATAAGTTAAAGAGTTCTAGATATACTACTAGAGTTAGGAGGTTACAGAAAAAGAAACTTACGGTTAGAGGCCTGTGTTGCGTATCTTGACTGGGGGCTGTTTTGTGCAGGATGGTGTTGGGCGCAGCGCGGGGTCCAAGCGGGCGCCGGAGCGGGCGCACAGGCGCCGCGCATGCCGGGGTCGCCAGCGCGCTTTCGGCGTCGAACTGATCCATGGCGGGGTGGTTCTCCAGCGCTGACTGCAGGTCGCAGATGTAGTCGATCACATGCTGGATCACTTCCAGCTTGGAGATCTTCCTGTTCTTCGGCATGAAGGGCACCAGGTCCTGCAGCTTGGACAGGTACATCTGGATCTCGGCGTTTTCGCCGTCGCGGTGGCGCTGCACACGGCCGCTGGAGACGGCGGGCACGGAGGCGCCAGTCGCGCACACTGCTGTTATCGCTTTCATTGTGACTGTCACTGAACACGAACACTGGGTTGGAACTAAACACGGGCGCGGTCGTGCGTCGGGCGCGGATTGCGAGCGAGGAATGAGGAGATGCGCGGAGCGACCTAGTATTTATGGGCGCTGGTGGGGCGCGGGGCGGCGCCGGGCGGTCCAATGGGCGCGCGGGGCGGGGGCGGGGGCGGGGGCGGCGAAGCCTGATTTTTCCCCATGGCGGGCGGTGGGCGCCGCGTCTGCCGCGCTGGGCGGCCCTGAGTAAGGCCGTTGCGCTCGTGACATGCACTTTGTCCTGTCTGTATAATCTTGTTTATTTCTGGGTTCTTAATTATTATGTTGTTTGTTTATTTGAGTTAGATTCTACATATATTACTTGAATAACTTGTAGATCCTTCGTAAGTTGTTAGCTTGAGAATCATTAATCAAAGTAATGTCAAGCTAAGTATTGTTTATTTATACCTTCATGTTAAAGTAAAAATTATAGGAGTCTCAAAAGAAAGTGAAAGTTAACTTCAAATAATGAATCGTGTATATACCCCGGTATGTTCAACATGCAGGGACAGCCATTTCATGTATCATAATAGAGGTAGAAGACACGGTGTATTTTTCTATAGAACAAAACTTCAATAGATTTCAGCCTACGTATATCATAAATACATACATCGTCTGAAAACAATATCGTTCAGGTTAAGGGGGTGTTTATAACCAAGAGACGAAAGAGGGAGAGGGGCTTAATAGGCTGCAGGGGTGACGAACAATGGCGAAACGTGAAGGCATCCACTTGTCGCGCTCCCACGGCGACAGGTCCCGGAGGCTGCGTCTGCGCAAAAAAACACCTTTTGAGGCTTTCAATTTGAATTGTAAAAACATAAATCGTGTTTTTATTAAATAAGAGCTTCTACGTAATTGTTTTTTGAATTTTGAAGGAAGTGAGGTGTAAAATTGTGTAACGCTAGGTTCAATATTCAGGTGGAGCTAGAGAAACTAATGTTTTATTAGATTTCATTCATAACTAAAAGTATTGTATTGTTTCATTCCTTTTCATTGATAACTAAGGGTAGACTCTTATTTTACTTAGGACGTAAATAGAAAATGATAAATTATAAAACCGTCACAAGTCTAAAAACCGTAGCAGCAAAATTGGAGTTGGTAAAACTAAAAGAATGTCGTTTTTTTTATGTAATTCAGATCCTGCTTGACGAGGTAGTAAATAGCCACGAGTATAATTAATCAGTGTTTTTAATCTACGAATAACATTTTATAAACGCCATGCGCCGATTAATTATGTAAAAAACATACCTACACTGAGCAGCTCTACCTCTATTTTGGGATGAAATTTCATAGGATACGCTGTCTTCTAATTTACATTTACCTAATACTAATCTATATATAAACTAATAATAAAGCTGAAGAGTTAGTTTGTTTGTATGTTTGAACGTGCTAATCTCTGGAACTGCCTGTCGGATTTGAAAAATTCTTTTGCATTTGATATTCCAATTTCACGCGGACGAAGTCGCGGGCAGAAGCTAGTACTTAATATAATGGTGGACGTGCAGTATTACAATATAATGGAAACATACAGAAGATGTAATAAAGTAATGAGAACTTTTTTTATTTACTAAAATAGTGACTACATTTTTGTACCGTCGTCGTCGGGTCATCCACTATGTACAGACGCCTGCACATCAAGCTACTACAATCTGTCAAATTTCTTTAATATATTAGATTTGCAACTTTATCGCTAAAGCATTAGGTTCAAGTTTGATTGGGAAAATCTGACAGTTTCGGGTAGCTTGACCTGCTGGCGTCTGTACTTAATTAAATTTTTGTTGTTTTCACACCTATACTGTGATAAAAGAATTCAATATGCTTAATTACTTTATTATTACGTCAATCAATCAATCAATCTTCCTAGCCTTTTCCCAACTATATTGGGGTCGGCTTCCAGTCTAACCCGATGCAGCTGAATAACAGTATTTTACATGGAGCGACTGCATATCTGACCTCCATAACCCAGATACTGGGTAATACGATACCCCTTGGTAAGATTGGTTGTCAGATTTTCGGGCTTCTGACTGACGACCGTACCGACTGTCAAAGATCCACGAATGACAGTCGGGAGTTCGGGACCAACGGCTTAACGTGCTTTCCGAGGCACGGAGGAGTTTTGGTATGTAAAGATGGTTACCCATCCACGAACCAACCCCGGCAAGCGTAGCTTAACCTGATGGATCGACCCGTGCGGCTGCTATTGCTTAGCCACGAGCTCCTCACTCTCTCCTCCCTATTACGCGATGTTGAAAAAGTATATAATTTTATCAACAGGTTACACAAGCCACCTTATCAATAAAATTATACATTCAGTAAATATAAAAAGATCTCCAGACTAATTTAAATAAAGAACGTCTGCACTACATTTATTTACGTCGAACCATTTCTTGCTGACATCGAGAATTTTTTAATGAAATTGATGACCTGAAGCGGAGTTTGTCACAAACCCGCCGCGTCGTATAAACGACTTTAAGTAATGATCCAAGATTTATGTTTACTACAGATTAATTAACTTACGGTGCTATTAATGACTTAGGTATTTATATAACCACTTTATCGTTTGACCACACAGAGCCCAGAGGTCCAAATCGCAATAATACTAGGCATAAAAAACGACGCGGCAAAAAACCACGAGTCACCTTGGAGGCGGGAGTAAAGAACTCAGGTAGTGAATTGCTTCATTTTGAGTTATTTGTACCGCCATTTAACGATATAATATGATTCGATAAATTGGAACGTACGCTTGGACGTGACGAACGTAGAGTAATGTTTATGTAGGTATTGTTGTTGAGTTTTTGTTGGCCGTTCAAACGAACCTCATTTGTTACCGAGCTTTTATTACGTAAAATAGGTTAGCGTTAACTTAACGTAGTTTTTATTTAATTTTAGATGAATACTTTGAATTCTATAAATTTGAGCTTACATAGGGATGTTTAGATTGATTTTCGCTTATTTTCAAAAGTGTATCGGTCGTCCGAATCAATCATCCCTATCCAGGGTTGAGATGATTTAAATCGCGATTAAAACCAAGTAGGTATTTATTTTAAATAAATCGTTGATTTAAATGAATACATTTTTAATGCTACAAAATGAACCAAAAAGTATCAAGGGACTTCCCCGATATAAACGACAGCGCACACATAGTACGTATGATTATCTACACTTTTCGAGTATTCCACAAAATGTAAACAAACGACGAAGTGTTTTCGCCCGGCCATTCGTGTTTGATTAGTGAAAGCTTGAATACAACAAAATGGCTGAAAGAAAAAAGATGCTGTATGGGTTTATTATTATACTTTGATGAAAAGAAGTCTGCTTGCAGAAAGTTTAACAAAGCGGTGTGTAAAAGTTGTAATAAGCAGTTAGTGGGTTTAGTAGCGAGAATGAAAAAAACATTCAGAAACATGTGTGGCAGAAAAGGATCGCAATCGATTAGACGACATTCTTTTTTATTAAATATAATTAAAATAAAAAGGTTTTTTTTTAAAAATAAAAACTGGCTTCCAAATGAAAATAGATTCGAATAGGTAAATAAATAACAAAATCTGATTTAAATCAAAAATATCCGATTATTTAGATTTTTTTAAATTAATCATGATTTTTATCAACCCTATCTATCCCAATTGTCTCATGAAACCAAACTAACCATTCTCAATTTCTCACCAAGATAAAGTTACTTAGAAAAACATAATAAACTGATTTACTGTGTCATGTATGATAATCAATAGCACGTAAACGTGTCGTCACGGCTACCTGTGAAATTAGGCGTCACGACGAAGAAAATTTGTGCCGGCGATACAAGTGATACAATACACACACAGACACAAAACGCCGGCCGCGGCGCGCGGCGGCCGTATTATGTCCTCACGTTTCGGACTATTGTTCACTGTGTACTGGCCAATTTGCGTTTTGACAACATTAGGCACCTTGCCGTGCAATTGACAGAATATTGTTTTAATTTTACAGGTAACTTTTGTGGGATTATAAAAAAGAGGGATCCGAAAAAAAAAACACTCAAGTGCCAGGCTGATCCAGCTTTGGGCCTATGGGTTCCGTCGATTTGGCTCTTTTAAATTACAAGATAATTATTTGTATAATAAAGATTATCTGATTGATTACTTTGTGTTGCCTCGTATTCAGTAAATGTAGATCCTGTAGCCACTTAATCCCAGTGTCCCTTTATTTTTTTAATTGTAGTTATTTTATCTTATCACATCTCACTATAGAGAAATGCAGGACTGTCTCAGAGAGAGCTTTTTTTATGAATTGCTGCTGAAACTTGAATTAAAGTTGACTTTCAGGATTTTAGATCAAAATTAATCCCAACCAAAATAGGGGTTTTGGATTTTGCAACCAAAATGCGGAATACAAAACGTCGCGACGTTGAAAAAATAGTGCAAGAGTATAACACGGACATAAACACCTCAAGTACGAAACGGTGACAATGCGTAAAGTGTTTTTATGACTCTGTAAATATTAAGTGTCCGAAACTTTCCGAAGTCCGAAGTGGCTTTGTTTGCAGGTGTCGCGTATTCTCAAACATCTTTTAAATATCGAAGTGTGAAATTAGTAATAACGGAAATGCATGGTAAATAATGATATTTCTCAGCAGTTTCTATGACAATAGTGGCGACACAAAAGCTATTTCTGTTCTTGTAGGTTTACCTTTTAATTGGAAACAAACAGTCTATTGAGGTGGTATATATACTAGTGACCCCTGGTATTAAGTTCCCATGGCAGCTATGCAGGTGCTTTATAATAATCAAAGATCGGAATAAGTAGGTAGCGTATAAACACCTAAACTTCGAGGAAATAAGTAACAAGAGTGGATAATAACCCTCTATAAAATCCCTGAATGATAAACATGACGATTAAATCTCGGGATTTAAGATATTGTGAATTTTTACTTTGTATACAATCGTATAAAATTTACTTTTAATAAAGTAAAAACCGACTTCAAAAACCTAATACGAATAAAATAATATTTTCTTAAAAAAAACTTAACAGCTTCTGAAATCAGTGCCAAGGTAAGGTGCATTGAAGAATTGAAGAAGAAGATTTGGAGTTGGTTTTTACTTTTTTTTAAGTAAATTTATTTTTCCATTTTTTGTTGAATATATGTGAGAACGATGTAAAAAAGACGTATCTACACGCTAAAAGCGTCCAGAGTAGCAAACACAAAAAAAAAGAAATAAGCGTGGCAGCAAGAGATGATCCGTGAATGGGTGGTATCTTTACATACCAAGACTCCTCTGCGCTTCGGAAAGCACGTTAAGACGGTCATTCGTGGATCGTTGACAGTCATTACAGGTTGTCAGAAACCCGAAAGTCTGACAACCAGTCTTACCAAGGGGTATCGTATTATCCAGCGACTGCCTATCAGACCTCCACATAGGGTTGCCATCTTTTTTTTGCAATTAAAGTACATTGGTTACTAAAGGTAAGAAAAATAAAGTATAACACATAAAGTCAAAAAAAATTATCAATATATTTTTCTTTAATAAGTATTATGTTTAAAAACAATTTTTTATTGCTTTTCGCAAGTTTTATCAAATTATTATCACTGCTAAACAATTGCACAGCATCTTTACAGTCTATATTTAAGTTAAAGTAAATAAGTAATTCGTTTTTATCAGGGTCAGAGACGCTATGTTTCTTTCGTCTCACCATTTGCTATGTTCGAAAACATATTTTTTATTGCTTTTCGCAAGTTTTATCAAATTATTATCACTGCTAAACAATTGCACAGCATCTTTACAGTCTATATTTAAGTTAAAGTAAATAAATAATTCGTTTTTTATCAGGTTCAGAGACGCTATGTTTCTTTCGTCTCACCATTTGCTATTCATCACAAGAAAACTCTCTGTGAATGCTGACGTGGCGGAAATAAACAGTAAAAATGAAATTATTTTATACAAGTTTGAAAATACTTGCTGCCATTTTTGTGCAAAACACTTAGAACTATATTTAAATTTTTCCAGTGGGCGTGGATGGCCATATCCGAAATTAAGAGGAATAGTGAAAAGTACTCAAAGAAGTCTCGGGCTCGATTTTGATGAAAACTAAAACTGCATCATTGGATTTTTGAAAAATGCATATCAAAAATAAAAAAAAGTATTTGGTTAAAAAAGAGCTCTTACCTTTAGTTAGCCGTATGTCATTACTTCCCAGAATTCAATTCTTATTAGCGACACTATCGAATGGTGTACTATAATACAGTGTGTTTCTTTTTCAAAATTAACGGTTTCGATTCCTGGCTAGAAATATTGTTTTTTCCAAAATTTAATGATTTAGTTTTCATCAAAATCAAGCCCGAGACTCATTTGAGTAGGTACAGGTACAGGTAGTACATTTCACTATTCCTTATAGTTTCGAATTTGACCATCCACGCCCACTTGAAAAATTCACCCTGTATATCTGATCATAACGTTTGTTTAATAAAACAATTGGCGACATAAAGTTCATCCATAGTTCAATTAATTTTTGGAGATTTAAATTTTATATTATGTTATCAAATTCAACGTTGCTCTTTTTTATATTGCCAAGTGTAAATAACCAGTTTGTGTCATTAAAATCCAACCATTTATTTACGTACTCTATGGCATATAATTAATCTAAGGCTAGCTCTAAGCTCTAAGGCTTTGTCAATAAATAATAAAATTTTTCATGTGAATTTTCGTAGTCAGTTCCGGTGACAACAGTTTAATTTTTTTGCCTGTTGCATAGCCAAAGAAAAAATCTTGTTTCCTTTGTGCTAATCCATCTCTAAGATTAACCATAATCCCATAAATATCTAAAATTGTTATACCTTCTAGACATTTTACGCAAAACAAACAAACAAAAAGTTTTGACAATGACATTGATAATGTTGACATTTGAGGTTATGTTGCTTTCAAAAATTATCTAGAACGAGTGTTCAAGTGGCTCTGGCGACCTATCGATTCGGCACCAATCGATAACGTTCCGTTTTACGAAAAAATGCTTACGACCAAACATTTTTGAATCTCAGAGAAATCAAATCATGCGAAATAAAGTATTTTCACTAGAGTCCGACCGAAACTGGTTTTCCGGCCGAAACTGAATCCGAAACCAAATATTCGGCCGTGGCTTCATTTTCGGCCGAAACCGAAACCGAAACTCACGTGGTCAAGTATAAAATTCCTTAAAATACTGGTGCATTTTACCCATTATTCTGCATTAATTAGGACATGAAATGGAAACATAGTATATCATTTTTTTTTGTAATCATTTATTTAATATAATATATAAAAAATATATTAATAATATTTTTATTATTTTTTCAAATTAATTTTCATAGCAAAATGTTTATCAGTTATCAATAATCAAATCACTAATTGTTACAGTTTCATTAAATACTAAGTATTGGTATTTTGAAATCTTATTATTTATACTTTGGTTTGTATTTGCACTTAGAAGAATCATCAATCTCTTTTAGGTACCTCTTATATAAAAATAATAATTACTAAAATTACTATTACACTCACGACACACGTCAATTCCCGAACAGGGCCGCCAGCGTCCGCCAAAGCGTTGCCGCGAGAAACGAAGTTAGGCGAACGTGCACAACAACTTCCGAAATCTGTTTCGGTTTCGGCAAAAGTTTCGGCCAATTTTGGCCCAAACCGAAACTGCCGCCGAAACTTGGCCAAAACCGAAACCGAAACCGAACTTTCGGTCGGACACTAATTTTCATGTACTTTATTTTGCTCATAAAGTATAAAGTACGTTGGCCCAAAATAGAGAACAATACTTTATTATAAAGTACGGCTGGCAACCCTATCCACAACCCTAACTGGGTTGTGAGGGTCTGATAGGCAGTCGCTCTATGTAAAATACTGGTATTCAGCTGCGTTGGGAAAAGGCTAGGCAGATGATGATATCACGGGCGGCACTCGTTCACGGACATGACGCATGGATCGCAGTACCATTTAGCTCAACCATTTTGAAGTGATGAATGACATAAGCAAGCAAGCAAATGATGGTTTTGACATAAGCAAGCAAGCAAACAAGCAAGCTTACGTCAATCCTGTTGAAAATCGTTGCAGAAAAACGAAACGCTTTGGAAGCTATTGCCAGATGTCTTGGCCCTGGACACTAGAGCTTTTGCTTTTGCAATTAGGTAAGTAGGTTTATTTCAGTTAAGATTCGATTAAATGACTTGTCATTTTTAAACATTTAGCCATACACAAGATATGTTACGACGACGTTTAAAATCTGCTGCGTGACACGTGACTACACAGCGTTTAGCTTTGACGCGACGCGCGGACTAAAGACAAAATGTCTTAAGTAGGACGTTTTCGAGTCCTCACGACGCGCGCTGGACACATATAGGTGACATAGGTATGCCTATTTTTTATATAATATCATTGCATTTAACTAAAATATGTAGATTTTTAAATTACACATAGGGTTGTGTTATAATATGAAGGCTACAACACTGGTATGAATATTGTATGTAACACAACGATTGGAGTTGAATTGTTTACGCAGCCATAAACGTCGAACCTTCGTCGAGCGAACTGTTCGACGTTTAAAAATCGATTATGCACTTGAACTCCAAGAATTCAATTAAACAGTTGACGTTCATTTTCTTATGTTCCTATCCTTGGACGAGGCCCCTATAAATTATTGATAGATGAAGTAAATAGAAGATATTGCAATATATAAGTTTCTCAATAAACGTCAGTCCAGCATTCCATTTATTTGACATCATTGTTCATATTGTTGGAGTGTTTCTGTGTTTCCATTAAAGGTCTACGCATTAGGTCGGGGTGGAGCGTTTACCCCCGCGCGTGTCGTGGGAGTGCCGGGCGCGTGCCGCTCCCATCACGCGATACACCCCGGTCCCGATTGATCAGTGTTATTTATTGCGATATTACTGATATTAGTACACTCATTGTGTACATGCGGTTAATTGTTGTTCGAAACAATAGTTTCGAGCGCTCTATAAACCCCTTTTCTTGTAGTATAAAATGGGGGCTACGTCAGGATTATTAGTAATCAAATTCGTATAGGATTCATTAACGATTGTATGGAAAACAGAAACAATAAAATCCTTTAATGGATTATTAAGCCTACTAATAACCATTACGCAGCAAGAATTAGTACTTACTTGCGTATCAATAAACAAAATTGCAAGCTACGAAACCCAATATCCTCGCCAGAGGCTATAATGAACCCTCGTACAATATTGGCTAGCCGTTATTGTTCCTCAGCGTGTGCTTATTGACAGAACAAACAGTTCGATTCGTGTGATACCCTCCGCTCCCACGGGAGGGCGCGAGAAATCCCTTAATTCGGACAGTGCAGGTGCGGGCTCATTACGTGCTTTTCGCCACGTGGCGGCGCGTGCACTGCACACATATCGACTTTAGTTTTAGGTCGAATGCGTTGCACGCACTTAGAATATTACTTTGATCGACGTAGATTAATGGTTGAATGTTGTATATTACGTGCTGGCGCCTGTTATGTAGTAGATAGGCGGGTAAGGTATATCTTTCCTAGACTACCTATTGTTGAATAACTTGAAGAAGCATACAGTTCAGTCTTCAGTCTTTAGGTAGGTATGTCTTGTGCTAACATTCTTGTTATGATTCTTGAAGGGTTCTATGGAATGAGTTTATGTAATACCATAAAGTTTGTAGTTTTATCTTAGTTTATGCATGGGTACTGTTCTTTCACACTTCGCCTTTGGTACACATTACATACAGACCTACTTAAATATTTATGTAAGTACATAGGTGGGTACGGAAGGTAGTTATTTATGTATATTACGGATATATTTTTGTACATGTCCCAAAATTATTGAAAGTAACCCATTTCACAGTCTGACTCACCCCGCTTCTCACGTTGCTTGAACCGAAGCCACAAAATTCCGAATAAGGTTGGAAAATTCAAAGTTCCGATGGGAAGCGGTGATTTCTCGTGTGAACAGTGCGGCGTGGGAAGGTCGGTCTGTGGCTCGACTGGCTCGGGTGGCTCGGGTCACAGGTCGGGATAATTACGAGCGAAGCCGAGCTTTCGACGCACGCGCATCTCTACGGGGTGCAAGGAGGATCATCGGCTGATATTGCACGTTTAATTATTGGATATTGTTAAGTGTACCTATGCTCTATGTATCTGATTAGGATTTTGATGCTGGGCGGAGAATGACCAAGCCCTGTTATGCGTGTATCGCGTGAAATCTTGTCCAAGTGTAATTTGGTTTGGGAGCGTTACTTTCAAAATGTTTGTCGATACTGAATTCAATGGCTTCCAATATGGCTACCTTATCTGTAGCTTACAAAATCAGAATAAGATGTTAAGATCTATTTCGAGTAATTTTGAAGCTTTTGACTGACGAGTCTAATTAATTATAATTTTCACAAACATACTAATAGTTTTGTAACCAAATCGTTTATAAAGAAGTAGTCGTTTACTATATAGGAATGCTACAGTCGTGAGTCTGATGGTTCCCAAAGTAAATCGCGGCATAATTTAGTTGCGAGCAAGCGCGAGCGCAGCCCGTGAGATAGTAGGTGTTCCTGTGTGAACCGACCCGTGAGAGATGCACCGAGAGGTCACGAACATACACGAACATGAGTAAAATATACCACGACTTAATATTGGTAATGAGCCAAGAATTACGAGCCGACTGAATTTAATGCTCGCTAACACGCGCATCTAATCCTTGTATAGCGGCAGGTATGGTCCATGATTTAAGACGAAAGGGTCAGGGTGTCCCGCGAAATTCAAATTTTCTTAGGTTTTTTTGCAATTTACAAGTCAGTATTAGGTTGTACGTTGATCAAAATTAATTCGCGGCCGAAACAAGTATGTACTTAATAATTATAATCATTAAAGTGATCGATACAACTCTTTAAGACCAGGACATTTGAGGATTAAACTAACTTAAGGAGTTGTATTACTGATTCTAGTGATTATAGTTCTGTAAATACATTTTGTAACGGCCGCGAATCATATATTATTTAACATACAACATAATACTGACTTGCTAATTGCAAAAAACGTATAAAAATGTGAATTTCGCGGGCTACCCTGACGCTTCCCCCTTAAGAGCTAAGAAGCGGCGGTGTTTGGGGGGGGCTTATGTCCAGCAGCAGACGTCATTCGGCTGAGATGATGATGATGATGATGATGATGATGATGATGATGATAGCCTTTTTCAACAAGTCAGCAGTAAGCATACAAGATCTATTAATCCGATCTTAACAACTACCCTAGGGTAGCTTTTTTCAGGGGTGTAATTTCGATTTAAAACTGCTCTTTTTATAAATCAATGGTTACATCAATTTGATATAGCTGTCCCGCTTAACAACCCTGTCTAGAGATTAATAACGTGGCTCCCACATAGGCGAGGGGTTTTAATTCGCAATAAGCGTAAAAGGCATTTAATAATGCAGACGTCCGTCCACGTGCGTGCATTGTGAACAAATACCTAGCAATCGTAGTAATGAAGGCGCGGGGGTGGGGGGTAGGCGGCGGAGAGGGGGGACGCGTGGCAGCCACGTGACAGTTTTACATTACCGCCCGCCGCTCGGGGTGATTTACATTCGGTTTTTTGTAACATTTCCACTGATTAAAAGACAACATTACACAAAATTGATAGCGAAAGTTATTGATGGTTATTTTTAAAGTAATGAAATGGACTATAGAGTTGAAAGTAAAAGAAAGGCCCAAGGTACCTTGGGCCTTTCTTTCTTTCATGAAAGTGTAACCTGCTTGTAGCGATAGATAGAGCAGTCAATACTTGTGAGGGCATTTATTTGAAGTATAGAAGATGAAGATGATGCTGCACCGACCCCAAATAAATTGGGATAAGGACAAAGAAAAAAAAGAAAAGAAAAACAAGAGAATGGTGATGATGATCTGTAATATGTAAATAATAATCCCTGAGCAGGCGCAAACCTTTATTTCAAAACATGTTAAAATAAATCTTTCCGATTACTTATTATAGTTTTTGACTACGTCAGCAATCCCGAACAGCCTTTCCTTAATTACAATATATAAGCTAACAGTAAAATATATATATTATGTACTAGTATATAATAAAAAATAAAAATAAAAAGGGAAAGAGTTCATTGGGCATCAAAAAAGTCGTCAAGCTTGACATAAATGATGTACGGCTTCAACTTTGAGTTAAAAATAATTTTTTAGTTTCTATAAGAAACAATAGATTTCAGGTTGGTTGGTGATTACATATTTCACTGAATGTTCACATTCTTTATTCTTTACGTGACATTATTATGTGACTACTTGCCTAGTCAAGAAACTCAATTGTTCCCCAGTGGAAAATCGCAACTGTACGAGAACCATTAAACAAAGAACCCACATAGCGATGTCAAAACGAAACTCCCACAGATTTATAACAAAAACTGTGTCGATGTTCCCACAATCGTTGTTATAATGAACGCTGGGAATCAAGCGGATTGGATCACCCTGTGCGCGTACGTCACCCCGCGAATCAAAACCAATTTACGAAAACCCTCAATTACAAACAACTGTACTCTACGAAGCTAGAACAGCGAGAGGCCTAAGTAAGCTGGTGGTGGCTGCAATGTTCGTATGGGGTGTTTTGACATGGCGTGGGAGCCGCCTCTATTGTGAAGGTACTTAACTCTGATAAAGGAACTATAGGACCATTAGCCGGATTCGTTTTGCTCATTCGTTGTCGCTGATGAATGGACATTGGATTATGATACGTAAAGAGATTTCGATAGAGGCACGACGCTGGAACGAAAGCAAAGCGACTGGGCAAGATTAATGTTGGCGAATATGATAAGTTAGTTTGTTGCATGTGCTTTATGTGCCTATTTATTGTCTAAGTAAGCACTGCATATCTGCTGCTTCGATTACTTAATCGTATAAGGCTGTAATTCCTCAAGTTAACTGATTTTCGTTTCATGTATTTATGGTAGCATTTAATAATTGATTTCATTTTTGCAAACATGTGATCTCACTCTAGATTACGCGTAGAGGTTTTAACAAAACAACCAAAGATCGCTATCAATGCTTTATCATATTGTTGCTTAAACAATAGAAAATTCGCAATACACGTCGACGTGTTCACAAGACTATGCCCCATTCACTAAACCAATGAGCCGTGGAAAGTATTATTGAAATTTTCGAGCACCTTTAAATGCGATAGTAGAATAGGCCAGTCCCGGGGTGAAAGCCAGGTGTATCGGGGTACGATATCTTGATTCACTTATGAGGGCTTTATGAATGTCGGTTTTTTTGGTGAAAGAACCGCCCTTAAACCTTTGGCGTCAATTATTCGTGACCCTAATTGCAGATGATGTGATATGAGCGTATTGTAATGTAGTTGACGTCGCTATTGCTTTATTTGAGAAGCTTTTTTTTCATCCCTGACTGCTGTGTAAAGCAGTTGTTTGGGGTTTTTAACTTTGTTTGCTATTGTTGACTTTCTTAGACGTTACCCACATTGTTGTAAGGTTGTGTTCTCATGTTGGCCCATTGACCAGATGTTCGTTACTAAATGTTAGCTTCTGAATCGTTTTGGGAATTATTTTTGAGCAGTTTTAAAATGCAACGTCGAGGAAAAGATAATGAATGTTTATTCCAGTTGTAATGGGAATTAGGACTTGCTCCAGTAATTAAATGCTAACACAACAAAACCACATCCACTTATTTAGATTAGTCTATGAAAAAGGCCGACGTTCACCTCATTGTAGACATCAACGGATTGTTATGAATGACATCATAGGTACTTGAAAATCATTGAGCCTATAATAATAAATTGGCCAGCTAAAGATGTGAACTAAAAATAGTACATATATAGTTCCATTCATTAATTGTCTTACTTGTTGTGTGAGTCACCAATTTATCTCAGTTTTGGGCACAATTTATAGCTATGATTATAATTGTATGACATAAGAGTATCCTGCTTTTATCTTTAGCGCAGATGATATCTTGTTATTGGAGTACTCAAAGTCTACTAAAGTGGACAAAAGTTAGTATAAATGGAAAGTTCACTGGATGGACGTCCATTAACAAATTACTCCTTGATAGAGACATCTCTCAAGTTTCACCTTGACATTATGACATGTGCACCTAGATTTCCGGTATATGTGGCCAAATTGACACAATTTCTTTATCTTGTCCAATGCATTTTATAGTTTCTCTTTTATGTGATGTGTATATATGTATATACAAACTGTGTGTTTAATTTTTGTAATTGGTTTTAAACCGTCTTAATTAATTAAATAAATAAATAGCTTAGGATTATTGAAAATAAAAAGCACAAAGGTAGCCCGCACCATTAAAATTTTCTTACGTCTTTTGCAATTGCAAATTGGTCAGTGTCAGGTTGTATCTTGATAAAAATATGATTCGCTACCAAACAAATGTGTATTTACAGAATTATAATCATTAGAATATTACATCACTCGTGCCTCTCTTCAGGACCTCTACTTTTTCAACCACTGAGAATATTTTATGCTTGGCATTGGCAGTCAGTGAAAAAGATGAATAAATTTGTGAACTGTGATAGGAACAACGGTGAATAAGATTTCATTGAATTGTTGAAAATCATTTAGTCCATGGTTATAATTTTTACCTACAGCTGCAGAAAACTCCAAAATTGCTCAGTTGCATATGCTTAGGCAAGCTGCTAGCACAGCTCCCCTATAAAATCACCAGCCCAGTCGGCCTGTATGTGAATCGCGGTGCTTTGCTTTTCACACCGCGCGGCAAATCGCAGCTGCGACGGACAGTCGCGCGTACAGCTGCCGTCGCGTTTGTATGCAAACGCCCTAATAAACTAACACTTTTTATTACTTGGCGCACTATGGGTGTATTATGACCTCGTAGATTACAGCGCTAATCCCGATAGATAAGATGCCTTCCGTAGTTTAAGAATGGAAGACGTTGAGGAAGTATAACGTGTATCTTATGAAATTGTTCCCATGGCACTATAGTGTACGTTTTACTATTATTGACTACTGAATGAATTCATTTTAGCGATTTGATGCATACTTTACTGTCATTTCTTGATCCGGTCTACTGGTTGCAGATGACAGAATAGAGCTTCTTGGTGCAAAATCATTTTGAAATACCATCATCATTCTCCTGCCCTTGTCCCAATTTATTTGGGGTCGGCGCAACATGTCTTTTTCTTCCATACTTCTCTATTAGTCGTCATCTCGGTAGTCACTCCCTTTCTGGCCATATCATCTTTCACACAGTCCACCCATCGTTTCTTTGGTCTTCCCTTACTCGTATAGCCCTCCACGTTCATACTCAACACTTTCCTGACGACATTTTCCTCATTCCTCCGCATCACATGCCCATACCATGACAACCGATTTCCACACAACTTTTCAGTCACCGGTCTCACTTTCAGACTTCCTCTTACATACTCATTTCTTGTTCTATCCATTCGCGTAACACCACACATCCCTCTGAAACACCACTATATACAAAAGAAAACCTCCCACTCTCATCAATGTCAAGTCTTTATCTAGACAGCAGTGCAGAATCACAGATGAACACATTAAACAATATCTGAAGCGAATGTGTTCAGCTGCGGGGCATGTGCCGCTCGGACGAGGTCCACATGGCTGGTCGCAGACGCAGATGACAGAGCTCCATTGTTGAGCTATATCTGTGCGCGCACGTGGCGCCCGCGCAGGGCGGCCCGCCCTTAGTATGACGGTATTTATGATACATGAAGACGACTCGTTTATAAGTAGGTAGGTACTTACATGATTTTTGAAGTCATGATTTAAGTACGTAGAAAAAGCTGCAGGTAAGTGGTACAGTGTAAACTCTACGTATATATAGCGGCACCTATGATACTGCGCATTTTATGGCGTTATTGAGAGTTGTCGTTAAATGGAGAGAATCCGATACATCTGATATGAATTATTATTTACTAAAAGCCTGTGATGTCTCACTGCAGTTCAAAGGCCTCCCTGTCCCTACTTTCGATTTCACTTCTCTCTGTCTAAAGCTACTGACGACCAGTTATTGTTGAAGGAGTCCAGCTCATCCCGCCATGAAATTTAAATGGAGAGAGGAAAACTCAATATTATTTTACTATTATCAATCTGCCTAACCTTTTCCCAACTGGAGCCTTTCTCAAAAGGCTATTTTCCCAACTATGTTGGGGTCGGCTTCCAGTCTAACCGGATGCAGTCTGAATACCAGTATTTTACATAGAGCGACTGCCTATCTGACCTCCACAACCCAGTTATTGGGTAATACGATACCCCTTGGTAAGACTGGTTGTCAGACTTTCGGGCTTCTGACGACCCGTAACGACTGTCAAAGATCCACAAATGACAGCCGGGACCAACGGCTTAACGTGCTTTTCGAGGCACGGAGGAGTCTCGGTATGTAAAGTTGGTCACCCATCTACGGACCAACCCCGGCAAGCGTAGCTTAACCTGAAGGATCGACCAGTTTGTAATTATCTAAGTTACAATATCTTAATGTCAACTGCTCATCACCTTTTACAAATTAATTCTTTTCCCGATGTTAATTATTGAGGAGTTCTCCTGGTAAGTTACCTACCAGGAGAACTCCACATCACCATAAGCATTGTGACGAGCATAAATAACTTAGCAACCATTATTAAAGTAGGTATCTAATCGAATCGCAACCCTTGAAATACTTATTATTGAGTAGTTCCGGTGGCCATCTGTGATCTTCATCATCAGTTCCACTTGACCAAATAGTGCTTTCCAAGAACAAATGCACGAGTTACTATAAAATATACCCAAATCGGTGTGCCTATAATATTTGAAGAGTTCCGTCGATTTCTCCAGGATCCCATCATCAGATGATAATGATGATAATGGGACCAACTAGAAAGTATACCCTTTCAAACAAAAAAAGAATTTTCCAAATTAGTTCAGTTGTCTTCGAGTAATCGGGGAACATACTTACATAAAAAAAAAAGATTCCGATGAACTGAGAACCTCCTCCTTTTTTTGAAGTCGGTTAAAAAGTACTGTTTATTGCTTAATAATGACGTGTCGTTACTACTTGGAGTACTATTATTTATTCTGTGCTTAGAGTGGGCGGGATGGTACATAGAGTGTATCATTGTATGAACAACAAGATAAACCAAACGAAGTCGAGTAATTTCGACGTTTTAGGGAGAAAATCGAAGAAAAGAAAAGAAATTACTATTTCTATAATTTCAATTAGTTACTTGTTGCTGCAATACCTCCCTAACCTTATGGTTATACTTAGCTTGTTTTTAAAGATACAAATATTTTATCTAAACGATAGAATCAGGTTACGTACCTCCAGACATGTCGTAAAGGTGATCACGATCATATAATTTTACAGCGGCTTTACGATTTGTTGCCTTTGGTTCAAAATACCTATATCAAAAATAGATTCTAATTTCAAATGTTATTAAAGGTGGCCAGTGTAAGAGTGTTATTTTTTAACGGTAGAGAAAGCCATATTTTAATAAGGTTCAGGTTAACATCGTCATTAACCAAAGAAAAAAGTAACAAGAGTAATTCGATATTTGAAAAATGCTATGAGTAAATGGAATTTCTAGCTCATCATCATCATTCTTCTGCCCTTACCCCTTTTTATTTGAGGTCAGTGCAACATGTCCCTTTCTTCGATACTTCTATATTAGTCGTCATCTCGGTAGTCACCCACTTTCTAGCCATATCATCTTTCACACAGTCCATCCATCGTTTCTTTGGTCTTCCCCTACTCTTATAGCCATCGACATTCATCCACAAAACTATCCTATCGTCATTTTCCTCATGCCTCCGTATCACATATCCATACCATAACAACCGATTTCTGCTCAGCTTTCAGTCACCGGTGCCACTTTCAGACTTCCTCTTATGTACTCATTTCTTATTCTATCTATTCGTGTAACACCACTTAGCAACATCCCTCTTAGCATTCTCATCTCAGCTGCATGCGATTGCCTTTCATTCATCCCTTTTGTGGCCCAACATTTAGATCCTTACAAGTCAGGTCTAACCATTGTTTTATAAATCTTACGGGAATGCGGGAGTCGCCGATTGTTCCCGTGACCTGCCGCCATTTATCCATATAATATTAAGTCTGTGCTTAACCGTCAGATCTATTTCGCCATCGCTTTGCACTGAGTGAATCGAGATACGGTTGGAGTCGACTGGGAGAAGTGCGCCATCAATCACTATGGCTCCAGAACAGGAGAGACCGCCGAAATCGCAGAACATGTATTGTTTTGGTTTTGCTGATTTTCAAGCTAATATTCTCCAGCTTCTGTTGCCAAAACAGAAGAAATGTGTGGTGCGGTGGTTGTAGTTGGTCGTTTTAGTTTGAAACTGACCACAATGCAGAAACAGGATTCGTAGCTCTCAGTTAATTTCATACATACAAAATCAATCTGCCTAGCCTTTTCCCAACTATGCTGGGGTCGGCTTCCAGTCTAACCGGATGCAACTGAATACCAGTATTTTAAATGGAGCGACTGCCTATCTGACCTCCACAACCCAGTTACTGGGTAACACGATACCCCTTGGTAAAACAGGTTATTGTCAGACTTTCGGGCTTCTGACGACCGGTAACGACCGTCAAAGATCCATCCACGAATGACAGCCGGGACCAACGGCTTAACGTGGTACTTTCCGAGGCACCGAGGAGTCGCGCTATGTAAAGATCACCCATCCACGGACCAACCCCGCTTAACCTGATGGATCGATCCGTGCGGCTTTTATTACTTAGCCCTAGCTCCTCTCTTCTTGATTTTATACGTACATAAACTCACGCCTTATCCCACGGGGGGTAGGCTGAATCTACAGAACGCCACCTGCAAAATCCTCACATACTTATTTTGCCTCGTTTACGTTCATTGATTGCAAAATTGAATATTATGGTTGAACTGTTGAAGCAAAATATCACAAAAGAAATATATATTCTGTGAAACTAAGTACTGACATATTTGGTCCACCGCCGCTTAGAATGGAGATTTGATTAAAGATAACTCAGCAGATCAGTGAGCGCCTTGTCCTCCGTAAACTACGGCGAAACTAAGTAACTTTGTGTCCATCTTTTACAGTAACTATAGAATCTTTTTGATAGGATAAATACACAGTAATCTACAATAGGTACATAGGTATATGTTCTTTTGTCCTGAAATCCATTTTAGTTTATAGAACTATAAAAAAGAACTAAATCCAGATCAATTTTTTCTAGTTTTTACCATATTACTCCTACAATTTTCATTAAAAGTGTTCATAAATCTATACAGTTCTCTACAAAACAATAGGGAATGATATCATGCACAGATCTTAAAAACACAGATATCATGTCATTACTCTTTTTAGTCGACTCAATAGATTTTTTTGTAAATAGATAATTGCTTCATATTTTGCAATAAATAACCAGCGTTATCTCATCGAACTTCTCTTTCTTTTCTATACAGTCAGACAGTGACCGCGATTTTACGGGAGGACAAGTCTTAACAAATGTAAATCTGCGACACACATGCGCTCTCTTCGACGTTTTTTTATATCCACAATCCGTAAATATTGTGATTCCTGTACTCAGTATTGCTTGTTAGTCATGTTAGTTTTTTTTACTACTAAAGCCAGTTGTGTTTAATAATTCTCAACGTATTATATGTAGTTGAAATGTGAGTATGTAAAATGGAATTTCATATAATGTGTGCATACTTACATCATGTGCGAATCTGATAAGCCTTTATTGCTGCAGTAAACTCCGCTTCAATCTATGATGAAGTGTGATGTACTTGACAGGTGTATTAGGTAGGTACTTCCTGGATTTTATTTTATTGCCTAAAATGTTTTACCATAACTCTTGTTAGGTATTGAAAATATTTTATCGTGGTCGTCGAAAAGTGCTGGGTTGCCTCAAGATTTGCAAGATTCAGTACTTCAAGAAACTTTATGTCTGGTGTTGCGCGATCCCTTCACTCCCTTCCCTATTAATATTTCCCTGAATAATAGTATTCTAACGAACAAGAAGCTGGACTATAAATGGCTTGATTGATATCATCTAACAAAGTACGCACGTGAAACATTTCACATCTGGGCACATTCATGGCTCATTGTCGGACCCCCGGCATTTCGCTTGATTAATGATAGCAACACTGTGTCAATATTTGCATAAGAAACGGACAAGAAAGGAACTTATCATCCCGCAGATCTCGCTTGCGTACATTTGATGACTTTCGTGTTGAATTACGTTCAAGTTTATGGACATTTTGGATTTTGAATTCTATTTTGCTGAACGTAACACCCAATTTTATTTGCCAAATTATCGTTTCACTTAAGTAAATGAAAATGGGTCTTAATTTGGTCCTGTAAGAATCAAATTGGAATGGGTTGTTGTGTTGCAAGTCCAAGATGCGACGCAGACGTCAAGATCCGATGTAAACTCGTCAGGCGCGTCAATAAAATTATTCATTGGCACACACTCTATTTAACAGTTGATGAGACAACCCTGCGAGATTTATCAAGGATGTGCCAGATAGTGTTTCTTGAAACTCACAATACTAAACACATACATACAGTTTTACTGGTCTACGTGGAGATGCTATCTAACTGTACACCGTGTCTTGTTTGCATAACAAGTGTCTCTGAAATAACTTTAAGGATTAATTTTGTCTTCTAACATTTGAAGGAGGATACATTACACATAAAACTCAGTCGTTAAAGTCCTTATCGTTACTTCGTTTGAGTTATAAGTAAATATTTTGTAGACTTTAATCATACATAGATAACATCATGATTTATTCGTTTGTTTTTAATAGCATAGCTTACATACAAGAGCTCAGTGCATAACTGGTGCAAATATTTTAAAAGGTGAGAAAAAGGATATTATTTTTAATTTCCGATTTCTGCGCGCGCGCCTGCCCTAGACATCGTAAGAGCGGTCCACATAGCGGGCTGATTGATGCAATGAAAAATGACGCGACAATGTTTTGAGAAATTGCGTGCTTGAGAGGGACAGCTTTGTAGCGGACACAGAATAGGATTTTATTACTTGCATAATTTAATACGTGTGATACGAACCGGACCGCGGGAATACTTTGTATGCCTTTTGTACAACACTTGATTAGGGAGATCACCTTTGCTTTCCGTTTATTATGTCTGAAAAGATTGTCATTTATCTGCGTCTTATTTTAGGAGTCATTCCGTTAATGTCATTCATGGACCTTGTAGATGAGTATGCTTACATACATTTATTATAAAACATGTTGATACGATGTTTTATTATTGTTGACATTTAGTAGGCACTGTGCAAACAGCGATTACACACGATTAGATTCCAATTGAAAAGCAAACTTTTGAACGAGGTCTTTCGAAAGATTTTCGTAAGTCGTGCTATTCTTGAAGATTGATAATTAAACCTGACAGAACTACGATTAGCGGCGCGCGGTCATTTACTATGGACTCACTAATAAGCTGGTGGAGGCGCCGTAATGACGTCGCGAAATTCGTCACCGAGAATCGCGATAGTGTGAGGAGCGACCAACTCCCGCGCAGGTGTCCGGCCACAACCTTTTGTCTGTCCCTCCACTCATATGTTAGCGTCAAACGACTGTTATTTTCAAGCAGCTCATTTTACACACGCTCCACATTTTCAATATATTCTAAGTTTTCTTTTCAGTTCAATAACAAGTCTGAATGATTGAGTAACCTGAAGAAGTTTTTATGCCGTACGGAAATCTTCCAAATTGAAAAATAATTTAGGGTCTGTGGTTGAACAGCCGGTTGACGACAAGGGTTTCACATAAATTGTTATTTAGTAGTAGTTTACCACATTGTTTGTGAATTGGTGAAAGCTTACAATTATTCAGTTTCACTGAGTTCTTTCACACTGCTATATTTGCCGGTCTAATCCTTAACACATGTTTTTAATCCAAATGTAAGCAAAAGGATTTTACTTTGTTGAACACCTGAGCAGAGGACAACCTCTGCTCAGGTGTTCAACAAAGTATCATCACCATCAAGTTTCTGACCACAAGGTCAGAAACATCAGGACAAAGATATATCCACAGACAAAGATGTCTGCGTACCAAATGTACTAAGTATCTAGACACACGTGTGCTCTCTGCACAGATGCAAAAATTTACCGCCACCTGACAATTATGAGGAATAAGGAAACAATAAGACATTTATGACTCCAGTTTATTGGTGAGCGCCCGCGCCGCCCCCGTTCTGTTTTACGGAAACGCTCGCCACATTTGGCGATCACCTTTCTTTAGAAAGCTATAAGCGCTAGTTGTAAAACATTTCATAAAACAGTCGTTATCTGGCCATGTGCGCTGCAACTGCAGGATTCTGTTCCCATACCGGTGCACGTGTAAGGAAGCTAGTTCGCAAATCTGTGCGACACATTGGCGTAGTTATCAGTGGAGCTGCCGCACATGGGGAGCGGTGATAACATTGTGACTTGTGAGGGTTTGTTTGTGATAACTAGCTGAAGCTTTCGTTCAATCCTCTGATTCTAGTTGAGTTTTTGTAACGAGTTTTTCTTAATAATTTTACTGTTTAACCGACTTCAAAAAGAATGTACTGTATTCGACCCGTGTGTATGTATGTTTGTATGTGTGCGATTTTCACAAAAACTTATAAACAAATTCTTTCACTAACGTGATCTACATACTTTCAGGAAGGTTTTAGCATATAATACAATGGATTTTTTTTTAATTTGAGATGGGTTTGCTCTTGACTCTAGTCTAGGTCAGAGGTGACAGAGACAAAGTCGACGATAGAGTGAGCTTACCCAGAAGAAGCATGTTCACTCTCACTTTGAAGAGATTAGAGTTGTATGCGCTCGTACCTTCTAAGTTATGTAATTCTTATGCATAATGTACTGTAATCTCCGGCATCTCTAAGAGGATTTTGATAATTCTTCTGTTCGTTCGTCTTGGGCTTATGTAATTGTATACTTAACTAAAAATGAAAAAATAAATTTACTTAAAAAAATGGTAAAAACCGACTTCAAAAACCTAAAATTAATAAATTAACTTCTAACTATGGCAAAAAAATGCTAACTTTTGAAGGACCACAACTCTATAATAAATTACCGTCCTGTATAAGGAATCTGTAATACTGGAGGAGCTCGTGGCTAAATAATATCAGCGCAAGGGTCGATCCATCAGGTTAAGCTACGCTTGCCGGGGTTGGTCCGTAGATGGGTGACCATCTGTACATACCGAGACTCCTCCGTGCCTCGGAAAGCACGTTAAGCTGTTGGTCCCGGCTGTCATTCGTGGTTCTTTGGCAGTCGTTACGGGTCGTCAGAAGCCCGAGAGTCTGACAACCAGTCTTACCAAGGGGTATCGTATAACCCAATAACTGGGTTGTGGATGTCAGATAGGCAGTCGATCCATGTAAAATACTGGTATTCAGCTGCATCCGGTTAGACTGGAAGCCGACCCCAACATAGTTGGGAAAAGGCTAGGCAGATTGAATACTGGTGACGAACTTTTTGTAATCTGTGTATGTTTTAGTATTGTTCTCAAGTAAGTTACATATGTCTTTATTAGGCATAAAGTTTCTTTAAACCGAAACCGAACTTCCATAAAAAAAACATAACAGCTTCTGAAGTCGGTGTCTTCAATTCATCAATGCACTTTAGCTTGGCACTTGGCACCGACTTCAGAAGCTATTAAGTTCTTTCATGAAAGTTATTTTATTCATTTTAGGTTTTTGAAGTCGGATTTTACTTTTTTTTTTTTAAGTAAGTAAATATTTATGAATATTTTTTAGTGTACTTGGGAATTTTTTTATTTTTTATTATACTGGAACTTTCCTGTTACGTACAAAAAAAAACGATAAAATTTGTACTTAGACGTAACCAAAAACGTACAGGTTGGAAAATATATTATCATAGCAAAATAAGTACCGACGCAACGAAAATAGTCGACTATCGTGAATATTAATGTTCATATTTTCAAACAATAACCTTATCTAATTATTTTTATCGAATGTACCGGTTGTAATCAAAACTGCGTGGGCTTATGTCCTGAGGCTCGCACCATGTGACCCGAATTTGTCAGTACATTCAGGTGCACCACGTATTATGCCTATTGTCGTTAATCAGGCTTAAGATAATGAGCTAATCTATGAGTAGGTCATTGTTATCTGCAGCACCACGTGGGATACTAGGTACGAATTAGGTACCAAATGTGTCATCACCGCACCTGCTTAGGTAATTATTTGTTTCTGTGTATGAGTATGACGTATGTTTGGCGAATTTCGTTTAAGATAAGGATAAGGTCAGTCGCTTGTGGGTACTTTGGTACATTATTGTTTAGTGCATTGTTGATTATTAAGTACATTACAAAGTGGATAACTATGCGGCCTAAAAAAAAAGAAAAAATGTTTGAGAATGTGCAAATAGCGCTATTTCATATGACCTAGTAGGCCCACTTCGAATTTTTAAGACCCCCTTTCCGGCCCTGTTGCAAAAAAAGAAATACTTACCTACATTTTTATGTCTTTGTTAGTTGCAAAATAGTTGAGAAAACGTGATCTAAAACTATTCCAAAATTCAAGTTGATAGCATTAGTAGTTCTTGAGATATCCAGCTGAGACAGACGGACAGACAGATAGACTGAGTCGCACCATAAGGGTTGCTTACTAAATAAGAAATTATATGTTTGAACAAGAAACTCGATCCGACTAATGACGAAATCTCATCAATGGAAAACAAAAGTCACTGAACTGACATAGAGGCTCACTATTTGGCATTACATGGCCTACAACACTTAGATGACGCATCAAAGTCGCATACTTTGCCTTTATCCTTCGTTATAATAACCATGAGGCAAGTCGACAGATGGGCTGCGATAGCGTATCAACGTAATAAGAATCGCAACTGTCACGATACGCTGCCGTAATTGCTACACCATAGTGTTGAAACAGTACTCCAAACGTTATCAATCTGTGCAGATTACTCTTGTGTCTAATTATGTGGCTAGTTAATCCCGTGCCCGTAACAACAACTTAGTGCACTTGTTATGTAAGTACTAGTACATAAGTAGGTAACTAACATGAATGTGGATTTAAGAAAGTTTATTGAACATAATAAGGAAATGCGCTAGTTTCGTGACCACGACTGCATTGTACGAACTTGTGAATAGCTTTAAACCTGGAGTTGTAATCCATTCACTGATATATTCATCAATGACACACTTTATTGTAAGTACAGCAGATATTATAATTATCTATATAAGTATGTATTTACAAAAAAAAAAAGTAGTGTGTATATGTAGTATATCAGTTATCTGGTTTCCATAGTACAAGCTCTGCTTAGTTTGGGATCAGACGACCGTGTGTGAAATGTCCCAGGATATTATTATTATACTTATTTTTTTCCATATTTCTCGACACCCTGGGGTCCCAGACCTTTGGAAGGCGTACGAGGAGCTGAAGCCAACTCGCAGAGGCCCCTTACAAAATTTTAAATGATGAGGAGGCACCAACCGATGATTATCTATTGTATTATATATGCGCTGTGCAAATGCACCCAAGGACAACCCCCGGTTGGTGCAGGACTATTGCTGTACGTGAAGACAAAACATATTGGGCTATGGGTTTGGGTGGCTATAGTGGATTGGTTACCCAGAACTATGGAAGGGCTATGTCCCTTGCCTGAACAATGTTATGTGTAATACATGGATAAAATGGCAGGGGGTGGCTTGCACACTCAATAATGGGCCCCCGGAAACGGCCGCTAGCACATAGTGACGTAGCGACAAGGGGGCAACACTTCCTGAGGTGCGTGAGGAGTGGAGAGGTATTCCACGGCTATCAGGACAATCCCGGAAGTACGGTCAAGATCCCTACCAGCACCTTACAGGAATACTTCCTTCCTCCGAGCACGTTTGCTCTTGCGAATCTCCACTCAAGCCGGCCAATAAAGGCAAGAATGAGGTGGGAGCTCTGTTCCTCGTCAGTGTTCACTCCAGCCGGCCAATTAAGGCAAGGCAGAGATGAGGACAAGATTTCTCCCGGGAAATAGGGTCCGTGGGGTCGCTACTGCCCAACAGCTCGCCACATGCTGCCCTGCGGGTTTCTGTAACTCTCTTGGTCTGGCTCCTCATCCTAGACCCGTTCCGGCAAAGTAAATTCTACTGGCACAGACCTAAAGAACGGAGCGCGCAAGCCCCACCACGACGTCAACGTAGAGATACAGCGGTGGGGTTATTATTATTATTATTATTTTTTTATATTTCTCGGGACCCTGGGGTCCCGGACCTTTGGAAGGCGTACGAGGAGCCGAAGCCAACTCGCAGAGGCCCCTTAGATAATTTTAAATGATGAGGAGGCACCAACCGACGATTATCCCTGTATGCACTATGCAAGTGCACCCAAGGACAACCCCCGGTTGGTACAGGACTATTGTTGTACGTGAAAACAAAACATATTGGGCTATGGGTTTGGGTGGCTAAAGTGGATTGGGTAACTTGAACTATGGAAGAACTATGTCCCCTGCCTGACCAATGTTATATATTATACACGGATAAAATGGCAGGGGGTGACTTGCACACTCAATAATGGGCCCCCGGAGACGGTCGCTACCACATAGTGACGTAGCGACAAGGGGGCAACACTTCCTGAGGTGCTTGAGGAGTGGAGAGGTATTCCACGGCTATCAGGACAATCCCGGAAATACGGTCAAGATCCCTACCAGCACCTTACTGGAATACTTCCTTCCTCCGAGCACGTTTGCTCTTGCGAATCTCCACTCAAGGGTGAATATTCGACCTTTAAACCGCCGTCATTACCTTCCGCCAAAAGTTGATGAAGGAGAATATCGTTAATGAAATATTTCATCAATTCCTAGAATCTGCTTAAGGACCAGAATCAGGAATTGCTGAAATATTTCATTAAATATATTCTCTTTCATTAACTTTTGGCGGAAGGTAATGACGGCGGTTTAAAGGTCAAATATTCACCCTCAAGCCGGCCAATAAAGGCAAGAAAGAGGTGGGAGCTCTGTTCCTCGTCAGTGTTCACTCCAGCCGGCCAATAAAGGCAAGCCAGAGATGAGGACAAGATTTCTCCCGGGAGATAGGGTCCATGGGGTCGCTACTGCCCAACAGCTCGCCACATGCTGCCCTGCGGGTTTCAATATCTCTCTTGGTCTGGCTCCTCATCCTAGACCCGTTCCGGCAAACTCTACCGGCACAGACCTAAAGTTTGGAGCACGCAAGCCCCACCACGACGTCAACGTAGAGATACAGCGGTGGGGTATTATTATTATTATTATAATATGTACATAACGGAAAAAATAAATTTAACAATACAATTCTAGGCAATTTTGGAATGGACAGTGATTGCGCGATCGAGGTTGGAGTTTATTATCGTGTGCCGCGAATGCACATGCTAGTGGCACGGATTATTGAGATGATGATTCTTGATATTAGCCAACCCATCACTACTCTAAAGGACCTATTCCAGTGGTCAGCGATTGCGGCTCCAAGAATATTGAGATTGAGAGGACAGATTTGACTAAGCCTTGTCTCCCAATGGGGTGATCACAATCTGGTCTCTTTTAACGCCACCAAAACACAGGCGTGTCTTTTCACCGCTAAAAGGAGTTTTTTCGACCAAACTCCTACTTTTCGAGTGATCTGCTCCTGTAACAGATCGGCTCGAGCTCCTAGGCAACGACATCCAGTCTCAACTTCGGCGCAACCATCAAGCACAAAGCCCAAACACGTGGCCAAAAATCTGGGCATCCTGGGAGTGAAGCGTTATTTTACGCCTGGACAGCTTTTGAGCCTCAATACAGCGCAAGTCCGATCCTGCATGGACTATTGCAGCCACCTTTGGGATGGCTGCCTTCCACTGAGTCAAGAGCAAACCCATCTCAAATAACAAAAAAAAAAAATATCCACTATATTATTATATTTATCCACTGATATATTTCCTTTTACAGATCCGTTAGGGGGTTATTCATGCGGTTTGTTATCGAAAGTTATGTATTTTTCATAATTTTATAATGAGTAACGAATTTAAAATGTATAATTGTAATTTCGGCCGAAAATTACATACAATAGATTTACTTGAACCGATTAAGACCTGCAAAATGCAATCGTCTTTTAGCGAACAATAAAACGTTTAACAATAAGGCATATGTATTGTACTAGGAACGCATATATTCAAGGATATGTTGAGAGGTTGAGACCCACACGTGCGGCCGTGCGTACAGATGCGAGCACGTGTGCTGTGTATCATCTGGTGAATCCTACGCATCTACCCAGGTGGCTTCGTAGTTCTATATGTATTCGTTTGGGACAAAAATATACAACGTATTATGTGATTATTCAATGGCAGGAGAGTGTGAGTTCTTTACTGTCCAAAAAAGTTCCGTTAGGTATCACATACCTACGAGTTAAAAAATATAATACCTAGGATTACCTAAGTATTATAATTTTTAACTCGTGAACATTAGTTCAAAGTATTATATACCACTGAATAAAAAACTGCGATTATCAAAACAAAACTTTTCAACTCCAACATATTTTCTGTTTCGAGAAAGCAGATGTTTAGCAATAAAGCCGACTTTACAAGCGCTTATTTGTAAAACAATTGGAAATGCCCAATAAGTCCCGCTACAAATCCCCCATATGTTTCCGTAATAGGTGCGTATCGTAAAAATATATAAACGAGCATTGTAAACGTTTCTTTCACCAACAAATGTTTCTTGGGTTCTCACGTCCATGTGGACTGCAGGATTTTGGGCAATCGTCATGGAACACCAAGAATCTGCTTTGCACATGGTGACGGGGGCGGCTCGTTAAGAGTTTTGACTTCCAGTAATTTCGAAATTGAATGTACTTAAAATTGTTCTCATGGTGAGTAATAAGTATGTTTGTACTCTACAAACTGAACTGTCTTTTGTTAATTTTAATATAAAGAACGAAACTTCAGGAGTTTCAGTCGTTTGAAATATGAATTATGTAGGGCAATCTATTAGAAAACTAAATTAAATCTTTGAATTCCGAACCACCTTTTACAATGTAATGCGCTTTCCAGCTAATACATTTCCCAGTTAATTATGAAGAATAGCTGAAGTGTCGCCGGCAACCTATAAATACATCCAATCATATTTACGAGTTCACCTAAAAACGTCGGATTTGGCGTTGTCGAGACAGGGCGTCGCGAAGACGGAGCGACAAGACAAGGCGAAACTCTATACCTATCACCGGGACTGGACGTATCACCGCCGCCGTGACAAACTGGACAGTTTTTACACGTTTTAAATAGACTTCTGAGGTGTCAAGTTAGCTTGATACTTTCTCAGGTATCATAGACGTGCATCCAAATTGCATTTTTATTATGTTAGTTAATTAATCTAAATCCGTATTAGCCTCATTACTATCTAAGCCGCAGTATTTATCATTATTATCAAAGCACCTGATTCTAAATGTCGATGGATTTATTGAACAAAAAAAGGTAATATCAATAAATTAGCAATCTGAGATTGAATTGTACGGATTGGAATTTTTATTAGCTTTACGTCTATCTGTTTAAGCGTGAACAATTCGTTAAGAAGATGATGATGACATTCGTATGATAATGTCAAGTATATTTATGGACGTCTATTGTCGTTAAAAATAATCATTCATTTGGTATATAATGATATTCATTTACATCCGGCCGGACGAACCCGGGCTTTGTGTTGGATGCGTGTCCAGTTTGCATAACAGTGTCGTGACTCGCGAATTTGTTTTTTTTTTAAGAGGTGTCTGACATCATTGTTTGCTGCAGCCAAACACTAATCATGTAAATGTTAAGAGGATTGTGAAGTGTCGATACGCGGCGCGATTTTTGGAGGCAATTACCTACATTTCATACAATTATTTACAAAAATATTGTTTCGGGCGATAACGTTTTCACCCCCCTAAACCTTTACGAAATGAGACAATTTTGGTCTCATTACATTCAGTACACTTTAATCTAGGTCTGTACGTTTTTCGTTTTTAGTAATTAAATTTAAAAAAATAAATATGCTCGAGGATGTTTTTATGTCAAAAATATAGATATTTAGATGCTAATAACTTATACTGTATGCAATATTTCTTTATAATAAAAACGTACGTACCTAGTTTTTCATTATGCCTATAACATTTCCAAAAATATGAAAATTAGTCTATGTAACCGGGAGAAAAACGTTATCTCTTTTTGTATGAAAATTTACAGCTTCACAATCCTCTTAAGTCGTGTTTCTTTATTTAATGTGCGTACATCCTCGTTTTACTGCGTACTCAAGTTACTATTACCTACTCTGTGCTATGACTGAACCGCCCATATACTTCGGTGTGGTATTTGTTTGACAGGGTTATGATTCATCGTTAATGAGTTAATGGTTCTTGCGACTTTAGTTGTCCATTTAGATGGCCTGTGATAACTAAAGGTCTCTCCTTTAGTTATCACAGGCCATCTAAATGGGCGTCTTAAACTCGTAAATAATATTTGCGTGTTTCATTTGTTATAGACCAAGGGGAATCTCCATTTCGAAGTACCAAAATATTGGCGCATGTGGGCATCGCATGTGCGTGCAAGACAAGGGAGCATTGAGTTGCGCAGGCGCAGGCGGCGACAGCGACACCGCTGTGGAGCCACGTGCTGTACAGATTGATCATCACATGTGCTCACACTCTGAACATATGAGCACTGTCTAGTGTTTGCTTTGATTCGCTATCTATTATGTTGTTTCAGGTCATATGAGTAATAAAGCACGAGACTTTATTATAACCTAACAACAAGGAGTTTGAAAAGATACAATAAAGATATCATTGTTACAGAGTAAGTTGCTGAGATGATTGAAAACTATTGTGGGAATGATGATATGAGCACAGTGAGAGCCAGTGTACACGACGCGTTGCGGTACTGCACCGCAAAGATTTTGCCCTATTTCGCTATACAAACGCCGCTATTGGCGGTCACAGATGACCGCCAATGTATGGCGAAATCTTTGCGATGCGGCGCCGCAACGCATCATGTGCACTAGCTCTGAGGGTGGATACGGCTGATAGGAATCAGGATGTCCCAAAAATCAACGTCAAGCCAGAAACGGGTGATAGGCAAGTTGGTGAAGGTTAACAGAAAAATATTTTAAAAATCTTATTCATATTTATAAAAAAATGGTATTTAAAAAGTTGGGTGAGATAATAATTTTGAGTACCTACCTACGTAAATGGGTAAAAAAGTGATACGGTAGTAGTTTCTTTAAAACTAAGGCAGTTATGTTAGTTTGGACTGAAATTTACAGAATATTCAGGATTACATTACATTACAGGAAATGGTAATAATTGAAAACTTTCAATTATTCTACAAACGTGACACATTATAAAATACCTATACATACTGACCTTTTACAACTCGAAGGAGATCAAAAAGTAAATTGGAAAGTAAAAATACCTATGCATACTGACCCTTTACAACTCGAAGGAGATCGAAAAGAAAATTGGAAAGTAAAAATACCTATACATACTGACCCTTTACAACTCGAAGGAGATCGAAAAGAAAATTGGAAAGTAAAAATACCTATACATACTGACCCTTTACAGCTCGAAGGAGATCGAAAAGAAAATTGCAAAGTAAAAATACCTATACATACTGACCCTTTGCAACTCGAAGGAGATCGAAAAGAAAATTGGGAAGTAAAAATACCTATACATACTGACCCTTTGCAACTCGAAGGAGATCAAAAAGTAAATTGGAAAGTAAAAATACCTATGCATACTGACCCTTTACAACTCGAAGGAGATCGAAAAGAAAATTGGAAAGTAAAAATACCTATACATACTGACCCTTTACAACTCGAAGGAGATCGAAAAGAAAATTGGAAAGTAAAAATACCTATACATACTGACCCTTTACAACTCGAAGGAGATCGAAAAGAAAATTGGAAAGTAAAAATACCTATACGTACTGACCGTTTGCAACTCGAAGGAGGTCGAAAAGAAAATTGCAAAGTAAAAATACCTATACATACTGACCCTTTACAACTCGAAGGAGATCGAAAAGAAAATTGGAAAGTAAAAATACCTATACATACTGACCCTTTACAACTCGAAGGAGATCGAAAAGAAAATTGGAAAGTAAAAATACCTATACATACTGACCCTTTACAACTCAAAGGAGATCGAAAAGAAAATTGGAAAGTAAAAATACCTATACATACTGACCGTTTGCAACTCGAAGGAGGTCGAAAAGAAAATTGCAAAGTAAAAATACCTATACATACTGACCCTTTACAACTCGAAGGAGGTCGAAAAGAAAATTGCAAAGTAAAAATATCTATACATACTGACCCTTTACAACTCGAAGGAGATCGAAAAGAAAATTGGAAAGTAAAACTACCTATACATACTGACCCTTTACCACTCGAAGGAGATCGAAAAGAAAATTGGAGAGTAAAGTCAACATAAAGCAAATCTTTATGGTCATTGAATTTAAAACCGGTACTGCCATAATCTGAAATGAGCCTGCAGAGATCTTAATGTTACTATTAACTAAACGTTTTCTATAAAATACACAAACGCTTTCAATATCGTATCATAAAATATAATAACTAGATGGAAACCATACATAAACACTTTAGTGTATGAAACGTTTCGATTTAGCGCTGGACCAGTTAATATGCATTTTCTATTTACACATACATACATATAAGATTAACTTACGGACTCTCAATCACATTGGTGTCTTCATTTAAAATGCCGAAAGCTTTATTGAAAAATCAGAATGGACAATGATGACGTCACTGGAGTAATCTCGCGATCTACGTCACGTCGAGTAACGAGCAATCGCAGATAGCGCACGCGCATCGCGTACGGAGACAATGGCGTCGCTTGATGCCGCGATACTGGCCCTTTGTACTCGCCGACAGTAAACTGGCAATTCTAACTTCTAACAGATGCTAACAATAGACTGGATTCAATTGTACGCTAGCATTTTGTATAATTACTACAAAATATTCACATATCTACTACCTATATCTGGCATTTCAAAGTTAACCTCTTGGCTTCCACGCCAAATAACAAGTTGTCGAGATATCCTGTATAAAACCACCTAAGGTCCCTTTTTGTTTTCATCACCTCGATAAGTGATTAAACAACACGGCTTTTTTTAAACAGAATTATCGGTATTAATAGTCACAACAATGGCCTAAAGAGGATAGGTCCACTCAAGATAACGAGGAATTACTAAAGTGCGCATATTTGTTTGATTACGTCATGAAATGCAGCCTAGTGTTGCATTCATCTTTCATCAGTCCTCCTTTCTGTTGATATGACTGTCAAGTATGCGCTAAACCAGCGATTCCTAAAGTGGGTTCCGTGGAAAAGTCACAAGGGTTCCGCGGATCAGATAGGTACATTTATCAAATTATTTTGGTTGGCTGTTAAATAGGTAGTTCCATAGTAACAAATATTATTTTGGAATATCGTTTATAATTAAATGAGAATAACCCATTATTGTATTTCAGAATTCGGTGTCACTAACCGAGTTTCCTGTCTAGCCTAGAAGTGAAGTAGCCATGCCTGCTTTCGTCACAACGTACCAAAAACTTTATGTCAAGACTGGATGCTGCTCCAGATGTGCGAATACAACTGTCGAGCATAAAATTAAGTTAAAGGTTTTTTACTGATATTTCAAATTGCAGTAAGTATGTTTAATTTGTTATCGTTGAATGTAGGGTTCCATAGAATGAAAAGTTCCATATGTCGAGTGTTCCGTACCCTTAAAAGTTTAGGAACCCTTGGCCTAGGCAGCAGCCTCAGAAATCAAAGTAGTTAGATCCATTCGCAGATTCACCCATTTGCGAAAAGGTAAATGAATACATTCCGTTTATAAGCTTTAACTCCGTTTACACCTGGGACCATACAAGTAGTGTCGATGACGCAATCGTCCAACTGGACAATGATCCACCATTGTTGTATGCAAAGGAGGAAACGTGCTTCCGGGGCCAAGGTCTGATGGCGTGCAAATTAACTAGGTAGGTAGCTACTTTTTATAAGTCGTTGCTGTACTTACTTGGCAGTTCATGGCCAAAATAGACATGGAAGGCAATAATAAATTTTTGTGGTAGGTAGGCGAAAAGGCGGTATATACGTGTAACAATTCAATATTCTAAGATTCTAAGGATCCTGTACCTTGTCCATGATTTTACAAATTTATATTTGCTAAAGTTGATTGATCTCCAAGATCGAAGCCGAATTGAAAATACAAACTTTACAGTTACTTATATGGTGATGGAAAATGAAAGGCTTTCTGTCAATTTTATATCTTAGCTAGTGAGTAATCTGTCTTTAACGGATACCTACACGTTATTTAGACTGCCATCACAAGTGCAGGGTAACAATCGCTGTACAACATCACGCTATGACAAGCGCTGAAAATAAGTAGTAGTTCTGGTTATTGTTAGGGGTGTCAGAATACGTGCTCTGAAGCCGCGCACACGCAGCCCTCGGATGCACTGTCAGTGTTTGTAAACATCTGCTGCACTCAATGTACTTGTTTTGCAGACTGAAATATTCCTGGTATAGGAATATTTGACATGAGGGTAAGATACCTATAGTTTGTGACCGCTGTTGATTTTTCAGTATCGCATCTGTGCGACATTTACACGTTTTGTTTTTACGGTAACTTTTATGTAATTTATAATTTCTATTTTAGTTTTCTTTTTCATGTTTAGCTTCCAATTTTTTTTTTCGTAATGAATCAATATAATTGTTAAAATCTTAATTACAATGTACAAGCTAACACTAAAATATATATGTATATTATGTACAAGTATATAATAAAAAATTAAAATAAAAAGGGGAAGAGCTCGTTAAAAAAATAAAAAAATTCGTCCGCATCGCTGTCAATGGAAAAGTGCCCAAATGTCTGGCAGCATTGCCACGTTGGATGGCAATGCTGTTTCTTTGGGTAAAAAATAGGCCAGCCCTCTGGTCCCATGAAGAGTCGACCAACCACTTGGCGATGTCACGAAATACTCGATCAGCACTCGGACCGCAAGGCCCAGGTGTTCAACCCCAAACGGCTCAAACATATAGCTCCTAATAAGGTTGCTATATTTGCGACGTTTGAGATTTTCTGCTCCTGGAGAAGCGGCCCCTGCACAGCCCGCCGTGCTAAGAAGATGGGATGGCGCGAGGGTGTCGACACAGGTTGCATCCCGCACCAAAGGCCTACCCAAATTCCAAGGCATTATGGTCATTCCGTCTGGCCTCTTCCCATCGTCGCGTGCCAAGCCATTGGATTCTAAAACAGCTGGCACCCCGGCGGTGACAAGAGCCCGACGGATGATGTCGTTAATGCTGGCGTGCCGTAACATCTGACCAGCGCTCTTGCTGCAGGATAGGCTATGGTGTCCGAGGCACTCGACTCCTTCACCGCATTAACAGCGATGTGGACCCCTCCAAGAAGCACCGAGACGCAAACATGTAGCGAGCCGGATTGTGGTGTCACTCAGCATAGTGCCTATGTTGGGTGACGGTAGCACCTGAAGCCAGAATTTGAATTCCTTAGGAATGTTTTCGCTCTGATCACATAATCAGATCGAATATAATAAATAAATTTTTCGTCAGGTGGTAAATATACCTATGTAAAACCGTGTATGCATAGGTGTGAGGTGTGATATTCAAATATGTGTATTATTCCGTAAAAAAGGGCCATGGTTGATATGCGTGCGGCCAGCTGGCCAGAGTGGCATGAATTAGCAAGTTGATAGAGTGACGCAGGCGCCGCGCGGCCCCAACCTCCGACCTGCGCCGGCGCAGCGCAGTTAAACGTGCTACCTAATGATATTGATGTGGAATGTTTTTGCGAAGCTGTTGTTGTGTCTAGAAAGTAAAAGCATAATTAACCATTCATTACTAATGGCTTGCCTGACTTAAGAGAAATTATCATAAGCCATTCACAGTTTTAAACACCATTGAAATATTCTTTCGAGAAATTGTCAAATGGTTATGGTTTGTAGCGAGGTTGGTTATTCCCCAAAGTTTTACTATTTGCATACACATGAAATGTATACGTATTCCAGAATAATAATATAAGTCTGTTCTTTTACAAAACAATAATTTCAGTGACCACGTACGTCACCAGGCATAGTCATGTATCTCGACTTTTTTATTACACAAGATCTGAATGCACGATTCCCTTAAAAAAAGTAAAGCAACTGCTGAATATTAACGAGTGTTTGTTGTCGTGATATCACAACTCCGTGAGGGACCATGTCTCGGTCGTGCCGATCGCACGTGTACGCAGCTGCACTGCCCACTGCTGAACCAATTTATTGTCATTGAAATGTCACTGGATAACTACTTATGGAGATTCGGGAGATACTGATTTACTTAGGCAAAAACATTGATGGATTGAACCTGGGTTTCTGCCGCTGAAAACATTCGAGTACATTAAATCAGTGATCGAAAAACTTGTAAAGTTTGACGCACTTTCAAACTCGCCATAAGAGATTGAAAAAAGTCTTTCCAATACATAGTAACAAAAATATCAGAGCAAGTTGGACGAGAAATTTTCACACCAAACAGCTCTCGTGTAAAAGTAATCTTATATTTAAGTGGCTTCGTCACATTTTGAATGTGTCAACAATTTGTTTGACATGTGTGTTGGCTCGTAAAATCGGATATTTATGGCAAAATATATTGAATTTTAAACGGAATGCAGTTGCCGGGCCGAAATATCGCCACAGATTAGACGACCCGTTAATATAATTAGTTCGACAACTAATTAATTGGCGACAAGGACTGACAGCTAAAATTACGACAAATGACTTACACTGATTGTAATATTGCACAGATGTCAATAAATTAATTATCTAAATTGTTACAGATGCGATAAAAGCGTCGCTGGATTATCCAACTTGCTGCCAAGACTGTATAAAGAACAGTATGTAAGCTGAGTGGGGGAAGATGAAAAACGGGGTAACACAAAAAGTCAGGTACAGTGCAGTAAAATTGTTAAGAACACCATTTTGTTACGTCACACACCTCGGCCAGCGTTTGCCGCTTTAAGTTAGCGGTTGTGTGAAAAATGCAAATGTTTGCGAAATGACTTTTTCGCAAGTTAATCGAGTGTTTTAACACATTCTCTGCTGAATTCTTTATGCAAACGCTTCTTTATGCTACACCCTTACCGACCCTTTTTTCTACGATGTTTTCGAAACAATAGAGATGCCCAACGAACACACATGTGCGCCGCGCCGCACTCGAAGAAAGTTATGAAAACGCGCATGTGTGTCTGCCGCACTTAATGTGTTAATCTTACCCCGTGTACTGTTTACTTACGAGATAAGAACGAGGGTTTTATTGGAATATCTACTCATTATTTTTAATTCTTAGGTCTGTGGTTACATCTAAATAAGACTATTTTTCGTATTTTAGGATTTATTACAATTTTCCGTCTTTACCCATCGATATTTGACGAAGTAAGATAAACATTTATAACACTAAGATGAAAGACAGATGCAAAATTTTGTTTCGTAATATCTCTGTATTAGAATAAAGTAAATGTAAAGGATATATAGTAATAGTGATGTTTTCTTGTCAGTATAACCTTAAATAAATAAAGTGGCAAGTTTTAGAATCTCGACTTCAATCTTCCCCCGGTGGGTTAAAATCGAAACATAAAAAAAAATGTTTTACTTTGTTAACTAAAGGTATTTTGACACTACAGACAGTTCTGACTTTTCCGGGCACTTCAAACTACGATATTTCCCTATCGTCTTCCCCCTGTTTCATTCATGTGATAATTTTTTTTTTTTTTGCTTGGAACAGATTTAATAGGATGTTATCAATATGCCAGAACTTTGGTCTTTACTCGCAAAAATATAACTTTAGCAAAAGCTAATACGTACTGTTCTACAATACTTCAAATAAGTACAACACTGCTCATCTCATCAGAAAACCGTTCGATCTTCCCCCAACGCACCTTAGGTTTAATTTGCGGTATTGCTGGTTATTAGACTAGGGTTTTCGATTGCAGAATAAACCAATTCAGACGTAATTAACTAGTAGTTCTGCGAACAGTAGACCTCGCGAACACAAACTTTTTTGAAATAATTAATATACCAGTAAAGTTATTTGAAACGGGATATTTACCATGTTTTTTTTTTCACCAGATCTTCACAAAATTTTTATGAGACCTATAAAAAAGGAACCATCGAAATCTCATCTCATAAGACGGTGATTTCCAGTAGCCCCATTTATGCCTCTTTTTGGAGGAAGTACCCCTCCAATCAAAAGTCCGCGACGACTAAAAAATTCTATACTTAAAGTCGTAAAACCTGTAACCAAGTTTAGTCCAGATCGGTTGTAAAATACGACCTGTACAAGAGTACCAACAAACTGACAGAGGAAAGCAAATTTTGCCAGACGAAGCAGAGATGCTTCGCTAGGTCGGTCATAAAGATGTTGATATACCTACTTACCAATAAGCACAATCAAGTGCACAGTCCCGGTATAGACAGGAGCACTTAATTATCACAAACTATTTTTGATTTTTACTACCCAAACGAGCTGAAAAACGGTCGCGAAACTAATTCCACAACAAAGAGTTAATACAAGGAACACCCATAAAGTTTTTGTATGAACACCATTTTAATGTGGCCACAAACAATCGGCTCGTCGTGTCCTAGTATCCGAGAGGAAACCTTGTAATTAGAACAGGGTAGTAAAATAACCATCAAACTTATTCGAGAGGAGTGTGTCGCTATTAAATCCTTGTCAACCTTTTTACTGTCCAAAAAACATAGGAATATCTTTAGCATCGTTTATATAAGGGTGAAAATACAACGTGGAATGGTTTTCCAGCAGAAAATATGTGGTAGTTAGGTCTGCCAGCTCCATAAATTAGGTTGTGTATGACAGAGCGCGTTGTTGCAAGTTTTTACGATCGGAAACATCGGCGGTGGGATTAGCTTAGTCATATGTAAGTTCAGGTATTTAACTATACTCATTATTGTACCCTTTGTATGTAGTTTTGTTATGTTACTCATGTCATGTTGTGCTAGTTTATTTGATACTAGTTTAAGCCCACGATTCCGTCCGCGTGAAATTTCTTGTCACCCCGACCCACCCCGTCGCAACCCGCACTTCTTTTTCGCGTAGCGTTCTTTCTGACTTTTTTCTTTTTTTCTGGGCTACTACGGGTTAAGATATGGGCTATCAAATAAAAAAGATTTTTTTTTATCAATTACAAATAAACATACAACAATTAAATCTTTTCTCATTATAATTTTAGTTTAGATAATATAATTTCTTGATATTTTTAAAGACTTCAAAAAAAGGTTATCAATTCGACACGTATGTATGTAATATTATTGGAACTGCGAGATATTCACATATGATAATCTATTAGGGCTTCCGAACAAATATACAAAATTTCATAGATGTATGTTTGTATGTATGTATGTTTGTCCACGCATTTCTCCGAAACTATTAATCGGATCGTGACCATTATATTTGCTGGCTTACATTTACTTCAACTTAGGGCACAGTGAAAGTTTCATCGAAATCGGTTCAGTACTTTTCAAGATAATGGACTAATAAGTGTGACGGCCTGGCTTCTTGATACGAGTTCCGGGTGTGGTGTCAAAGGGAAGATCTTAAAACCTTGGTCAAATTTTAGTTCAATAATTATAACAAATCTATTAACTACTTATTACAAACAAATATTCCAGTTTTTACTATAAACTAAAAATTAAGAAATAAAAAATAATTAAAAAAAAATAATAATCGACTTAAAAAAAATACTCAAAATTATGAAATAACTTTAATTTCGGAAGTCGGTGGCAAAACTAAAATACAGGTCGCAAAACACCGACTTCCGAAATTAAAGTTATTTCCAATTATTTATTTTTTCTAATTAATTAGTTAATTTTGAGTTAATGTTTTTTAAGTCGATTAATTTTTTTTTAATTATTTTTTTGTAAAATTGGACTGAAAAGACATTTTGTTGTGACAAATCTTTATGTTAGGTAGTGATGTCAAATGTGCAAGAGAATCATCATCTGCCTAGCCTTTTGCCAACTAGGTTGGGGTCGGCTTCCAGTCTTACCAGATGCAGCTGAATACCAGTATTTTACATGGAAGGACTGCCTCTGGCCTTCATACAATCCAGTTACTAGTTAACACGATACCCCTTGGTAAGAATGTGCAAGAGAATATTAGGACTAATGATCTGATAGCTTACATGAAAAGTATTTCAGATGATACTAAACTTGTAGTTTTTGCCGATGACACACACAAGCGATAGCTAGCGATAATATAGAAAATTTAGAAAAGAAGATTGATTTTATCCTATGTGCTCTTGAGAAATGGTGTAGTATGAATGATCTAAAACTAAATCTAAAAAAAACGCAATGTTTATTATTTAAATCGACCGTGAAGAACAACGATACTATCAAAGTACATTTATTAGGGAATAAAGTAGATATTGTAGACAATGTAAAATTTTTGGGGGTATAAATAGATGCAGTTTTAAATTGGAAGAAGGAATTGGAAGTGGTCACAAACCCTTTGAGTAGTGCTTGCTATGCTCTCAGGAGTCTTAGAGATGAATTAACCATTGCTCACCTTAGAATGGTATATTTTGCACTCATAGAGTCTAGACTTAGATATTATAGCATAAAGTTCTGGGGCAACAGCTACCAATACAATATTAATGCTACTTTCGTTATGCAGAAAAGAGCCTTAAGGACTATGCTTCGCATTAAACAAACGGAGTCTTGTAGAGATCGTTTTTAGAAACTGCACATACTCACAGTACCATACCATATTCTAGTCCTGCTTAGTAATTTTATTAAAAACATCCATAAGTTTGAGACAGAAGAACAGAGAGATATCAGAGTAAAAACGCGAAGAAACGATCTAGCTAATTTCATACAGCCTAAGCTTGATGTCGTTAAACATGCCTCACGAGTGCAATCAGTAAATATGTACAATAAATTGCCTGTAGACAGGAATTCAAGAGAAAATTAAAGTCATTGTTATTGGAGACATGTTGTTACAGCATAGAATAGTTTCTCAATGATAAGTAGTTCGAACTAATATGTGATTATATTTTAATGACTTTAAGTGATATATCCAACATTCTATCTTGACATTATACATCTTAAATAATTTTTATTGACATACATTTATTTGAATTGAATTTATATTTATATTGAATTAGTTTTAAGTTAAATTATTATAACTAATTAAGACTAATATTGTCGTGAACAATGTGGCATGTAGAATTTCTTTTTTCCTGGCTTGACGATGATTTTTTTTTATTTTTATGTTACATTTCTTGTGTTCGACACAAATGTAAATTTGTTGAAGAATAAATAAATAAAAATAACTTCTATGATTTTAGTGAAATGTTTCGAGACATGCTTAAGAAACCTTAGTTTCTTAAAAAATTGTATCGACACGAATTTAACAAGTTTGTATTTAAAGTCTGAACTCTTTAAGATAAGAGAACCAACGAAAGTAAGAAAACTGTTGCTGGGCACATTAGTATTAAAGCCAAGATAAGAACTTACCTTGGATTTATATTTAACAATAGATGTTAAAAATGTCGGTAGATATTTACAAGAATGTATTTATATCATCATCTGCCTAGCCTTTTCCCAACTATGTTGGGGTCGGCTTCCAGTCTAACCGGATGCAGCTGAATACCAGTATTTTACATGGAGCGACTGCCTATCTGACCTCCACAACCCAGTTACTGGGTAATACGATACCCCTTGGTAAGACTGGTTGTCAGACTTTCGGGCTTCTGACGACCCGTAACGACTGTCAAAGATCCACGAATGACAACCGGGACCAACGGCTTAACGTGCTTTCCGAGGCACGGAGGAGTCTCAGTATGTAAAGATGGTCACCCATCCACAGACAAACCCCGGCAAGCGTAGCGTAGCGTATTGACCCGTGCAGCTGTTATTACTTAGCCACGAGCTCCATATGTTGTCCTAAATATAATCTAGGACGTAGAAAAATTATCGTAACGCTTTTTTGTTTAGTTAAATTTCATATATTCAGTATTTCGGAATGTAACAGAAGCTCGTATTCAAGAAAAACCATTTAAGAATGATATAATAAGATGGTTCGAATTGTGTAACTGAAATGCTTCATGAATTTCTAAAATTTTCCTAATTGCCTGACTACGGCGAAGCAAAAAGGAGAGTTATGATTTTAACCGGTATGAACTGCTTATCATAATTTGACAAATGAGGTATCGTTGGAAGCGTAATTGATGTTCGCTAGTTATAGGCTGTGACGTCACATTAAATTGAATATGGCGCCCTCTAGAGGACAAAGTCATGAACTATAAAAAAAAAATCTTAATGATGCCGTGTTGGGTATCAAATGAAAGGGCTTAATTCGCACATTTCAGACATATAATATATTACATGTATGCACCCTATAATTATGAATAATTTGTAAGATTACGCCTTAGATGTGAGCCAAACATATTATTTTCTCTGTAAACCTACCCAAAATAGATTTATATAATTCTATTATATAAATCTATTATTATTATTATTTCTATTATTTATATTCTTCTTTAAAGAAAAATTAAAGTGGTTCTGCAAATAATTTATCACGAAATTATAACCCCAAAATAATATAAATAAAAAGTAAGTTTAAAACCGTCCACTGAAAAATCACGCTCTAAAAAGTATGAAACAAGGGAATATTCTTCTCTGTTTGAAAAAGACAAACAAAACCAAAACCCGGAATCACACGTCATGTTAAGGCATGTAAATCGAACAGACTACGTGTGGCTCCGGATTTTGAATTTGTTTGTCTTTTTCAAATTTCAGATGAGAATATTTTCTTGTTTCATACTTTTTAGACCGTGATATTTCAGTAGTCGGGTTTCAGTTTTAAACTTTCTTTTTTTATACCTATATGTAAATAAAAACAATTTTGTAAGGAATAACAGGATTGCGAAGTAGACTACACTTAAAGACGCTATTCAGATGAACGGTATTCTAGGCTCATAGGTTGAAGCTAATAATATGTAGCTATCGCATACCAGGCCGGGACCATAATATAGGGTCAAAGATTCGCACTGTGCACAACGAGAACCCAGATCCTATAAAAACAACATGCGCTAGCATGAACATACTCTATGTATAAAATGAAAATGAATATATATTTATAGTTTTTTACTTTAAGATATTTGATACTAGCTTTTGCACACGAGAAATTCACGTGAAAGAGAGTTTCACGTGGATTCCCGAAACAGCGATTCAGATTTTCCGAACAAGGAAAATGCAAATGCAAAGATGGAAAACGCACACACTCACACACACAGGATCTTTAAACGCCCGGACGTATTAAAGATCCTGTGTGTGTGCGTGTGTGTATGTGTGCTTTGTCTGGCAGGCAGTCCCTCACATATATAATCATGCGACTGTTTTACATGTAGGAAAATGTTCGAGTCTATCTCATACTTTCATACCAAAGTCGCGCTTACAAAACTAATTAACTTCATCGACAAGTTTCACTAACAAATGCAAAAATTACTAAGAAATCATAAGCTATCAGCATAAATCATTAAAGCCTATTTAAATAAATTAACTGCACAAACAAAGCAGCTGCGAAGCAAACGGCATAGCACTTCATTTTATTAGTTCTAACAATGTTGTTTTAATACGTAATCGATTGATGTGACAAGTTGACAACATTTTATTGATGATTTCGTAATTTGGGGATTTCCTAACATTTTATTTTACTCTTTTAATTCAAATTTGTGTATTTATTACTTAAATCTTGTTTGAGAATATGGATGCACACATTCCATTTTTAAGTTCTTCTAAAGATAAATGAACCTAGTTATGCAGAAAGCAGCAATATGGCACTTTTTCCAAGAATGAGTTATATAATCACAGAAATACTAATTTCGACATACAAGATTTTTTGCAAAAACAGTCATGTCGATGTGTCTATTTATCACGGAGATATCGACCGTCCCTATTAACAATGTCGGTTCTGCAGGGAGACTACTGTTTAGTCCCTACTAAACAGTGGTCTTTTTCGCAGAACTGACATTGTTAATATCATAAAGATTCTTTTTTATCGTTAGGGTAAACTTTGAACTGCCCTCAGTTCAAAGTTGGTTTTGACAATGAAGAATGTTTTTTTAATTGTAATTCGATTTATGTAAAAAAGTGAATATTGGTAAAAATGTATATCCGACATTGTTAATAGGGACGGTCGATATGAGCCCTCAAATGCAGCCTTGTCCATACATCCATAATGCACCCATCGACAGAAAAATGCTTATAACTCTGTGTACTTTTCCCGACATCTTCTTCATAACACCTTCTGCATAACACGGTCCAAATCATTCTTATCCTAAACGATCTCTTGTTGTTGATAAGTCGAAAGACGATCCTTAAATCAACATTCTCAGACATGATAGTAGCGAGATACAGTCTCGAATTATATTCAGCAGCATACCCATGCAAGTCATGTGCCGAAAAAGTTAACTTTCTACACAACGGCATTAATGTAGTACGGTAAAAATATGAAGGCGTTGTGCGGAGGCTGTAAAAAGTTAAGCACTATTGCTAGTGATGTGGCCAGTTCCGGGTGCTAGTGGCAAGTGACTTGATGTGGCCGAGATAGCGCCAACAAGACGCCAGGTGCAAGGCCACAGACGAGGAACAAATATGTGACCTCATTAATTCTATTTCCATTATTCATTAGACGAATTCCACTTCATAAGGCTATAATTTAATCATTTGATCCTGCGAACACAACCCGCCAAATCTTCACACCTGAATATTCGCGCTATCTGCTCAATCCGGCCTGTTTTATGTGAATTTAAATTAGCATTTGGTCATATGTTCTATATGTACCTACCTATATGTACGGGGCAGGTATGCTTCGCAGATCCTTAGGACAGATTAACACCTGGGTCCGCGTTCTTTATTATTCGTTGATGTTTGACCTTACGCCATAAATTGCGGAATTAATTGAATCCTTAATGTTAACTTGGTATTATGATAAACTACCATCCTATTTAATTTGATTGGTTTACAACAACGCCTGTAAAAGTTTTCGGAACTGTGGATACTTATTACTTGGGTCAAACGTGGCTTTGCAGGCAACGTTATATGCCATAATGTTTGGCGTAATTGCATCAAACAAATTCAGGAAAAATACTCTAAGACCTTAGCATTTCACAGAAACGATAATCCCTTCTCATTATGTTTGCATTATCTAAATCATAAAGCCAAGATATCCATATAGTCTTAATCATCGTGTCATTTATAAGCATATCATCAAGAGGCAATCGTTATCAAATGCGCTAAGTACTCGTAAAACTAACATACATAATTTCATACGTAAACACAAGACTTGTTCTCATCTCGGCCACATCCGCGTACAAATTGGACATTGGCACAGCTGAGGTAGTCACGAAAACACATTAAAGTTGCAAAATATTTTTATTGATAAACAAAATATATAATAATATAATAATAATAATATTCCACAACTATCACACAACGCCGTCTAGCCTCAAGCTAAGCAGAGCTTGTGTTATGAGTACTAGACAACTGATAAACATACTTATATATTTCTAAATACATACATATATAGATAAATTACACCCAGACACAGAACAAATGATCATGCTCATCACACAAATACAAAATAGATACCTATGTTTAACGAAACAGCTGGCATAGATGAGATTCACGAAATGTACTTTGATTTACATAATGACTCGGGTTATTCCGAACTGCCGCAGAACAGTTACATGGCAAGGCCGTTCCGAACTGTTCCAAACTTATTTGTTACGTATATTATACGTATTTGATTTAATTTATTGCTTTATTTTCGTGGTTGCTAAGGAGTTCTTTATTTATACGTTGTTTTTCGTTTTCTAGGCTATTTTTGGATTCTTGCTCTAAGGCTGGTCGCAAGCTTCAGCGTCATGGCTTAGCTCTGCAGTCACCAACCGGATTTTCAAATGTTGTTACGTGAGCTTTTGCCTTGACTACAATAAACATAGAAGATATTGCTATCTTAACTTAGAGGTAAATGTGTCTTCCTGACTATTTTAGTTACCTAATTATTGAATTATTAATAAGTATGTATCTAATTTATTTTCAGTTATGTTTGCGATGTCAATTATATCTAACATTACCACAAAATGAAAGTGATACCGAGTATACTGAAAAGTATTCTAAAGACGATACAAATATTGAAAATAAAATACATCTAGGTTTTTGTAAAATGCTCTCGTTTTTGCAGTACAAAATCTTAAAATATTGCAGATTTTGATCAACTATGTTTGGCATTGGCTCTTTTATCTACATAATGCTTTGCAGGAGGTGCAATATCACTAAATCATATAATATGATTATCGCACTGACCAATCTATATGGCTCTTAAACTTTAATCGGGGAATTATTAACACTGATAATATCTTGATACTCTAAATTATATTTTTATATATATCTTCCAATGCTCCTTGGGCTTAAGACAAAAAAAAAATGCATTTTCATGCGGATTTTGTTTTGTTTACTAAAGGTAAAACACATTCGATATTGAAAATGTACGTCCTTTGAACTTGATATTACATTTATTTATATTGTTACGTATGAACTTCTTTCTAAAGTTATGGTGGTAGTAAACGGTTTATTGTAGTTTAAATATTGAAACAACAGTTTATGAAGGTAGGCATTTCTAAAAGCAATTACGCTGCTAACAACATAGTAACCAACTCCATTAGCTCCATATCAGCTACGGAAACGTAAATGCGAATATAAATCGAACTTCATCGATTTATCGTAATCGATTAAAATAATGTTTGAAATTAGAAACTCGTTATCGAAACCTAAGCTCTAAGAACTTAGAACGTTGCGCATTGGTCGTTGGTTTCAGTGAGTACAATGTGGTTACTGGTTTGACCAGCCTTGCAAGGCCGAATAATTTTGTAATTACATAGTTAATAAAGGAGGAATGCTCACCAAAACATATTATGAACATGATTTTTCCATTAATTTCAATGTTAGATACGAGTACGTGTGTGTTGTCACAAATTAACTAAATAAAGATACATTAAAGATGTTTTAGATTTAAATCTCTTTCTCAATCAATTGTGACTAATCTTAAGCTTAGTTTAAATACGTGCTGGCCTTGCAATTGCCCCTCAATCAACACTAAAGCAATTAACTAATTGATAAGATTATTCCATAATTTCTATTCAAATTAAACGACAGTGCTACCTAATACATTATCACAATCGTGAATATCTCAGACAATTTGAGAAGTATTTATCACATCTTAACAGTCACAATAAAGGCACAATAAGCGGAATGCACGGAATAAATATCCCACAATTATTAGCTAGTGTCTGCGAACAGTGAACACGTGCAGGGCTCCAGTAAACAATTCGTTTTGATGGAGCCAAACCACTAAGTAATTAGGTACAGAATACCCGTCCTTATTTTCTGCTGCAGCTGAGGACTTTACGCTACTTTTTCTTCGTGGCTCAATAATAAAAGCCGCATGGGTCGATACGAGTACATCAGGTTAATCTACGCTTGTCGGGGTTGGTCCGTGAATGGGTGACCATCTTTACATTCCTAGACTCCTCCGTGCCCCGGACAGCAAGTTAACCATTGGCCCAGGCTGTCATTCGTGGAACTTTGACAGTCGTTTCGGGTCGTCAGAAGCCCGAAAGTCTGACAACCAGTCTTACCAAGGGGTATCGTATTACCCAGTAACTGAGTTGTAGCGCTCAGATCCATGTAAACTGGTATTCAGCTCCATTCGGTTAGACTGGAAGCTGACCCCAACATAGTTGGGAATAGACTAGGCTTGATTCTTCTTCGCAGCTAAAGTACGTGGTAAAGGTTTTGGGGGACTATCTTATGTAATTTTGGCGTTTAAAAAGTGATGATTCTCAGACTAATTTGAATATTGATTTTTCATTTTGATTTTACACGAAAAGCCTTGAGCTGTTGTGCTCAGTTGCTCACTATAATGTGAATACGAAGGCCAACAGATGGTAGAATAACCTTTAAATGTGCCAATGAAATGATGGTTCTTATATAACTCGTTTTAATACAGCCCCAGTTCGGCGTTAGCAGCCACCGTTTGAACTCTACGTAATAGTAGTAAAGATTATGATTTTGAAATGAAAAATCCACATAAATTTTATATTGCAATACATAATTGACGTTGATGACCAAATCACAATTTTGAGTAGAAATTGTTGCGTTATCTTCGATTTCTAAAAAAAATTAATCTACCACGCGTAGTGCGCGCAAGTGCTACAAAGTGCTACGAGAAATCTATGAAAATAATATTATTATTTCAGCCAAATATTACGTGTCCTTTCACGATATTTTTGTTTCAAGCATCACATTATCTTGTTTCCATGTTTTGTATAAAGTAAAGCTTCTGCCTGTCTAGTTTGTACTCGTAGCGTCGCTCGTAGCTGCGCGGGCGCCGATCTGCGGTCCCGGTCGCCGCTGTCTCTTGATCGTTGCCGGTGACAGCCATTGAAGTTAATTATAATAACCAACACTTCCCGTTGTTCAGATAAGCAGCAGTGGTCTACTGATTAGCTGGAACTGATATATTTTGGTGTAGAATGTTTATAGCGAAATCCGACACCAGAAGATCGTTGTTCCTTTTTCGTCTGAAATCTGACTAAAAACGATACCGTACTTGTTTTTGATGTAGACATTAAGACATATGTATATCAGCCTCATCTTCAAACTCGGTCAAGAGGACAGTTTAACGGTAGTGCAAGTATTGCACGACTGATGTCCAGTGCCGTGTATTTACGCGATCCGATATTCGTTTCCGCAAATAGTTGCGCTGGCGCAGCTGTGCGCTTGTTTTGGCGCCATCCTGTCGAGAAACTTGACCTGCTTGTTATGCTAGAACGTGCACCTATAAATTACATGTTCGATCTAGCCGAACGGAGAACAAATTCATTCATTTTTCAACTCCTACGAAGCAGTCTAGACTTTTAATTGCGAGAGAATTGTTTGAATGGGGTTCAAGTGTCAGTCTATCAGTCGCGCTTTGTTCAGTAATTGTGCTATCTATATTAGGTTGTTTCTTACATTTATTCGCAGCGATACATTTTCGTTTACATCATTGATGGTGAATTCCAGAGCTGCTTTATTAGAAGTATTATGTGAGTCACACAATTTTACAAAGTCGTTCAATTTAAGGCCGGAGTGGTCTGGAAACCAGTTTTTTAAAGTCTAAGCGCTCCGGTCAGCACTTTGGGAATGCAACAAGAGAAAAAATATTATAAACGAAAAAGTATAAACTGCAGGGTCGCTGCCGCTGCCGTGGAAACAAAAGCCTTTGTTGGGTTCCACGTATCCAGCCCCGGTGTTGTGTTGCGGAATTCTATAACCAATCGAATGGATTGTTTGGTGAAATCTGATTAGCGCGTGTATGCTTCATTGGTCTGGCGTCGATTTGATTAGAAGTTTCGAAACCTGAATTCTAAATGATTGTTTGGTCTTTGGCTGCAATGCGATCTTAATGTTTCAACGGGTATTTGATCTTGAAGGTACCGCCTTGCATACCTAACGAGAAGCTTGGGTTATAGGTAAAGTTTATAGTTACCAATGTGTTGTAAAAGAAACGTTAAATTAAACTTTTGATTTCTGAATGTCAGTAGTGATGTGTAGCAATTTTACGAGTTGCTTTTTCTTTGAGCAAGCGTCGCTTTCATTTGTTTCTTTCAAACGAAATTAACTGAGTATTTAAAGTTTTTACAGACACACCTAAATGTAAATATCACCTGGTGCCATTTCAGTCATTATTGTATTAAATATTTGACTACGACTACTTTTTGATACTTTATTTCGATATTGATCTACTTCTCCAGACTTCATTAGCAACAATCTGCGTTTGACATTATTTTACATCCATAAAATATACGTAAATAAATATACAAAACGGTGATCACGAGTTAATTGCGATGTGACTAATCAAGCAGGCTGTTGTATTTATGATAATTACTAAGAATATTCATGGACTTAATTGTGAAACTGTGAGAATAATGTATACAAGAAATTCATTATAATTCTACACACTGAGCCATAGATTTACAACAATTAATGTTATTGTCACTCGGGCAGGCAATTAAACTCAGCGCTAACAGTAACACTATCTTTATTAACGTCTTATTGCATAAGCGAGCGTTCATAGAAACGCGTGATAGCGCACAATTAAGACTAATCGCGTCGCAAGCGCAGCTAACAGCTGTTATTAGGTATCGCAATAACATGAGATGAATGGAGAGCGTAGCGCGCAGGCGCGGACGTGGCGCGCTGGCGCCTCGCGGGTTATCGCGGGTCAGCACAGCTGCGCACGCCACGATCAATGGACCACAGCTGGCTTTGCACAACACACTCGCTAATATTCCATTGATATCTATTTGTCAGTTAACTGTGTCCCTGATAATAGCTTCCTGTTGTTCACATCAGCAGAAGATAACAGGATCTGCTTAAGAGATAAGTAGGTGACATCACTGTCGAGTGCAAATTGCATCATTATGAAAATCAGATATTTTTAAAGTCAACACCAGTCGAGTCGGAGCTCGTTAGAGACTTGAAACTATAAAAGGTATCATTCCCAGCACGTATTCACGTAAATGTCATTTTAAACAATACGCGGCTTCACATTTCTGCATGCGCGTGAGTTGCACCGCTCCGCCGCCGGCGCCGGCGTCGCGACCCTATAGCATTGCTACGTATGTTATAATTCTTGCCGCAACCGTATTGGGCACGGCCACTTAGAATGAATAACAGCTCCTGTGTAAACGTAGCATGTATTGTTGAATCATCAACGAATACGACACCCGTTCGTTATGTGTAGGTGGATCAGTGTATATCCTACAAGGCGATACTGAAGCTATAGAAATAGAGAGTTCATATACACATACACGCCATCAGACTGTAGGTTGGTACAATTCCTAATCTTTTATTATTTTTAAGAAGAAAAGACCTTTATGGGGAAAGCTCCAGGTAGCCTGCGAAATTCAAATTTTCTTACTTTTTTAGCAAATTGCAAGTCAGTATTAGGTTGTACGTTGATTATAGGTTGTATGTTGATATATTCACGACCGTAACATACATGTATTTACGAAATTATAATAATTAGAATCAGTATGTATAATCAAGAAAGAAGAGAGAAGATCAGTAAGTATATCAAGATTTCATGAAATAGTCATTCATTAGGATTAGGCATATGAACTGAGAGTTGTATTGACGATTTTAATGATTATAACTCTATAAATACTATTTTGTTACGGCCGTGAATCATATTCAGATCAACATACAACCTGCTACTGACCCGAAATTGCCAAAAATGTAAAAAACATTGAATTTCGTGGGCTACCTGGAGCTTTCGCCTCAAGTATCGTTATTAAACTAGGTATATAAATAAAAATGAAATGCTGTTCTTTGGTAAGCGCATAATAATATTATTACTTGAGAACGGCTCGATCGATTTGACTATTTTATGTATTAAATTGTATGGGAAGAAAAAGTCCCGGAAAATTTTCTAACTCGAGGAAAATAAACGTCCTTCTTCATTAGGGATTTTTGTATGAACTATAGAGTACAGGACAACGTTTGTCGGGACAGCTAGTACCTCCATAAATACACATTGTGACACGTAGGTATATGACTTTGAAGTAACTACCCACTTATCTTAGGTTTTAGGAATGGGAGGAGAACTTTTCTGTCGTGATGCGAAAACGGTCTTTGTAGCTGAACTTATTAAAAAAATAAATAACCAAATTTTTATTTATTTCAACCATAATTTGTTGAATTCATTTCATGGCTATCGCTTCGCTTTATCGTGCACTGTGCTATTCCGAATATTTTGCGGACACCTCGTGTTTTATTTAGTGCAGCGCTATTGCTACTATTGAATATTTCATTATTTACAGATATTACGATTTTAAACACGAATTTGTAGGCATTATGGGTGGCCATGCACATGACGAAATAATGGACGTCGTACTTACGGTATCAGATATAATAGTGCTAATACTGCTTGTGATTATGCTCTTCTTGGCGGGTATATATCTTCTGAAGCGGCTGAGAAGACAGTGCATTAAGTGCATCCAGAAAGAGATACAGAAGGAGATGGATTCTGCAGCCGCCGTGCAGCAGCAGACTGTGAAGGTTGTTAATATATAAAGTTATGTGAAATATTATATGGTTTAAGTAAGTTTATTTGTGTTTTATTTCTATTCGGTAAATAAAACTAATAACTACTGTCGTGAAAAGTTATAGTGATAGTTGTACAGTGTTATATTTTCAACGTTTGTGTCTGGGACGGTGAAGTAGTGAAGTAGGTACTAAACTTAAATTTGAGAACGATCGAGTCACTCACCTACTATTATTTTTATTATTATATAATTTATTTCGGACTACGTCCATAGTGTTAGTAACAAAGGTCTTAAATATGTACTAGTGTTAGTAGACATACAAGTTTTCATTCAGTGTGGAGTTTCATCCAATGTCGCAGCATTGGAGACTCCCTATCTATCTGCGAATAAACTCAAGATAGTGTTGGTATATATTCCGCCACGAAGACGAACGAGCAGAGAAGTACTTCTTTTACGTATGATGGCCTATGAATGACTATGACTGACACGTTCTCAAGTTCAGTGTAGAAAAAACCGAAGTATAAACACATATTTAAGTGGCCTTGTTTTAGTGTAATAGTCAATTGGTTAATATAAAAACACACCCATCCCTAATGTTGGAACTTGGGACACACGTTTCGTAGGGCCTGTGTTTCACAAATCGTTTGACTACAAAATAATATGAATTTAATGGTAAAGAATTAAAGATGAAGGAGGTTTTATGGCGTCAAAGAACGTGCTTGATGAACTAAGTACCTAAGCATGTTATTATAATGGTGTACCTATACGAGCTCTTTACCTTCTGTAGACTTGTCTATGTAGTTAATAACATAGGTATGACGTGTCCCATTATGAATGGTTCTGAACAAGTTATATACTAAAACATATAATAGATAATAAGGTACCTACAACAGTCATACTGTAGTTTGTCTGTATATGGTTTTCCTTGTGCATTGAAAATTGTTAATATCATTGTTGAATAAAAGAAAATGTTCATTATTTAGCGATGTACTACAGTTATCCATTATGTTAAATACAATACAATAACCAACAATAACAGTACATAGTAACAATAGAGATTGCGCGATGCGGTGCGCGCGCGCAGATGTCATGAGCGCTCCCGCCCGAGTACACCTGGAGGTCAACGATACTGGGTTAATATGTATTAGCATTCAGTCATTATTATTAATGTTTCAAATAATTGAATGAATCCTCAAAAAAAAAATCGACGTCTATAAAAGCGGTGTTCGTGTTCAATGTGTGTTTTTGCAGGCTTCTCAATAATTGTGATGATATTATAGATATTTGTTGCACATCAATACAAAAATTCAAGGACCAAGTCCACCAAAAATATTCAACACTACACTGAATTATGTTTCTCTTAACCTATATATTTAATTTTTTTACTGTAACTACTGTTATTAATTTTTTGTTAAGTTCATGCATGATGTGTCTATCGCATCATATTGTACACTTGGTGTGTATTTTAGCTTGTATTGTTAGATGAAAAAGTGTAACAATTGTAGATAGACCAATAAATATATAAATAAAATAAGCGAGACAGAAATTGGCAATTAATTTTTGGTTAAAGTAGAACGGAAAGTTATGTTTATTTACAGATGTTACATAATATCGCTACACTAGGTAATATGCAGGAAATTATGACGTGTGTTTACTTATAAACCTATCATCAGTTCATCACAGACGCAGCAGAGCATGCCCTAATAAAATACCGCTGCACAACCAAATCCGCGAGTAAAAGTTACTGACTAATACAAATCTTTCAGCGCGTTCAACGATCGTAACAATAACAATCGATGTCAGCACCAACGTTTTTTAGCATCTGTCGGTAGCAGCCGCCGGTGACATGTGTGAGTAAAACAACTCACCAACTACCCCTCGTAGATGAGGGGCGAGAGTTCCACCACCAGGTGAGCCAGCACAGTTGCTGTGCATATGTAGCCACGTGTGGGGAACCCCTCTACAGGTGCTCGACATCAATGGCCTATTGTTGGCCACTCCATTGACAAATGTTTGGCATTTGGCGCGCAATTTTGGCGGGATTACCGCGCACACAAAAGGGTTGTTTACTCTGACGGGTCAACGAGGTGGTGATGGTTGTCTGTTGACGAGTGGAGATATTGGTTACAAACTTTGTGTGTGCCACTTTTGGGCTCTTGATGATTTATCATAGGGTAGGCAAGTAAAATTTTCAAACGCCAATAATAAGCTTAATTTCCCCTATTTAATAAACACACAGATGTCTTTTTTAATATTTTTGCCCATTGAACTTTACGAACCCTATACAATGCAAAATTTCCTTTTCAAGAAACGTTTCTTTCTTATAAACATTGTCCCCTAAGCCAACTGGCACGATTCCCATGATTAAGATTCCTTAAGGAACCCTCGCACAGGTGTCCCTTGATTAAGGTCAAGGTGTTCCCAGCGAGACGGGTCAGTGGCCACGTCTCCGGCAGACTGAAATACCATGGATGACCGTTGCTATTTAATATGCGTAGATTTTTTTCATCTCTATTCAAAGTGGGAAGGCAAACAGTGCATCCCGTTAATTTTAGGTGCTGTTAGAACTGTTGCTTCTGGAAAAGTTCGCATGAACACCCAAGCACCAAGTTCCCTAATATTATTAAAAAACCTTGCCAAATTAATAATGTTTTTGAGCGCTTTAAAATACACAATGGCATAAGCATTACATGAATTCAGCATTCAATCAAATTATGTAAAACTTCCGCTGTTTAACAATTTTAGAAATCTCGTTAGGTACAGAATTTATCAAACGATCCACGGTATCTACGAAATAACCAGAATATTCTACCATTATTTGCTATTGGACCCCCTGTTTCTCTAATACAGTCACACACAATAGAAGACAGCATAACGACACATATCCTGCGCAGGATTACCAGCCACTAACCAGTCGCCAGTCGCCACAACGACTGCTTCCTCATTAGCAGCCAGTAATCGCCGCTTCCGCTAACATCGTACGACAAATAACTGAGTTTACTTGCTAACTGAGTTTAACTTTGTGGTAGGTAATATTTCGTCGTAACTACCTACTGTCAAGTGATCAAGTTTTAGAAGATTTTGACTAAAATTTTCTAAACCAAGAGTAACGTAATGGCATCTAAACTTGTACTACCTACCTATTTATTTTTTAATATTTATAATTAGTCCTTTTCATTATTTATTACTAGCTTTTACCCGCGGCTTCGCCCGCGTGGTGGTCGGAATTTATTCCAGTCAAACGTAGGTACCTACTACCGGGAAAAAAGACCTATCTGTTAACCCAGGTTGCAGAATATATGTGTGCCAAAGGAGAACATTCACCGTCCATACACATCCTATTACTTTGTAGCATAGTAAATACTAAGTACCTGGTCGACCGAACTCTGCTCGGGTGAAAATAGAGAAAACGAAAAACGAGACCTAGCTAGACCCGAATATAATAATAATATTTGTAAACTAAATAATATTTGTCTTCGCGCCGGCTCCTATTTATTGCAGCCATCCATTCACAATTTTGGAACTTTTTAAGACCAGTGAAAATTAAAAGTTATAAAAAATAATAATGAATAGCTTTTGTTTTATTTTAAAATTGAAAAAAATAAACTCTAAACTAACTTCTACTTTCAACTTCACGGTTAAAGTTATGTACACAGCGGCGGCGGCGGCGGCGAAATTATTAACCGAATCTTTTTGTGTGAAAATACGGAGAAAACGAATTTTCCCAGATATGAAACCTAGCTAGATCGATTTTTCTACTATTGCAACTTTCATCTAAATCGTTAGCGCCGTTATCGAGAACGTGATTACCAGTGGTCGGAGGCACTGGTAATCACGTTCACGTTTCAAATTTCTCATTTAATAGTATAGGATGATGAATCAATTTCTCATTTAATAGTATAGGATGATTGAAATACTATCGTGAATACATGCAAGCCTAGTACTTTTTGTTAGGCTACTGCTCAGAAATTGTGCACAACGTGGCGTGAACAGAATACCGTCTTGCGTGCATGCAACATCCAAATCCGTTCAGCTGTTTTAGAGTGAAACAAACAAACTCACTTTCGCATTTATACTATTAGATTAGTAAGAAGTTACGATATTACAAATTGTTTAAGTACATGTAAACGTTTCCAAACTGCAGAATAAGGTAACATGCCAAATAAGAATATGACACAAAGTAATTAAAATGTGGGTTTCATAAACTATCAAGTTCATATTCGGAGTTCGTTAATTTGTTTATAACTTAGACAGCCAACCAAGTTGGCAGAGTGCCCACATACGATATGTTATAGGTACTGTATAATAAAAGTGGGAAACACATGTCATGCGTTCACTGTCATATTTCGCAATACGCTATTAACAATGACCTCAATCGTTAGAAATTTACGTAATAACTACAACAATGTGCTTTTACATCGAAACGATTTATGATCAAAGTACGCGCGTGACCATAGGAATCGTGAGCCAGGTGCGCGCGCAGCGACACCTAATTGGCGCATACCGAGACGCCTTCGTGTAATTGGACGTCATTTACAGAAATTGTTCGTTGATTGGCTGATATAAATGTCATGTGAACCTCCACATTTGCCGTTAAGAAATTTAATATTTGAAGTCGACATCTTAATTCCAAATTTGAAATTAATAATACAACACTTGTAGGGACTTCGGTAAGCGATTTATAATAGCACCCTAAAAATCTGACAGTTGGAGAAAATCAGTTAGCTGTTGTGTTGTGTTTAGACACCGTGATTCCTGTGATTCACTTTTTCAACTCTCGCCGGTCATTCACCAAAGCGCATCAGAGCAAAACGAAGAATTATGAATAAAAAGGTGCGTCGAGGAATCACGCTGTGTAGACACCCTAGTTGAAGGAAACGACTTGAAGATAATCACGGTAAGGAGCTGGTCGGTAATGTACGTTGCAATTGGGCGAAGACCGAAGACGGCTGTAGGTACTAAGGTAATATATGGTCACCCCTCGCAGGAAGTTCAATTTGTGTGATTACTGCATTGATGTCGTGAGCGAGATTTACAATCCCGCGTAAGCGCATATTACATGTCATTGTTCCTCGTATAATTTAATTTCAAGAAACTGTTTTGTATGTGGTTTGTAATTGTAATTCAGTTGTTTTAAGATCAGCCTGATTACTGTGTAAGTCCTGAGCATAACTCTACAATAAGTAGGTTTACTTAATTACTGTAAGTAATTATCATGCACACACACACACACACACACACACAATATCAACTTACCAGTAACGGTAATGCTGATTAACTTTGCGAGGAACAATCCAAAGTAATTGATTTTGATGTTCTATCTTACTTATGCGTTATTTTGATTGGTATGACCACAATGCAATACAAATAACTGATTACAGCTCTGGTCCAGTACCAGAGCTGTTATCAGTTATTTATATTAGCTCTTATAACATTTTTCTATATTCGCGGTTTAAATTCTATAGAAGGTGTATAGAGATAGGACACCTAGCTATTCAAAAAAACTTATCATTATTGTATTCAATGCAATAACGCAACCTGCACATAACCATAAAGGTTACAACAATTATTATACTTTTTACAGGCATTTCCACCATAAGAAAAGAAAAACATAAATCCATTTAAAAAAGGAACCTCATAAGGAACTGCGGTCAGTGCTCACAACGACTTTTGTAGTTGTGTCTATAAGCAAAAAGCATAACGCACCCTCTTACAAGTCGGTCACGGGGTGAGCACAGTGATTGCATGCTCCTTCGACTCCTGCGCAGTGCTGCTTCGATGCACATCTGCCAGCTCAGACGTGACTGAAAGTAGATTGTAACCGACGATGATTTCATTGCCCTTATTATTGTTTGAAGTTCCTTTATGTTACTTTTTTAAAGTTATGTGAGATGGATGGCAGACCAATAATAACGAAATGAGAAGACCACAAGAGTTAATAAAATATGTACGGCATACTTAAACATGTTTCTTTTCAGGGTTTTGGGTGTCAGTCACGTAATTTTATTATTTTTTATGGCGCAGATATCTACAAGCAAATAAAACAAACTACAAGTTATAGGTTACCTGAAACCACATAAGTACCATAATATTATTTCTCAAACTTCAAAGGTTCTTCAAACTGTTGTAACTGTTAAGAAACACACGCAAAACAATTTTATTGTAGCTTTGATGTGGTCTCTTCTACTCTACACTATTTTAGTGGTTACGTCAGATTCCACTATAATGTTCACTCATATAAAACAAAAGTAATTCATACACCACGCCTGAGTACATATTAGCATTCCCACGACCTTGTTCAGGGTAACAAAATGGAAGGATATCCTCTTTCCACCTGACCATGACATCGACTCCTCAAAACGCTCGATTTGTGGCACCATTCAACCATGTAATTGCCTCGTTTTCTATAAATTATTCCACAAAAGTGAAGCTACTCGTTTGGTTTTTCGATTAAATAATAAGCATACTTTATTAACGATTTGCCACGGTGATTTTGAAAATAGAATAAAACTGTTTGATGACACCACGTTCTAGCGACAACGTAGCAGTTAGTGGTTGAAACTCGATTAGATGTGGATGTACTATTTCATAGTTTCGTAAACTTGTTGTTTTTTCTTGTTAAACCACGTTTAACTTATTCAACCGTTAGATAGATACTTCAAATGCCGGTTCAAACATCGTTACAATTACAATCAAACCACATAAAAGTAAAACGCCCACCAAAAGTTAAACATGATCTGCTGTAATTCGTAACACACATGTTTTTCCGCAGTTAAAACAGATCGATCAGACGTCAGACCGAGTCAATGTATTTTCAGAACAAATAAATAGTGTTTAAACTGTGAAGCTATGGAAATTAAGCGTGGACGCATACGAGGGCCGCGCCTGCGCCGTGGAAATCGTTTGTACTAAGTTCCCAGCATGTATTAATAGTAGAGGTAACAATACACAGATCGCGGTTGCATGCGCTGCGTGTGGCCGAAGCTTTATTCTCGAGATGAAGAGTAAAGGCTATTGTGAATGTTCGTGATGTTTATATCCATTTCAATTATTTGTGACTTGTCTGTCTTTTAAAGGTAATTTTTTAAAATTGGAAAACTAACGCGCCTATACTGATATAATCATCGAAGAAGACTTGGCCGGAGGACTGTTATTATAATATTATGATATTAAGTTGTAATTTGATTACTTTATAATCAATCAATTTGCCTAGCCTTTTCCCAACTATGTTGGGGTCGGCTTCCAGTCTAATCGGATGCAGCTGAATACCAGTATTTTACATGGAGCGACTGCCTATCTGACCTCCACAACCCAGTTATTGGGTAATACGATACCCCTTGGTAAGACTGGTTGTCAGACTTTCGGGCTACTGACGACCCGACTGCCAAAGATCCACGAATGACAGCCAGGACCAACGGCTTAACGTGCTTTCCGAGGCACGGAGGAGTCTCGGTATGTGTGTATGGTCACCCATCTACGGACCAACCCCGGCGAGCGTAGCTTAACCTGATGGATCGACCGTTGCGGCTGTTATTATTTAGCCACAATTTGATTACTTTATAATTGTTTGCGCGAAATTCTGAACGTCGGTACATCAATATGATGACGATAAAAATGTTCACACTAATACGTTTCAGGTGCACAGTATTTATTACAGATTGCTCAAAGTTAGCGGCGTCCATTAAAAACACGTTATAAGGCAATTACTTGTTTCTCGATAGAGGTATATGCACTTAAATGAGTTTGTGATGTGAGACATTAATCTTGTTGCCAAAGTTTGGGAAACTGCGTGTGAAACGTACTAATCATTATGATGATTTTGTGTTCCTAATTTGTATCCTGGAGTTCTGTGCTAATGGCCAGTTCCTAATACAGATCGGAGAAGCTTCTTTATTTTATAAGCAACAATATATAGCTGCTCTTGGAAAAGCTGTCAAGTTATCAAGAATTCAAGACGAAGACGACGATTTTAAATTGCCGACGCGCGACGGTACGCGTGTCAGGGAGTCGAGCCCATAGATATTTAAGAAAGAAGTATTTTCGATTTCTAACCGATTTTTATGTTTTGCATATGGTGAAGTGGAGCTGATGGTTACTTCACTATCAGCTCCAGTTCTCCTGGTTCTTACTAGAGTACTCCTCAACAATTAACATCGCTGCATCGGGAAAAGCAATATTATGTAAAAGGTGATAAGCATTTCACATTAGGCTATTGTAACTTGGATAAACTACAAACTGACCCACTAAAAAGTGAAAAATATAATAAAAGTTTATTACAAAAAAAAAACAACCGATACCACTGCCAAAAACAAAATATGTACTTACTACATAGTGAAAAATAACTTTAAGGTGGCAAAAATCTAAAATACATATCTAAACACACCGGCTTCCCAAATTAAAGTTATTTTTCACTTTGTAGTGTTTTTTTTGGAAGTCTGTTGTTTTTTTTTTTTAGTAAAAAAGTTTTTTTTAACACTTTCGCTGACGTCACGACCAGAGGCGTATTTTTGTTCGTGTTTGATATCGCGCTACGCCCACAGGCAACTTTACTAAGTCAAAACAGACAAAACGCCTATAGCCGTGTAACATGACTAAGAAGCCACGTGATCTAGTGTCGTATTGCACTCATTTAAATTTTTCTAGTGTCAAGGCAAAAATACTGGTATAAAAATACCATATTACAGGTACCTTGACTTGTTTTTTGACGACAGTAAGGCTGTAGGCGTCGTCTTATTTTGTATGAAATTTTTTAGTGTCATTTTCAGAATGTGAACTTCATCTCAGTGTCAGAGAAAGTGTTAATATTTCTATGGTCGAGCCTAAACACAGCTTTAAAGAAATTGACGTTAAGTAATATACTATACCCGAGTCGCTTTAGCATGGCAATAGCGGTCATTGCCCTTTCCCGAACATCTCTCAGTCGAAACCTAAACAATAAACTTTGTATGATTTTTCGTTAACGAACTTTATTTCAGTTTTTGAAGTAAAGAATGCTAGAAAATGTAAGGATAAAGAAAGAAAATAAGTTTATTTGTCACAGAAACAAGTGCTAAAAAAATGATTTAGTCTAATTTTACAAAAAGAAAAATAAAACAAAATAGATCTGCATACAAATCACGAGCACAATGTAGGTGGGTTATTGACCGCTATTGCCACGGTAAAGCGATTCGGGTATAGCAAGCTCTTAACAAGTATTCTTAGAAAACCCATGTAGGTGGGAAACCAATTAAATGCTTTAAGTTAGATCAGTAATTATAAAAAAAGTTCTCGCAATAAATTCTATTAGTCATAATGGCGGTATAGGTATTTAATGACACCAACATCGGATATTTTAACGATACGAATCACTGTAAAAAAGTTATGACGACTCCTGCCGGACCTGAACCTGATATGTAAGTAGCTTTCTTATGCGTGTAGGGTGACCAAGGTGGACATAGGACATTATGTATATATAGACTGACCAACAGAGTGGACTTAGGACATTATTCAAATTTTGTATCGGTATAGTTTCTATCATGAATCTGGTGAACAGCTTGGCCAACATTTACTTAAAAAAAAAAAAACAATACTAATAAGAACCTATCTGCATCTTACTAATAAAGGATGTTTTTTTAGAGGCAGAGAATATTAAATTGAAATAACACAGAAAAATGTTTTTAATATCCATGAAGTTGGCTTTATTTGATAGATAATTTTATGGCATTCATGTTTTAAGGAGGTTAAATACACACTCTTCGCAATAAATCAGGCAATAATGCGTCGCAAATGTTGTCATCCAAGTGCTCAATTGTTTCTGGTCTATCGGCGTAGACGCATCGACTTTATAATATATATCCCCTGAGAAAATAATGTGATGGCGTCAAATCGCTCGAACGATGATTTTATCATTCGTGAAATTAGTCGTTTGTCACATGTTTCTTTCAGAAAATTAAGCCTATAAAAAAAGTTAGTATTTCAATAAATTCAGCCCTGGCGGTAGCCGCGGCGGTCACATGTCCGAAATTGTATTAAAAAATTAATGCCATAAAGTTAGGTTATAAATAAAGCCAATTTGATGGATATTAAACACATTTTTCTGAGTTTCATTTCAATTTAAAGTTCTCCGCCTCTAAAAAAGGAATACTCGATATATGATAATTATATGGTGCAATATTGTTGTTCTCCTATGCAATTTTTTGTTAGAGATTTAGTAAGAAACTCAGATAACTGGTAGTATTATTCAAATCTGCTCATGCGCCAGCAGAGCGTAGCGCAGGCGCCACTTCACCTGCTTACGCGCCTTCCTACACGGTTTAGACGGTAGGGTTTTTTTAAGGAAGGTGTTAACATCTTCCTTTATAAACGGCAGACTTGCCACTTAGGTTACGTGTCTACGTTTCAGTGGTCACCGCTGTGATTACAGTCTAGGCAGATTACCGTCTCCGCGAAATTAAAATTTTCTTGCGTTTTTTTGCGATTAGCAGGTCAGTGTCACGTTGTATCTTGATCAAAATATGATTCGCGACAATAATGAATCTGTATTTATAGAATTATAATCATTAAAACCATCAATACAACTCTCTAAGTTAGATTTGCTGTGTTTCGGTCTGATTTAATCAGATCGAAACACAGCAAATCTAACTTCTTATATTTGTTATTGTCGCAAAACATATTTTGACCAAGATACAACCTGACACTGACCTGCTAATTGCAAAAAACACAAGAAAATTTTAATTTCGCGGGCCAGCACTGCGGGTCCACCTAACAGCTTCCCCCGGTGACTTAATAGTTACATCCTTATGTCATCTCCCTTTATTAACATACTTTGATCAAGATACAACCTGACACTTACCTGCTAATTGCAAAAAACACAAGAAAATTTTAATTTCGCGGGCCAGCACTGCGGGTCCACCTAACAGCTTCCCCCGGTGACTTAATAGTTACATCCTTATGTCATCTCCCTTTATTAACATACTTTGATCAAGATACAACCTGACACTTACCTGCTAATTGCAAAAAACACAAGAAAATTTTAATTTCGCGGGCCAGCACTGCGGGTCCACCTAACAGCTTCCCCCGGTGACTTAATAGTTACATCCTTATGTCATCTCCCTTTATTAACATACTTTGATCAAGATACAACCTGACACTTACCTGCTAATTGCAAAAAACACAAGAAAATTTTAATTTCACGGGCCACCACTACGGGTCTACCTAACAGCTTCCCCCGGTGACTAGTGAGTACATCCTTCTATCACTTCCCTTTATTAACTGGTTATTTCTAACTAGAGTAGGTATGTCTCAGTTTCAGTGGAGTATGGTCACCACTGTGATTCAGTCTAGGTACCATACGTAAGGTGGAGGCGCCCGTCGCCTGCGCAGATTCCCACGGTGACTCATACATCCTTGTGGTCTCCACACTACTCTATCCTTCCTCCCGCGGTTGCGCCTGCGGTTTTTTAACGGATTCACCTGTGAAATCATGATAATTATGTACTTATGTAGATTGATTCTGTCGTACCTATATTTATTATACTTGGTATGAGGTATATGGTAGGTAGCTTTGTAAGTGAACCAATTTATTAGAGTCGCCAAATAAGATGTCAAATATCAATTGATAATTTTATTGGAAGTTAGCACTTTCTTTCATTTAATTTTTTAATTTAATAAATACCGATCACCCAGTATATTTCGAATAGCACAATCATTTACTCAGTTATCTTGCTAAATAGTTGTTGTACTTAATTATTGGCTTTAATCGGAACAGCTTAGGATAGTAAGAATGTATTGAGTAGACGTGTCACTTAGCGCACATCACGGAGGAGGAGATAAACAAAAAGTATTAATTTATAATTCCTCGCATACATGATACACCTGCGTAAAGTTCCCACGATATCTTCTGTTTCATTGGTAACCATGGGAATTATCTATCTTTCTGTCTTTACTTAAGCATTGATTTGTGAAACAATGAGCTTTCGTTGTTTATTGTTTGTTTAATATAAATGTTAAGTTACGTCATCATGGTGTTTGGTGAGGAGGTCACGCACGAGGAAGTTTAAAGATCGCTGCTTTGTTATCTAATGCCCGTTTTCACCAGCCCTAAGTGACACTTACCTAAATGAATCCCTAAATAAAAGTGCACTGTTGGATTGTCAACGCTAGCCGCAGCACCGAGAGTTGAAAATCCAACGGTGCAATAATGTTTAGGGATTCATTTAATTGTGACTTAGGGTTGATGAAAACGAACATTAGAGACACAGATGTCTGTGTAACTTTATTTGTAAACAACTTGGTTTTCTTTATGTGCGGAGTAATAATCATTATTATTATATTTCACAGATTTTCTCATAATAATATGGAAAAGTACCTATGTCGGTCGAGGGGCTCGTGGCTAAGTAATATACAGCCGCATGGATTGATCGATCAGGCTAAGCTACACTTGCCACGGTTGGGCCGTGGATGGGTGACCATCTTTACGAACCGAGATCCTTCCGTGCCTCGGAAGCCTTAATGGGTATCGTGTTACCCAGTAACTGGGTTGTGGAGGTCAGATAGGCAGTCGCTCCATGTAAAATACTGATATTTAGCTGCATCCGGTTAGACTGGTAACATAGTTGGGAAAAGGCTAGGCAGATTGATTGGACTACCTATGTCGGACAAAGTAGCCACCAGCTCTGGCGATGGAGCCGAATTATGACTGTATGAATAGTAGGTATAGTGTCTGTGAAGGATGGTTGTTTTTATTTTGCTTGAATTTTCCGGAGCTGTTGAGCTGATTTTTCAAAGAGCAATGTTTTTGGTGTGTAACATCTTTCCTCTCGATTTCCTGCAATCTGTAGGAGTGATTTCGTGTGAGTTTAGTGTGAGTTCGTAGGGACGGAAGTGTGTAACAGGAAGCTGGGGAAGCGCTCACTATTTGATTGCACCAATGAGCACGCGCGGTGCAGAGTTGGCCGCCAGATGATACCAACCAAAACAGGATGTCAGATGTTACAGATCATTTGCAACTACTATAAGGCTCGCTCGTTTTTAGGGTTCTGTACCCAAAGGGTAAAACTGGACCCTTTTACTAAGACTCCGCTGTCCGTCTGTCACCAGGCTGTATCTCATGAACCGTGATAGTTAGACAGTTGAAATTTTAACAGATGATATGTATTTTTTTTTTCTGTTGCCGCTATAACAATAAATACTAGAAAACAGAATAAAATAAATATTTAAAGGGACTCCCATACAACAAACGTGATTTTTTTTTTGCTCGTTTTAATAGATAATGGACGGTACGGAACCCTTCGTGCGCGAGTCTTACTCGCACTTGGCCGGTTTTTATTTATGTTTATCACACTAAACACAAAATTATCCCCATTTTAACTAAGGAGCCAAACAAAGGTCCAGGACTCCTCAATACAGTTTACAATCAGTATGTGTTTCACCTGTAGCTACATAAGTAGGTGATAAGTGAGCAACCAGTCGTTATTAGTATATTGCCAACTAACAAGTCCAACATATCTCTTACTTCATCAAAAATCTTACATAAATAACCATGGGAACTTAGATATTAAAGTGGATGTGTAATGTAATGCTACTCTGTGTAAATGATATCATGATATCTGTTACAAGAACGAAAAGTGATTATGAAAATTACTTCAGTGTAGATAGGGACAGTCGGCGACAGAAGGACAATTGAGTTATTTAAATGTTAATTACTGAGCAAAATATTTATTTAATTTCTGAACAGAAGTAAAATAAAAAGACTCTTCGCATTATATGAAATGCTGAAGTACGATACGATAACACACAGAGTTCTATTATAAACTACTATTGCAGGTATTTTTAAAAATAGCAGGTATAAGAATATACGAAAAACGAAAATACAAAACGAAAGACACCGACTTCCGAAATTAAAGTTATTTTTCACTTTGTAGTGTTTTGTTTTAGAAATCGGTTTTATTTTTTGCTAAAAAGTTTTTTTGTAGTAAAATTTTAAAATGTATCGAATTTCTTCATTAGATTCACTCATCTTGACGGTACGAAAAACAAATGAAAATCACACATTTTCCTAATTTGAATTTGGAATAATGTTCTTTAAAATTTAAACTTTCAATGATACCAAAACCAGCCAGATACAAATAGTATAGCCAAAGAGATTTTATTACAAGTTCTAACATACTATAATGCGAAAAGACTTTTTCCCCAACCTAATATAACGTTCTACAACCTTTTTCACAAATCAACCAAAACAATAAATTTAATATTTTTCAGGTGTAACACATAAAACATTGTAAGAAACTGAACAACTAAATGTCAATCTGTCAATTCTGTCAATATTTCTGAAGGTCTACTGTCTTCTGCCTCATTAAATTTTTTATATGGAGATTTAAAAAAAAAAACACTTTTCAAACATTTTCTTTCATACAAACCTTGTCCTGACAATTACAAACACAACAAAAAATATAATAGCTAAATAGGTGCAACCGTTCTGAAGTGATGCGCTTACATATCATACATTCGGCAATTGCGGATGCCATTTGATTTATATTTATATATATATAGATAGATAGATATGTAAAAGTAGCTGTGTTTATCGACTTTTTGTCGCTGACCGTAGTTATCTAAGTAAGTACTGCATCGCAGATTTCTTGTGCTTCCCAAATAAAATCTTGAACTTACTCTGTCTAGAGATTACATGAAAAATGTTGAGCTGTGTCTAGTCTCTATAATTAAAAACTTTATAGAACAATTAAGCCTCTCGGCAAGCAAAACCATGTAAGTAATCAAACCATAGAAAAATTCACGACACCTAACGATAAAATACTTATAAATAGATGTAAGTAATATGTCCATATAATACGATCGCAATAAATAATCATGGCTACTAGTACCAGGTACGCAGGAGCTGGTACTGGTAGTGATTTCCTGAGGCTAAGCGAAGCCCGCACCTGTCCGGCGTTCCCACACGTCTGTTACACAATGATCAAGTTTTTTATCCGTTCGCGATGTTTTTATACGAGCGAGGATGTGGCTAATATTGAGCCTCACGACAACAACCGAGTAATGAGCGTTGATCTGATTCCAGTAGTGTTAGGTGTTTTTCTCTGTTTATTGCACCTGTGTGAAAGCAAATAACATGTAATATAAATAATAATACGATAAAGTATTATATAGTATCTTTATTAATATAAAACATAGTTTTATAACGCACATTTCAAATAAAGGAAGACATAAAATATTAGGTTGGGGAAAAAGTCTTTTCGCATTATAGTATGTACTCGTATGAACTTGTAATAAAATCTCTTTGGCTATACTATTTGTATCTGGCTGGTTTTGGTATCATTGAAAGTTTAAATTTTAAAGAACATAATTCCAAATTCAAATTAGGAAAATGTGTGATTTTCATTTGTTTTTCGTACCGTTTAGATGAGTGAATCTAATGAAGAAATTCGATACATTTTAAAATTTTACTACAAAAAAGGTAAAAATGCAACGCAAGCCGCGAAAAAAATTTGCGATGTTTATGGACCTAGTGTAGTGTCTGTGAGAGTAGCACAAATTTGGTTTAAGCGTTTTCAATCCGGAAATTTTGATGTCAAAGATGCACGTCGCTCTGGTCTATATTTATTACGGATAAAATGGATGCCATTTTTGAAAAAGTGGAGCAAGATATCAGTAGTTACGACGTAGCTGAAGAACTGGAAATTGACCACTAAATAGTTTTGGCGCATTTGAAAAAAACTGGGTACACAAAAAAGCTCGACATTTGGGTACCTCACGAGCTCACTGAAAGAAACCTAATGAACCGTGTACTCATTTGTGATTCTTTATTACGACGTAATGAAACCGAACCATTTTTGAAGAAGCTGATAACTGGTGATGAAAAGTGGATCATGTATGACAAGAACGTGCGAAAAATGTCGTGGTCAAAGGCCGGTCAGGCTTCACAGACTGTGGCGAAACTCGGGTTAACTCGCAACAAGGTGATGCTGTGTGTGTTGTGGGATTGGAAGGGCATTATTCATTATGAGTTACCACCAGGCAGGACCATCGATTCTGAACTCTACTGCGAACAACTGATGAGATTAAAGCAAGAAGTTGAGAGAAAGCGGCCGGAATTGATCAACAGAAGGGGTGTGGTTTTTCATCATGATAACGCTAGACCTCACACATCTTTAGCCACTCAGCAAAAATTAAGAGAGTTTGGCTGGGAGGTGTTAAAGCATCCGCCGTATAGTCCTGAGCTTGCACCTTCAGATTTCCACCTGTTTCGGTCTCTTCAGAATTCTTTAGGCAGTGTCAGGTTAACATCACGAGAGGACTGCCGAAACCACTTGTCGCGGTATTTTGACCAGAAGTCCCAAAATTTCTATAGCAATGGGATCATGTTCCTACCTACAAGATGGAAAAAAGTTATCGAACAAAATGGTACCTACATACTTTAGTTAAATGTAAATGAACTATATTAAAAAATGTTTTGAATTTTCTTAAAAATTGCGAAGAAACTTTTTCCCCAACCTATTATAAACATACAACGTAGGCAAAAGCCTCGTACTCAAGCAAATAAAATGTTGACGATTTTGTTCATCGGTCGACATGGAGGTGGAATAAAAAAAAAGGAAAGAAGCGTTATAATAATTATGTTTTATATTAATAAAGATACTGTATGCACGATGCAGTACCCAAGTCCGGTCTACAGTGGGCACTACTGGCAGCTTCAATGTGGCTGTCGGCTTGCACCAGGGATCAGCACTCAGCCCTTACCTCTTCGTGCTGATAATGGATGCTCTTACATCTGATATCCAGGATGCGGCTCCCTGGTGTATGCTGTTCGCTGATGACATTGTACTGATTGCCGAGAACGGCTTAGAGGTCCAGAGCAGATTGGAGGTGTGGTGGGAAAGACTCGAGACCGTTGGCCTGAGAGTAAGTCGGACCAAAACCGAGTATCTGTTTTGTGATTTTGGCGGCCTCTCCAGTCCTGTGCCCATATCTCTCGCCTGAACGCCCTTATCGATCTGTTCCGACTTTCGGTACCTCGGGTCGCTTGTCCGAGGAGATAGACCGAGACGTAACGCACCGGATCAACTCAGGATGGATGAAATGGCGACCGGTCACAGGAACAACTTGCGTCCCACGGATGCCCCTCAAGTTAAAGGGGAAAATTTATAAGTCCGTGGTAAGGCCTGTCGTACTTTATGGGTCTGAATGCTGGGCCGTAAAGAAGACGGATGAAAAAAGATTGCATGCAGCGGAGATGAGAATGTTGAGATGGATGTGTGGAGTAACGAGAATGGATAAAGTACGAAATGAGTATATAAGAGGAAGTTTGAAAGTGGCGCCAGTGACAGAAAAGTTGAAAAGAAATCGTTTGGCTTGGTATGGGCATGTGATGAGAAGGGACGAAACGCATGTGACTCAAAGAGTGATGAATATACATGTTGATGGATGGAGAGGGAGAGGAAGGCCTAAGAAAAGATGGATGGAATGTGTAAAGAATGATATGAAAGAGAAGGGAGTGAATGATAGTGTGACGGTTGACAGGGGAGAATGGAAGAAGAAAACATGTTGCGCCGACCCCAAGTAACATGGGATAAGGGCAGGAAGATGATGATATTAATAAAGATACTACACAATACTTTATAGAATTATTATTTATATTACATGTTATTTGCTTTCACGTGCCTGTGGTAGTTTTGAAATCAGAATGTCAATTTCAGATAGGTATGTGTAGATTATATTGTTCTGTGGTCAAAATGCCACCCTTCATTTCATTTCCGTGGTCACTTTCCAGTTCGAACCAGAGGTAGGTGCTACCACTTTACATAGAACACAGTCTAAGGAGTTTCTCCAAATCTATGAGAGCGAATCTCCACAATATACTTAAGAGGACTGTTTGTCACCTCTGTCGCTCACACGGGACCATTTTTTTAAGATTATTAAATGTAAGGCTGCCTTTTTGAAAAATCAGCTCAAAAAGTATTATGATCTGTTTTTAATGTTTTTGAAATAAATGACACAATAAAAATGTGTTTTTAATAATGACCTATTAAATTAATATTAATTACTGGTTTGTTAATTGGTTACATTTTTCAGAAAAGCATATTTTTATTTAACAATCCTTAAAAATTGGTCACGTCTAAGCGAGAGAGGTGACAAAACGAAACAGCCCTCTTAAGGTACATTCATAAATAAAATCACGAATCAGCAATCTGACTGGTGTTCATTCGAACAAAAAGGAACTAACCACAAAACAACCATAAACTTATTAGCTAAAAGCTCCACTTTTACTAACGACAAATTTAATATTCTCAACTCGTAAAATGATCAACAATCGAGCTATAATTACGTCGCAGGCGCAGTATACAAATGATTATGCGCCGCGATAATAATTGTGATTGGATATTATTCCATCAGTTGCTCTCCGTCCGACTCGTTGATTCAAGGCGCGTAGATGGCGACGGTTCCTTACACCTGTCCAAGATTCTCACGATCAATGGATCTGGAGATTATAGGCCTGCTCTGTCCAACTTTACCACTTAATGTAATGGTGGCAGGCTGTATCGTCACGTTGGTTTTACAATTTGTCTGGGAGGATGAAGATTCAGGTCTTGTTATAGCTGGTCATAAAATAAACGAAAAGAGAATAAGATGCCATCAATTAATTGTCCTTCCTTGCAGTTGTTTGTCTTTCTTAGCAGTACAGCATTCGTTTACAATTTGATCGGCGATTTCCAAGATTACTTTTTGCTAAAAGTATTAGAAATCCAATTACTCAACTAGAAATGTAATCGCAAGCTTCCTCAATTTAGGTATGTTCCTACGGCACAGGTGCATATATTACGTCGATAGATAATGACACAGCATACCTAAATTAAACAAGCACCTATACTATAATGACTCATTTGCTGCAGATGTAGGTGGTGCTATTGCTGCTGCGCAGGAAACTCAATCATATTCACATTATCTAAACCAGTATAACAATCTGAACAATCACTTATCTTCTATCTTGACTGTGACTGTGTTAAGTCAACAAGGTATCAACTACTTACCTACTTAATATTTCATTCAGCTGTAACAAGCGGATTTATCATCAGTCTCCATAGACTAATTTGCTCCGCTAGATAGATGGAGTACATTATAATTGATTTTCATGGTACAGTCAGTACAATGTCACTCAGCACGACATAACTAAAGACCTCATAAAGAGTCAACTCACCCGTTACTTGCTCAACTCCGTCGCAAATGAGTTTTTGCGACGCTATCAATGCGTGAAGCTCACTTAAAAGTTAATTACCTACACTTCATGAGAATAATCTGATTATGCGCGCTTCGAGTAGTAACCATTTATTTTCATACAAGCGCAAATGTAAATTATACTTAATTTTGCTATTTTTTCTTAAGGCGGCCGCGGACCTGTAAATGTAATGAGTACCTGCAAATGTAATGCGCATTTTTTCATCATCAGCATCTTGTCATCTTTAAAGTGTTGCGAATGTGTCTGGTTCCAGCGAAAGGGAGCAGTTATTACGTGTAAATTGAGATCTTATTACTTTCTGAAATCTCAGAATGCTACCAGTACTGACCGATTTGATACTGAACCGACTGGTTCAATTTGCAGAAGTGGTCCGATTTTATTTCTTAATACGCCAATCATTTCCACTGTGAGAAAGTAGAGCACAGGTAACCACCAGATTTGGCTGGATTTAAAGAGCAACATTGCAATGCTGTCCTAGGTTGGTGCAAAAGTCGTTTAATTTTGCTGTATTTTCTGAAACCGTCAAGAATATTAAATTCAGAGCATGACAAAGTTCAACACAATTTTATCCGACATCTCAAAGTCAAGACTGAATCCGCCTGCCAGCGCCTGCGCTGTTCGCTGGACAAACAACGCAACCTTGAGATGTAGACACAGCTCAACTTGTTCGAACTTGAGCCCGCAATTGGATAAGCACTTTAATGACATTGTCCTTTTGTCGCGGTGAGATGCGGTGCAGGTGCACGTGACGTCACCCGGCCATGAGAATATCCCGCGACTTGCCATTCTCACGCCTCCGCAGGACGACAATCGCGAAACCAGTTCCTCCATTAAAAGTGCCGTTAATGTAACTGCATGGTCGTTTTAGCGGACCTGATCGACCGATGCTTACAGATCATTTGAGCAGGCTTACCTGATAGGCTTAATGTTTGCACCCCCATTACCATAAAGGACTCGTAGAGGAAACGTTAAAGTTTAAATCTTTAGATAGTAAAATTGAGTCTCGATATCGACATAAAATTTACTGACGCTTCAAAGTGCTGTCGACCCTTTACTGATCATTATTATAAAAGATTCACGGTTATTTGGAAATAAAATGAAAGGATTCAAATGTAATGGAATTTTAATTTCACATGATAGAGGAAGCGTGTCCGGGCTTTGATTGCAATTACAAAGTCAAATCAATAATGAAACAAAGTTACCCTTGTTCAATACGGAAATTACCATAAAATCAGTCCCACGGCCGCTCCAATTGTTTGTGGGGGTGTCGCCGTGTGAATGGCCGGCCGGAAGCCGCGTTGATGCGTGAAAACTATTCTAATTCCGAAATAGTGGAGCAGTGCTTTGTCTTATGTGCATGATGCGTTTCCAACGTGAATGGGGAAACAAATATGAATGGTGGCCACTCACATATATTTTCGGAGTCGTACACTTTGTAGTTTGAATGAATTCCTGCGGCAATGAAGCTTACATTGTCTATAGGAAAATAATGATCATTTGGTGCCGCACATAATATTTAATCGCCGTTTTATAGCTATCCTAAAAAGTTTAAAAACACAGCAATTACTTACTTCGCTCACTTTTATTATTGGCATCTCATATACACAGTATGGCTCAGGTACGATAAATCGATTAAGCGCATCAACAATGCGCAGGCGCAGCCTTTGGAACAATCATTGCATCGAATCGTTTAATTGGTTACGTTACGACTTTCGTTTGATATAAGAAGCTGAGTCGGTCTGCGAATCGTCTTGATATGTTTATTGATATTTTATAGTCAATTCCAAGTGATGTCTGTTCTGACCTATTTGCTTTTGCATGGCGTCTGTTGTTTGCTTTGCTTTGTTCTTGATTGTATCTATTATGTTATATTGGGCAGCTTAGTGCTTTACATATCATGGCATTGCTGCTTTTCATTGTTTTGTTTACCGTTCAACAAAACACAAGCTCTAAATTGCTATGACTTTGCAGTGTGTAAAGGAATTGCTAAAATGTCGGAGGGATTTGTGGCCGAACTGTAAAGCCTCATTTGGATTCAAAATGAGGACATCATTTTGAACCCAAATGAGGCTTTACAGAAGAAGGAAAAGAAGCAAAACAAACGCAAAATTACATAGCGGCTTTTGATGCCAACTACAAAGCGGTTTAGCAGTATTGTTTCGCGATGCGTTACAAAATTATTACGGCGTGCGTCTGAGCACATCAAGTGTAGGACGTAGAGAGAGCGGGTAAGCCGATCCAGCGTCAGGCGGTAACCGAACCGCGGCCCTCACGCTCGGAGCACATGTCTTGGCGCGAGCTGCGCTCTGCTGGACAGACGGACAGACCGCCGAGGCCTCGCAAGCAAAATATTTCAGTTGGTGTTAAGTGATAGCAAATCTTAATCGCACCTTGACCAATATTGGACGTTTTTGAACTTATTTTAAGACAGCCTGCTTCTTATGTGGAACTACTTATTTGAACCTTGAAATCTCCGCTTTAGTCGCAGACCTTCCATGTATTACACTTATTGCACCCACGATCCACATAACACTGGTTAAAATCAGGACCTATACAATACCTACGTGAATTGTCCTTGATCAATCGCCTGTAGTAGAAACTAGGAAGCGATTGTCTACGGGTTGTGTAATGCTCCTTGAATAATTTGATTTTATCTATCACATATTATTTGTTATTAGGACATCTAAATTATAACTGTCATGATAACCCTATTTTATTCAACTACCCAGGAATACGCAATAAATACCTAAACTTTATCTCATAAATAAACGAGTGGAGGACAAGCATTCGACGTGCAACATGTCTTTGGCAGTCAAATGATAATAACACATGTTCGCAATCAGTTAATTCAATTTATCTTACATCAGAACAGTCGCACTTAGCTATATGTATGAACAGATTTATCGCGGCTTTATTGATGCAAATACAGGCATTTAAATAAATTATGACGGGCGCCCCGTCTAGACGGACTTCGTCGCTAGCTATGTGCCTTTCAGTTTCAAAGTATCAATTTGATGTGGAATTTAACTAAGAATGTCTTGCCTTTGATTACTTAACCCAGAGTTTTTTAACTTAGTTTTATTCGCATTTTTAACAAAAATATTTTTGTTTTGGTATCTTCCGTCACATACCTAATCTGGCATACATTATGTAAGGTAAGGCCTACGCAATTTTCAGGAAAAGTTTTTCTTTATCGGTTCTGCTTATCGCTCAAAGCTACACTTAACAAGCATAAGCTCGCTTTTTTTATATACAGGGTTATTTCTAAAATACCAGCAACCTCTTAAGGGGTCATTGTACTCATCATTATGAACAACTTTTACTATGGGACCAAACCTGAAATCGCAAAAAATAAATCAGCTGTTCAGTACATTTTGACGAATTATGAGAACCCCTTAAGAGGTTGCTGGTGTTTTACAAATAACCCTGTATATTTTATCACCTAAATACACTGACAGACGACGCACAGCCTACACTGCTGTGTCTAGAATGCATGTTTCCACAAGAGAACTCTTGTGCAAACTACATTTATATATTACTATCTGACCCACCAGACGTTATGCTGTCCAAATTTCATCACGTAGCGGTATGAACTATACTTTACGACTTATTCTCCTTCCTACCACATAAAAATTTCATAAAAATCGGTCGAGCCATTTCGGAGGAGTGCGACCACAAACACTCTGACACGAGATTAATAAATATATAGACTAGCTTTCGCCAGCCGCTTCGCCCGCTAGAATGTCGGAAATTATTCCACGGGAACTTACAGGTCATGGTCTACCCGTGTGCCAAATTTCATCCAAATCCGTTGAGCGTTTTAGTGCATTTGAAAGCGTAACAAAGAAACTCACTTTCCCATAATTATATTATTATCTGTTAGGAAGTTAGGATAACGAAGTTGAGCAATCTGCACCCTAATTGCGTAACATACTATCAATCGGAATATGAATCATTTTGAAGCAAATTGCTAATCCATTGCTTCATAAATGTCCGAAAAATGTGTCTGCTCGACAACGTACGAGGGCGGCACTGAAAATTTCGGGAATCAAGGAAGTGACACAACATTACTATTTAAAAATGTATTTATTGCTTTTCGAAGTATTCTCCGCGAAATTTGACACATTTTTCCATACGATAGAACCAATCATTGAAGCAACCATTCCATTCGGAAGTTGGGGTCTCCAAAATGGCCGTTTTGTAGGCGTCCACAGCTTCTTCAGGTGATGAAAATCTCTGACCACGCAATTTATTCTTTATTTTAGGGAAAGTATAGAAATCATTAGGGCTTAGGTCGGGGCTGTACGGCGGATGGTCTAGTAATTCTATGTTTTCTTGCTCTAAAAACTCTTTTGTTCTGTGCGCGGTGTGAGAACTCGCATTGTCGTGATGGAGGATGATGCGGCGGTTGCAGTTCTCTTTACGGAGTTCAGAAACGACCTGTGGCAAACAAATGCTAGCATACCATTCTGCATTGACCGTTCTTTGTCCCTCAAGAGGAATAATCGCAACATGGCCGGTTTTGGAGACAAACGTGGCCACCATTTTTTTTTAAACACTCCGTGAACGAACAATTTTTGTTGGCTTTAACTCATTTTCGAACATCCAAACTCGTGACTGGTTTTTTGTTTCGGGTTCGTACGTGTATATCCAGGATTCGTCACCTGATACGATGTTGTATACAGCATTTGAGGATCCTGCGTGGAATCTTTCGAGAGTTCTGACGCACCAAGTAACGCGAGCCGCTTTTTGCTCTTCACAGAGCGAATGCGGTATCCATCGGGAAATCAACTTTTGTACACCTAATTGTTCATGCAAGATTATTTGTATTTGACTCATGCCAATGTCTAAAGTTGCCTGAATTTTGCGGTATGTCACATGTCGATCTTCCTCAATCAGCTTACGCACAGCATCAACGTTTTCTTGGGTGACTGCAGTTTTTGGACGACCTTGACGGGGATCATCACTGAGCTTGACACGTCCACGTTGAAATTCAGCAAACCAGCGGTAAACTGTGGTTTTGGATGGGGCTTCATCACCAAATGCAGAAATCATCCGGTCAACACACTATTTTGTGTTAAACCACTTCGAAAGTCATAATAAATCATCGCTCTTGAATTTTCTCGAGTCAATTCCATTTTCTCAACGACTAAACAAGTTTGACAAAACCTTGTGACAAGACCGAGAATCTCGTAACTACAGCAATGAATGTTGTTGAACTGTCACAATGAAACCGATTCCGATTAATAGTGTGTTACGCAATTAGGATGCAGGATTTTTGAATATTGGGGATAATATTGCTCGTCATTTTTGCCGATGAAATCCCATCGGGCACCCGAATTTTAAATAAAAAACTGGAGCATTTAATTTCTTAGGCACGTTATAGACTTACAATAAGAATTCCTAAACATACCAGCTACTTTTAAACATTCTTAGTAATTTCCCTGTCATCGATTTATCTTAGCAGATTAGAGCCAAAGCATAGTAGCGAGCGAAGGCGATCGAACTAAATTAATTGGCGATCACATCGACCTATCGATTCCGTCAGTTAACCGGCACGCAAAGTATACAATCGCTTACGTATTTAGTTACACGTCAACCGAGTAAGATATTGTTTCCTTGTGTCCACGACCCACGACATTACTCTAACGTAGACACATTTATCCTAAATAGAAAACATTGCTTACAATATGTACATACCTATAGTCTATTTTTGCTGACTTGACTGATTAGTTAAACAATAGGTATATTCGAGAAAATTAACTGTTGAAGATGCAGATTTTTTTATATAAGTCATATTGTACCTATTTGTTAAGGCTGGCCTATTTTTAGCCCAAAGAATCGTGGCAATGCTGCCAGCCTTTTGGGCACTTTTTCCATTGACAGCGATGCGGACGAATTTTTTGATGCCCTATGAGCTTTTCACCTTTTTTATTTTTATGATTTTTATATACTTGTTCATAATATACATATATATCTTTTAGTGTTAGCTTGTACATATAATCTAGTTTCTGTTTGAAATAAAGGATTCCGTAGTTGGGAGGAATTTATCCCAAGAACCAACCTATTTGTTTCTTACTAAGTTAATATGGCATGCGATTGATGCGAAAACTGTGATATAAGTAGCACGATTGTTAGCAATAAAACATGTAAAGAAAAATACACTGTACAACCTACAATATAGGCTACGGAATCCTAAAATTAAAAATGCGAAAGTAAGTTTGTTTGTTACCGTTTCACGCCTAAACTACTGAACCGATCATCCTGAAATTTTGCATATACGTTGTTAGGTGTACAGAAACGGACATAGGGTACCTTTCATCCCGAAAAAAAGTACTGTTCCCGAGGAAAACAACAATAACTTTCTTATGATAATATAGATGGCGCCACGTGTCTTTCGAATCATGATTGGATTATATTATTATAGAAACTTTCGTAGTGTGTTAATAGTTTTTTTTTTTTATTATTTATGTACCTAATACATTTTGTGAGCCTAGATAGACCGGTTTTTCATCCTCCTAACTATTCTAACTTATATTATAAATAAACGTGTGTTTCTTTGTTTGTTGATTACGCTTTCACGCTAAAACGGCTGAACGGATTTTGATGAAATTTGGCACTTGCGTAGACCATGACCTGGAGAAGGACATAGGCTACTTATTCATCCTGGATCGCAGACGAAGTCGCGGGCAACAGCTAGTAGTAGTTAAAATTGAAATCGCCATAATGAGCACTGCTTCGACCAAATCAATAAATAACATTATCGTTCCCGTAGATACCTATTAAAACTTTATAGTTACGTTGAAGTTGTAAAAGTAGCCTCTTAATTAAAAACAGTGTAGTTTAAGTATACCTAAGAAATGTTAATTAAAGTTTTTTCTCTAGATGTTTATCATTTTCAATGAAACTATTGAAGTTACGAATTTTGCCTCATCTTTATAGGTATCTCAAATATTATACGCTCCTACAAAGTAGATGAGGATAATGATATCAACATTAACAGAGTACGTAGATGTTTCAACTTAACGACTTTAAGTGCTTCCTTATTAAACAGGGCATTTCCTGTGTTTAGTAAACCGACCTCCTGCAAGCAGAATTTTGTATGAACTAATAATAGCAAATGATATCTTACATCCACAATACACAGAAATATAATACCTCTATATTTTTTACACGATTCAACTCGGAAAATGAACGGTCAGGTTAATCACCTATTGAACTATTTTTTATTTATTTTTCACGTGAAAACGTCTTTTTGCACGTTGTACGGTGGTAAATTGATTACCACCACCATAATTAGTATTTCTTGCAGACGAGCATATACGATTAATAAATGGTTTTGACGTGAAAACATATATTCGCTCGGTGATAAGTTCAATATTTCTGACCGATAAAAAGAGACTTTTAATTTTTTTATTTTATTTATTCGGAAGAACCAACAATTACACATTATACAGGGTTATTGGTAAAACACCAACAACCTCTTAAGGGGTCATTGTACTCATCATTATGAACAACTTTAATATAGGACAAAACCTGAATCGCGAAAAAAAAAATCTGCTGTTCAGTACATTTATGTTCGCATAATTCGTCAAAATGTACTGAACAGCAGATTTTTTTTTTGCGATTTCAGGTTTGGTCCCATAGAAATGTTGACTGAAATGCAATGAGCCTAAAAAGTTTAGTGCCGAGCAAACATAATAGCCACGGCAGTGTCAGAAACCGTAAGGAAATCTGTTGCAAATAACAAAAATGCAAGAACGGAAAAATACATAGTCGGTGAAAGTTTATTTTATAAGAAATGCAATAAGCCTACTAAATCGTCTGTCGAGCAAATACAATGGCTACGGGCACGGCAGTATCGGAAACCGTAGTAAAATTTCAATCTTTTCACGAAAACAAACGGCGCGGACTCGAACTGCGCATACTAAATATTATTTCAGAAAAAACAGAAATGTTTTTAAATGTAACTTAAAAAGAAATAAATACTTTAATATAACTTGCACATTACTTCAGATCTGCTTACCTACTTAAGAGAGATCCATTGCACATTAATACCGCCTTTTCTAAATATCTCACATTACTGTTAAGTCTAGACTACACGTGCAGATTCCTTACCAACAGAAGTCGGCCAGAACGCACATTAAAGTGCACATTAAATAGTATGAAAGATATTGGCGAATGTACGTACCTACTTAAAGTTAATATTGGTATTAACTTTCAATTTCACGTTTATCGGAGATACATTGCGCGATGGCGACATTACAGTTAATCGAGTAACTGGACGCTCGAGAGTTCAGAAACCCATTCTGCACTCCAATTAAATTACGACCTGCTAATAAGTGGCTGGAGAAAAGAACAGTACAATTCATTCGTATGAGTTCCTTTTGCGATACGTTGAAGTACTACTTAAAGATAATTTTTGTGATATAGGTACAGACGCCAGCACATCAAGCTACTACAATCTGTCAAATTTATTTAATAGATTTTCAACTTTATCGCTAAAGCATTAGGTTCAAGGTTGATTGGGAAAATTTGTCAGTTTCGGGTAGCGTGACCTGCTGGCGTCTGTATATACAACATGCAAAGATACGCTTCTGTTTCACAGAAAGCTTCACTTAATTTGTACCGTGATGCGTGTCTCCCTTTAGGCACAGACTCGAGATAAAAACAGTATTGCACAGGCCACTGAACCTTAAAAATCAAGAGCACCGGGTACATTACCGGTGCGCTATAGTAAATTATTGGTTTGCGGTACAGTGTACGTGCCGCCGGCGCAGACGCAGCCATAAGCGGTCAACGTAATGATGGCCAATTTCCGAACCGGCGCAATTCACCGATAGGTGTTTTATTAACTTTGTGCTTTACCGGAGAAAGCTCCGTTTGCTACCAATTTCCACGAATCCTTTACGGTATACTTTTATATTTTTTAGATAGTCCCATTGTCGTTAAATATATCGTTTGAAAGTTACTACAGATAGCGCCGTATAATCTGCAATAAACTAAATTGAAAGTTTTATGGGGTTTACGTAAATATTTAACATCTAGATAAGTCATACTAAACGAAGTAGTTAAATAAATCGGTGTGTGGCCATATAAGTTTATTAGTGTTATACAGGGTGTAATTTTAATCACCGTTACCCTCAAAAGGGTGTTATTGTACTCATCAATATGAACAACTTTTACTATGGGACCAACCTGAAACCGCGAAAAAAAATCAGCTCTTCAGTACATTTATGTTCACATAATTCGTCAAAATATAGGGAACAGCAAATTTTATTTTCGCGTTTTCAGGTTTGGTCATATAGAAAAGTTGTTCATAATGCTGAGTACAATGACCTCTTTAAGAGAATAACGGTGATTAAAATTACATCCAGGTTAATGACCTGCAAATATGTAGTAATATGTTTTGGTGTAGGTACAACTGGTACAACTAACGAACGGTACATAACAATTACTAGACACAACATTTCTAAGTACATACGTCGCTGCAGCTTCTCACATTTAATTAACTCAATAAAGGAATTACACTATTCCGATTTCCAATTTGGTAAAACCGAGCATTAAACGACTACTGAAGTAGCTTTGACCTCTCACCACTTGCTCGTACCACAGTTACCAAAAATGTTTATTTCATAGAAACGAGTTTCTTTTATTTTTATTGGCAATTTGCGATTACACGCATAATTTCAGCGGGTAATAATTAAGATGGAATTGTGAAAGATGGTAACAATTTAGCAATTAAATAGATGCTAGTAGCGGCGCCCGCGCAGCATCGATGCACGCGATTTACCGTAACATCCCGGTATTATATGATTGGGCAAAATACTTTTTTGTACATTCACATTTATGTGCGGACACACCTGCAATAATTGGTTACCCCTCGTTTCTGAGATAGGTATTTATGGGTGAGGGGTCATCCAATAAATTTTAGATTTCATCCATGATTTTAAGATGGTGACCCAGTTTCTGAGTCTAATTGTTGAACGACTAGCTTTTGCCAGCGGCTTTGCCCGCGTGGATATTGGATGTTATGCCACGGGAATCGTACATTTTCCGAAATTAAAAGTATCCTATGTGCTATTCCAGACTATAATCTATCTCTGTGCTAAATTTCATCCAGATCCGTTCAGCCGTTCTGGCGTGATTGAGTAACAAACATCCAAACATCCAATCACCTTCATGAACTTTCACATTTATAATATTATAGTAGGATTACTTACGAGTAGGTAATTCCAGATAATGTGTTACCGACTGCTATCAAGTGAAACTAAACTTCAATAGTGCTTATAGCTAAGTAGTGCCTCCAGATACTTACTTTCAAAATCTTTTCAGAATGTCTTGCTTGCGACCTCGGCATTTTAGGCATATCAAAAAATTATTTAAAAAAAAAGAAAAACCTGACTGCGCAAACACCTAACTGAAAAGAGAATAACAAGCATTATAATCTACTGAATTTGTGACATAGCAGGTGCAGCACCTGCTACGAGTATATCAAAATTCAGTAGATTATAATGCTTGTTATTCTCTTTTCAGTTATGTTTTGTGCTGGTTTTTTTTTAATTTTTTTCATTTATTTCAATCCTTTTAGTTGTATTAATATAAATTTGGAATTGACTCATTACTAACTTTTATTTGATAGCCATATTGTTGTAATTTTTTTTTTATAGGTACCTTCCCCTCCCTTTTTTGTATTTCCAGATTCAATATATAAATCGTCGGCTTATTGCAAGAACTCATTGAGTGACCAAACTGAAATGATGAGAAATCAATTAATGAACTTTTGAATCTAAAACATACAATAATGATGTTAAATACAATAGGAACAAAGAAAAATATCTATAAATATTATAAATGAATCCCCCAAATGTATGTATGTACGCGCATAACTTCCGAACGACTGTTGTTTTGTTGTGTTTGTAATTGTCAGGACAAGGTTTGTATGAAAGAAAATGTTTGAAAAGTTGCCGGGAAAGTTAGAAAATTCGGGAAAACTGAAAGTGCATTTTCTATGGGAATTTTGTATGAATTATTGAAATTTTGACAGGACAACGTTTGTCGGGTCAGCTAGTATGCGGATATGACATATATAATAATAATAGTATAGTGATTTTTTGCGTAACATTAAACGCATACAATTAATTTCTTTTGTGCTTTGAACTGTACTTGGTGTTTTTTGTAGTTAATGAGTTTTTGCAATAAACCGACGAAATAATATATAGCCTATGTCAATCCCACAATTAAGACGAATCTAACGACACCTCAGATGTTAAAATCCTTCAAGCCGTTTAGGCTACAGAGCGTGCCAAAGAAACAGACATACATACACACATACATACATACTCTCGAAAAACACTAACTTCCTTCTGGGGCAGTTGGGTAAAAAGTTATAAATTTTATTGAGCGATTCGTTTTGTATCGTATCTACCTAAACGTAATTATTGTTAGTGCATACCTACACATAATTTTACATTCCAAACATCGAATTCAATAAAGGTGATACCTCTCAAGCTTGATTAAATATCGAAGTAAATATCTTCAATATTTCAGAACCATAACCGTTCATTACTTCTGTTGTCGCCGTGTCGGTAAACTAGCTCCATACATTACAACCTTGCGTAGTTTGACAAATGAAAAACTGTTCGACATTACTTATTACCTTGTATGGTAAACAGCAATAATCAATATAATAGTGTGGCTTCAGGACCACAGATGTTGTAAAGGCCCTTAGTACACCTCCGCCGCGAAACCATAGCAGTGAAACCGCAGTAGTTCAATTCAACCGACTCGTATGATGTTCCGCTACTCGAATCGCGGTTCGAGTAGCGAAACATTAGCGGAACATCACGCGGATTCGCGGTTTCGCGGAGGTGTGCTATGGCCTTAATGCTCTATTAGCTTTTGAATATAGTACGGCACAATTAATCAGTGATTTGCTCCTATCCATGTAAGGCAAGATTAATGAAAAGTCAACTACATGACGGTTGCCAGGGTTTTTGAACTACTACGGGGTTACATTATCGATTAACGCTAGTTTAGGTCCTCAACAATGTTATTAATAAAAGTTTGACGTAATGTAAGTAGTGTTACTCCATAATTAAATTATAAATAACAGATGATGTGATATCTGCACTTTGGATGATCTCAGCAGTGTGTGCAACTTGCATACAAATGATGCTGCCCCTCATCAAACAATTAAAACGTCAGAGATATTCTTATATATCAAAAGAGACGCACGAGGAAAATGTAAAGAAAATTCAGCTGGTCTTTTTGCAATTTTTGGCATAACAGAACAGAAGTTTCTTTTATCTTTTTATCTAGTTCATAAAATACCCACTAGTAGGGGACTCAACTAGCGCTTGCCATTTTAGGTGGCGGTATGCAAAATGGTTATACCTCAGCTCGGCTGCTCCAGTTCACCGCATTTGGCCCGTGTCCGTCGATCCGCCCGACATCTGGCGATCTGCTAAATGCCACCGGTGACAAGCTCACATGTGTTCCAAACCTCACCTGAACGGATTTAACACAGTTTTGCTGCCTTTTTTGTCAAGCATCCTTTGGTAATGTGAGAGTTTACAGGAAGTGTTAATTAAGGTTTTTAAACTGTGACAACTTAATTCTGCGTTAATACTGGGTAAGTAGGCATGTATCGAGGCCACAATGATGAATATCTTTATTTAGGACTTCTTAGACAGGAACTTCTTTATAGGAATTTGAACGTATAAAGAAAATTAAATGACAAAAAAACCTTTGAGAATCCATAGTTTGGATGGAAAATGGTAAAAAGGAACCTTTATGGTACGACTCAGTCTGTCTGTATGTCTGTCACAGCTGGATATCTCAAGAACTACTAATGCTATCAACTTGAATTTTGGAATAGTTTCAGATGACGTTTGCCCAACTAATGGAATAAAAATACAGATTTTTTTTTGCAACAGGGGGTGAAAGGGGGTCTTAAAATTTTGAAGTGGGGCTACTAGGGCATGTGGGGAATCATATGAACGAGCGCCGTTTGCACATTCTCAAACATTTTTTCTATGTTTTTAGGCCGTATTGTTTTCGACTTTCGATGAAAAACGAAAAAAAAAACCGGTCAAGTGCGTGCCGGACCACGCGCAATGAAGTGTTCCGTAGTTGGGATGAATTTTGTAGTTGAAAAATATGTTCTCCCATACATTCCAAAGGACACAACCACATTACACCTAATGTGGGTTGGATCTGTTTCGTTTAACTATGGACAAAAGGGGGGCGGGGGGGGGGGGTGTCAATTTTTGTCTATTTTCTTATATAACCCTTAAAATAGTTTATTTTAAAATTATAAAATATATATATATATATTTGAAACCCTCACAGTAATCTCTTTCATTTGATATATCGCACGGTACAGTTTGCAAATATATATTTTTAACGACTTCAAAAAAGGAGTTACTTATTTAATTTTCTTGTTTGCCCCCGAAAATTGACCCCCATATTCAAAATTCATTCATGTACATTACACGTCCGTGTATGGGTCAGAGAAATACACCAAATTTCAACTTAATCAGTCCATTACCTTCGGAGCAAATTGGCTGTGACAGACGGACAGACAGACAGACACATGAGTGATCCCATAAGGGTTCCGTTCTTTCCTTTTGAGGTACGGAACCCTAAAAATACCGTCCCCCCCCCCTCCCATAACTCCGAAGTTTGCATAGAGAAAAATCTGAAATTATTCTATGTGATAGAAGTTTATGTAAAGATTACAAGAAAAATAAACGCTGTCTCTAAATAGCACACTTTTTTTAAAATATATGATGGTACGGAACCCTCGGTGAGCGAGTCTGACTAGCTCTTGACCGGTTTTATTTTTATTTTGCTGAGGTTTTTTTTCACGGTGTTCTTATTATGTTCGGTTCTCTGCTGGTAGGTAGGTAGGTACCTAGTACCTACTACGAAAAATGAAAAAATGTGAAAGTAATTATCAGTTAGGTATCTAACTGATAATTACTTTCACATTTTCTCTCAGGAAACGACGTGGTATCCTGTAAGGAGATTTCCGTTTGTCAAACGTAAATCGCCATTAATTAATTTCTGATAAACAGACATAATTTGTAATCATCCGATTAAGGACTGACTGATACATATCTAATCATATCTACACAATAATGCCATTTTATAAGTACAGTCGCGACTAATCGTACTTAAATTAATCACTGAATACATAGTTGCAACAAATTGTGAAACAAGGCTTTACCACTACGTTTTATTAGACTGTAAAATCCAGGACGTCGATGTTTCGCAAATTACTGTTAATTACTCTGCCCCGGATTAACCTTTATGCGAATACCTATTGATATAAGTACCTACCTAAGGATTTCTTGATAACCCTGTAAGTTACATTCCAATGTAAATAATATCCAGTGGCGGATCTAGTTATAAGAAGATGTATAACGAATAGAGATACCTTCAACGGTATGCGTAAGCGCGTAATTTTGGTTACAATTTGAATGTCAAAACTACGTCATCGGAACTTATCGCGATTTAATTATTCAAGGAAATTACTAATGTTTTATTTACAGACGGAGTTAATCATATCAAATATGTATTCATCTATTGACAAGTTTTTAAGCAAAGGCTTACAAAGGTAAAACCACGGTTAAACTGAGTCCTGGAAGAACCAAATGCACCTTTTTTTTTTGTAAAGCATGTAGATTTATCAAAAGTTACACCTAGGTATATTTATAATCAATTTTCTTTCAGTTACGTACAAAGGTACATCATTATTTAAACAACTGATAATAGCAGTAAACCGTCTTTTCCTTTGTCATTAATAAGAGACAACATAACTTGAAACAGGCAAGTATTGTGTACACAACTATACCCACAGCCTTATATCTGAAAGCAAACGGAAATTCCGAGCTATTCGCCGTAGCCTCCATAGCTCAGGGGTTAGAGCACTGGTCTTGTAAACCAGGGGTCGAGAGTTCAAATCTCTCTGGAGGCATTTTTATATTTGGCCATAATTTAATATTTCAATTAATTAACTCATTTACACCTCATTATGGTAATAAAAATGTTTTATTACGCAATTGAAATGAGTTAATTCCTTCCATTTCTGAAACTATTGCCTTTTGTTCAATTGCTGGGCAGAGATTCATGAAATGTTAATTTAGGTAAGCATTTCAAATGAAAACTTTTACAAGAGTTTTTATGAGAAGTAGCAAAAGAAGTTCCAGACCGAGTAAGCCCCATTTGGTTAGGCTGAAAAAGCCTTGTCAATATTCTCTTTGCTCTGAGCAACGCTACGAGTGCGGCCGCGCGCAGGTTCCTTCCCTACGAGGCCGACCCGGCCTCCACCATCACGGTGTGGCGCTTTCCGCCCTATCTCCGGGGACTTTCCACAGGGTGAAGCGAGTTACAAGAACTCTGTGTGTAACCCCGATGACTGAACTGATCGGAACCCTCACTAACTAACACGAATTTTCGACCATATGCTTAGTTCATGGAAAACTCTGATAACGCGATTTAGGACTTTTCTTGATAGTTTCATTATCAGGTTATTAACACACTCATACATATGAAATCAATTTTCCCAAAGACGCAAGCATAATTGCAATTTATTTCTACAGTGGGTAACAGTTAAGTTTCACCAGCAACTCAATAAAATAACTTGGAGTGAAGCGTTTCACCCGACAGCGCCATCTAGTTAGTACTCTCAACACTAATGTTATCAACAAAAAGTTGTACTATTATTACGAATTCTTTCTTTAGATCACGATAATATAAACGTATTATGAATATTAGGTTGCCCATACTTGAGTTTGTCAGTAAATAAGGTCTCGAAAAGAATAAAGCCTCCTTTGTTTAAGTTGGTAGGTAGGTTTCTCGTTACCTTTTACTTTAAATAAAAAATGACCATATTTCTCCGGCAAAGGAATCTTTATAGTCATGCATTGACCGTAAATCCAACTTTGCTGTAAAGGTAGTCTCTACAGTGTTTTGTATAGTTTGTTTGTTACATCCGTGATTCGTAATGAGGGATTTGAGTGGTCTTATTGGATTTTGAAACTTGTGCTGCATAAATAAGGTGTGTATTGAGTTGTCATGTCTGAGATGCGCAGACGCAGGTGTGCGGCCGCCTGGTCGTCGCCGCGGCTACTGCTCTCGGATATGGTATTCATTTATTAATTTGCTTGCGTTGACCGACGCGCCAATACATTTAGTTTAGACGACCATTGTGATAGCTTTTTTTTTGCAAATTTAAATAATTAAGTTTTAAAAGAAAAAGGTAGGTAATAATAATAACTGTAGACGAAAAGCTGCCACGTAATTATAATTACTTATCGAACTCTATGTACATACCATAACTGACCGTAACTTCTGAAAACTTCATTGAATTAATAATTAACCAACGTGGGTATTTTCAGTTGTTTTACATAAAGATGAAACCAAATTGCTAATTATCATGAAAGTTAGCAATTTCGGAAATCATAAATTCATATATAACTATAGGAAAAGTTAAATTTTAATTAAACATTACCTTCTAACCAATTAGTCAAACGATAATAATTGCTCACAGTTTTGTAACAGGCGTTTAGTATGTGAGCATAGCGAGCGAATTAAAGAAATAATAAGTATCTATGTATTTCGTTATGAAAACCTTGTTCATTTTATGTTATGTAAACAACGACAATATTTTTAGTGTCATTATATTGAACTGAATTTTGAGCTCTAAAAGCACTTCAATAAAATTCAACTGTAAAAAAATATTAAGCGATTTTCCTACGAAATAGTTTATACGAATTCTGTATAGTTTAGGTTTAGTTATAAATAATGAGTCCAACATGGGATACCAGTTTCTGACACCAAATAGGTCACTATCTATGGTGTCAGAAACTGGTATCCCTCCAACTATCAGGTTACTGAATACGAAGTCTGAGATAAGTTAACACATTGCTATAAAGCAGTTCTTCGCCAATTGGTAAAGTAGGAACTTATTGTAGATAATAGGCAATTATAGGCACATAAGTACTTATGTGCAATACATGTAACTACACACACGTGTACACACAGAACACACACACTTGTACACATAGTACATGTGTGTATATTATGTAAGTACCTAGTTGAAGGAAACCAAAAAGTCATTATCTATAATGCTGTATAAATCAAACACAGACTCATTTATTTACTCAAACTACTCGTACTACCAAATAAACAGAAAAGGTAATGAAGCACCAAATAATTTAATCTACCGATCAAAAGTTATAAAACAAACCTGAAACAGAATAAAAGACTGGTATGCGAAACAGCCATTAGGTATTTAATTTGCAATATAAATAAAGCCGTCGATAGCGGAGCGTTTTGTCTGAGTAAATAGTGGATAAGGCCGGGTCCACATAAATCATGGGTGAATTAATGCAGGTTAGCTGCATTCCTGCGCCGGCCGGCCAGTTGCGCTCTCCGCCGTGGTGTTGCCAACTATTATGATATCGAATAAATTCGGGATCCGGATGTCGAATTGTTAGGGTTATTCAAGTAGTTGTTAATGTGATACGGTAGTTATAGCGTGTAATGTAAACGATTGGGCTACAATTTGAACATGTTGACATCTTGTTTGAATTAGACGACGTTTAAAGTTGATAGAGCGTTCAGAAAACTTTGTCAGTGATATTTCTTTAGCTTCCTTTGGTTTTTTTCGCTTGTCATGAGAGTCACAGAGTTAATCTAAAGAACATAATTTTATTATGTAAGTAAGTACCTAAGGAAAAGTAGGACGTATGCCTACTCATGTATGTGCCTCGTGGTGATCGAGGGTGATGTTCAACAGATTTATTACAGCATAATGCTTTCAGATTTTTTATGAGTTGTTTGTGGATCTTCTAATAACTAATAACAATGTCTCTTTTTTCACAAAACTCTCTCAAACGACAATTTTCAAATTAGGACATTCTGCATTCCTTAGAAATGTAGAGACTTAGCAACAGTCTAGTGAACAACAAACGCGGAACTTGAAGCTTCTAGCGATGAATTCCGATCGTTGTTTTTGCACAAACTCACAAACCAGTCACTATGGAAAAACCCAAACGCGGCCAAAATTTTTACCAAAATAACTGTGGCGCCAATATTGGGCGCCAAGCTATTTATTATTATAGCCTAGAGGTATGTGACAGAGAGTAATTAACAGTACCTATATTCCACCAATCGTGTTGGTGGTACAAGTTTTTTATTATACCTAACTACCTACATGACAACTGGTGAAAAAACCAGTACCTACTTACCTTAGTACTTATAAAATAGCGTTTTGGTTATAAGAAAACACCAGTCATTCTTGGTAAGTACATACTATCCAAGGAATGGTTAACTACATTTGTATATAAATATCGGAAACCAGGTAAAAATCACGTCTATACAACTCAGCATTATCTATCATCAAATTTTAAAGTGTCAAGCTATGTTTTCAACAACATGCTCTTCTGAAGCTGAAGATGACGACTTAGGCCCAGAGCCAAATGTTAACTACTGACTTCTGCAACCCACTGTTGCCACTATTTCCATACAAGGCGTGAATAAGTTGATAAGTCGACTTGCAAGTAATTTTTAATGGTATAAAAATGGCATGGAATGCCTAATTTATATGGTGAATAAAAATGAGTAAATCGATAGGTTCATAATTCTCGGCAAACTGCACTTGTGTATGTTAATATGAATTAGATTCCAGATGCCATTTTTATACAATTCAAAATTTCGTGCAAGTCGACTTATCAACTTATTCACGCCTTGTACGGATTTATTCATTGATGATTTATAATCTGTGAGTAACCCCTTGACTGTCGGGCGCACACCAAGTGTGCGTAAGATTTTTTTTTTAATCCTTACATAATAGGTATATAAACGTATATCTTAAAAATATAAACGTAAAAAAATCATCCTATGCCGACCGCGGGCTGAAAGTAGTTGTGAACCTATGGGGTTCGGCTGACATTCAACATGACCTTGACATAATGTATTTATTTACCAACTAAGTCCAGCATAAAAAATCATATAAATAGACCATAATTCTTTGGAATAGTTTTATTTAATTATTACTTTTGGATCAGCCTAGTACTTAGCTTACCCAATGCTATTTTAATAATGCCTGAAAAACCTCCGATTTGTCAGTAAAGGAAAGTTCCAGGAAATTCCTAGTAATATAATAAATCTAGAAACCTACGCATTCGAAAGTGCAACTTGTTAGAGAACCCGTTCAGGAGTAAGTACACCACCAGAGCTTTCAAAAACTCATTCATTTTAGTAACCAATTTAAAAAAAAAACTTGCAATAAAACTTACCTGGCCATCCAAACAGGAACAGGTTGCTAACCAACGCCCATAAAACATGAAATAACCGGGTTTCGTGATAAGCGAACCGATAAGCAATCACCACCTATATCAGTTTTTATTTGACAATAACAAATTATAGATAACAACTTGACTTGCTCACGATTTAGGTTACATTTAACGGATCGGTAACTCGATGAGATGTAGGATCTTTTTTGAGTTATTGCTTGCTTGATTTGATATGTCAACTTGGTGAAGGGTGGGTGCTCTTGTTTGCTTATTATTACTTGTTTGTGATTGCCACTGGTCTGAAGGAAAACATCGTGAGGAAACTGACATGTCCTAGAACCATGGGAGCTCTGCCAACACGCACTGGGCCTGTGTGGTAGATTATGGCCCACGCCCTCCTACTGAGGGGAGACCTATGTGGCTGTGTCCCAGCAGTGCCCAACGTTATAATTATGCTGATTATGCTGTGATTGCCAAGCCATCCGCAATCAGGCGTTGCATATTATAATTATTAGAGATGCGCCGAATGTAGGTTCAACCGAATACGAATGTTCGGCCGAATATTCAGTCCAAAATGTACCGTACCGAATATTCGGCCGAATCATTCGGTTCAATTCTGCACGGTAAACAAAAACTTTAAAAATCTTAATTTGATTATATACATGTTTTAAGTAGTGTTTCTTTCATTTACAAAAAACTATGTACAACTTTCGGAATAAACCACACTTATTTAGTAATTAGTTAACCTTACTGTTTAATAAAATGTTATTTTTTTTATATTACCAATAATATAAATATTCGGTAGTTATTCGGCAAATCAACCGAATATTCGGCCGGAACATTCGGGCGCATCTCTAATAATTATGGGCAACATGCATGCATTGACTGTTGATCACTATATTATAACAACACTGCGAATTTGGGACTATCCAGTGATCACTAGAATCAGTGTGAGGATGAGGACCATGACTGCCCATGACGTGAGCACTTGAGCAGTGGATTATTATCCACCATATAAGAGGCTGATAATGATAATAACAATAAATAGACAACCACATAATTGCACATAACCAAATTGTTCAGTGTTCACATTCATAAACAACATTTACGCCGTGCACAAAATAAAGATATGTCTTAACAAAAACACAGTTTTTTAGGGTTCCGTACCTCAAAAGGAAAAAGCGGAACCCTTATCGAATATTATTATAAAAACGGATCACTCGTGAGTCGTGTGTCTGTCTGCCTGTCTGTCTGTCCGTCTGTCACAGCCAATTTGCTCCGAATCTAATGGACCAATTAAGCTGAAATTTGGTACACGTATGAATTTCTGTGACCTAAACACGGACGTGTAACGTAAATAAGTAAATGAATTTTGAATATGGGGTCAATTTTGGAAACTGTACCGTGTGACATATCAAATGAAAGAGCTTACTGTGAGGGTCTCAAATATTTTGTTTTTTATAATTTTAAAATAAACTGTTTTCGAGCTATTTAAGATAATAATATACGAAAATTGACCATCCCCCCCCCCCCCCCCCCTATAAAAGAATACAGAAAATAGTTCTGTACCTATAGATTACAGGAAAGCCTATAAGAAGTCTATGGTCCAAAAATAACATGGTAAATCAATCAATATTGTGCGTACAAACTTACATTTGCAGTTGGAATGTATGGGAGAACATGTTTTTCAACTACAATGTTAAGTTTGTTCTTGTTCTTGGGATAAATTCATCCCAACTATGGAACCCTTCATTGTGCGTAGTCCGACACGCACTTGGCCGGTTTTATTTTATTTCAGAGCTACAAGCGTACGTACAATGAAGTTCAACTTCCAAAAACACATTGATGAAACACTGTTGGGCGACCTTTACAGACCGAGATTCCTCCGCTCCTCGGAAACCACGTTAAGCCGTTGGTCCCGGCTGTCATTCCTGGATCTTTGATAGCCGTTACTGGTCGTCAGAAAGCCGAAAGTCAGACAACCAATCTTACCAAGGTGTATCGTAATTACCCAGTAACTGGGTTGTGGAGGTCAGATAGTTAGTCGCTCCATTTAAAATACTGGTATTCAGCCGCATTCGGTAAGACTGGAAGTGGACCCCAATGGTTGGCAAAAGGCTAAGCAGATGATGACATCGATGAAACACGACTTTGTTCATCTACTAAACTGTTAACATTATGACACTTTAGGCGGAGTTATGATTGTCCACAGTACGTATAGAATCTACTGAGGACAATCATAACTCCACTACAGGAGTGATTGATTGCAGAGATGAATAGCTGCCGCGCGTCGCTTTCATCATTAAATTAGGAGCCCCACGAATGTCGTTATGAACCTGTGGGGTGTCGATATCCACCTACAGACGGATCTCAATAGTGAAGGTTCTGTATATAGGAAAAGGAGCTTCTATTTCCAATACACAGAAACATGAGTACAGAATAAGATAGGTTTGATTTTCCAAAAAAATACGAGTATATGCACTGTTTTGTATGACAGTAAAAATTAATGCTACGTTTTATTCTTTCAGCCCGAAAATCCTGTTTTAAAAAGCCTGAAGTAGTTCCTTCGGTAATATTGCATGCAAATTCTCAACTACTGCCATCTGAGAGGTAATTAGAACTCGTTAAAAATTAACTCATTCACGCACAGACACACACATGCACAAGCACTCACGCCAACACGCACATACACGAACTCTCACTAACATACACAACACACTAAGTAACCTACCTATACTTATTTCATAGAATAACTTTAGCCTATGTAATATCGACATTGTTTCACTTGTTACAGAATGTCAATTATTTACTGTACTGTGTATATGGCTGAACCCTATCCCTTAAGATACAGGCTAGATCTAGTTTAAGGGACGGAGTCTACGTATATATAATTGTGCTTGTAGTGTGACAAATGACAATTGGTAATCTTACATATCTTGCGACCCTGGGGTCCCGGACCTTTTGAAGGCGTACGAGGGGCCGAAACCAACTCGCAGAGTCCCCTTAGACCATTTTAAATAATGAGGAGCCACCAACCGACGATTATCCCCGTATGCACTATGCAAGAGCACCCAAGGACAACCCCCGGTTGGTGCAGGACTAGTGCAGGACATAGAAACGAAACATATTGGGCTATGAGTTTGGGTGGCTATAGTGGATTGGTTACCCAGAACTATGGAAGGGCTATGTCCCCTGCCTGAACAATGTTATGTGTAATACATGGATAAAATGGCAGGGGGTGGCTTGCACACTCAATAATGGGCCCCCGGAAACGGTCGCTAGCACATAGTGATGTAGCGACAAGGGTGCAACACTTCCTGAAGTGCATGAGGAGTGGAGAGCAATTCCACAGCTATCACGACAATCCCAGAAATACGGTCAAGATCGAATCGAACGAATCTCCACTCAAGCCAGCCAATAATGGCATGAAAGAGGTGGGAGCTCTATTCCTCGTCAGTGTTCACTCCAGCCGGCCAATAAAGACAAGCCAGGGGTGAAGAACAAGACTTCTCCCGGGAGATAGGGGTCCGTGGGGTCGCTACTGCCCAAAGCTCGCCACATGCTGCCCTGCGGGTTTCTGTATATCTCGTGGTCTGGCATGAGGAGCCAGACCAAGAAAGATACAGAACTCCTCATCTCCTCATCCTAGACCTTTTCCGGCAAAGTAAACTCTACCGGCACAGACCTAAAGTTCGGAGAACGCAAGCCCCACCACAACGTCAACGTAGAGATACAGCGGTGAGGTTATTATTATTTCCTTTATTTAATTGTTAATACATATATAAATTATATTTTTAAATATTTAAATTAAAAAATAACACAGTATCGGGAACAGGGTACAAGCTACCGGCGGTCAGAGCTCCAGAGAGAGGAACCTCCTAACAATGCGAGCCGTGTCCAGAAGTACCTACCGCTTTCTGAATCAAGCCCTTGATCCAGGTGCCCAACGAGAGCCTCCTTAGGTGTTGGTCGAGGCTCTTGGCAATTAAGCTATTGCCTGATACGACTATCGGCACAATGATCGCTGAGTCCACATCCCATATTATGTCGACAACCTCGCGAGCCAAGTCAAGATACTTGATTTGTTTATCTTTCTCGGCTTTCACGATGTTCCCGTCATGCGGGACCGTTATGTCAATAATCATTGCACGCCGCTCTATTCGATCCACCACCACTATATCAGGCTTATTGGCAACAATAGTCCTGTCAATGATAATGGATCGATCCCAGTACAAAGTGATATTTCGATTTTCGAGAACTGGGTCGGGCACATACCTGTAGTACTGCACTTCCGATTCTACAAGGCTGTATTTTAGAGCAAGTTGCTGATGGATAATCCTGGCTACAAGGTTGTGTCTATGCAAATACTCTTCGTTAGCTAGACGAGAACACCCGGAGATAATGTGTCGGATTGATTCTCCTGGACGTTGGCATGCCCGACAGATGTCAACCGTTCCGTCCTTCACAATAAATCTCCAGTAATTGTTCGTCATGATAACTTCGTCCATAATTGCACAGACAAAACCTTCGGTTTCCCCAAAGAGGTCACCGGAACGCAACCAGGCTACGGACGCTAGCAGATCTACATTGGGTCCATGTAGGGCCCGGAAAAAGCGTCCGTGAAGCTCCTTACTCTGCCATACCTCCCTGTGATAGTTAGTGTCATGCACTACAGGCTTGCGCCAGTTCTCTTTAGCCAAGGAGACCGGGGTGAAGCCACTGCGACCACATCTCGATGCATCCCCACGTCGGCTTCTAGGAAATATTCCCTGAGACTGCATATCTCGCGATTGTGAAACGTCTTAGCGTTTTCATTATTATTATTATTAAAGCACAGAAACAAGAGTATCACATTCCTCTTGCAACTGCTTATGTCAAAAACTGAAAGATTTTAGTAACGAGAAAGCTACCTGCTTTACATAGGTAGGTACTGTAAAAGCCTCGAAGGACCTTTACTTTTTGGGACCGACAACAAATCAAATGATAAATAAATTAGCATTGTACTCTGATATTCTTAGGATTTAGGATATATAATTCTTCTGTACGTCTGTTTGTCACCTAACTCCTCCTAAACAGCTGGACCGATTTGGATGAAATTTTGTGTGTATATTTCAATGGGTTCCTGGATGGTTCGAAAACATAATTGGACCCGGTAGGTGGCGCTGCTAAGGCAGTACGTAGTTAGCCGGGCCCGCTAGTATTTTTAAGACTTTTCAATATTATTTATTAAACTATCTAACCCGATCACCGGGAGCCGTGGCTCTAACGTAACCCTAGAACAAGATCTAGAAAACTGCCTTTAATAAAAAGTGACCGTTCGAATGTCAAAAATATTGCCAGCCTGATCTAAATAGATTAGGGTCCTGGGGGTTGAATGAAACCTCTACAGTACTCTGACTTAATACTGGTTCGAAGGTGTGCAAAAACTTCAGAATGCCGTGATAAACATCGAAGAACGTCAACATCCAAATAATTTGTACCTACAGTCAAAGTCAAATAATATGCAAATGTTAACAGATCACATACTGTCGAGCGCTAAATGCTTTCAGACCGTCTTAGTGAATGGAAACGACACTCATGGAATACTGATTTGTTTAATCAATAATGTATAGTATACGTAAATTGTTTTTTCCCACTTCCCTGCGTTTAATTATAGGAGATAAATGGCTGGACGTTGGTATTTATTCCTTTAAACATGGTGTTTTATCTTTTTCTCCATCCTGTCGTTTAGCCTGTCTATGAACATGGTCTATGACCTGCTTTTCTTAGGCTTGGGAACCAGTCGTATATTCATTAACACACGATTGACCAGTTTCTCTATGGTGTTTTACTTTGAAATTATTCCTGCACCTCCTAGGGAAATGCTGTCTAAAAGTTATTAGACGATTGGTTCGCTGATTTACATTCACCAGGGTCACAACAAATCAACCGCTGCAACACTTATATATTTTTGCAAAAGTATTTTAATTACCTCGCTCCTATAGATAAAGAAGTGCCCTTCTCAATTTATAGCACTGTTCAAAAGTCTAAAGCAAGACAAACGAGCAAGAGCACAATCTTAATCGTTTCGCGAAACTAAGTGCGCATTTCCAAAGCTTTTAAACCCGAACGAAAAACGAAACATTTGAGATCACCGATACCTCGTACCTACCTCTTAAAGTAACGCATCTTTATTTCACAGGGACGGTAGTTAGTGCATCGCGTGTGGAACTGTGGGCCGACACGACAAATTACTTGTCGCAGGTGGGAAATGACACCGCGGCCGCGCCTCGCATAACATTTTAAATTATTTTACGCGTTCACTGAATTATTGCCCCGACTGTACACGTACAGAGCAATGTTATAGCATTAAATCGCTAGTTTACTGCGAGTAAAAGCAGTGAAAATCATGTGAATAGTCGTTCGTTTCAAATAATTGTGTTATTTGATTTAAATGGATTGAGTCATATTAGCCGAATTCATTTGTGGTCATTCTTGTGGTATTCATAATTAAATACATCATATGCGACAACTGTTCTATTTTGCTACATGTATACGTACTTAGTAAATAAACAAACCTGTTTGTCCAGCACAATAAGTCTATTGGTCACTCTAAACATTGCCCTTTCATCTCATCTATATGCGCAAGGCAAACCATGAGTAGACCACTTTAATCACATAACCTTTTTTCACACATCATTAGCCTTCCCAACAAAAAACAAAGCAAACAAGTAACCCCGTACATTAAACATCCACCGCTAATATATAATTTAGTCTACACACTAATAACATTACACAAATTGGCCTTTAATCAGCCGTTATTACGTGTCGGCGCTATAATCCGGCGAGCCTGCGCCGGCGCACACCCCGCCCTTTGACTCCGCCGTTCTTAGAAATGAAGCCTTAATGTTCAACACATTTGAAATTCTCTGATTAGCTGTGTTATATCTTTGAAAACGCAGCTTTTAAAATGTGCATTCTACGTTTATTTTGTAAGTTCTTAGTTTTCAACAGAGATGTTGTCAACACGAGTATTAATACTGAATTATCACAGTGGTAACCGCCGTGAGTTACGTGTCGTGGGTTCGATCAGTTTGTCTAAATTATTTCATCACCACTGCTCTCAAAGTAGCGATGGAAAACGTCGTGAGGCAAATGTTCTAGAATAAAAAATTCAAATACTTGTGACGTCCGCCAACCCGTAATAGACCCGCGTGGTGGATTCTGGCCTACTCCCTCCCACAGAGAGGAGACTTGTGTCCCAGCTGTGGGAACACTATAAGCTGATTACGCTTATGCTGTAACAACTTAAGGGTTTGTATAAAGACAGTGCGAAAAAACCACACCTACAAAACATGTCAATGATAAAACTTTTTCATAAAACATTTTGCAGAGAGATTTTGCACAGAGTCATCCAATTTTATTTTATCACAAATAAATTACTTGATAAGAACATCAATCAAACATTCTCTCAGATAGTAACAATAAAACTTTCCAAGACATAGTATAAACATTTCACGTACATGTAAGTAGATTCGTATCTGTTCGCATAACTAAGTAGGTATGTACGTAAGGCTCATTTTCACCACACATCAATAAACGCGTTTAACGCTAAACGAATTTAAAACATCGCTCCGTTTCTTTCAATCGTTTGAAGATGACAGAAACATAATTATGTTTTAACTGTGTTTAGCGTTAAACGCGTTTAATGATGTGTGGTGAAATTGAGCCTCAGGATCAGCTTCGGTTTAGATCCTTGAACTCAAACTCTCAAACTCAAATTCTCAAAATCAAACTCTCAAACTCAAACTATCAAACTTAAACTCTCAAACTCAAAGTCTCAAATAAACCAAATACAGGCACTTTTAAATTATCAAGGGTCGGTTAGTTAGGAAGATGAAGCTAGTTGCCCATTCCAAGGCGTAGTTGGTACCTAATGGAGCAGAATGGACAAGAAACTCCACGTATACTCTTTTAAATCAAAATATGGTTTCAAAAATTGGTTACGTCTGGTTACATCATTCATGTTGAAATTATACATGTTAGAACTATACAGCACGTTAAAAGCGTCCGTAATAAAAAGATTAAAAAAGCAATTCAAAAATTAAATTAAGTTAAACCGTGGCAGCTAAAAGTTGATCAGCCTCTACTAACGAGTTCAACCATTTTGAAGTAGCTAGCATGACAATCTCACATAATCGATGACTTAAATTAAACCGATAGTCAAAACACACGAACATCGATTAAATTAAGGTCATCAATACTTAAGCAATTTATATTTCTAGGTAAGCTAGGGTACAAACAACTTTCTCCCATTTATTTGTCGTTTCCGATAGCTACACAAAATCACTGGTTCCTTATTTTCTCTGAATTGTAATTAATTGTAGTCCAATTAATGTAGGTATAGTAAACACTTTATTGTGTGTGAACACTAAGTTTTTAATAAAGTCAGAAACTGCATGTCACTAAAGTAAACTGTGATCTCTATGATTTGAGTTAAATGCTGTGGAAGTCTAGTCAGGAAATTCAGAATGTGTGAAAACGAAATTAAAAACCATTTATTACCTACTCGTATAAATGCTCTATAAATTGTATATCCCAGCAGCAGTGACATTATAGACTGATTATGCTGTAATTTTCTTCTCTCGAAGTGAGGAGGCTTGTGTCTCAGCAGCAGGGTCATTATAGACTGATTATGCTGTAATTTTCTCCTCCCGAAGAGAGGAGACTTGTGTCTCAGCAGCAGGGACATTATAGACTGATTATGCTGTAATTTTCTCCTCCCGAAGAGAGGAGGCTTGTGTCCCAGTAGCGGGGACATTATAGACTGATTATGCTGTAATTTTCTCCTCCCGAAGAGAGGAGGCTTGTGTCCCAGTAGCGGGGACATTATAGACTGATTATGCTGTAATTTTCTCCTCTCGAAGAGAGGAGACTTGTGTCTCAGCAGCAGGGACATTATAGACTGATTATGCTGTAATTTTCTCCTCCCGAAGAGAGGAGGCTTGTGTACCAGTAGCGGGGACATTATAGACTGATTATGCTGTAATTTTCTCCTCCCGAACAGAGGAGGCTTGTGTCCCAGCAGCAGGGACATTATAGATTGATTATGCTGTAATTTTCTCCTCTCGAAGAGAGGAGGCTTGTGTCCCAGTAGCGGGGACATTATAGACTGATTATGCTGCATTTTCTCCTCTCGAAGAGAGGAGACTTGTGTCTCAGCAGCAGGGACATTATAGACTGATTATACTGTAATTTTCTCCTCCCGAACAGAGGAGGCTTGTGTCCCAGCAGCAGGGACATTATAGACTGATTATGCTGTAATTTTCTCCTCTCGAAGAGAGGAGGCTTGTGTCCCAGCAGCAGGGACATTATAGACTGATTATGCTGTAATTTTCTCCTCTCGAAGAGAGGAGGCTTGTGTCCCAGCAGCAGGGACATTATAGACTGATTATGCTGTAATTTCTCCTCCCGAACAGAGGAGGCTTGTGTCCCAGCAGCAGGGACATTATAGACTGATTATGCTGTAATTTTCTCCTCTCGAAGAGACGAGGCTTGTGTCCCAGCAGCAGGGACATTATAGACTGATTATGCTGTAATTTTCTCCTCCCGAACAGAGGAGGCTTGTGTCCCAGCAGCAGGGACATTATAGACTGATTATGCTGTAATTTTCTCCTCTCGAAGAGAGGAGGCTTGTGTCCCAGCAGCAGGGACATTATAGACTGATTATGCTGTAATTTTCTCCTCTCGAAGAGAGGAGGCTTGTGTCCCAGCAGCAGGGACATTATAGACTGATTATGCTGTAATTTTCTCCTCTCGAAGAGAGGAGGCTTGTGTCCCAGCAGCAGGGACATTATAGACTGATTATGCTGTAATTTTCTCCTCTCGAAGAGAGGAGTCTTATGTGCCAGCAGCAGGGACATTATAGACTGATTATGCTGTAATTTTCTCCTCCCGAAGAGAGAAGGCTTGTGTCCCAGCAGCGGGAATATTATAGACTCATTATGCTGTAATTCTCAGGCACATAAGATATTATGATTTCACCAACAAGGTAAACAACACTTTGGGAAACCTTTGCTGTTGCAGATGTCCGTCAGCGACACTTTTCAGGAACATTATCGATCGGTGTCCTGACAAGTTAATAGGAATTTCCTAGCTGTTTTAATTGTAAAAGTGTAGGTACCTACGATTACTACTAACTAAAACCTACTTTGTACATTCCAATGAGAAGCAGTCCACCCACACATTAGCATAGATGTAAAGTTATTTCCTCACTGTCCAGTCCTCTCGTGTCTCAATCAAAGATACAGAAGGTGGACTCGTAGGCTAACCAGCGCGCCATGAACATTCTTGCCAGTTCCCTGCCACTGTTGCCGCCATAACGATAATATTCAAATGAAGCTATAATCGCCGGCAGCTCAGCCATTAGCTAAGATTTAGATATAAAGAACTACACAGAGTGGTAAGATACTCTCATAAAAGTGTAGACATAAGTTATGCGTGACGTTTAACTGTGTCTGCTTTAGTGATGGGTAATTTTCGGAAATTTTTCAAAGCTTGGAAATTTTTCCGTTTATTTTTCCGAAAAATAACAATATGGAAAAATAATGGAAAAATATACATAGTTTACTGTAAAATGTTGACCACAGGAATTAAAATAACATATGAATTAAAGGGTTTTATTTATACTCGTATTGAACATATTTACTGACTGACTAAATGAATGACTGACTGATTGATTGAATAAAATGACTGACCGAAGGGCAAATCAACGCAAAGCCGAAACTACTGGGTCTAGGAACGTGAAATTTTGCACACGGCTTCCTTTTATAATTTAGGGGAGCAATAAGAAGGGGTTATTGGAAATTCAATCTTATAGGGGGTGAAAAGGGGGGTTTTGTTTGTATGAAAAATCTTATTCCTTGAGTTAATAAACTTGAAACTTGGCACGAATACATATTTATGTTAATTATGAACTTTTCACTTTTGTTTTTCTAAACTACCCCCCCCCCCCCCCCCCCCAAAGGGGAATTGAATGTGTCAAAGTTTGTATTGAAGAATTTTAACGCGCTGACCGATTAACTCTAATCTCCCTATTTATACATAAAATGGGTGAAAATGTGCAGTCAATTTTGCAGGGGAGGATTTTAGTGCGTGGCTTGATTAACTCGAAAAGAACAATAGCGAATTCTTATTTGAACGTCTAAAATTGACACTTATACAAAATAAATTCAATTAATTATCTATGTTCTTTTATGCAATCATATTATCTAATTAAGGCCAAATAAAAAAATAAGTTCAATGAAAAGTTTTTTGACTACGTCGTTCTAAAAGGTTAGGAAATTGTTGGTTGGATTGGCAAAACTAAAATTGCCATTTTATGTTTATTTTCCTAAATAGTAGGTAAAGCATAATTGTCGTGGTGTTGTTATCATTTTTAGTTTGTTATTTTATTTACATGGAGTAAATAATATGTCGGCGCCTCCGCTTTTCTAGACTGTCAATCGACATGTTGTAAAACGACGTTGCCACGTCAAAAACGAACACCGAGCACTCTGGTAAGGCGGCTATCTTCTAAAATGAACAGGTAACTTCGGATTTTGGTAAGGTGCGCACGCAACCATGCGGTCGGTGGACGTTATATTTTAATCGCATCCCTCTTAATCTAAGCGATCTATTATTATTTTGTGAAGTGTTTGATTGAATTATCGAGAATTAGAAGTGGAGTGATTGTGATAGGTGTTATTTTTTGAAATACTGGCTTTCTACCCGATAATCCACGCCTACCTGAACATGGTCGGCGCCTCCGCTTTTCTAGACTTAATTGACTTGTGGTACAAATGTCAACCTCAAAAACGAACGTCGAGAACTGGTGGGGCGGCCATCTTGTAAAACGAGCAGTGAACTCGTGGTCGGTGGACGTTTTATTTTAATCGCATCCCTCTGAATCTAAGCGATCTATAATTATTTTGCGAAGTGTTTGATTGAATTGTGGAGAACTAAAAGTGGAGTGATTGTGACAGGTGTTATTTTATTGACAAACTGCCTTCCTACCGGATAATTCACGCCTACATGAACATGGAGAATACATTAAATGAAAGTCGAAAGACTTCAAACAAATAATACATTTATTTTGTTGTATATTTGGAAAGTAGGAAAATATCAAATGTTATGGCAATTCTGAACTAAAAAGACTTAAAAAATATTATATATTAATATTATTAATATTATTAATATTATATATTATTATTGGTGGTTGACATTGACAACCGTTGACAGTTTACAACTCTTAACCGTTGTTCAAAATTTCAACACTGAATATCTGTTAATCTGACCCTTCTCTAACAAAAAATGTCGCAAAAACTAGCTCAGAAGATGACGCTGAGTTAAATAAGGTATTTTTCATTTCAAATCCTAGTGATTTAATTTCAAATAAAACAATGTATGGGAAGCTGCCATTGTTTTTAAATATAAATAATCTTTAACACAAGTTTTGGAAACATCTTAAACGATTTTTCAAAATTCCACCCTTGTGGGGGTGAAACGTGGGGATACAGTTTATTTGTTCTATAAACTTAAAAATGGCCCCAATACTTATTTTTATACTTAAATGATAAAGATCGTATACATAAATTTTCGAAAACAACATTTCAAAGGGGTTGAAGCCTTTTCGTCAATTTTTTAAAAGTTGGAAATTTTTCGGTTTTAAAAGTATTGTTTACTGTAAAATTTTGACTTCAGGAAGTAAAATAACACAGAGTTTAAAGGGTTTTATTTACATTCAAAGGGTTTTATTGCATTAACACATCTATTCTGTTGAAGAATCCGAATCATCACTGGCGAAAAGTATCATGATTTTCATGATTTTCTACTGCATCTACACAAACAATAAATATTCAGTTGGTGGGTTTTATATCACCAACAAGTTTCAGAGAAAAACCGATCCAGTTATACAAACCCGAAAATCAACCAAACCCAGGAAAAGAACCCGCGAAAATTAAGTCAGCTGTAGAAGAACAGCGCAATACAAGCAAAATTAATCATACCTCTAAAATTAATGACTATGGATGCCCTGATTTTTGTGCCAAGAAACAAGAAAACATTGACAAAAGAAAATCATTTTTGCTTTTTAATGTTAGAAGAATTGCAATGTGTACTACCACCGTACATGAGTAACTTACTATCTTTTAAAACTTGTAGGCGGTTATAAATGAAAACATGTGAATGTGGACCAAGTAACAGTTCAGTATAATGATCTGCCTGGACGTGATTAAGTACAGTAGTCCAATTAGTCCCCAATCTTTTTGACCAGCACCCTAATTGCGTTACAACCTATCAATCAAATCTGAATCATTTTGAAGCAAATTGCTAATCCATTGCATCGCATGTTCGAAATATTATCTGCTCGACAACGTAAATAACGCAGTGAATGTTTTTGAACTGTCAAAAAGAAACTGATACCAATGATGTATTACGCAATTTGCTCCGCGGGTTGAAGTGAGCGCAACCGCCATCTTGCGCCATCTGCACATGGTATTTTCCCAATTGTGCATTCTGCGCATCGTCGTCGGCTCACGTCTACCCGGCCAAAAAGAACTACTTGTTTACATACTTATAGTGCACATTGTAATTTCTTCTGATTTATGTATATAATTTCCAATAAGAAAACATTATGGCAAGAATTATAAATTGTTAAAGATTAGATATATATAATTTTTCTGTAAAGAAAAAAGAAAGAAAAGAAAGAAACAATGTTTATTCTGCACAAACAAAACGCACGTTACAAAAAAAAAAAGACCTAAAGTAATGACACACATGCAAAGCAGGCAAAAGACCTTAGAATAATAACTACAGCAAAAAGACTCGTATTCAAGCAGTCTATAATTGTTCATTGCTTGATGTCAGAGTACACATAATAGTCTTATTTTTTCCTAATCTTTAATCACAGTCGGCTTTTTGATTTGGAAAAATATCGGAAAAGTATTGTAAAAATATTTTTTTTCTTTTCTTTTCCTTCCGAAATTTTTCCATTACCCATCAGTAGTCTGCTTACAATACTAAAACACGTATTAGGTCAAGAAAAACTACAGTTTATTACACTTGGAATTCCCTTCTTCGGTTATCAGTTTTCGTTGTAACACAAGGTCTGAAAAGCCTTTTAATATTGACAACAAACAAGCTTGTTCAGTTGCATTCTTCTACCCCTTTCATCAAGATAATGTAGATGTTGAGGAAAGGTTTCAAACCCATGTCGCCCTTAACCAATGCAGTCTCGTTACCAAGATGCTTCATCATCATCATCAGCCCATAGCAGTCCACTGCTGGACATACGCCTCTCCAATCGAATGCTATTCAGCTCAATTCTCGGCAACTCTCATCCAGCTGCTACCAGCCACCCTGCGAAGATCGTCGCTCCAAAATCGTCGCTTACAAGCATTACAATTAAATCATTCATATTAAACTCGCAACACAAAGCAAAATGAGGAAAATGTGAACGATATTCCAATGCAATGCATAAATGCAACTCTATGTAGATCTGTGCGTATTAACAACTAATTAGATTCAGTGCGCGGCGCTTGCGCAGCCCGACGCCAGGATGTGGCAGTGTCGCGTTGCTACCTACCCGACACTTATCTACGACTTGTAATTACGTCTACTATTAACTGCTATTTTTGCACTACGCTCTACCTATTTAAAGCTCTGCCTACGATGACGTAAACGCAAATATTTGGATGATTAATATTCGTTTTTCGTTATTGGAATTGTAACAGAAATGTAAGGTTATCGCTGGAATCTTTAGACAAGATATAAATTGATGGTAAATCATATGACTTGCATTCAATGACGCAAATATTGACTCCGTAAATATGCCTCGAATGCAAATATGGCCGTTTAAATCGCTCGGATCACGATAAGAGGCACTCCTTTCCTTCTTCTATCCATAGAACTTTGCGTATCGTAACGCAAAGTTCTGTGTTGCGGAATGTCAAAAAACTTTTGATTCATGCACATTAATTTGAACGTCTGTCTAAGTCTCCAAAAGCAATTCTCGAAAAATAGTAGGCATACCGACAACTACGTACCTACATACATAGACAAACATTTTAATACCGTAATACAATTTCAGACATGAACATAAAACTATGCATTATTGGTACTTACTGGTATCGGAACCGCTTCTTACTGATGTATGTACATGTATGTACCACACGTAGGTGCTAAATATGCATAACTTAAAAATCTTCCCACGTAATACACAATTAAAATAATCCGGGATAATCCCGAATCACACGCACCGACTCGTAAGTTGCACTTAATCGAAAAACATTATAGCTGCATTACATTCCGTAATAGAACTGAGAAGGCATTTAACATATTACTTGATAATTTATTACCTAATCGAGACGACTAATACTTTCATAAGTAAAACGAAAAACTGGAGATTCGTCGTATAAAGAAGCATTTACCACGTCCAAAATTTAAAAGAGAAAGTGGACACGAAACTGAATTTTATCTCTACTCAAAAGGAACACATGTATGATCCTTTTCCTGTGATAAAACTCAAAGTAAACACGAAGTATTAGACGTAGTACGTTCGTACAGGTGCGCGGTGTAATCAGTGCTAGGAATGCAGCGGCAGGTGACAGGACGGTCGTGTTTCACGTACGTACTCGCACATCGCTCTATGCTCTATGCCCGCAGCGTTAGAGCGCTCAAATCACGTCCATTAACCGCAGGACTATGACCGACCATACGCACATGAGGGTATAGACAAGCCAAGGCTTTAAATTATGAGCAACCAGCAGCCTAATTGCGTAACACATTGTCGATCGGAATCTAAATCATTTTGAAGCAAATTGCTAATCTATTGCTTGATATGTTCGAAAATTTGGTCTGCTCAACACCGTAAATAACGCAATGAATGTTGTTGAACTGTCAAAATGAAACAGAGTCCGATTGATAACGTGTTACGCAATTAGTCCACATCCTCTATTATGCGTTACAATGACACACATTATCGCCTACTTTCATTTTGACAATTCAACAGTATCTATATCAATGCATCTTTGGAAAATCCGACATCTCGGCAAGTAAATCAAAGCAATCAGAAATTCCGGTCAGTTCACCAGATCGATTATGATAAAAAATGTTGAAACAACCCGAGAATTTAATTCATGAACTGATGATAAAACAGTCCATATGTAATATTTATTAAATATCATCCGTTCCTGAACATGAATTTTCTCATATATACTTACAATCCCAACCGTATCTCAAGTAGATAAGGTTGCGAGGAAATAATTACATAATGTCAGCAATACTACCGTCGTACTCATGGCTTTTCCTCCATATTTCTTATGCACACAGCCAAAGTGTGGTACTCAGGTACTTACTGCCCGCATCTGTGTTCCCTTCCACAGATAATCCGTCTGCCTTCAAAGTAAGAGTGAACAGGCATCTTCTGCGCACGCTCGTTCCACGATAGATCTCATCCATCGCGCTCCATCAAGCGTGATCGAGGTCAAGAGCAGGCCCAGTCAGCAGTAAAAAAAATTACTAAAAATAAAGCAAATAATCTTCAACTTAAAAATGTTTCAGATAATATTAATATTTTCAACACTATTATCGTGACATTTTATCGGATTTGCAAAAGACACCTGAAACATCGCAGATAGAGATCTCACCGAGTCATAGCGTGAAGGATATTGCAATAATCATATTTTTTTATTTCATAACTTTTAAATTGCAGTTTGGCAGTGCTGAACCGGTCGCAGTGGCAGCCCCGGGGTAGGCCGCAGTATATCCAGCAGTGGACGTCTTTTGGATGAAATGATGACAAATATAGTACAAATTTCGGCTGTCCCCAATAAAACTAAAATTATTTCAGAAAAATGCATGTTGATTATTATTTACAATCATTTACCAAATAGTTTGCAAGACTTACCGCTGACAATGTTTTAAAAAAAATAAGATTTACTGTAACACTTTATGTACAGACGCCAGCAGGTCAAGCTACCCGAAACTGTCAAATTTTCCCAATCAATCTTGAACCTAATGCTATAGTGATAAAGTTGAAAATCTATTAAAGAAATTTGACAGATTGTAGTACTTAGCTTGATGTGCTGGCATCTGTACCATATTCTAGCAAATAAATATTTTAATTTGATCTGATTTGATTTGAACAGATTGCTCCGATATTTTTTGAAAATCAAGCTTCTTCTTAGTGATGATTTCTCCATGGTTATCATCAACATCATCATCATCCACAGCCAGACTTCACCCAAAGCTGAGCATAGGCCTCTCTTTTCTTGTATCACAGATTATAGATAAAAGAAATTACTCTCCAGAAAATAACCATTTGTCAAAAGACCACTTCTGGTAGCTACAAAGTCTGTGTTGGTATAATAGCGTAATACTAGACGGACGCATATAAGGTATAGTGAGTAACAAGATTAAAAAGCTACGCCAGCTGACACCAGGTGTTAGAACCGCGTTAGCTACAGGCTTCATGCTACCAATCATTTACTATGTACTGGTATTTGATACGCGTCTTGTTCCTATGTTTAGTACCTAGGCGTTAGATGCTGCGGTGTGAGAATTGCGAGGATAACTGAGCTGCGGCCGCTGCGGTGCGAAAAGTCTAGCAAAGAAAAAAAGTGTGGTTAGAATATTCTAAGAAAGACCTATGTTGGATTTAAATGGGCAGTTAGGAACGATCACAGTAATTTTTAAATTTATTTTATGTCATAAAGGAAAACAAACATTAGTACGAGTATATTAAAAATAAGCGGAAATACGGAAATAACTTGACATTTAACTTAACAAATATACTACGCACTACCTTTTCCGCAGATTACAACTTAAATATTTAAAAATTGATGGCATACGTATTATTAGTAATTATTATTGGACATGTTTCAGAGTTTTTTCATAAAACTAAACATAATTCGCTTGAAAAGCGAAGTTTGGTGAAATTTCTTAGGATACCTAGGAATATTGTGTAGTCGGTCGAGTGACTACGCGATATTCCTTCGTATCCTAAAATGACCATGTGTATAATACAAAGATCGATAGCTATGCATACGCGCAGTTTAACTACGATTGGACCGCCCACTAAAATTTTCTTAGATGTCAAAGGTTGCTACGAAAGTGCTACGAGATCTCTACGAAAACAAAGATTTTTAATAAACAGCAGAAATTCTTGAAAACTTGGGTTTTAATGAATACTAACATACTTATAAGCATGTGTAAAGTACATACCTATGTACATAGTTTATGTATGTAGGTATATAAAAGATTTTTTTGCCAGTCTTGAACCCTTTATAAAAAAGCACTTGAAATAAATTCCTAAAACATTTGTCTATATAGCTGCGACCCTGTGTATGATTTGTTAGGCAACAACATAACATCAAAAGTGCTACATCAAGCTGAAAGCCTCTCGAGCAGTCAAGTCAAGTGTTACATCCAACACCTGCGCGGACGCAGCGATGTGACGACTAATAAATATAGAGACTGTGAACAGAGTAATAAGAAGATAGTATGTACAGTACTATACATTTATGAATTTGTGGTTAAATAAATTACTAAGTAAGCTTAGCTTTCTACTGGTCGCGACTTTGATGCGCTTACTTCCGATAAGTATATTTGTTTAAAAGCCTTCTGAGATTTGATTGATTCAATACATATTATATTAAAGCTTAGGCATATACTGGGTATTGTGCCGTGATTGGTGTCTTGTCGACATAGAAGAAAAAATTTCATCTCAATCGGTTGAGGATAACTGCTTTAAAATTTAGTTGCAAAATTTGACGCAAACATACTTACGTAAAACATTACAAGTTAATTAAAAGCATGTAAAAACGTCGCATTTTAGCTGAAATAAAAGGAATAACCCAAAAGCGTATGTAGTATGTGATATGTATTCAACGCAGAGCAAATATGCGTAGCGCTACATTCTGCAGCGTTTCACGTCAAAGGCACTTTTAAAAATTGTTATAGTGAGGCTTTTACATTTACAGAGAGTTAATTATAAGATTCAGCCTGTCTATTCTGTAAAAATCTCACCGTGAAAACGTTGGTGAAGTGAGCTGTCATTCCACGTGATGCTAGGGATTGACAGCTCACTCCACGCTCACCTCACCTATGTGTTCACGGTAAGATTTGTACAGAATAGCACTGTTGGTTTGGTTTTCTATTTATTATTTTTAAATGAATTTGGCAACAGTTTCAGTAATGAGTAACCTACACCATGACCCTTTCATTTTCGGTAGCAATACAATATTCCTATCACTCATTATTCTATTTCCATATTTGTTCTTCATTTCGATAAGATAAGATATCTGGAATATTCTGACAAGCATCATCATATCAACCGATTTAAACATTCATTTGTAAAAAATACCGCCACACACATACATACGCCTCAAATTAACCGAAAACCATAACTCAAAACGTTATCTAACCGAACAAGAAATCGTTTAAGCGCGGAACAGATACTAAATTACAGCGAAACAAAAATATATGGGTATCCGTTATCTCCTAGCGAGTAGATAAGAAAGTACCTCGAGCCACCTGCCGTCCAATAATTACGGAATGGAGTCTCTAACACGATTCTAATAGGAAATGTGGAGACCGGAGTGGCCTCGCCGACCACCTGCCGCACTCCTCCAATCACAATCATACGCCGTTCATTAAATATAACGTAATAACACATAGGATACACGTGTCACTTTTGAATTTGAAATGTCTTCAATGGGTTGCCGATTGGACTTAAATGAGCTGTTACACAATTTATGTGTCGCTCCAAACTGATTCGATTTAAAAGTAAGTAGGTATAAGTATTTATTAGATATTTGAATTAATTTTTTTTTTTTTGAACACTTTCGTTAGTCAAAGTAGATCTATAAATAATTTAAAGAATGACGCAATACATGTAAGTTTTGTATTATTATCAAAAAAGAGGAATTAAGTTAAATTAATCCGTAGTTAACTCAAGCAATGGTTAAACATAGTAACTAATGATTGAATTTTGGCTACGTGTAAAAAGCTAAACATATATTTTTTAACATGAATGTATTCATGTTAACGTTAAGCCGTTGGTCCCGGCTGTCATTCGAGGATCTTTGACAGTCGTTACGGGTCGTCAGAAGCTCGAAAGTCTGACAACCAGTCTAACCAAGGGGTATCGTATTACCCAGTAACTGGGTTGTGGAGGTCAGATAGGCAGTCGCTCCATCTGAAATATTGGTATTCTGCTGCATCCGGTTAGACTGGAAGCCGACTCCAACATAGTTGGGAAAAGGCTAGGCAGAATGAATGAAATGAATGTATTCATGTTAATTCGGTTATGTTAAAAAACAGTAATAATGGCAGCTTGGCAAACACATTTAGCCAAAATTCAACCATTAGTTACTACGTTTAACCATTGGTTGAGTTAACTACGGATCAAAATACCAGCCCTTAGACAGACAGCACTGATTAGATAAACAATCAATTGTCATTAAATTAATGTAAATAAAAATCCACTCATCCACTGACATAGAAGGTATAGATCTGGATATTTGTCGTGGTATTGATAAATGGATAAAAACGGAAATCTCGGCTAATACGATACAAATAAAATTAATAAATATTATTGTATGCGAATAGGCAAGTCATTAACTTTGTCTCTACGAGCTACGGCAGGAAATCCTCGATGTTATTATGATGCAAAAACTGTTGTAAAATCAGTACCAGGGGCTTAACTTGTAATAAAGTGGGCAGGTGTGCTCATTAGACGTAGAAAATTTGCAACGTACGCCACCTGCCGGCAGGAAAATGACAATTTTCTCGAGACATGCGCCTGCGCCGCCCACTCGCGGTGCCTCGACGACAGCGTTTAAAATATATGAAAGTACTATCATGTAACATATCTGTTCCAGGAAGGACAAAGTATTGTATTAGTTAAGTACTTAAGTGTATCTCTTTCAGAATTTATCATTCGAATGAATGGAAGGCAATTCATTCTTAATGTGAGAGTAGAGAACGTTTTCATTCTGGCTGTTTCTCTTGATTTTCGTATGCACAGAACTTCCTTCTAATTGATCGTATGACATGAGTGTGATTATTCGGTATTCACTTATTATTGACTTTGTTTTTGATAAAGCGGTGTGCAAAACAGACGGTAGGCAAACGCACATTGTTTAAATTTTTAAAGGCTATTTAAACGCGTGCAAAACTATCTTTGTATGTAGATACAAGCAATTTTTAACCGACTTCCAAAAGGAGGAGGTTGTCAATTCGTCTGTATTTTTTTTTTGTATGTTTGTTACGCGATTACTCAAAGACGGATGGACCGATTTGGAAAATTCTTTCTTTGTTTGAAAGGGTATACTTCCGAGGTGGTCCCATATAAATTTAATTAACTTTGCTTGGGGAGTTTTTGAGCTAGCTTCAATAATGCGTATATTTCCCACTTATTTTATGTGGATGATGTGATGATGTTTTTATCTAAGCTTTTCTTGTTTCACAAATAAAACAACAAATAAGACACAATCAACGCTGATTGTCAGCTTTGCAACTGCTTACACGTTTTTGAATGAATGATTTTTGATGAATTAAGACGTTCGACTTAGATTTCCTCCTGAGATATGTTGAACACAATATGTTAGAAACTATAGAACGCCACCTGCTACGATTCTTACATACTCCTTTTGCCTCGTTTACGTTCCATACACGCACGCAGCCGGTTGCGAGTGCTACGCACCTGACCCTTCCGAAGAACTTCACCAATAAGGTCACTATGTCTTCCTATAAATTCCTTGTGAATTCCTTTTGTTAGTCACCTTTCATTCACCGAGGTCAAGACAGGCCCAGTCAACAATAAAAAAAATTAAAAAGTCGTCTCACCCATATAAGCAAATTCTTTTCATATATTCTATGAAAATATTCCAGAATGTTCGCAGGTGTTTCCTGTAAGTGGCCAATAAACTTTAAATTCAGGTATTTCGTGTACATTACGTGTTTATTTTACTTTTAACCTTTTTTACAGCGAGCACGTTTACAGGGTGGTCTTTATTTGTAACGTTAGAAATGGAATTAGAGCTATTGCGTCGCGTCATATTGCCTTCGGATACATGATTAGGTAGGACCGATGTGTTCATTCATACATGTTGGTTGTACATTCTTCTTCTTACCGTTCTAAATTGATTAGGAGTTACCTTAAAGTATAATGAATAAAATTTCCTTGGCTAAGTCGAAAATATATAAAAATCAGCTGGATTCAAGTCCTGTTTTTCTGCAACTCCAGTATTCCAATAAAAAAATTGACAGCCTTGTTTACGTCATAATCGAAAAGATGAAGAAATAAAGAATAAAATATTGATGATCAGTATGAACTAGAAAATATAAATTAATAGGTTAAAACCGCAGAGGAAATAGGTACCTTTTTCTTTGGTTTTTGGGGGACCTTCAAGTACCTACTACCACACTATAACTGACTGACTAATATTGCTAAGTCGTATATTCTAGAGAGAAAAGAAAGATGTTTTGATTGTTACTACGTAAGTTACAACAGTTTGAGCTTTGACTAGGTATACCAATCTACGCCGCTTTATAAGAAAACGGTTAGGTATATACATAGGTAGTTCAATTCTTCTGTACGTGTGTATGTGACTGAAGTCCTCCAAAACGGCTGGACCGATTTTGATGGAATTTTTGTGAGTGTTCAAGTAGATTCGAGAATGGTTTGGATTCCCTATTAGACCCGGTAGATAGCGCTGCGATGGAGTTCTTGGAAACAGGACAACGTCTATCCGGCCAGCTAGTATATCTAAGTATATATTTCTAATTTGTTGTATCAAGTATGCCATCTCAGATAAAAATGTTGATTTCCTGAAAACCAGTTGCTATGGTTTATCTTTGAATCTAGCTTCTCTGATCTTATCACGAAATTTAAACATTTGAACAGAAACATCCAAATAATCTGACATGTTTGACGCAATAGTACAAGGTACAAGTATCAGTAAAGAACTAAACCTACGGTAACTACCTACACTTTAAACAGACCATTATGTGCTTATGTAGTTAAATAATAAATAAGTACATACGTTAAAAAATTAAAAAGTTACTAATAAAATACGTATCTTTTTTCACAATATTTATTTGATTTAAAGTTCATTAATATCACTTTAATTTCAACTATGTATATCGTATATTTAAATTCTGACTAAACATAACTAAATTCAAAGTCGTTTTTCTCTTGTAATAACGATTGCAACTTTGAGACATGATCTATCTTATAATACATAGTTGGGTTCCAAAAATTTAAATTATAATCAATACAGTAGGAGGAGGGTAGGAGATATTAGTGCTCATAAATGTACGGTAGTCACTCGCTTTCAAGCCATAATTATCTTTCACACAGTTCATTCATCGTTTCTTTGGTCTTCCCCTACTCGCATAGCCATCTACATTCATACTCAAAACTTTCCTGTAAATACGACATTTTCATTTTCATTTCAGAAATGGTTGTAGACATGATATAGTTACGAGTATATCTCTAGGGACTTATCTACCGTAATATGAAAACTGTCGGAACTATTATTATCTCCTTTATTTATTTTTTAAACTTATTTTATTACATTTTTAAATATTTTTATAAAAACATTTAAAAATATAATAAGTATAATAATAATAATAATTATTATTAACTGTACATCGAAATTGGTCACAGTAGCAAGATTATGGCAAATTTTGCTACTGTGACCAATTTCGATGTAGCGCCGGCCACTGCCACATCACCGTCCGTTGTTCGTCACAGTTCTAAACTAACCTAACCTCTTTATTTGGTCGGAGTGCCCTATTACTTATATTACTAGATCATAGGTAACACGAACTGGTATCCGAAACTCCACGTCAATGCGTGTATTTTGCGTATATTACTAGATCATGCTCGTATTATAGTTATATTCCTAGTAGGATAGTTATGAACTGCTTTCTTATAACTATATCACGGCTAAAACCATCTTACTGCGACATATATAACAATAGCTCCCATGAGAGAGTGCTAAGTAATAACAGCCGCACGTGTCAATCGATCAGGTTAAGCTACGCTTACCGCGGTTGGTCCGTGGATGAGTTACCATCTTTACATACCAAGACCCCTCCGGTCCCGGCTATCATTTGTTAATCTTTGACAGTCGTTACGAGTCGTCAGAAACCTGAAAGTCTGACAACCAGACTTACCAAGAAGTATTACTTACCAGTAACTAAGTTGTGGAGGTCAGATAGGCAGTCGCTCCATGTAAAATACTGGTATTTAGCCGCATCTGGTAAGACTGGAAGCCGACCCCAAATTAGTCGGGAAAAAGGCTAGGCAGATAATAATAATAATAACCCCACCGCTGTATCTCTACGTTGACGTCGTGGTGGGGCTTGCGTGCTCCAAACTTTAGGTCTGTGCCGGTAGAGTTTGCCGGAACGGGTCTAGGATGAGGAGCCAGACCAAGAGAGATACAAAAACCCGCTGGGCAGCATGTGGCGAGCTGATGGGCAGTAGCGACCCCATGGACCCTATCTCCCGGGAGAAATCTTGTCCTCATCTCTGGCTTGCCTTTATTGGCCGGCTGGAGTGAACACTGACGAGGAACAGAGCTCCCACCTCTTTCTTGCCTTTATTGGCCGGCTTGAGTGGAGATTCGCAAGAGCAAACGTGCTCGGAGGAAGGAAGTATTTCAGTAAGGTGCTGATAGGGATATTGACCGTACTTCCGGGATTGTCCTGATAGCCGTGGAATACCTCTCCACTCTTCAAGCACCTCAGGAAGTGTTGCCCCCCTTGTCGCTACGTCACTATGTGCTAGCGGCCGTCTCCGGGGGCCCATTATTGAGTGTGCAACTCGCCCCCTGCCATTTTATCCGTGTATAATATATAACATTGGTCAGGCGGGGGACATAGTTCTTCCATAGTTCAAGTTACCCAATCCACTTTAGCCACCCAAACCCATAGCACAATATGTTTTGTTTCCACACACAACAATAGTCCTGCACCAACCGGGGGTTCTCCTTGGGTGCACTTGCATAGTGTATACAGGGATAATCCTCGGTTGGTGCCTCCTCATCAATTAAAATTATCTAAGGGGCCTCTGCGAGTTGGCTTCGGCTCCTCGTACGCCTTCCAAAGGTCCGGGACCCCGTGTCCCGAGAAATATCAAAAAATAATAATAATATCTTTATTTACAAGTAACAAGACTCAATTATGTTAGTAACAAAATTCCTCACCCCTTTGTTAGTATTCCTATTCTAATCATTTAACCTAAAAACCATGAATACATGCGAGTCACTGCCACACGCCTACCACCGAGGTGGACAGCTTGCAGCAGCGACCCACGTACAAACAATCAAGTCTGCTCGCCACACAGCTCACATAAGGTCACATATTTTTTTTATGCGATTACAAACTTAAATTTGCAGATATCTATGTACCTACTTACATGTTTTTCAACTACATACAATGATAAGTTGTTTTGGGATAAATTCTTTTCAACTACGGAACCTTTCAATATGCGTGGTCCGACACGCACTTGGCCGGTTTTCTTTCACTTGAGCGAAGCGTCTGATATCAGCTTTGATTTTAGATCATCCTGTAGGTGAGTTAAGAAAGCCCACCTGTGCACACTATGCGGTTCCCACAACGCCTCCGCGTCAATATTGACACAGATTAAATCAATTCCGTGGATGTGCGCTATCTTACGTCAACCGCGGCTCAGGCGCAACCAACGACCTTTCTCGTTAGTGAACTCAAGTCCTACGTAAAGAACCTAGGAAGAGGACAAAATTAGTTTGAAGAAGTATTTCTAACTGTTATGTATATAAATAAAAATGAAAGTCCTGACTGACTGATTGACTGACTCATCAACGCCCAGCCCAAACCCAACACAAAGCTGAAATTTTGCACAGAGGTGCCTTTATATGTAGACCAGGAATAAGGAAGGATTTTTCGAAATTCCACCCCTAAGGGATAGGGGATGAAAGTTTGTATGGAAAAAATTGTTGGATTGGAATTTGTATACGGGTTCCTAAACGCAATCTAAAACGACAACGTGTGACATGACATGTGTCATTCGAGTTTGATACCTCCTGTCTAGAGGTTTTAGCCGTGTCTAATGGGTGTTATATTGTTCTGGATAGCCATCTTGAAATTGTAATCGTTGTCACGAATAAATCCCATCAAATCTCCGTTTAAATGTTTTTATTTCTGCCGAAATATCCAACATGGTAGCAGAGCGTGGTTGCTAATATTCAAAAACGCTTGTATTTCGGACAGATTGACGAAGAAAAACGGTAAGTAAATTCAAATCACCGAAAAACGTTGAAAAATGGCTTCTTCAACATACATGAATTCCATTGAGAAACTCAAGGGGTCAGAAAATTATTCAACTTGGAAGTTTTCGATGCGCATGTTGTTAATTCATGAAGAACTATGGGAATTTGTTGAGAAAGACGTGAACGACGATAAAAAGAAGGCGGAAAAAGCGTTGGCACGAATTGCCTTATCAGTTCAACCAGCAGTAATTCCATACATTCGCTCCGCAAAATGTGCTTATGAAGCATGGAATAACCTGAAGAAGGCGTATGAAGGTCGCGGATTATGTAGAAGATTAGGTCTTCTTAGAAGTTTGTTTGGGACAAAACTATGTGATAGCAGCTCGATGGAGGACTACCTCAACAAAATTAAGGAAGCCTCGCATCAGTTGAATGAAATTGAGTCACCACTGGATGATGAATTCGTAGCTGTTATAATGTTGAGTGGTCTAACTGAAGACTTTGATCCGCTGATTATGGCCATTGAAAATGCAGGTACAAAATTAAGTACTGAACACGTCTCAGGGAAACTGTTGGATGAGACACGGAGACGAGAGGACAAGAGGGATAGTACAACCGCACTGATCACTCGGAAGCAACCCAAATGTTTCAAGTGCAAGCGTATTGGCCAGTTCTTGAAGAATTGTCCTGAGAAACAAACTACAGGACAACCTGGAGCAGAAAAGGAGACGCAGAGTCAAAGTCATGGTCGAGATAGGTACAAGCCGAAGAGTAAACCAAAGGACAAGGCTCTTATTGCTGCTCTTTCTGTGAAGGTGAATAGTGATGTGTGGTATATAGACTCCGGAGCAACAAACCATATGTGTAATAATGACAAACAAATGGTAAACAATATTTCTAATAAAACTGTTGAAGTGAGTATTGCAAATGGAGAAAAATTGTTGACTGCTGGACTAGGACAAGTGAAAGTTCATTTAAAAAAAGGTGTAAAGACAATAAGTGATGCATATTATGTACCTAATTTAAGTACAAATTTATTGTCTGTCAGTGCCATGACCAAAAAGGGTTATATAGTTACTTTTGATAGTACCTCATGTACTGTGTATGATGGTTCTAATGTTTTAGCTACTGGTACTCAAGTAAATGGTGTTTATCAACTCGACACTATGTCAGACAATGGCTGTACTGAAGATAATTTAACTACGTCAGAAGTAGCAGCAGCAGCGGTAGGAGACTGGACATCACAAGAGACGTGGCACAGGCGTCTGGGACACCTCAACGCAAGGAGCATGAAGCTTCTACAGTGTGGTATGGCAACTGGTATTAATTATAGTGCGTCTGAATATCAACAGTGTATACCATGCATTGAAGGAAAGCAATCTAGATTGCCTTTTCCCACGAAGTCCTATACTAGAGATACACATGTGTTGGGTTTGGTGCATACGGACCTATGTGGTCCTATTCAAACTCCCTCTTTAAGTGGTGCTAGGTATGTGTTAAGTTTCATTGATGACTATACAAGAAAATATTTTATTTATTTTCTGAAAACAAAAGATGAAACCTTTAGGCATTTTCAGGAATTTAAGGTTTTTGTAGAGAATGAAACTGGAAACAAGTTAAAAATACTTAGAAGTGATAGAGGTGGAGAATACATGAGTTCTAAATTTCAGGATTTCCTCAAGATTAATGGCATTAAACATCAGAAAACTATACCTGATTCTCCACAGCAAAATGGTGTTGCGGAACGCTCCAATAGAACTATTATGGAAAAAGTCAGGTGTATGCTTCGAGATGCTGGACTCGGTATGGAATTTTGGGCAGAAGCAGTAAATACTGCTGACTATTTAAAAAACCGAAGTCCAACTAAGGCAGTTCCTGGTACAACTCCAGAAGAAAAATGGAGCGGAATAAAAGTAAAGCTTGACCATTTAAAAATTTTTGGTTGTATTGCTTATGTTATGGTGAAGAACAGAAAGAAACTTGATGTAAAAAGTAAACTATACATATTTGTGGGATATAATGAAGAATCTAAAGGATATAGACTCATTGACCCGGATAATCCTAGGTATTGTGTAAATTCGCGTGATATTGTTTTCATTGAAAATAAATTTTATAAGAAAGAAATGTCACATGAAGAAATAGGTGATCAACAACTGCCTGTTGATCTACGTTTGAATCAGAATGAAATTCAACCATCTGAATCAGATGACAAGAGATTATCACAGAATACTGAACAAAGAATGAGTACAATCACAATAGATGATTCCGACAGTGAAAGGTCAAGTGATAAATCAGATAATCGCTTGGATCCAACTTATCTTCCAGAAGAAGATTCTGAGACAGAGTCTTTAGAAGACTGTAGCTATGATGATGCTTCTGAGTCGCATCTCATGACCAACTTCGTGACTATGATGGAATACAGTGATCCTGATGAACCTCAAACTCCAGCTGAGGCATTAAATGGACCAGAATCAAATAGTTGGCGTAAGGCGATGACTGATGAGTATAATTCGTTTATCAAAAATAAAGTTTGGACTCTGACAGAACGCGAACAGCATCATAAGCCAGTGTCGTGCAGATGGATATTTAAGAAAAAATATGGAGTCAACGGTGAGTTGTTGAAATATAAAGCTCGTTTAATAGCCAGGGGTTACACCCAAAAATATGGTGTTGATTACCAAGAAACTTTTTCCCCAGTCGTGAGATACTCCACACTAAGGTTGTTGATCGCTTTAGCAGCAGAATATGGAATGAGTATTGAACACTTGGATGTTAAAACAGCATTTCTGAATGCAGACCTGGAAGAAACGGTTTTTATGCAGCAACCACAGGGTTTTGAAGTTAAAGGGAGTGAAAATATGGTATGCAAGCTCAACAAAGCTGTTTATGGTCTTAAACAGGCATCAAAATGTTGGTACGATAAAATCAACAAGGTATTATGTGATAAGTTGAACTTCTGCCATTTAACTTCTGAACCATGTGTTTATTATAAGTTGGAAAATCAATCAATGATGCTAATAGCACTTTATGTCTACAATTTGATAATATTTTGTTCTCCAACGTTCCAAGAAAAAGAAAAAATTAAAGGAAGATTGAAGCAAGAATTTGATATAACAGATCTAGGGCCAGCTCAACAGATTCTTGGTATGAAACTGTCTAGAAAAAGTAATGAAATCTCTCTTAATCAGTCGAACTATATTCTAAAATTGCTGAAGAAGTTTCGGATGGAAGATTGTAAACCTTCAGGAACACCGATGGAGACTGGTCTGAAGTTACCGAAAGATACTCAAAAGGATGATACTTATGATTACAGAGGTTTAGTAGGGTCGCTTATGTACATATCAGTTTGTACGAGACCGGACATCAGTTATGCGGTGAGTTACTTGAGTCAATTTAACAATTGTTTCAGTGAAGTTCATTGGAAGGCCGCAAAGAGAGTGTTACGATATCTAAAAGGTACACTGAGTTTGGGTCTGGTTTTTACGAAAAGTGGTATGAATATTAAAGCTTATGCTGATGCAGATTGGGCATCAAACAACATAGATCGTAGGTCGTATACGGGCTATGTGTTCTTTCTGGGGAAGTCCGTTATATCTTGGGAGAGTAAAAAACAACGTACTGTTGCACTGTCTAGTACTGAGGCAGAGTACATGGCGTTGTCTGACACGTGTAAAGAAGCTTTGTGCGTAAGAAAACTTTTAATTGAGATTCTTGGTATCATGACTAAAGTTATTATATTTAATGATAATCAATCTGCTATAAAACTCTGTAAAAACTTTATGTTCCATTCTAGGACGAAACATATAGATATTCGTCATCATTTCATAAGAGAAATAGTCAATGATGGTATAGTTGAAGTAAAATACTTATCAACTAATGATATGTTGGCTGATGTATTAACTAAATCACTCTGTAAAGAAAAACATTATGAATTTACGAATTTAATGTTGGCTGTGTAACTCTACGTATGATTAATGATCTAAAGAGAGAACTAAAGCGTTATTTTTATAATAGTGGAAATATAGTTTTAGTTTGTGTTTAAGGGCCAGTGTTGGATTGGAATTTGTATACGGGTTCCTAAACGCAACCTAAAACGACAACGTGTGACATGACATGTGTCATTCGAGTTTGATACCTCCTGTCTAGAGGTTTTAGCCGTGTCTAATGGGTGTTATATTGTTCTGGATAGCCATCTTGAAATTGTAATCGTTGTCACGAATAAATCCCATCAAATCTCCGTTTAAATGTTTTTATTTCTGCCGAAATATCCAACAAAAATCGCATCGGAAAGAAATACCTCTGTAACCTTACAAAAAGTACTAAGATTGCATGAATTCAACATAGGTATATCAATTCAAGATATGACACGTTTTGCACAATTTATAAGCAGTAAACCTAATAAAAAGTACTAGGCTTGCATGAATTAACATATTTAATCATTATTTAATTTTTCATTAATTAATATATTTGAATCATTAGTTTTATGCTTCTAATAGGATTTAGATGAAAGTTGGCACACAGATAGTTTATTATATCAATCCGCGCTCCTTGGATACTTAGTGCGAGAAGACATTGTTTGCCTGGATTCACACGTCTAGGGTTCCCGTGGGATATTTTCCGACATCCACACGGGCGAAAGCTAGTTACCAATAATTGGGATGATAAAGATAATTATTAGATATTATGTCGCAGTATGTATGAAGATAGCATGACATATGAAAGCATGTATGAACGTAAACGAAACAAAAGAAGTATGTGAGGATCGCAGCAGGTGGCGTTCTGTAGTTTCTGCCTGGTTTTATCCCCATGGGAAGAAGGCATGAGGAAGTGCACTGTTCCTTGTTAGTTTTAGATTAAATGAGGAGCATCTGTTCAAAACTCGTATTTCTCTTTCCAACTTATTTTTTTTTTTTGAGCCCATTACAAAATAGTCCTAAAAACTTGTTTAAAAGGAGCTTATTCCCCATATAATGAAATCTAAAAATTTGGATTCCAATCAAAACGGATGTATTTCTGATTTTTAAACAGAACAGACATATTTCTTCTACAAAAAGCATCTTTTATTTATTGTTCTATTCAAAGTTCTTTATCCATACTTTGTAACTTTAATACAAATCGATTAATTCGATTTTGTGAAGTTTGTTTATAACAGAAATACGACCTTTTGAACAGATGCTCCTCAAATTATATACAACAAAATTATTGTCATTGTAATAATTATATCTATGTTAATTAAAGTAATTGGTGTGGTACCGTTCTAATTAATTAATTAATCGCGATTCTGGGCAACTCTTATCCAGCTACTACCTGTCACCCTGCGACAGCGACCATACAGCCCATGGTCCTTGCCCTGCGAAGATCGTCGATCCACCCCCAGCCTGTGGGCATCCTGGCTTATGAAAATCTTATGATTTTGCAAATCCTCATATTATTACAAAATAATTCATAGTTTTTATAGGGTACACCAATGCATAACCCTTCGGGGATACCAATCGTGATGTTATGTTTTATGTTAGTTCAAAAAGTGTGCGTCAGCTCCGACACTCGACTGGAGTTTACTATATATAAATGTACTCCTTGTGTACGATTATCTTTGAATATAATGGATAGATTGACCGCTACAATGAAGACTGGCCAAAAATAACACAATGAAGACTGTCCGAATAAACGTGACCACGCTTTATTGATAACTTTGTTATTTACAATAATTAATCAGTAATGTGATCCCCAAATAACTTTATTACTCTGGGCCATCTAGTTGGTAGATTGATGATGCCCTGCGCCCAGAATTCCGAAGGCTGTGCAGAAATTATCCACTGTCATTTTGAGGTATTCGTAGTTTTGAAATTTTTTCTCACGCAAATAAAGCTTTAGTAGTCGGAACAAGTGATAGGCGGATGGCGCGAGATCCGGTGAGTACGGTGGGTGGGCAACCGGGTGCCATCGAAGCTCTACGATTTTTTGTCGAGTCTCTGAAGCGACATGAGGTCGCGCATTATCATGGAGTAAGTGAACATTTACACGTCTCGGTCGTTTTTCTCTTATTGCGTCAGCCAGTTTCTGAAGCTGTTCAGTATAAATGGAAGTCGTAATCGTCCTTCTCGCAGGGAGAAGCTCGTAATAGAGTGGGCCCTTCGCATCCCACGAAACGGAGAGAAGATGCTTGCGTGAGTGACGGTTCGGCTTTGGCTCCGTTGGTGGCTCTGCGTCGTAAGGAAGCCAGACGGCGTGCCGTGTGTTGTTATCATAGAGAATCCAGCTCTCATCACTGGTTACCAGATCTTCAAGAAACTCTTTCCGATGTGACTGAAAAATAAGCGATTCACAAATACTAACTCTGACTGAAGACTGTCAGTTAGTTGATGTGGAATCCATCGTGCCATTACTTTACGATAGCCGAGTTTGCGTGAATGAGCCTCGACGGTCGAATGATGACAGCCAGTCAATGCCAAATCACGCGTATTTATTTCTGGATTAGCCTTTAAACAGCGGAGTAATTCCTCATCGTCGAAGGTGGATGGTCGCCCCGATCGCTCGTGATCTTCAAGATACAAGCGAGCAAACCAGCGCGCAGCGGCTTATCTTCCATCGCGATACAACACCTTCACCGAACGCTTTGCTGATGTTAGCGGTAGCCACACTCAAGTTGTGTCCCTGACGCCACTCGTAAAAGATGATCGTTCGAAGTTGATGTTCACTAATCATTTTCACAAACTAACCAAATCCTCACTAGCGCGCCTTTATATACCCTTGATGTGATAGCTTCGAGAACCTTCTACAATATTCTTACGTATCCTAGATCAATACTAAATATTCCAGAAAATTCTATTAATTTACAATTTCTTGTGCAATATTTTTCCGCTAACCTGATAATTATCCTAATGCAATCTTAGTGCTGTTAAACTATAATATAGTAAGTTGTGTCACTTTAGTCAACATCAGAAACGGAAATCGTCGCTTGATAGGAATAAACTAAATTTTAGTGATTTTTAGTCTAGTTTAGAGGCATTTGTGACAAGAGAGTCGGCACCATTGTATCTCATTCTCCGGCGTCATTTTTAACATTGTTTGTTATAAATAAATAATTTATTTCGCTATGTCAGTGCAACATGGAGCTACAGTTTTATTGCATGAGCGTGGAAAAAGGCAGTGTGAGATAGTAAACATTTTTGGTGTTAGTCGCCAGTTAGTTTCTTCAGCAACGAGCTCGGCAACATCGAAGACCGTCCTGGATGAGGACGCAAGAGTACTGTTAGAACTTCTAGGAACCGACTTATTATCAAACAAAGATTATCCCGTAATCCACAGACCAAGGTGAAGAAAATGTCGCGAGACTTGGGGATTAGTCGCTCCAATATACAGTGTATCGTAAAACATGATCTACAATTGGTAGGTACCATAATAATATAAACTCAGAAAAGCACAATTGCTTACGGACAACGACAAAAAAGTTCGTCTTGAGAGATGTCGTTTGCTTAAACAACGCTCCGCAGCGTCAAATTGGGAAAATATCGTATTCTCTGACGAAAAATTATTTTCAATAGAACAAGCCCATAATCACCAAAATGACAGGATCTGGTCTTCCACTCGTCTTGCAGCTGCTGCATTTGTTCCACATCGCCAAAACGCTGAAACAGTTATGGTTTGTTGTACGATTTGCGCCATTGGCAAAACTCCTCTGGTTTTTGTAGAAAAGACTATCAAAATCAACCAAGAAAACTACCGACGAGACATTCTTGAAAATGTGCTTCTTCCTTGGAATCAACAGCACTTTGGTAACCGTCCATGGATATTTTAATAAGCCTCTGCTCCAGCTCACAGGGCTTGAAGTGTTCAACCGTGGTGTTAAGATAATTTTCCTGGTTTCATCAGCTCCAAAGAATGGCCATTCTTCTCGCCTGATCTGAATCCGATGGATCAGAGTTTATGGTCTATCTTAGAAGCAAGTTCCGCATCATAGAAGTGTTGATGAGCTAAACGTAACTCTTATGAGAGTAGGACAAAATATCTGTGGAAATACTTGGTCCCACTCCCGTAAATTGTAGAAAATTTTACCAAGCGTTTGTCTCTATGTATCCGCTCTAAACGAGGTTATTTGGAAGACAAATACTTAGAGATTCTTGTATAAAATAAAGTGTATTTTATCATTTATAGCCTTATTTTGTAGTTAATCATTTTAAACAAACGTTAATATAGAAGAGACGCACGTAATAGATTTAAACACACTAATAAATCTCAGACGTGCGTAATTGTGCTAATTATTTGTATCTTCCATATGCTAGCACAACAACGAACAATGATATTTATAGAAGAAATAGTCAGTCAATATGTTTGCAGACGGCTTAACGTAATGGCGGTATCTCCGCTAAACTCTAGGGAGGTGCTTCGGGCACGATCACAAACATTTGTACAATCGAGGAAAATACCCATTATACGACGTCACTGGCCAACAGATATTACTGCCAAAACAAACATTGGCCGAACACAAATAGTATCTGGACCCTTTTTTGCAAATCATTTATTTGGTTTCCTTTAAATCAAGCTACATCCTTGAATCATCTATCCCTAATAATTTGTACAAAAAACTGGCCAATTTAATCCATTTTCTGTCCGCTCTCGCCTAGAGCCGATGTAAAAATTATACGATTTGGCAACGTTTACCGAAAACACTGAACAGCATTTAGTTAAGAAAAAAGTTTGAGTAACGCCCACATAACAAGCGCAGACGTTTTAGTAGACGATAACTGTTGCCAAGATGGATCACATATCCGAATTAGACAGACAAACATAATAGTTAATGTTCTCTTGTGAAAATCAACGACGCTAAATTACAGTTTCGGAAGAGTCACGGGTTTCAAAGAGATGCCGATAACAGTTTGCTGTTGATTGTTCTTTGAGGCATGGTCAGGTATGCCATTTATGGTATACAAAGAAACACCTGTCTCCGTATCCCTTACTAGGTTGCAAAGGGAATCGATCGCCAATAGCGATCACATAATTCTCTTCCGTCTTCCGTTTTTATGAATTGACTATTTTGGAAGAGGCAACTTTTATTGTATAGGAATGAGTATATATGGGGACCGGACGTTTGGAAGTGGCGCCAGTGAAAGAAAGGTTGAAGGAAAGATCTGGTCCTATAGAATTTTTTGATCCAAGAAACAGGATTGACTGGCATCAAAAAAAGTTTTTGTGAAAATTGCCCATTTTCTGGCTGACTGTACAATGTTTTCAAAATCTGTGAATACAGATCAAAATGTATGTAGCCTACAGACTGACCAGAGAGGGAATATCTATTAATTTTTTTAACAATATCTATCTTGTAGGTACCTACTTAGTATTTGCGTGATGCTGGAACATACATTCAGACGCACGGACAAATAGACAAAAAAAAAAAAACGTACTTTTTCGGCATTAGAATTATTCCCAGACTTCAGATTCAATTACTTTTTTCAAAAATATTTAATGTACAGCTACGATTTTATTATACGTATAAAAGATACGCTATCCCAGTAACTTCTCAAGAACGTTTAATATCTTTTATTCAATATATTTTAACAATATAATTATGTTTGATTGACTCAGTACCTACGAGTACATCTATATACATACTTATACCTAGTAAGTTAACATCTACATACATGTATATACAGGGTGTCCCAGAAATCGACTGACATACTGTAGGTGGTGATAGCTTTGGTCAAGCCCTCCCAAAATAACAAAACATAATTATGTTTCACAAAGTCTTATATGACTTTTTTCGTCACTGCTGTTTAAAATTTATTAACAAAAAATATTTGAAGAAAATTCAAATAATCGTGAATTTATGTTGAATTTTAAGTTTTTATAGAGAATTACAAAGCAAATTACAGATACAATAACTATTTAATAATATTTTGATTAAAATTATATTATACATTTTCATAACTCGATTCTTTGTATATCTTAATCTATTGTCTGTATCTGTACCTATTGAATAAAATAAAATACAAATCTGTAGGGGAAAGCTAAAGGACCTTAAGTCCATTTTTTGTAATTTTTATATTTTCAATGATTCTTATTCAGTATACCCGTATTGATCAAATGGTAAAAGACATTAAGTCCTACAGCCACTAATTATTTATTATACACTATTTACTTTATATACACGGTCGATTTTAATATCTAATTTCGTGTATAGACATCTTTAAAGAGCTCTACTGAATAATTTATAAAATGTGACTTAAGGTCCATTAGCTTTCACCTACAGAAATATGTTTTGATATTTTGGGAGGGCTTGACCAAAGCTATCACCACCTACAGTATGTCGGTCGATTTCGGGGACACTCTGTATAACGAATTAATATTCAAACAATATGAAAAGGAAGTTAGATCCAGACAGGGCCCTGTGAATTTACATGTGCCATAATAGGTTCTGTACTTTATAGGAACGCGTTGCCAGAAGGAATATTTTGGTTAGCTAAGAATAAATCAAGAAACATGATGAATGACAATACATTAGGTTGATAGCTTCACAGCAAAATATTTGAAGAGTGTGTAGGTACACAACACACAATCTATATCAAGTTATCTATCTAACTATGCACTAATAATAAAGCTAAAGAGTTTGTTCTTAGAAAAAATGTTTTTTCATTTGATAGCCTAACTCTAGAGGAAAGTTATAGGCTATTTAACATCACAGTACGACTCTTAGGAACCGAGCAAAAAGAAAAAGTCAGAAAACGAAGAATATGTAGGATGCGCGACGCAGGACAAAGTCACGGGCAGAAGCTATAGTATAATAAAATATAACAAGCGAACAACGACTGTATAGGAACAATAATTTTTGATGTGCCTGTGTAGCCGGAAATCAATAGAAAAGGACTATGCCCATTTTAGTATGGAAGGTAGTGTCTTTCTATTTTTTTCTCGCAGCCATCAACTTTATCTTGTTTTTCTAGTACATAATAGTGTAACAAACGAAACTTATTTGACAGGCATATCTCTAAACTCAGTCCGAAATGAGATAAGAGTTAGAAGTTTGTATGTATTTATTAAGTTTGTTGGCAATTTTCGTATCCTAGGTGCAAGGTTAGTGTTAAGTTGCCACAAAATAGATGGCCATTAAATGTTTTTGGATATTTGAATATTCGGTACCTACACCCCGTCCCGCGCGTTAAGAGTCAACAATTGCCTACAAACCTAATAAATACATACACACTTCTAAATGTTATATCTCATTTCGGACAATTTTAGTGATATGCATGTCAAATAAGTTTCATTTGTTACACTAATCTGTACTAGAAAAACAAAATTTGGTTGACGACCGCGGGAAAAAAGACACCAGTTTCAGGCATTGGCTTTTGTACATTATTTAAATATAGTACAACAGCTGTGCTATGACGTAGTGTAGAGATGACATAATCAGGCTTTACCCCAAAAATTTAAAGAAGCGAGCCTATCTATTACCGATAAGATATCCATTGCCTTGACAAAAATACTTCTACCTGTCACATCATTCACATGCCATCAAAACAACCGCAAAATATCAAATAAGGCAAAAACGTAGATAAAAAAAAAAAGATGAAGTATTTATGATGCAGTGCCAATATAATATTTTTTTACAATAAAGCTACATGTATACCTACTATAATGTGTTTTTGGCATCATTAGTTATTATGAAAGGATAAAAACAATTTAAAGATCTTTGAAAAATTTAGAGGTCATTCGTAATTTCATACTTAGGGACACTTATTCAATTCAATTCAACTTTTGTCCTTACAAAAACACAGTTTTGTTTGTATATGCTTACCTACCTACGATGATGCCACCTCGTTCCATGCAAAACGTAGTTAGTGCCTAAGGAAAAAAAAACTGTTGCTCCACATTTATGTTCACATAACTCGTCAAAATGTAGTGAACAGCTGATTATGTTTCGCGATTTCAGGTTTGGTCCCATAGTAAAAGTTGTTTGTTATCATGTGTACAATATCGGTTACTAGCCAACCAATATAACATGTAAGTAGGTGACTTCTCTGCGCTGAACTTGAATTTGAGATTGGTTTTCAAATACTCAGTTATGTTTCTTGACCTCACCCATTTATGTTTTATAACATTTAGTGATAGCAGTCATCACACCGGTTTCCACCAAAGCAGAGAGGAGAGGAGACGAGAGGAGATGTGCTGCAAAGCTGGCAGGTTATTTCCACCAAAGCGGAGAGGAGAAGTGTAGCGGAGGAGGAGGAGATGTGAGCTGTGTCAATCGAATGACGCTTTCGGGCGTGCGAGGCGCGGGGAGAAGGCACTTCTCCGCTCTGCCGCGCCGCTTGCTCTCTCGCCGCACAAAATTCTATAGAAAAATGAGACATCTCCTCTCCTCTCCGCTTGATCTATTTCCACCGAAGCTAAGCGGAGAAGAGATGTAGAAATAACGAAATCAGATTGGTTTATTCAAACACATCTCCTCTCATCTCCTCTCCTCTCTGCTTTGGTGGAAACCGGGCCTAAGAGTTTGTTAACACAAAATCATTATGGGTTATATGAGATTCATATTTAGGAGAAATTAATTAGTTAATATACTAGATTTAATGGACAAAATGATCAGCTAATCACACGTGCGAAAAACGTCTGACTTCCACCTAGCGTGCGCAGGATGGCAACTTTAACTGCTTGTGCTGTTTTCTGATAACTTTGATCTAATGAATAAATAGGATTTCGGTTTGACAGCTTTTGTATGAAAAAAGTACTTCAGACAAAAGTTACCTAGCTATTGGAAAATTAGCCTTTAGTCCAGAACTTAGCTAAGTGTTTTTTTTTTTTTTATAAGGTCCATAAGTTTTTTCATCGAGCAGGTATTAGGGAAGGTAGGACGTGATATTATGGGATGTTCGACAATTTGCGAAACCGCACACATATTATATGCCATTTGACGATTCCTTCCTAGAGTAGATCGTGTCGTGTAAGTTAGTTGCTCCGAAGTAGGCTACAAATGACTGCGCAGTTAGTCAATATCTATACCTACTAAAACAGCAGCGCGCATGCCATGAGCATCAGAAAGCCTGGTTTCAGAGCGGCAAACTTGCGTGCCGCGGTTGGAATTTGGAATCGTCTATAAACCTAAACTAGATCAGTATTTAAGGATTAAGTACATAGCAATTCTGTACGCTAATAAAAGGTGATAAATGACAAATTGAATACTTTATCGCTCTTGAACACAATAGGAACCTGTTCGCCATGTTAAAGTACTGTGTCCAATAACCTTTTCAATGATGAAACCTTGACATCTATCACTAACGACTTTAATATTTTTGTCTTGTTCAGTACTAAATTGAAATTTTTCTATGAAGAGGAATTTAAAAGTAGAAAAAGACTACTAAGCTCACCCATTTATGTTTTCCTAGCTTTTGCCCGCAGCTTCGCCCGCGTGGATGTCGGAAAACTATACGTAAAAATCTTCCTTTTGAATCACTCTATCTGTTGATGAAAAACCGCATTAAAATCCGTTCAGTAGTTTTTAAGATCATCGCGAACATACAGACAGACCGACGCGGCGGGGGACTTTGTTTTATAATATGTAGTGATAACAATTAGTGCCCATTAAGAGTTCATTAACGCAAAATTATTTTGGGTTCTAAGAGATTCAGATTCAGATTCACATTATGTTCGTTAATTGTGTTAATTTTAATTGTGTTGTCTTTTGCCAAAGACTTGTGGCTAAGTAATGACAGCCGCACGGTTCAATCGACCAGGTTAAGCTACGTTTGCCGCGGTTGTTGGTCCGTGGATAGGTGACCATCTTTACATACCAAGACCCCTCCATGCCTCGGAAAGCACGTTAAGCCGTTGGTCCCGGCTATCATTCGTGGATCTTTGACAGTCGTCACGGGTCGTCAGACGCCCGAAAGTCTGACAACCAGTCTTACCAAAGGGTATCGTATTACCCAGTAATAGGTTTTGGAAGTCAGATAGACAGTCGCTCCATGTAAAATATCTACTGGTAGGTATTCAGCTGCATTCGGTTTGACTAGAGTCCGACCCCCACATAGTTGGGAAAAGGCTAGGTAGATGATGATGGTTTACTTTGCCAAGGAGAAAAAAGAGAAGTCATACAATCAGTATAATAATAATAACTATTATTATCAAGAAATATAAAAAATATACTTAACATATCATTAAAATATAATTAAAACATAAATAACATTATTATCTTATCCTAATACTATTGCACCAAAAACATTCATATACACTTATATTGAGGTTTTTAATATTATTGATATTTTCCCCTCATTGCATTATTGGATGATAGACATTACAGCATTAATTACATTTCCAACTTAAAGCCCAGGAATACAACAAGAAATAATCAATATCTTACAACTACGACGACTCCATATCTTTTATAAATTACAATTTCATTTAACTATACAATTATTCCAAATATACAACAGAAAAATATTATTTAACCTACACAATAATCTGGAAACGTAGATAATTATACTAAAATGAATACTGTTTACTTTGTTAGCTGATCAGGTACAGGGGTGTACTTGAGACCAGTATCGTTGAGCAAGGTAACGACCCACGAGTCCTCGGGTATTAGCCCTGACTCCAGCAATTTGACAGCAGCCGCCACATTGGCCCCGCTGGTGTACCCCACATACAGACCCTCTTTCTCACCAATCAAATTCTTGTACCTTACAGCCTCCTCATCAGTCACTGCCAACGTGCCGTCCATGATGTCGAATTTAAACAAATTGGGAACACATCCGTAGCCTGAACCCTGCAGCAAGTGAAGAGGCTTCGTGATCTTGTCACCCTTGATTGGCTCGGCTCCAGCAGGTTCCACGACATACGTTTTAATATCAGGGTTCTGCTCCTTCAAATATCGAGAGGTGCCAACGAATGTGCCCGCGGTGCCCACTGTCGCGACGAAGGCATCCACGTGATGTCCAGTCTGCTTCCAGATCTCAGGTCCTGTACTCTGGTAATGGGCATCAGCATTAGCGTCGTTATTGAACTGGTTGACGTAGTATGCGTTTTGCTCGGCGACTATCTTCAGGCCAACTTGTTCTACAGCTTTTACGTCAGCGAGTGTTACGTTTCCGTAAGTTCCTTCCACTTGATCTACTCGAATACATTTCGCGCCCAGCGCCTCCATGTGGATAGCCCTCTGAGCACTGTTACCTTTCGACATAGTGAGTGTTAGAGGGTGTCCCAGCACGGCGCACACAACAGCCAGCCCGCAGCCTTGGTTGCCAGACGTGACCTCCACCACAGGTGTACCAGGTGTCAGCTCACCAGATTTAAGAGCTCGGGTGATCATGCTCAATGATGAGCGACATTTAATCGAAGCACCAGGGTTCATGAATTCACATTTCGCCAATATGCGTCCAGGTCCAGTGTAAACACGGTCCAATGCCACGATGGGTGTATTGCCAATTAATTCGAGGGCTGATGACTTGATTTCGTTGTCTTCGTACTTGATGTGGCCGTTCTTAGCGATAGGAGCCATGTTGCACAGTTAGTTGTAGGTTTGTATGAAGCACTTTGAATTATTCAGATATCGGTTGGATACTGAGTTGTTTGCGCTGCGGTGCGGTTGTTATAAGCGGCTCGGAGATCGCGGCCCGTGTGCACGCGCCGCCGTGTGCGCCGCGGTCGCCTTGTGTCGAGACGAGCGCAAGCTATTTGCCCGATGTGCACCACGCTAACGAAACGCGATTGATATTCCGACTGACTCCCTACTAGTTGATTCAAGGCTCGGACCGTTTATTTACATTTCATTAAGAAGTGACGATAATAGTAATGAATGTATGATTGTTATCAGTCGAAGTATAATCGAAGCTGAGCGATTCTTTAGTTTAGTTTTCAAGTAAACCATTTGGTGATAATAACGGTAGCAAATTAATTATGAACATTTACCGTTCTCTTTAAATATATATTCGAACACTAATAAAGTGTAGTGCAAGTGTTGCAATTGAAACGAGGAAAATATCGTGGATTTTCCTGAAGTAACGGTTCAGTCGTTAGTTTCTAGTTCATTGTACGGCTGACTCATCGTTCTTGTAGCCTTCAATCTGCCTAGCCTTTTCCCAACTATTTTGGGGTCGGCTTCCAGTCTAACCAGATGCAGCTGAATACCAGTATTTTACATGGAGCGACTGCCTATCAGACCTCCACAACCCAGTTATTGGGTAATACGATACCCCTTCTTGTAGCCTTGTGATATTTTATTAGACGTTTGCTGTTTAAAATATTTATATAAAGATAATCACTATCAGACACATATCTACATTGTGGTGTTACTGTGTTGTTGCGCAATTTAAGGAAGACCGTAAACTAGGATGATTGACGTTGCTGAGTCGATTGATCTAACATTTATCATCGTCATCCTCTTATCAGCCTCTTCATAACGACCACTGCATGATCTACATAGCCTTTCCTATAAAGGTTTATTTCTAATAGCACGTTGACTGTCATACGAGTATACTCGTGATAACTTTTTTATATGCTCATTGCCACCATACAAAATGGTAGGTACGAATATAAAACGATTTTTTAATAAACTTCTTTTTCTGATTAAATAATGTTTATTTCAAATGCCAAAGGATTTAAACCCGGGTGGGGTTCTTCCACTGCCACTCTTCTAGAATTCGTTACAAATCGCATAAATCAACTACGAGAATAGGTAGTCGTAGTTGGCAATAGAGCCCAGGGGCGGCAGTCTCGACATTCGTAACGATAGCTTTACGAATAAAATCGCTTGCTAAGTCCTAATGGAGTACTAAGACGGTCAAAATTGCTTGACAAGCACGAAAAAACAATTTACAGTTTCAAACCAGTTGCGGCGAGAACCGTTTTTTTATTTAATCATGTTCTCCAATTTTCCTCGTTATTCAAGGTTAATTTGAAGTGGCCAATAATTGTCTTTGAAAAAACCTACTATTATCATTTTGCCCGTCTAGGTACCCCATTAGGACTTAGCGAGCGATTTCAGTCGTGAAGCTATCGTTACGGGTGTCGAGACTGCCGCCCAGATCTTGTACTACGAGTATATTCGTAGGTTATCAGTCAACGTGTAAAGATCACTAATTAACGTTTGTTTTCTCTTTGTCGTTTATAATGCAGTAGTTTGATAACCACGAACTTAATTAGGTAGCTTGACTACAAACATTGCATGTCGTTATGTTGCGCGGGCCGGTCTTACATCATAAGTGCGCCAACTGGCAAAACACACAAAAACCGGCCAAGTACGTATCGGACCACGCACAATGAAGGGTTCCGTAGTTGGGATGAATTTATCCGAAGAACAAAATTAACATTGTAATTGAAAAACATGATCTCCCATAAATTCCAACCGCAAATGTAAATTTGTACACACAATATTGAGAGATTTACAATATTATTTTAAGACCATAACTTTTCAATTTTGAAAAGTTTTTCAATATTATAATTTCAATTTTGAAATGTTCAATTTAAAAAAATAACTTCAATTTTGAAAAGTAATTTTTTTTTAATTGAACATTTAATGAATACAGACCGAAATATTATATATAAAATTCACATAGCGTCTACATTCATCAGGTATTCTTTCACCAGCTGATATCTGACACGTCTTTAAACATAGTAGAACTGTTTTGCATTAAAACAAAACAGTTATTATGTAATGAAACACATAATAACATTTGAGTAATGTGCTTGCTGTTGAATGACACTTGACAGTGACAGCTACAGCTCGCTAAAACCTTAGTTCTTCGCGAGTTTCTGACATGCTGAAAGAAGACAGGTAATTAACAGGAGAACATAAGTGCGTATATGGTTATTTATGTCAAGGTTTAAGACACCAAAAGTCATTATGTTTTGAGGAAACATAATATATATTATTTGCCCCCCCCAAAGTGACCCTCATATTCAAAATTCATTTATTTACGTTACACGTCCGTGTTTGGGTCATAGAAATTCATATATGTACCAAATTTCAACTTAATCTGTCCATTAGATTCGGAGCAAATTGGCTGTGTGTGACAGACGGACAAACAGACACTTTATGGGTTCTGTTTTCCATTTGAGTTACGGAACCCTAAAAAGTACAAATAGCTGTTAGCCTTTGACAACCGAGCGATTAACTCACAAGTGGCAAACCGGGGACATTCAACAACCGAAACTTTGATAAAAATAAAAAGTCAACTCTAACATTGATCATTACAGTGCATTTTTCTTTGCTGAACTTTACTAACCCAATGATGCTATGGATCATAGAAAAATATATCTTAAAAATAGTGCCATAAAACCCTAAATTATAAAAAAGTAAGTCAGTGTTATGTGCAGATGTCACACGAATAGGGTGGTCTATTGTTATCAAATACGGGTACAATTGCGAACAATGCAATACATTATTTTATTTGGCGGAGGCAAGTAACGCCAAATGTCGGCTGTTAGCTAATTGAGACATCAATCGAGAATGGAATGGAAAATATGGCGAGTTTGGTGACCAAATGTCACGATAATAAAAATTTTTGATGTTAAAAATATTTGCTAAAAGTCTGGTAGATAGGTATTCGGTGACTATTTCAGCTGAAAACTCTTTATTAAGAGGATTGTGAAGCTGTAAATTTTCATACAAAAAGAGATAACGTTTTTCTCCCCTTAAACATAAACTAATTTTCATAATTTTTGGAAACGTTGTAGGTATAATAAAAAAACTAGGTCCGTACGTTTTTATTATAAAGAAATATTGCATACAATATAAGTTATTAGCATCTAAATATCTATATGTTTGACATAAAAACATCCTCGAGCATTTTTATTTTTTTAAATTAAATTAAATTGAATTACTAAAAACGATAAAAGTACAGACCTAGATTTAAGTGTACTGAATGTAATGAGACCAAAATTGTCTCATTTCGTAAAGGTTTAGGGGAGTAAAAACGTTATCGCCCGAAACAACATTTATGTAAATAATTGTATGAAATGTAGGTAATTGCCTCCAAAAATCGCGCCGCGTATCGGCACTTCACAATCCTCTTAACTCTTAATCAACATTAACTAAGTAGGAACCTATTTATATTCTTAGATTGCAAAACGTTATCATCAATATGACATTGCTTCTTTTATAAAAAAAAAGTCGAAGAATCTGTTTTTAACGACTTCAAAAAAAAACACGTATGTATGTAATATTATTGGAACTGCAATATCTATTAGGGCTTCCAAACAAATATACAAAATTTCATAGATGTATGAATGTATGTATGTATGCTTGTCCACGCATTTCTCCGAAACTATTAATTGGATCGTGACCATTCTTTTTGTGGGCTTACATTTACTTCAACTTAGGGCACAGTGAAAGTTTCATCAAATACGGTTCAGGAGTTTTCAAGATAATGAACTAATACGTGTAAGTGTCAAAACATCTCTGACCTTGGTCAAATTCTAGTGCAATATTTATAACAAAACTATTAACTACTTATTAGGTAAGTACTAACAAATATTCCAGTATTTACTAAAAACTAAAAATAACGAAATAAAAATAATAAAAAATAAATAAATCGACTTCAAAAAGAAATTAAGTAAGTAATTCAAAATTATGAAATAACTTTAAATTCGGAAGTCGGCGGCAAAAAACTAAAATACAGATCTAAAGACACCGACTTCCCAAATGAAAGTTATTTCATAATTTTGAGTTAATTTATTTATGAAGTCGATTTAATTTTGTTTTGTGGCTGTTGTACCTAGTACTTTTAGTTCGTTACAAAAAAATAATTGATACCAACTCAACTAAACAGGGATTATTTAAATTGGCTAGCTGAACTCCGAAAACGCGATGGTATCGATATCTGACTAAACATGATATAAAACAAAGAAAAATAAAAATTAATTTGATGATTTTTGGGGTCATCGACCTTAGTTACTGTAACTGTCAAATCTGTTTTTTTTTTCTTATAAAAATAACATTTTTTTTTACTTATTATTTTATCTTGTAGTCTGCGGAGTTCAGCCAACCAATTTAAAATAACCTTGTAGATATTGATAAAAATCCATCTGGAAACTGAAGAGACAATAACATGTGAATGCGTACCGGTGATAAGGGGCATCGTTAGATATCATATCATAACAAAAACTCATAAAAAAATATTGACCCCCACACTGGGCTCAGTCTGTATTCGAGGGTTGGGGTTATCATTGTTAATTATTATCCTATAGAGAAATACACAGTTACCAATAAGAACGATTTCTTTATTAAACTGAATAAAAATAAGTACCCCTATTTATCTAGAATTTAGGTACATGCTTGTCTTATTGTTCGTATCACATTGAGATACTTGACCCATCATGACAGTCCCACGTGACAAAGTTCCGATTAAACTACCGATTTTTTATTATTTGAAATGAACTGAACATAAATGATTCGACAGGTTCAGGTCAGGTTTGCACACAGACAGCCAGCAAACATTTACGATAACGGGTCAGGTTTGCACACAGACAGACAGCAAACATTTACAACAACGGGTCAGATTTGCACACAGACAGACAGCAATCATTTGCGATACCGGGTCAGGTTTACACACAGGCAGACAGCAAACATTTGCGATACCGGGTCAGGTTTGCACTCAGACAGACAGCAATCATTTGCGATACCGGGTCAGGTTTACACACAGACAGACAGCAAACATTTACGATACCGGGTCAGGTTTACACACAGACAGACAGCAAACATTTGCGATACCGGGTCAGGTTTGCACTCAGACAGACAGCAATCATTTGCGATACCGGGTCAGGTTTACACACAGACAGACAGCAAACATTTACGACAACGGGTCAGGTTTGCACACAAACAGACAGCAAACATTTACGATAACGGGTCAGGTTTGCACACAGACAGACAGCAAACATGTACGATAACGGGTCAGGTTTGCACACAGACAGACAGCAAACATTTACGATAACGGGTCAGGTTTGCACACAGACAGACAGCAAACATTTACGATAACGGGTCAGGTTTGCACACAGACAGACAGTAAACATTTACGTCAATTTATTTATAGCATAATATCACGCCTGTAATCCTCGAAGGGTTAGGCACTGGTGCACCTAGAGTATACCCACATTTAGCGAGTTATATTGTAATAGGGGGCGAGACTATTGCTATCAGCCGGGCACAAATCCAGACTCCGGGCTGCTTCTGAGAAATTACAGATGGAAAATTCATATCGCAAAATGCTTCAGTTACTTATTATAAGAATATTTTTATTTGCATTAAAACATGGTATGTACAATATAGGCAGGCTAGGGCGCAGTTGGGTGACCGCCCAGGGCGCCAGGGTTGAATGGAATCTGCATCGTGATGAGGCTTCCCTTCACCTCTGGGGCCTGCAGAGTACTTTTTTAATCGAATCCCTAACAAGGACAAAATGTATGGTCAGTAAGGGCCAGTTTTTTAATCCGTACGTAGTTATTACTCAACCAATGGTTAAACATAGTAACTAATGGTTGAATTTTGGCTAAATGTGTTTGCCAAAATGCCATTATTACTCATTTTTAACATGACTGAATTAACATGAATACATTAATGTTAAAAAATAAATGTTTCGCCTTAATCCGTAATCCGTAGTTAACTCAATAATTAACTACGGATCAAAAAACCGGCACTTAGTAAAAGGCAGTTTGTTGGTTTAGAAAACCTAACCCCTAGGTTAGGTTTTAGCGGGCAATATTATTTGAGCTCGCTTCGCTCGCTCTTGCATGATACATTCTCCTAATCCTTGAACTTTCGGCATTGACAAAGTCCACTTATTTGAAACGGGGTGCAAACATTTTCGAGCTCACAGCGTTAGCTCTTGCATTTTCCCTTTTCTGCATACGTCGACAAAGTATCTCATATGTATTTCTGTATGAATGGACAAAAAAAAACTATCCTTTCCGAGGCGGAGTGCAAGAATTTTTCGCGCCGCTTTACTCTCCAATAGTGGAGAGGGGTGCCGCACAAATCTCGCCCACATCTGTAATGCTAAAACCGGCACTGAATAATAATAGGATTAAGATTATCTCGCTATGGACTGAAAACAAATTATACCTAATTATGTAGAATCACTAATAACATTAGGTACAGTAAAACACTACTTATGTCTAAAACCATTTCGATTTTTAAATCTAGGTATATTAGTATCTAATTAGATACATATCAGTAATTCAGTTACAATATTTATCATTTACTTTTTTATCCTGCGGCCTTCACAAGATCAACGTTCCACTTTGTGGAACGCCTTCCAACGTTACGTCTTCCGGTACGGCTGGATGCGGGAAGCACAGAACCGAACCAAGTGGCGGTGCTTGGGGAGGCCTATGTCCAGCAGTGGACGTCTTTCGGCTTAAATGATGACAATGACTTTTTTATCAAAAAATATTTTAGCTACACTATATACTTTCACTATAAAAATATTTTAGCTACACTATATACTTTCACTATACAAATATTTTAGCTACACTATATACTTTCACTATAAAAATATTTTAGCTACACTATATACTTTCACTATAAAAATATTTTGGCTACACTATATACTTTCACTATAAAAATATTTTAGCTACACTATAGACTTACACTATAAAAATATTTTAGCTACACTATAGACTTACACTATAAAAATATTTTAGCTACACTATATACTTACACTAGAAAAATATTACATTGAGCCATTTATGCAATTAACAGCTTTTGAAATATTGTTAATTAAAAGTTTTAACTGCTGTAATATAACAATTTTATGGCAACATGTACTTTGGTGGGTTGGCATACTTTTCTCTACAAAAGTAACTGGAGAAAAGACATTTGTAATATCATAAAAGTGGTCGCAACGACATCGCACTCATATTTACATCGCCAGCCATTCTAATACCAAGACGTTTAAAATTTTCGCTGTAGAGACCACCAACGTCTCTGTTACCTCAAACATCACTTACTAACAACGTCAAAAAAAACCCAATCCTTTAATAGCATTGCAAGGCACACCCAATTATTATACAAGTCTGATTCGAGTCCGAAAATGTCGGATTCCCACGGGCGCAGGTGCAGGAGCTCTTGCGCATACAATGCGGACCGCGCTCGCATTCCGAGCACTCGCGCGCACCGACGCAGCACAGATCGTGACTTGTATTACACGCTACATTAAATGATACGGACACGGAATTAGGCTCAACTTAACAATATTTGTATCAAAACATCTAGCCTTCATGAATCTTTAAATTCAAAAGACCTATAGCAAAACATCATCTCAGTTTCGATTCATGCAATTCCATCATCATTCATCAATCATTATCATCATTCTTCAATTTTATTTTCTGACACAACTTAAGTAATTAATCACAGACACAAAACGACAAAATCATTCAGAGAATATAATTAACGCAAAAGTTCACACTAAAATAGCCGATGAAAATTATTCCTAAAATTTTCAATTTCTCTTCAATAAATTTACGAGCAACTAACTGCCTTTGACTTGCTTTTGACCTTTTTCGTAATAAGGCTTCGTAATGGAAGTAAATAGTTACACCAAATATCGCAACGTGTTATTGGGTAAAGTTTGAGCCGGTGTTAATCAGTTACACTTATATGGCGCGGCAAGAAATGCCACCGCAGCTAGGTATTACCGCGTAGCTGGCAATACCATTTTATTGCGCGGTTTCATGATTTGAGAGCAAATGACAAGACATGAAGTACTGAGGAAATAAATGTGTTACGGAATATAGTATTTCTAAAGTTATATAGGTATATGGAATCTTCAGTGAAAATGCTTTAAACAATTGTTTTTATTTTGGCCTACTAAATTATCATTTTTGCTGCTTTTGCTGCACCTTCTCGTGTCGCTATATCATCCATCCATAAAGAATATCAAGAAAACATTTTAAACAGAAATTAAGAGTAAAGAATGGAATAAGAATGGTATAATCAATTTGGCTGAAGAAAAAAAACAGAAACCCTCAACCTCAACACTAGCAGTATCAGAGATAACGTCTAACTAACGACTACATAATAATTAATTTGCTTTAACTGCATTTAAATATATTCTGGTCGTTGTCATAATAATATAATTTAGTTGTATAATAAGAAACTGTATCTAGATTCTGTTGTAGTTACATAATTTATACATAAGCTTGTTATTGCCTCTGCTTGTTTCCAAAATAAAGTAAAATAAAATAATATTACTGACGTTCGTGTAACTGTCTTGCACATTTCTTCAATATATTCGCACAAAGATATTATTTTATACGAGACCTCTCTTCTGTAAACGAAGTTCATCATTCAATTGTAGGTGACAGGTTATCATGCTGTTAGTACTTGATGAATTACCGCCCGATCGGGCTAACAACCTCCCTTTATCTGCTTTGTAGATATGACCTTCAAAGTGTTTATTTTTGACCATCTTTGTCGCTACATTTTGTACGAAGATTGAATGTCTAGAACCCAAATCAAAGTTGGTTAATAGAGTCAGGAAATTAAGTAACTTCAGGTATTTATACAGTACCTGGAGGGGTCTACGTAAAGCAAAACGCGTAATCAGACCATCTTTAGTATTTTGATTGCGTTGTAATCTTTCGTTTTGCAAAATCATCGCGTACCTAGTATCCGCCTATCACGTAGACATTGCGTTGCTTATTTTTGCACTCGCATTTTCTTACGAAAATCACCTTTTCAGACATTTTTAGGATTTCCAGGTTTTAAAACTAATGGCAAAACTTGTGATTTTCTTTGAGAAAAGCCTGTGCGAAGAACTAACTTATAGGTACACTTCAGGGATCATAGCAGCATAATTATTTAATAAAACTTTCAAGTTTGACATTCCTTCAATATTATTTTTGGAGTTAACTTCGTACCTATTCATGTACAGTCGTGACCAAAATCGATAAGCAAACTCACAAAGCAATAGCTTGGCGTTTAGTTTGACTTAAGACCTTCTATTTCCAAGAACATAAACATGCATAATTATTGTCGTCAACAACTGATTGTAGTTCATAATTTCAAAGTGTTATAACTAACTAACTAACTAACTATAAACATGTGTTATAACTTTGAAATTATGAGGAAATTAAATTATTACGAAATTATAAAATTATTTTTAATTATTATTACGCGCTTAACCTAGCGGTTAAGCGCGTGCAGATAGATGCGTGGATCAGTGAGCCGTGAGTTCAAATTTCACGCAGTACTTGACTTTTTGTAAGTTTTTACTTGATTGGAAGTATTGGGACAGAAATATAATATTCTTTATCTTGTTCGCAGATATATATCGCAGATAACTATCTGGGTATTGACAATTATATATGTGTTATTAGAATATCCTTTCTTTGTTATGTTATTATGAATTGACTAAGTGGGTATACAACAAAAAATCCTATGAACGGTTACAAAAAAACTTCTTTTATCTAGTAGGAATGTAACGTCACAATTCTCTTAAGTTTATTAATTTTATAAATAAGTAAATAAAACGAATAAACATTTTTGTTACCATTCAGCACGACTTTTTTATTTCAACCTTCCAACACCGAAACGATAAATTAAAAATCACAAAAATAGTTAAATAATAATACAATAACTAATATTTAACTTCTTATAAAAATAAATAATAAATGAACATAAACATCTAACAAGTTTTTGCTTAAAATAGTAAAAATATATTATTATGGTTCCAAAGAAAAAAAAACAGCCCCACATTGTGATTAAGATTCGAAATCAGACTTCATTGATCGTGAAACGCCCAAACAGCTACCAGCACATGTTATGTTTATGCGAATTTTAGCAATGCAATGGTAAGAACTGCCGCCGTACTATGCACAGATAATGCCATCATTTTTCCAGTGTCAGAGAGAGACGGAGCTATACATGATCTATAGCACCATCCCTTTTTCTCAACGGAATCATGATCGCGTTAATATTAGGTTGGGGAAAAAGTATGAACTTGTAATAAAATCTCTTTGGCTATACTATTTGTATCTGGCTGGTTTTGGTATCATTGAAAGTTTAAATTTTAAAGAACATAAATTCAAATTAGGAAAATGTGTGATTTTCATTTGTTTTTCGTACCGTCAAGATGAGTGAATCTAATGAAGAAATTCGATACATTTTAAAATTTTACTACAAAAAAGGTAAAAATGCAACGCAAGCCGCGAAAAAAATTTGCCATGTTTATGGACCTAGTGTAGTGTCTGTGAGAGTAGCACAAATTTGGTTTAAGCGTTTTCAATCCGGAAATTTTGATGTCAAAGATGCACGTCGCTCTGGTCGCCCTATTACGGATAAAATGGATGCCATTTTTGAAAAAGTGGAGCAAGATCGGCATATCAGTAGTTACGACGTAGCTGAAGAACTGGAAATTGACCACAAAACAGTTTTGGCGCATTTGAAAAAAAACTGGGTACACAAAAAAGCTCGACATTTGGGTACCTCACGAGCTCACTGAAAGAAACCTAATGAACCGTGTACTCATTTGTGATTCTTTATTACGACGTAATGAAACCGAACCATTTTTGAAGAAGCTGATAACTGGTGATGAAAAGTGGATCACGTATGACAAGAACGTGCGAAAAAGGTCGTGGTCATTGGCCGGTCAGGCTTCACAGACTGTGGCGAAACCCGGGTTAACTCGTAACAAGGTGATGCTGTGTGTGTGGTGGGATTGGAAGGGCATTATTCATTATGAGCTGTTACCACCAGGCAGGACCATCGATTCTGAACTCTACTGCGAACAACTGATGAGATTAAAGCAAGAAGTTGAGAGAAAGCGGCCGGAATTAATCAACAGAAGGGGTGTGGTTTTTCATCATGATAACGCTAGACCTCACACATCTTTAGCCACTCAGCAAAAATTAAGAGAGTTTGGCTGGGAGGTGTTAATGCATCCGCCGTATAGTCCTGACCTTGCACCTTCAGATTTCCACCTGTTTCGGTCTCTTCAGAATTCTTTAGGCAGTGTCAGGTTAACATCACGAGAGGACTGCCAAAACCACTTGTCGCGGTATTTTGACCAGAAGTCCCAAAATTTCTATAGCAATGGGATCATGTCCCTACCTACAAGATGGCAAAAAGTTATCGAACAAAATGGTACCTACATACTTTAGTTAAATGTAAATAAACTATATTAAAAAAAGTTTTGAATTTTCTTAAAAAATGCGAAGAAACTTTTTCCCCAACCTATTGGTTCATAGTAAGGACGCAGGTCGCCACTATGACCAGTATTCTAAATTCAACAGAAATATAATGTTATTTCGCGTAGTACGACGACATGCGACAATTCATTAGTGTGTGTTATCTGCGGAATGTTGAGTTAGACATCGCTCATACACGCACACGTACTGGTTCGTGCTCGCACAGTTCATAGCAATGTAATCCTTAGCACGCTTATGGACTTTTGAGCGTTTACTGTACGTACGTATATCTAATCAAATAGTAGGTATAATCTTGTTTTGACAATGCAGGTGATATCCGCGTCGCAGATCTAATGGTGTGCAAATTTATACAAAAACCTGCTTCTTTTGCACACATCGTTCGTGTTTGCACGAAGATCGTTATAAGTGAGTGCAAAAAAGATAACAAAAACGTTAGTGTATATTCAAGAAGCTCTTTTATACTGTTATTATTATTTCAGACGGGACATATAGAAGCATTGTAGGTTCTGGCAGACGTCCAGTTTGGAGCAGTTCATTGATTGCGTCATCTTTGATCGGCTGTCGCGAATGTCAAATAATCACAGAATCATGAATGGAATGTAAATAGCTACAGTTTGTAGGCTAGCTAATGAGCGCCAGATCGACAACCATCAACATCATAATTTCATACAAACATCTACAAGGCTGAAAATGAAAGTAAAAATACTGCCAAAACAGAAATGGGGTGTAAAGAGTAAGTATATACGTATATGTACCTGTATAAGGAGGGCCTGCGATAAACTCACATCGAGACATATGGATTTGACAAACTTATTTATTAAGCGGACTACACACGTGTACATAAGTGACAATTTTAACCGGGTAGTTGGCCTATTCAGTTAAATCGTAACTTTTTTTTATGCTTTATTAAAAAGAACCAGGTTCTTAATAATTAATTACAATCTAGCCTACAAGACTAATAAACAATTTTAATCTAATTTAATTTTTTACGCGATAATTATTTTAAAAGTGAATAGTGTAGAATAGTGTTGGTTGTACTTTACACAAGTCCGCTCCACTTTCTTAGAGTCTGATATGATAATATAAACACTTTGTTCACGTGTTATATATGTGTCATTTTGTCATTGGGAGCGGTTGAGTGATTGATTGGTTTTGGGTGGGATAATTGAGATATTTTGATGCGTGGGTTGTGTTTTCTTTATTCACTTTCCGTGGGACGGGATGCCTGTTGTTATTAGTTGCGTTATTACAACGTGACTAGTGATAATAGGTATCTTGTCGTGTGGGAGGATATCTTGCATATCGGAGTGTCTTGGGTATCTTACTTGGGGCTAGTTGGTTGCTTCATTGTACTTCATCGGCAGTCTGCGGACCGCATTACTGAGAGTATGGTCTGCGGGCTCTCGGGGGTAATGTGGCCACGATAAGTGTCCGCACATAATACTTGTTTGCAAAACTGTATGTACGGAACATTCCTACAGACAAACCGTGAAAACAGCTTTGTAGGGCATAGTTATTAAGTTAAGACTTTTATAAACTTTGTATTTTTAATAAATAAATAATAACAGGGTTTGTCGTGACATGTGTAGAAAAAATAACTGAGAACTTTACAGTTGAACTGATAACTAATCAAATTATCGTTAGATAAAACAGAACAGTAAAAACTGTTCAGGTAAAAAGTTGTAGCAGAAAACCGTGCAGTTGTCAGTTTTGCCATAGCATCCATAGCGAGTACCTATTGGGTTATTGTGCGATTTTGAAAACAATAAAAGACGAAGGAGAACAGTGTGATGTAAATATTGGCTTTAATTGGGACACTGTAATGGTGGCGTATGTAAATAAATAAATAAATAAATAATTCTAAATAATTTGCATTTTTTATTAACTAGTACGTTATATTTAATCATTTTTTTCATTAATTGAGTACTTATCTATTCATTTAATAACACTTTCCTACTCGTGTAATTAAACAGTTATTAAGGAAAATGTAATTAAAGTATTTTCCTTAATAACTATTTAATTACACGAGTAGGAAAGTGTTATTAAATGAATAGATAAGTACTCAATTAATGAAAAAAATATTAAATATAACGTAATAGTTAATAAAAAATGCAAATTATTTAGAATTATTTAATTATTTATTTACTTACATAATTAATTGAGTACTTATCTATTCATTTAATAACACTTTCCTTCTCGTGTAATTAAATAGTTATTAAGGAAAATACTTTAATTACATTTCAAGTAGAAAATAATTAAGTACAGATGCCAGCACATCAATATCCGAAACTGTCAAACCTGAGAAACACCACAAAATCGTCATTGTATGACAATATGACACATATCGATTTTGATCTTATGTGGTGTGTGATATAAAATAATGTAACATTCATCATTGATGGCGGATTTCTTCTGCATCGCGTTGTATGGAGTAGAGAAGATGTTTTCGATTATTTTAGATAAATACGTGAAGTATTTATAAAGGCATTATGGTTCAGAAATTGTTGTTGAATTTGACGGATATTCAGACTATAGTAAAAACATAAAAGCAATGGAGCAGCTGAGACGAACTGCTGCACTTTCAAAAACATACGAAGTTTGTTCGACGAAACAATGGTTGTACCAATTACCCAAGAAAAATTCCTATCAAATCGAAATAATAAAGAAAAGCTCATTAATATGCTTATTGAAAAATTACAAGCTGTTAATATCACAACAGAATAGGCCAGAGATGATGCGGATGTTCTTATCATTGAAACAGCTATTGATGAATCGAAACCTGAAAAAACTGCAGTTATAGTAGGAGAAGATATAGATTTACTCGTCATTTTAAGTGGGCGTACCCTATCTCATCAACAAGAAATTTTCTTTAAAATGGTTAGCAAAGGAGTTGTAAAAACTGAAATATACTCTTCCAAAAGTTTCGATAAATATCAGAGTTCTAAAAAACACATTTTATTTCTACACGCAGTAAGTGGCTTTGACTTCTGCGCTCTTTAAAAACGGGAATAAAACTTTTTTAAGAACGCTCGAGATTTCCTGAATTTGGAACAACTTGCTGCAGCATTTGGAGAAGAAAACTGCCCGGTTCAAACATTATTTGAGAATGGAGTGCAAACCTTGTTGGCAATCTATAATGCTCCAGAATCTGAGGATAGTATCGATCGTCTTCGCTATGCACAGTTCATCAAGTTAACAAAACTAAACAAACCTGTGCAGTTATCAAATCTTCCACCAACGAGTGCAGCAGCTCACCAACATTTCAACCACGTTTATTATCAAGTTCAGACTTGGTTAGGGCATGATTTAGAAATCCAGGATTGGGGTTGGATAATGCGTGATGAATTCCTAGAATCTATTACGACAATTTTACAACCAGCTCCAGAGGAATGGCTTAACACAATATTGTGCAACTGCAAGAATAATTGTGGTACACGGTGTAGATGCAGGAAAGCAGGGTTGCAGTGCTCTTTAGCTTGCGACCAGTGTAATGGGCAAGCTTGTCTCAATGCTTCACCATATCAGAGTGAAGACGGTACCTTTGACCCCGAAATTCTGGAAGAACTGGAGACAAATGTCGTTGAAGACGAAAACGAAGAGGAATTTGAAATTTTACAGCGACCGGAAGACGATTATGAAGAAAGAAAATTGAAATTAGAACTTGTAGTTCTTATTATTATTATTATTTAATTTCAACGTTCATAAATGTATGGAATAGTGCTTTTGTAATTAAAAAAAGAAACATTAATTTAAACTTTAATTCTTTTCTTTTTTTTTTAGTTTCCAAACTAAAAGTAATTAGGAAGTAATTAGTGTAAATTAGATTAAAATTAAAATATAATTTAAATATTTCTTTTAATAACATTTTAATTACACGAATAGGTAAGTGTTATTAAATTAATAGATACTCAATTAATGTAAAAAAATATTAAATATAACGTGATAGTTAATAAAAAATACAAATTATTTAGAATTATATATTTATCAATATTTTATAGACTTTATAAGGCGTGTTTTTAATCGGGACTACCGGTTGACCTCGAATGCTACTCTAAATAATTAAACACTGCGCGCTCTCTGCCCTCTATCTCGAAAACGGTTCAAGATATAAAAAAAAATGAAGCAAAAGTTGTAGAGAATTGAATCCTTTACAATATTTATATGTCGGAAATACGTTATGTTTGCAAAATGGGCAAAAAAACGTTTTTTTGACCTTTGACCTTAGATATCTGTAGTCGCGGCCACCGTACGATAAGTAAGTTTTGAGACCAGCTTTAGGGTGTCAAAATAAAGATTTATACACGTTTATAGCTGACTATCTCCAATTCCGAAGTGAAACCCTTAATATTACTGGACTATAATGGACTATAATCATCCATCGAAGCCATGATTCTACGGGCAAGTGCGCGGACGAGCGCCAACAGATTATAACTGACGCAACAATCGATAAAAATCACCGTGTACGTGTATAGACAAAAGGGACGTCAGTTATAACTGTTAGTTAAAACTGAACAGTTAAAACGGTCAGTTATAACTGCATGTGTGTAACGGCCTTGGCAAAGTTCTTCCATAAATAAGTGTTTAGAAACGCAATGTGTTGGGTCATTGAAATAATAGCACTTTATCCATATATCGAATAAAAACTCCAGTTAAAAATTCGTTTCGTTTGAGTTGTTCTCTAAAGAACCTAAGCAATACCTGAGAAATAAATCTCCAGTGTTATTGTATTCAGGTTGATATTAAAAAAAAAAAAACTTTTTTGACGATAAAAGATCAAAATTGTAGACAAATGATATTGACATAAAAGACAACAATAAGTAAAACGCCCGCCAAAAAGTAAAAGAGCTAATGTTGGTCTCGCTCTGTGGGAATCAAATCACGACTCACGCTCACCGCTGTGAAAGGATACCGGGACGACTGGCTCTAATACAGCGGGATTACTTTTGTTATGTAATAACTTTGGAATTTAAGAAATTAGAAGTTGGTTAAGCTGCAAAATCCAAATGATGAACAATCGCAAGAGAAAAGAATAAAGGGAAACGAAAAAGGAAAGGAGGAAGGGAAAGGGAATATGTACTGTACTACGTAAGTATGAAAAGATAAAACACCATAATTACGGAAATACTGCGATAGGATCGAAATATTCCGCAATTTGAGATCATGAAAAATCCCAAAATCTTTAAGACTCTAATAGTGTTGTTACGTATTTCCAACAAAAAAAACGGAGTTTGTGGGAACCACTCAGCGCAAGATAATTTCGCACTCCACAGGAAAGAGAAAAAGGCAAAAAAACATTTACAAAAAAAGAGAGAAAACTTAAACGATACAAAAGGCTAGACTTGCTTTGCACTCTCCTTGTGTTCTATACCAATAAATTACCGACGGCCTATTTAGAACATAAAAAGAGCACGCTGTACAAAATCCGTGGGCAGGTTCGGATGCACCTGAGTATTTCACACCGCGACTCGCTGGCGCCGACGGCCAGTCTACTATAGTCTGTGACCCGGCTGCGTAGACGCACAAAGTCGTAGACCCTACCGCAAAAATCAAAGTAAATGAAGAATTGAAATTATGGATGGTGAGGATATTATGAAAGTTACCGGTAATTCAAAATGTATGTGCTTAATTTCTTAAGATGAAATGAAAGAGGTAACTTAAACTAATAATATCGTGGGACATTTTCACACACGGTCATCTGATCCCAAACTAAGCAGAGCTTGTACCTGGATGATATGGAAACCAGATAACTGATAAACTACATATACTACTTATTTTTTTGTAAATACTTACGATACTTATATAAGTTACACCCAGACTCAGGATAAACAGACATGTTCATGCACACAAATGATTGTCCTGGATGGGGATCGAACCCACGACCTGCGGAATGATAGGTGGTATCTTAACCAACCACGCCATCTGGTCTGTCATACTGTCATACTGAATAACAACTAATTGAGAAGCTATCAGAGAATATTACGGTACTGCAAGTTGGAGACACAAGTAGAGCAGCGGTAGTAGATTGTTTATTTATAGGAGACCTTGCATAAGGTTGCCCGTCGATGTATTTAGTGGGTCATGTTTTAAATGGTCAATTAAATATAATATTGACGTGAGGGTCAACAATTATTGTTTTCCCAATTTCAGGACACACAAGACGAAACAAATGAATAAATTACTTAAAACAATCGTGGTTAACAAGGTAGTGTAGCGAAGAGATATTTCTGAACTATCTCCTCAATTTTGAATGACGATCAACTCATTGTATCAAAATGCTAATCGGATAAATGTACAACCTCATGAAACAAAAGATTCTTTGATAAGAAAGACAGGTCTATCCGTTGTAAAGTGGTACCACCCACTCGCAGCGAGTGGTGTCGTGGTCCATAATGGTATTAGTGCATTCCGAGCGAGCACTGCGACTCGGCTGAATGCTGGTCGAGTGCGCCCCCGCAACCAGCTTATGTTACATCCACTATTCTATAACAACTAAATGGATACTGAAAATGATTTGCCATTACCATTGCATCACAGGTCCTTTACAGCTGCCCACGTGATCGGACACAGATATTTGATTGAAATAGTTGCACCATATAATATTTCTTTTTTTTTTAACAGTCATTGACATATCCCGCATTAGGAGACCAAACTTGCATTTTGTATTTACCAACCCAAACTGATAAGACTGCGGCAAAAAATTCACAAACTGCTAAGGGTTCGAGGTTCCTATAGCATAATCTGTCCTGCTCCTACTGCATGCTATCCTTCCTTTGAAACCAAATCAAGTCCTCTTTAAGACATGGGATAACCGTGACCTTCCAAAAGAAATCAACAAGTCCTTACAAAATTTTCCATATATTACGGTATAGTATAAGTTAGGTATATCTTTTGATAAATAGCCAGTATTAATAGGTAGTATAAGTAATACAATAATTAGAGAATAATATTTTAGTTCAGAGCTATCCCTTTCTTTTTATAAATCTCTTCAAAAACTTTCATCCTCTGAGGATAGACTTCGTACTTCATTTGAAACTTCCGACCTATCACTAAGCATGCTGTTCTTGTAGCAGACATAGGTTCCCATTTCGTTGTCACCAAAAAGTCCACTCGCGGTGATGGATCACTGAAATGAGAAAAAAATAATTAAAATTTCGATACGCTAGAATTTAACGTTTTGGTTTCAAATATTTAATGTTTTTCTAATTGAATGTTTATCAACTGTGCAGGGATAAAATGCATCATTATGAATTAATTTTGTTTATCCTACTGCCTGATTTCATTTTAAAGACATAAATCAATGTCAGTACAATGTGCAATTGAAATACTCACCCACAGCTAGCGAAATTCGCCCACATTTGGTTCATAGTGTTCCGCACCACTCTGTCTAAGTCAGTGAAGGGTCCAGTCAATTTGTCGCTCTTTACTATGTAGCCGCCGTCGTCGCCGTGACACGCCCCCGGGCGGTCGATGTTGAAGCACTTCTTGATGTAGTTTAAACCTCCATCGTAAGAGAATTCATACATAAACACGGGAGCATTGTGTTTGGCTATTAATGAAGCAGCAACATATATACCTCCGATAAAGTCGACATCCGAAAAGAAATCTATGGCATAAGCATCCTGGTCTGGGTATAAATTCTCAGCATCCAAATAATTTGTCTTAAGTCTCAGTTCTGTAGCGATTCTTTCGGAATCATCAAGAATAAACGGAAAATATTTTACAAAAACTTTATCCTGTATGAACTTCTCCAGAGTTCGTTTGTTATGTGATATCATAAGAAGCCCCTCTCGTGAACAAAATCCTGTCATATAAAGCACTTTGTGAAATTCTCCTTTAGTTAACAACTCATACGGTGGCTTACTTAAAAATGGTTCCCAATCACCAGGTGCTTCTACAGTTGGCACAAAGCCGAAATAAAGACCTCCTCGCGCTTCTACAGCTGATAAAACCATCATGGAATCAGTTATTAAATCTTTCGTCGACATTTGTTTTAAGTATTGCAAAAGCTGGTGGTTGTTTCTCATAAGTTTCCCACGGAGCAACGGTATCTTTGAGGCTAATAAACGAATGTTTGGACTATGTTCGTGAGCCCAGTGCAATAGAGATGAACCCGATTGAGCAATGGCTTTATGGAACAGACCTTTAGCCATAGGCGACAAAAGAAGATACTCGACGCTCGCAGCGCCGGCGCTGATTCCGAAAATAGTCACACATTTCGGGTCTCCACCGAAGTGCATTATGTTTCTCTGAACCCATTTTAGTGCTTGAACTTGATCTCTCAAGCCCATGTTTCCTGGAGCCTCCTTTAGATTTAAAGCCAGAAAACCGAGTATCCCGAGTCGGTAGTTAATGCTAACAATCACTACTTTTTTATGAATGAGATAATCTGGACCGTGAGCCGAATCATCTGTACCATTGCCAAAGAGAAAACCGCCTCCGTGAAGGAAGACCATCACTGGCAATGATTCACCACTTGTAAAAGACTTCGGTGTGTACACATTTAAATATAAGCAATCCTCATCTCCTTTTATGCCTTTCTCTTCTTTGTCAAACTGTGCACATACATTGCAGTCTCTGGTCCCATCTCTGATTCCTTCCCATGGATCCGGTGGTTGGGGCACCTGGAACAATAAAAACCTCTTAAGAATTACTTACATCATACGCTATTTATACAATAACTAGCTGTTGCCCGCTACTTCGTCTGCGATCCAGGATAAATAGTAGCATATGTCCTTCTCCAGATCATGGTCAGGTAGACCAAATTTGATCCAAATCCGGTCAGCCATTTTAGCGTGAAAGCGTAATCAACAAATAAACACACTTTAGCATATATAATATTAGTTAGGATAGTTAGGAGGATGAAAAACCGGTCTATCGACACTCTAGACTCACAAAATGTATTAGGTACTTAATAAAAAAAAAAAAACTATTAACACACTACTAAAGTTTCTATAATAATATAATTCAATCATGATTCGAAAGACACGTGGCGCCATCTATTATTATTAAGAACGTTATTGTTGTTTTCCTCGGGAACAGTACGTTTTTTGGGATGAAAGGTACTCTATGTCCATTTCTGTATATTAGAAAACAAAGTTCCCCACCGAGTCTGTCTGTCTGTATGTTCGCGATGATCTCAAAATGTACTGAACAGATTTTAATGCGGTTTTCATCAATAGAGAGATTCAAGAGGAAGGTTTGTATGTATAGTTTTCCGACATCCACGCGGGCGAAGCTGCGGGAAAAAGCTAGTACATAAAATAAAAATGATGTGTTAATGTTTGCCACTGTAAACATAGATGCCTTGTCTCTTATCATAATTATAGGAGCACTGTTAGATTTTATTAGCAAACAAGGCAGAAAACGAACGTCTTCGGAATTTTTGCTTCTTGGCTCTGAGCCCATTCGCTTACTTTTATCTAAACCAGCACTGATCATAACTAGAAAGTAAAACAAGTACCTAGCCATCTTATTGCTTAAATTCTTTAAGCAATAAGATGGCTAGGTACTTGTTTACGGGAATGTATGTAGGTACTTAGTTTTTATTATTTTATTAGGTTTATCGGCTGACTGCAGTGACATACCAAGAAGAATTTATCAGCCTCTATATAAAAATTTAAAAATGAAGACAAGCTGTTTTTCAAAAAAGTATTAGATAATTGGTAACACGAGGCCTTCATGATTAAGACCTTTCTTATTTCCGTGCATATCTATGTATACTTCTGAAATAATAGGGTGAGGCTCACAAAAAATGTACTTTATCCATATTTTCCATCCACATACAGCTAAGAAAATGCTCATAGAATGGTTAAAGTCGCGCACGTATACAGACATTGAATTATTGGTACAATAAGTGGAAATTAGTTATACTGGCACCACCAAACCTACATGCATCCTCCCTCATACATACATCCACACCACCCACACACTTCTCACACCCCACACACCTCACACATCCCACACACATCACACACCACACACACTCGATACACCTTACACACCCCAAGCACATCACACACTTCGCACACCCAACACACCTATATTAATTTATTCATTCTGTTTATTAGTCTAGCCATTAAAAATTTAAATTGTAAAATGTACAAACAGCCAAAGGTATGGAAGTGCGGAGTCTCCTAACGCAGGCGTCATCATGCTTAAAAGGAGACTCCAATCGAAAGTAATGTAAACGAGTTGGTACAGAAATAAACATTTTTATTATTTATTTATTATTTCCAACACCACATCGATGCCTTGGTTCCTAGAATTCGAAAACTTATTTATATATTTAAATCTCTTCGTCATGTTGCTGACTCTTTCTTAATTAAAACGGTTTATCTCGCATTGTGTCAATCTCTATTGTCTTATTGTATAACTTCTTGGGGTGGAGCCGCTAAAACTCACCTACTAAAACTTGAGAGAGCCCAAAGAGCCGTATTAAAAGTAAGTTCTTTCCTTCCAATACGACACCCTACGTTTGATCTTTATCAGCGCTATAAGGTGCTGACTGTTAGACAACTTTTTATTCTACTGACAGTTACTAAAAAGCACTCAGAACTTTCTTACGACCCCGAAACAATATCTGGTAAGAGAAGAACCACCGATGTCTGCACTACAAATAGATATGGGTTCAGTCTCGCACATAATTTTTACGGTTTCCTGGGTCCATATTTATATAATAAAATGAACAAGCAGCTGTTAATTTATCCTCTTTCTAGGTCAGAGTGCAAGAAAAAAGTTTGCTCGTGGCTTCAAGGCATTGATTACAGTGCAACAGAACGTTTATTAAAACCATTAAGGTAACGTTTGCCAGCATGGAACGATATACAATTAACACACACTTACCCATCACACCATCTCCCATACACACACACCCACACACACACACACACACACACACACACACACACACACACACACACACACACTCACTCATTCCCAAATCAAACGTTAAGCCATTTTTACTTTAGTTTTTAATTTCCCATATAGTTACACTTCACTTTTGTTATTAATTTGTAATAGTGTTTTATTATGTACAACCTGTATGTTAGGTTAATACAGTCATAGGTCATTCATGAGTTGTCCGATGGCGGTAAGCCTGGTGATCTGTAATACAGGTTTTACCTACAACAGACACCAGTCTCTATTAAGTGTTACCTTGACTTTGTACTGTGTTTGTGATTACGAGAGAAATAAAAGATTATTATTATTATTATTATTATTATTATTATTATTTATTATTATTTTCGTGAGCCAAATTTTGAGTAAAGATATAATATTTCGAAAGTTCTGAATAAATAAAACTATTTGTTTCCTGTGTTGGATATTATTCACTTGTTAATATCAGGTCATTTAAATTGTTAATTTATTTGAATTTAACCAAAAATAAACCGGTACAACAAACTACTTACGTCTTGTTTCATAGAAAAATAAAACGTGCCCAACCCTAATAGAATACATATTTTTTTTATTTCATCATGTATTTACTGTTTATCGTGACATCTTAGTAATATATAAAATATATGGGAATAAAACTACTATCCCAATAGTAGATATAATAGATTAAGCAAAAAATTATGAAAATATGACTTCAAAAACAAATATGCCTAACGTGTGTTACAAACAATTTGTTACGTAGATTTTTTTTGTAGGTAATAGCATCGATCTCTAATAAACAACGGTAATAGGCAGTAGCAACACTTGTGAAGTTGGTTTTTTGTGAAGACAACGTTACTACTTTCAATATGAAATGCCAGTGTCCTATTAGACATCTTGGTTTTTATGGAAAAAGCAGTACTCGCGTGTGTTATTTTCGTACTTGGATTTTAGCGACTTTTCGGAAGCAATTTTGCATGGTAAGTAATAACGTCTATTTTTAAGGGCAGGGACAATTAAGAGGGATATGTATATTATTAAATAATGTAGTTTTTCACTACTTTGCATTGCATTTAGATATGCTACACGACTTTTTAAGGTTATTTTATTCACGCGTATTTTTTCACGTGTGATGCGTGTGTTACGAATTTGTGTTATGTAACACACGTGAAAAGTGTAAAGCTTAGTGCAGATTGCAATATTTTCATCAACAGCATGAGATACTGTACACGACTGGACAAAGGCCTCCCAAGTTTTCGAAAATTGTTTGATTGTATAAAATGAGTTTTTTTTCTAAGCATTTTTAAGTACAGACGCCAGCATATCAAGCTACTACAATCTGTCAAATTTCTTTAATAGATTTTCTTATCTTTACCACTAATGCATTAAGTTCAAGGTTGATTGGGGAAATTTGACAGTTTCGGGTAGCTTGACCTGCTAGCATCTGTACAAATCTTGATCTCATTATTTGAATGATTAGTCATTAAGAAATACTAAATAATGCTATGCAGCTTTTGAGTTTAATAAATACATTTGTCTGTATAGTGTTTTATTTTCAATTCCATTATAATAAATAATCTTGTCTCATGTGATAAATGATAAATGATTTTTATTTCTGTAAGTAGGTTTGTACAAACACTTTTACAAGTCAATCATGTTTTTTTTTTAAACTAGATGAGGTCGGCGTTTCCTATCTGACTACTCTGAGAAGAAAGGCCGAAACAAACTCAGAGGTCACAGTCTCTTATAAAGTCCAGACATAATCTTGGTCACTTCATGTGAACTAATCTTAACAATATTTCCAGTGTGTTACCTATTTCCAGAGTGTTATCGTGCGTTAAACGTTCACGTGTGTGATGGGACATTTTCTGTGAGCCTCACCCAATACAATCTCATCTTCTTCTTTATTTACTTCTTTTTCAAACGGTTTCTCTATCAATATCTACATAAGTTATTAATCAGAGCAACACCTTGCTACATTACAAACAAGCATCAAGGTTGTTTAAGTTGCTTAGACCGATCGATCCAAGTTCAGCAGGTAAGCGCCTACATTCACTTTACCTTGTATGAACGAGGAAGTACGTTATTTAAGTAACTAAGACAAGAATGTAATTAAATTTAAACAAAAATGATTACGAATATAAAATCACTCTCTTGAAATTGCTCTTGAAATCGTTTATCAACAGCATAATCGCAAGAAATCAAAGGTATCTAACATTGATTGGTCAGGCTAATTTTATGTTTACATAGTCAGTAGTATATTATCAAACAAACACAAAAACAGATAGGTACTTACACAGAATCTCAATTCGCCAATAGGCGGTTTCGCATATGGAATCCCCTTGAAACTACAATACTCGAAATTATCGAAATTTTTCAGCACCTCCCCTTTTATTTTACCCTGTTCAGTTTCCACCACCAGTTGTTGTTCTAGCATTATTTATGGGTAATAAATAAACACAATAAACTATTAAATCAGCACTGTTTGCACAACTGCTACCGACATTATTATAACCTCAAACCTGACGTTTGCAGACAGTCACTCAGCCCTACCGGGCAGCCCCAGTATCCTTCACTTTCCAACATTGAATTTAATTCGTTACTTTGAAGCTAGATGGCGTTTTGTCAGTTTTGTTGTACTGGCTTCCATAATAGGAATAATACGATAACTGAATTTAATCCAGCTTTTGGGTATTTTGACACATAACATCACGCGTGTAATTATAGGTTAGGCAGAGGTGTACCGTAACACCCACAATTCCCGAGTTAATATGATATATAAAGATAAAGTAATAGGAGGGGTCGAGCCTATTGCCATCAACTAGGCATAAATCCAGACTCCGGGTAACTAGACCGCATTATTCTTCTAAACTACGTAATGGGTTTTGATGCCGTTTTCACCGTCATATACAAGGTGTAACTTAAATAACGCACAACCTCTTAAGGGGTCATTGTACTCACCATTATGAACAACTTTTACTATGGGACCAAACCAGGAATCGCGAAAAAAATCAGCAGTTCCCTACATTTTGACGAGTTAGGTATGCGGACATATACATGTATGAAACAGCTGATTTTTTTTTTTGCGATTTCACGTTTGGTTCCATAGTAAAAGTTGTTCATAATGATGAGTACAATGACCCCTTAAAAGGTTGCCACTGTTTACACTTACATTCTGTATAATTATAATACCAGACTGTGATTGTCCTACTGCAGGGCAAAGTCCTCTTCTCACACAGAGGAGGCACAAGCATTGATCACCAGTTCACCACGCTTGCTCAAGTCGGGTTGGCGATTTCAGAATTATATTAAATATAAGTCGGGTTTCCACACGATGTTTTCCTTCACCGATGTCAGTAATGTCCTAGATAAACTCAGAAAATAGGTACAGACGCCAGCACATCAAGCTACTACAATCTGTCTTTAATAGATTTTCAACTTTATCGCTAAAGCATTAGGTTCAAGGTCGATTAGGAAAATTTGACAGTTTCGGGTAGCTTGACCTGCTGGCGTCTGTACATAATTATGTATTGAAAAAATCATCAATCATTTGGTACTTTCCCGGATTTGAACCCACAACCTTAGTGTATGAGGCGAGGTTTGAACCACTGGACATCACGACATTATATTATTATATCGGGTTGGCTAATAAGTAATGAGCGTTATAGTTTATAATTTCTAGAATTTTCGGAAAGGTTTGAGAACGTTCTGTAGCAGAGGGTATATAAAGAGCGAGTCGCGCTCATGCACGTTATTGATAGTTTGGCTGTTAGTGCGTTAAAGTTCACAAAGAAATGAGTGATATTAAAACCCACGTACGACATTGTTTATTATATGAGTTTCAATCTGGGCATTCTGCTGCAGAAGCTACACGTAATATATGTCAAAGGATAGCTCACGATGCAGTCTCCGAAGCAACAGCAAAGCACTGGTTCCAACGGTTCCGCAATAACGATTTTTCCTTAACCGATCAACCAAGGTCTAGGCGCCCCGTGGAAATAGATATCGATAAATTAAAACTATTAATCGAAGAAGATCCTCGAAGAACTACACGCGATTTGGCTGTTCAGCTCGAGTGCTCTCATGGCACCATAGAAAATCATTTACATGGTTTGGGAAAGACTTACAAATATAGTGTTTGGGTACCCCTGAGATTTGTGTACAACTTTTATCTTTCCGCCGAACATTTAATTGGTTAGATCATCTTGTCACTGGAGATGAAAATTGGGTTCTCTATGTTAATCACACACGCAAGCGCCAGTGGCTGGGATGTAAAGAACAGGGAAAACCAAAATCAAAAGGTGATCTTCATCCTCGCAAGGTAATGCTTTCTGTCTGGTGGGATATACATGTAGTAATAAGCTAGGAATTCCTTCCTACTAATACTACGATTACAGCAACAGTATATTGTGATCAACTCGAAAAACTGAAGCTTGACATCCATCGCAAACGTCCACAACACGACAAAATATTTTTCCTGCACGACAATGCCCGGCCGCATATTGCTAAGAGTACCAGGCTAAAACTATTGGAGCTTAATTAGGAAATAATACTCCACCCACCATATTCGCCGGACTTAGCACCAAATGATTTCAGCTTGTTCCGATCACTTAGTAACAATTTACGGGAAAAATCTTTGACGATGAACCACACTTGAAACAATACCTATACATAGATGACTTCTTCAATTCAACAAAACCGAAGTTCTATGCGGACGCCATTCACTCTTTGCCAGATCGATGGCGAATGGTAGTAGAAAACGACGGTGAATATATTATTAATGATTAACAATTATTCATTTAATAAATAAATACAAATGTGTATGTCGCTCATTACTTATTAGCCGACCCAATACCTTATATAAAATAAAATATCTAACGAAAAAATACTGACCAGTCGGGCCAACACAGTTCACATAATTATACAAAGAATCAATACTTCAGAACCTGTATTAAGTATGTATCTTACGTAAGCGTTTAGAGTATTAATACCTCTGCTGAAATTATCTTTAGAAACTTTTACCATGTTAATCTAATATGATTTTATTTTCCTATGTGCATTTTACTTTACCTTGCTCATATCCCACTTTTAAATCGTACCAGAGTACAATTTATCTACTGTTTATCTCTACATGAATTTACACCACTAACAATAACTGTCAGAGCCATTAAAAACTGTATCTTTTTAACTAATGATACAAACCAGTTATCGAAGACTTCCAACGAACATTTGCTCAAATCATTGATCTTTGTTTCGGCACCACAATTAGAACGCTTCACTAAACTGATTCGAATCCCGCGCAGGCGAGATAGCCGGATGCGCACCTGTGTTCCGTCGTCGTGTCGTGAGAACCGACCACGATCTCTGACGCAAACCCCTTTATTATCCTCATCTCCAACATTTCAGACAACTTTAAACCTTACGCCCTGTTCCTAAAGATCTTTAAATTTTCTTATCTGCAAACTTATCGTGGCCAAGTTCATATAAGGCCATACAGAGTTCCCTGTTGTGCCATGTTTGTTGTGTTATTTTGTGCGCTTTTAACATCCGCGCTATTATCGCAACTTTTTATCGTAGTTTAACCACGTTTGAAGAAGCATAATGTATTATCATAATTTTATTAATTAGGTTGATATCTCAAAATAATCGTATATCACAGAGAAAAGCACTTCTCTCATGTAAGTAGGTAGAAGAAAAGCATAAATTACGTAGACCATTTAATGTTACTCAAGAAATAATAGTTTAACATATGCATATACTTCAAGTGGTTTCCTGAGGTCACTCTCAGTTCCAAAGGAAACATTTCCAACCTGATAGTTACCTTCATAGCCCACTGTTGATTTTTGATAGCAAGTGCTGCAGGATCGCACGCTTTTCAACCGACTTCAAAAAAGGAGGTGCTCTATTCGACCCGTATGTATGTATTTTTGTTTGTTCGTTTGTATGTCCACGATTTTCTCAAAAACGAATGAACCAATTTTGATGATTATTTCACTAACGTCATCTACATACTTTCAGGAAGGTTTTAGTATATAATACATTAGGTATTTATTGTTATGTACGAAGTTATATGTACTGTATTTCCGGCATTTTTAAGCGGATTTTGATGATTTTTCTTTCGTTCGTCTTGAGCATATAATTATTATGGTAAGTTTTTTATGAAAGTTATTTTATTCGTTTTAGGTTTTTGAAGTCGGTTATTAGTTTTTTTAAGTAAGTTATTTTTCCATTTTTAGTGGAATATTTTGTATATTCCACTAAAAATTGAAAAATAACTTACCTACTTAAAAAAAAAGTAAAAACCGACTTCAAAAACCTAAAACGAATAAAATAACTTTCATAAAAAACTTAACAGCTTCTGAAGTCGGTGTCTTGCACTAATAGCTTAGCACCGACTTCAGAAGCTGTTAAGTTTTTTTTAATGAAAGTTATTTTATTCGTTTTAGGTTTTTGAAGTCGGTTTTTAGCTTTTTTAAGTAAATTTATTTTTAATGACGATCTCAATGGGTTTGCAAAAATATAAAACAATGACGATATTTCTGACTATTGTAATATAATATCATAGTATCGTACCTACAATATGAAAACCTCCAGAAGAATACTCATAATTTATATCTTGTATTTTCGGCAATATAAAACAGACACCCTACACTCGCACACGTGAATAGTTTGCGAAATGCTGTGTGCTTCGTGTGAACCCGATCACGATCTTTTTACGGTTTTCCAGACCGGCAAAAAGTGTTTGAATTATAATTCATTGAATCAGCCTCAATAGATACCCGGATTCTTTTGAGCCAATTTTATCTATTTGTTGTACATACCAATACAATTAATATGTGTGTGAAAATATCGGCGCCTTGAAGCCTTTTTTGCTTTTGGAAAAAAAAAATAACGTAGAGTAAGCATGTTTTTCCATATATGTAGGAAATTACGCTTCGGTTTACGCAGGTTCGAATAACCTGAAAACCAATAGGAAACTATTGTTGGGTTACTTATGGCGAAGACTTTGTACTTGACCTGACTAATCCTGATCGGTATTAGGCATATCGGCTAACTTAATAATAAGGATTTGGTGACTTTATTTAAAGGCGTAGCAGCAGTATGTAAAAGTTATTCTTTCAACGCAATAATTGGTGAAAGCTTAAAAATATTTTTCGATTTATTCTGGACATAATTGACGGTGTGTTGTCCTTTTATTTTGAACGTTCTACGTTCAATATAAAAGGACAACACACCGTCTGTATTATTCCTCGGGACCTACACGGGCATTTTCCCTAGTAATTCATACCGTATCGTATGTGTTGCGTGATCTAGTGTCAATTAAGTATTCAAGAGCCGTCAAACTGTATTCGCTTTGGACAATGGTGGCAGGGCCGGTCTGTGCTTTCATGTGACCGCGCAAGCGCGGAGGCGGCCATAAATCGCGATGCGCGAGCGCTGCCCAGCTTCTTTTGTGTGGAGTGAGTTTATTCCCCGTGCGTACAGGGCTTGGCAGACGTGTGTGGGTAGTGCGGCGTGATTGTGTGCACAATTGGTGCTCGCGCAGGTGTGTCCGAGACTGGCCGGCGCCGGCGCACATTCCTCCGGCGGTCACGGCGCGGCGCCGCGCGGTGGCGAGTGCGTACTTGATGATTGTGGACACGACTCATGCACGTTCCCAAATGACACTAACGTCTAAAGTATTCGATATAAATTCTGTGCGTAATCACTGAAGCTCATTGTTAATCATAAATGCAGTTAGAATAACAATAAATATTAATAAACAACTCCGAGTCGGTTTGCTTACAGATCGTGATTTATTCTTTCTGTGTACGGTAGGCAGATACCATATTTAAATAATAAGGATCACGATCTGTGTAAGTGTGCAGCAAGGAAGCAATGTTTGTAATCTGAGTCCAAATCAAGAAACTGCAATAGAATTGACAAGGATGTTAAGGAAAGAACGAAAATGCGTATCATTAAAATGCAGTGCTACTAAATTACTAAACGATGGCAAGCCAATAAACCACCATTATTCTAGGACAGAGCAGCCAAAGATATTGTTACAGTGCAACAGAAAGTTTAAGAATACCAGAACTGTTAGCGCCATCTATCCACTCAATGTGTCTCAATCTCCCCACTGCTTAGTTCTAAACAGATGGCGCTAATTGACGCAAAAATACCGTTCAGATTTACCTTAATTTACTTCAAGCATAACAAAAATTAAAATAATTAATTCTGACAATGCGTACAAGTAAAGTGATACTTAAACTTATTAGACTTATTTACTACATTCAATATTGCAACATTTGCTGTTGTTAGATGATTGTTAGATAAGTAGATAGAAGTAGAGCCGAGCAGTCCGAGCATACCAAATACCGAGTACCGAAGTTAAATCTTAGCAAATTTTCATGAATTTATAAATACAACAACGGAATGGAACACAATATAAAGTTACCTTTTAAATTTTCAGGATTGAAACTATGATTGAAACCATACGCTTGAGTGGTTTCACAGCTATCTCAACAATACGTGAAATCAGGCGAACACTCAAGTGGTCAACTCCCTATCAATTTTAGATTTCCGCAGGGCAGGTTACTAGGCCCAACATTATTTATAATATATATGAACGATATTTTAATCCTCACTTTCGCAAATGCGGAACTAATTTCCTACGCAGACGACACGGTCATTACGTTTCATGCCCGCACCTGGGAACAGGCCTACAGTCTCGCAGAAGAAAGTTTAGCAGCAGTAGCGCAAACACTCCATAACCTAGACTTACTCTCAATTAAAAGAAGACCAAACTAGTCACATTCTGCAAAACACAAACATCTAGCCCTCCTCGCAACCTAACATTAAAATTCCACACATGTCAGAACCATCTGTAAACCTCACGTGAAGACTGCACTCTTGCGAATGTATTAACTGGACATCTTAAATTCGTTATTTAGGCCTCCTCATTGATGAAAACCTATCTTTTAAAGTGCACATTCAACTTCTTTCTGGCCGAGTACGGAAACTAATACATAATTATACTTAAGAAATTAAGAGACCGTAATCCGAAAGACCTCTTTCGAATGGTTTATTTCGCAATATGCCAGTCCACCATGCAATATGGCATATCAGTTTGGGGCGGAGCTGGAAAAACGACAATGATTGAGCTCGAAAGAGCCCAGCAAGCTGTTATAAAAATACTTTTAAAAAGCCATTTTTCTACCCCACTGGCTCTCTTTACAAAGAGTTTCAAGTTCTCCGTGTCCGCCAACTGTTTATGCTCAACGCATGCCTACACACTCACAAAAAAAGTAAAAATCAGACCAGACTACCACTCATTAACTTCCAAACGCATCTTCCACATTCCGCTACAACCAACCACCTCTCTCCTAGCCAGACGATGTCCCTCCTACCTACACGATTTTGTATATAACAAGGTCACCAGTATATTATACCTAGGCCTTGTGACTTAAAAGATCTCTCTCTCTCTCTCTCTCTCTCTCTCTCTCTCTCTCTCTCTCTCTCTCTCTCTGCAATAGTGGTAAAAAATTTACTCTTAGGTCTTTCACACGGCGAAACCGAAAGCTTTCTCATAACATAACTCACACTCGGAATCTACACACACACACACACACCCACATACCTACACACTACACTCCATACGCACATACACCCACACCTTATTTTGATTGTTTATTATTCTTTAGTTTTAAGCCTTGACCATTGTTTGCATTTAATTACTTATTCCCAATCCACACCTGTTAAAACAGAATTATGTATCGCATCTCAGGTCCCCAAGATACCAGGCACCGCCTAGTTTGGGGACCAGCGCATATAACCAAATAAATGTCACCAACAGTTACAGACAGAATTTATTAATATGTCGAACTAATTTTAAAGTAATAATTTTAACAATGTTTAAATAAATTTTAGTATATGCATTATTATTAGTATATTTTGCTGGAAAGACACAGAAAACCGGAATGGTCACGGTTTGGATGATCTACCTTTCGTAAACCAACCAAATTAAATGACCTAGCACAAGTGTTTTGATGTATTCTAAATAGCTATGGATAAAAAATATACCAACGAAAGTCGGCAAAAAACAAGGAACTGAACACAAATTTCGTAATAACTGACCTGACACAAAAGTAGTGCTGAACGTCTCACCTTTTTATATAAAATACTTAAACCATCATGATGATGACCATAATATACAAATTCACGTCTATCAATACGGACGTATACCATCAAGTGATTGTAAATTAAAATGGCGACAAGAGTGAGAGCGTGCTTCGCTCTCACTCTTGTCGCCATTTTAATTTTAATTTAAGGCGTATTAGTTGGCGCAAGAAGAAAAACTCAAAGTGGTTTCGGATACGATGATTTTCTTAATATTCCTTACGCCAAACCCCCTGTAGGAGATCTACGTTTTACGGTAAGAATCAATTTTATTTAATAGAAGTTTAACAACCTTCATTAGTACCTACTTATCACTTAGTCAGGTAATTTGCCTGACACATGCTGAGCTGGACTCACTTCCTTATTGTGCAACCCACCGGACTGTGTAGATACGTATATTCGTTATTTGAGTATTTAAAGTATGTCACAGTATCACTTTTATTTCTAGTATTATGTTTTTCCTTTATTTCTATGTTGGCACCTTGTATTAGTACCTATATTTAATGTAAATTTAAATCATTTAATTGTGTTTTTGTGTGTTGTGCTGTGTCTCTTGCGTGCACTAAATCAATGTTTTAACTGTCTGTCGTTATCTTAACTTCTTTAACATCTTTGCTAAAAAACACAAACCGTTTGCATTTTTTCCAGAGTCCTCAACTACCAGAGCCATGGATAGGAGAAAGAGATGCCACAATATACACCGAATCCAATCTTTGCATACAGTTTGATATATTCAAAGGAAAACATCGCGGTAGTGAGGACTGCCTCTACGTCAACGTCTCAACACCGAAGGTGCCTGTAGCAGGGTTATTAATGCAGCTATTACCTACCTGTGATGGTGTTTATACACGGAGGAGGATTTGTATTTGGAAATGGACTCGCAAAATTCGAAAATGGCCCTGAATATCTAATTGAACAGAACGTTGTAGTCGTCACCATAAACTACAGACTCAGCGATTTTGGATTCCTATCTCTTGATATTTCTGAAGCAGCAGGAAATATGGGACTTAAAGATCAAGTCATGGCCTTGAAATGGATCCAAGGGAACATTGAAAACTTTGGAGGGAACAAGAATGATGTTACTATTTTCGGGATCAGCGTAGGAGCGGTCTCTGCGGAGTATCACATGCTATCCTCATTAAGCAAAGGTCTATTCCATAAGGCGATCATACAATCACGATCAGTTCTAAATCCCTGGGCTATGGACACTCCAGAAAATCTCAAAGATCTTGCTTTAAAACTGGCACAAGATTTCCAATATCGTGGGCCATTGAATGATTATCGTGCAATATACAATTATTTAATGAGTGCTCCAGCAGAATACATAAAATTTGCGGCTTACAAAGTTCCCAACCCTCTTATGGTAAAAGCAGTTTACTATGGATTTGGACCAACGATTGAAAAGGATTTAGGATCAAATTCAAATTCGTTTATTGCGAATATAGGTATATAAAATACAGATGTTATCCAATAATTTCGAGCCGCTATATTCAGCCTTTCAGCATGCAACATTTTTGTAAATTAATTAATGTCACATTATCATTTAATTATTACATACATGCATAGATAAAATGTCAAAATCCATAAAATTCATTATGTCATACCTGCAATAAATGTCATTTATATAATTCGACTATTCATTTAAATTATTATTATTAAAAATTAAATAGAGAGATTTAAAGCACTACCATGTCTAAAATTTGTCGTTTAGATACTCACTTATACTATAATATGCCTTATCAATGAGAAACTGCTTTAAAATAAATTTAAACTTTCAGTATTTGTGCAATTTAATACTTTTTAGGCAGATGGTTGTAAATGCGAGGAGCCATACAAAAAACACTTTTACTGAACTGTGCAGTTTTGCTCCTCGATGGACAACACAGTTTTTTACAATAACGTTGGCTTACAAACGATTCAAATAAATTCTTAATTAATGCAACAAACACAGCTATCTCATAAATATAAATACATGGCAGGGTTAACAATTTCAACTCGATGAAAAAAGGTTTGCAACTATCTGTACACTTAAGTTTACAAATTGCCCTCACGCACCTCTTCTGTGCCTTAAACACAACATTGTCTTTGTCAACTGAGTTCCCCCAGAATATAACACCAGTAATGAGTCCACGTATCCAGAGCAATGACTCCACGTATCCGTGGTAAGCAGTAATTACAGCAGATTGGTTCACAATTTTTCTGTGCAAAATTGGCTCAGTTTTGTACAGATTTTTTCCACTTGGGTTCTCCAATTTAAGTTGCAATCAAGATGCAGACCAAGGAACTGTGTACTCTTTACCTCATGGCATGCAACGCATGAGGTAGAGAGTACACAGTACTGCATGGCATGGAAGAGCGGATGCATTTTTAACAGAACCATACGAATTATTAAAATCGGAAAATTCAGCAAGGTTCCTGTTCTCAGGGGGTTTACTGATTCTGAAGGATTCATAGAAGCTGGCATTAAACCTTATGATATCAAAGAAGTTACTACATTTAAACACTATGCAGATTTTTGGAGATATCCGTTGAATGCTACTGATAATGAAAGGTTACGACATGTGTACGAAGCTACACGGGGAATGACATCGAAAGACCAGCTATTGACTTCTTTGGAGATTTTGACTTTGTAAGCGGTATAATTGAAAGCTCTAAATTGTTGGTCAAACACGGAGTGCCGTTATACGAATTTACTTATGATGGTTCCCTTAGTTTGCTAAAAGCTTTAAACAGAGTGAACAAAACTAAAGCAGCTCATGGTGACGATACAGCTTACACAATACAAATCGAGCCCGTTCTGAAACTCACACAAGACGATATTGTTGTTAGAAACAGAAATTCCAAGATGTAGACCAACTTCGCCAAAACTGAGTAAGTACTAACAGGAATTAAGTATTATAGTCAACTCTGTGATCTTTCTAATTTGATTTAAAAGAAACACAGTCGTTTTCCTTAAGCTTCACGAGTCTGACATAGGCTAGTCAACAAGTTAAAAAACGTGTTAATTCTTAATAAAGCTCGTGAAAAAATAATAGCGATAAATGATAAATGATTTTTATTTCTGTAAGTAGGTTTGTACAAACACTTTTACAAGTCAATCATGTTTTTTTTTTTAAACTAGATGAGGTCGGCGTTTGCTATCTGACTACTCTGAGAAGAAAGGTCGAAACAAACTCAGAGGTCACAGTCTCTTATAAAGTCCAGACATAATCTTGGTCACTTCATGTGAAGGCCATGTAGATTGGTGTCTGAAATGGTCTTTTGAGGAAAGAACCACACAGATTGAGAGGACCTGTCCAGTCAGTGCACGCATTTGTCAGTAATCGCGCAGCTCAACTCAGAACTTAAGGAGCTCAACGATTCGACGAACAATACCAAAGAAAGGACATTGAGTTGGCCGCATAAATTACTCAAACTGCCAGACCATGATTAAAAATAACTGAGAGAAAAAATAAAACAAACAAAAAAAAGCAATGACCTACATAGTTTTCACATTCACAATAAATTAAAATAATATAATACTTTACAAAGTAAATATTCATGTCAACATTCAGTATGCAAAAATAAAAATAAAATAACATTTGGAGCGGTTCAATCCCAAGCCTTTTTGTCCTCAATATAATATTTAACGGTATAAAAAGCTTTCTGACACAACTTGCGTTTAATGAATGATTTGAATTTATTAAGGCTCAGATCTTGAACGTGGCTTGGAAGTTTATTATAAAAACGTATACATTGACACCTGAATGAGCCACCTATTTTCTTGAGCCTTGTTGGAGGTACAACAAATTTGTGTTTGTTCCTAGTATTTATATTGTGGATATCACTGTAGTTTTTAAACAATTTAATGTTTTTATGGGCATATAAAAGATTTTCAAAAATGTACTGCGAAGGCAAAGTCATTATATTAATCTCCTTAAATTTCCGTCTGAGAGATTGTCTCGGACTTAATTTATAAATGCATCGAATAGCTCTTTTCTGCAAAATAAAGATAGTCTGAATGTCGGCTGCATTTCCCCACAACAGAATACCGTACGACATTACACTATGAAAATAGCTAAAGTACACTAAACGGGCGGTCTCTATGTTGGTTAAATTACGAATTTTCCTAACAGAGTATGCTGCGGAGCTTAGCTTTTTTGACAATTTATCTATATGTGGGCCCCACTGAAGCTTAGCATCCAAAGTTAAGCCCAAGAATACTGTGCTATCTTCAGGATTCAATTCTTCGCCCTTTATCAACACGTTAGTTTTCACCTGCCTAACGTGAGGTAGCGTAAACTTAATGCATTTGGTTTTTTTTTCATTAAGGAGTAAATTATTAACATTGAACCAGTGAACTACTAGTGAGATCGCTCTGTTTACATCGTCAGTAACCAGCTGCTGACGTTTAAGTTTAAACAAAAGTGAAGTATCATCTGCAAACAAAACTATATCATGATTATCCTTTATGAGGTAGGGCAAATCGTTAATATAAATAAGAAACAAGAAAGGACCAACAATCGAGCCCTGTGGGACCCCCATGTTACTATAGATCCAGGCGATCTTTTTCCATTAACGTCAACGCTCTGAATCCTATTACTCAAGTAAGAAGTAAGAAGATCCAGAGCGGTGTTCCGGATCCCGTAATGGCGGAGTTTCCTGATTAACGTTTCATGAAGAACGCAATCGAATGCCTTGGAAAAATCACAAAAGATGCCCAAGGCATCGCATTTGTCTTCCCATGCATTATAAATATGTCCTAAAAGTTCAACACAACACAGTAGCTGAACGACTCTTTGTAAAACCAAACTGCTTGTTATGTAATAATTTATGTTTATTAAAAAATCTTTGCAATTGGTCTAAAATTAATTTCTCAAAAGTTTTACTAAACGTAGGTAGTACTGAAATAGGTCTATAGTTTGTGGGATCTGATGTACTACCTGATTTAAACAAAGGTATTATTTTACTATATTTCATAAGGTCAGGAAGCTCCCCACAGTCGATACAGTTATTAAATATAAGAGCTAAAGTAGGTGCTATAATGTCAATAATAGACTTAGCAACTTCTACAGAATTACCCCACAGATCTGCTGTCTTTTTTACATTTAAAGTGTGAAAGGAGGAAAATTATATCTCTACAGGTAATATGTTCAAAATTTAATTCCGAATCGCAAGCATTAACATTTTCCTTAAGCAAAGACTCAGCAACAGAAGTTGATGAGTTTAGGGATTTAGTAGTTGAAACGGGAATATTTGAAAATAAATTTTCAAAGGCCGCGGTGACTTGTGAGTCTGATTTTATTATGCTGTCATTAATAGACAGGCTGTAGTCAGCACTTCGGTTATTAGACCTTCCCGTTTCACTATTAATAATATTTCAAGTCGTTTTAATTACATTACTACTGTTTTTAATCTTCGAACTCAAATAACGCGACTTGGCCATAATACAAACTTGTTTAAATAATTTTGAATAATTTCTAACATATTATATAAATTAAATTCAGCAGTGTTTACAAAAGACCTTTCATTGTATAGTTCATAAAGCCGTGTTCTACTTTTAGGAATACCAATGGTAGCCCAATCACTGAAAGACGCGTTACTATTAACCGAGATAGTCTTGGGAATAAAGGTGAGATTAAATTGTTGACAGTACATATTAAAAAAATCATCATATAGATGATTAGGATCAGTATGATTAGCCAAAACTGTTAATTTATTAATGAGTTTAACTTTAAAAGCTTCCAAGCGACTTGTAGTTTTGAGGTTAACAATGATATCCTTTTTAGCCACTTTGTTGTTTTGGTTTTGGATAGTAATCCTTTGCCCGCAATGATCAGAATCTAGTAAATTTATAATTTCTTTATGGCTTGGAATAACATCTGTATACATATTATCTAGGCATGTGGCACTAGTAGGGGTTATTCTTGTGGGCTCCAAAAATAGTTTACAAGATAGTATGACTGAAACAGACTTATTATTTTACTACAAGAACCTGACTTTTCTAATAAATTAACATTAAAATCACCGCAAATGATAATAGATTTATTCGAGTTACATACAGTATGTTAACCAACAGAGGGCGTTCCCGTTAACCCGCAATAGTATAGCATCCATACATGCTAAAAAAAATATTACCATTCGAAAACAAAATGGTTTTTATTTTTTTTTAATATTAAAATATTCACTAAAAATGTTAAATTGATACGTAAAAGAAACACTCTGTACACGCGTACTTGAAGGACGGAAACATCGCAATTTAGTTTTTATTTTTAGTGAATATTTTTATATTTTTTTGAATATTTTTAGCATTTTTAGTGAATATTTTAATATTAAAAAAAATAAAAACCATTTTGTTTTCGAATGGTAATATTTTTTTTAGCATGTATGGATGCTATACTATTGCAGGTTAACGGGAACGCCCTCTGTTGGTTAACATACTGTATATCTTGTGTAATACTTCATCCATTACCTTTTCAAAGCAGTCATACAATCCTGAAGGGGGCCTGTACACACTTAATACAATAAATTGCTCCAATTCTATAAAAGCTATTTCAACTGTCCGCTCAACAGATAGGCTCACAATATCCTTACGGTCTTTAAATTTCAGCTGGTTACTTACTAAAATTAATGAGCCACCATGTATAGCATTTACTCTGCTGAACGAACTACCAACCTGGTAATTATTAAAATTGAACATAAACTGGTGGCTTTTAAGCCAATGTTCTGTTATACAAAGAATATCAATACTGTTAAAATTCATAAATAATTCTACTTCTAAATCTTTGTTGAGAAAACCTTGAATATTTTGATGCACCAGGTTAATACTATTTACTCATTTTGAAGTTTTACTTGATTTATCTTTGCATTTCTGTACATTATTGCTAGAGGATGCCTCTATTTTCTTAATTTCTAATTTAAATTACTATCAATGTCAATTTTGGATACCAAGTTATTGGCTGAATGATATAACATGTCATGGCATTGCTCAATAGAAGCAACTTGTTTAGCCAAATTCTTGGCTGTAATAGAAAATTAATATGATAGCGACACAGCTAACTGTCTTTTGCAATACTTTGAAAGATAGTACCTATCCATAAACAATCTAGCTTTTGTCAAATATAAATTATTACCAACATAATTTTTAGTGTCAATTAAATGGAATAAATTATTATTATATAATATTATATGTTGAGTTATGTAATGTCATATTCATTTCAGTTCTAAAATTGTTTTCTTCCTGTGGCAAACTTTGAATGTAAACAATACAATTTTTCTTAAACTAATGTTGCACACTGATCTATAATATTGGAGTAATTCTCCTTTGTTCACATTACCCCTATTACCAACAAAATATTAATAATATAGTATCCTGGTTAAAATTGCATTTTAAATTTTTTTTCATTATGTCAAATAAAGAACAACCAGGCATACAGTAGTTCATTATTGATTGTCCTGGATATTTATTCGTTAACAAGTGGCCTAGATCTTTTCCAATTTCATCACAGAATAACACTATTTCTTTATTTATACTCTGTTTAGGCAAGCAGTTAGCAATTGACAATGGCAAACTGGCACAAGACTGCGGCACGGTGGTATCACATGTTGTCAATGAATGATCCGGTGTGGGTTGAATAGGTGGTTGTTCACTATATACACATTTGTTTGTTTGTGAGCTTACCAGCTCATTCATTGCCAATACATATTCGCTCATTTGGTTTTCAGAGGCTGTATATTTCATGGTCATAGAAGTAAGTTTCTCCTGTAGTAGATCTAGTTCATACCGCAAGTTATCTGTGTCTATTTGGTATTTCCTAGTAATATTTTCTAAGTTTAATGAATACATATCTAATTGTTTCAGGAGATGTAACCTTTCTCTGTTATGTTTTACATTTTTGGTGAATAATTTTTGTTTTTTGATCATTTTCCTAGTTTTAACGTTTTATATTTATTATTTTTTATGTATTTTTTAAGTTTATTTTTACTAGCAACTACCCTCACTGATTCATTTGATTTTGAATCATCTTGACCTATTAAATCTATTGTGTTAGAGGAGTTTATTGCAGAAACCATTGATGGGTCTATAGGCACCAATTCATTGAAAAGACTGATTCAACGAGGCAGATAGCTTATTGGATTCGAAATTATGTCTATAAAAATGTATCTCGAGGATGAATTTTTATAGACATAATTATCTTTTTTAACCTTAATTTGATAATAACAATTGCAATTTTTTATATGCTACATAAAAAATTGCAATTGTTATTATCAAATTAAGATTTAAAAAGATGGCATTTCGTTTTTTGTCAATAATAATAATAATAATATTTATTTATTGCAGTCAAATACACACATAAAAACACAAGCATTACCCAGAAGACTATTTGTTAATAACTCAAAAAGTATCAATATTTATGAAATTAAAAAAGAAAGATCCTTAAAGAAGAAGAAATTTCCAATGAAAAAGTCCAGACTCCCGAAACGCTATCTCCATTATTTATAATTATTGTGTAACACTGAAAATAGGGCTCCACGAGGCCGTTACGGCACGCACGGCTCGTCGCTAAAGAGAGTTCACCGGTCAAAATATTTTTATTATAACATTATACAGGGTGTTTGGTGCATCGTGTGCCAAATTGAAATGGTCGACTGGGGGGGTCACCTTCTATCCTTTCAGACCCCTAAACACTTCTCATGCCCTGTGGCTTTTTTTTCATCGACTTTTTATTTTTTTATAAAAAAAATACCCAAATTTTGCATTCAATTTCAAAATAAAAAAAAGTGTAAGTCGTAGACTCTGAATTTTAATTTTATTTAGACGTGTATTGTATTACAGTACTTTTAAATTCAAAATTAGTGACATTAAACATCCAGTTTTTTTTTTAATTTACTCGCAAAGTTTCGGACTTCAATTAAAGCTGTCCATGTTACAGCTATTTACATGGCTATAAAAAAAAAACTTAAAGCGACCGGGATCTTCCAACTCCCTCAAAAATTCTCTAGTCTATCTTCTTGCTAGTGATGTGCCACATGCCATAAAAATCTTTTTACAACTTTGTGAATTCGCTAGAATTGTGAATCAAGTCACAAAATACTAAATTTGAAATTATGATTTAAAAAAATATTTTTACTTAAATTATACCTCAAGAACTCATTTAATCTGTTATCTCACTCTTGTAAGGTAAAATCTGTCTCGTATCTCTCTTTTTTGGGGGGGACGGTTACTAGAAATAAAAAATAATTGCATTTTTAACATTTATTTAATCATTTTTTACATATTCTGCTCAAATTGTTGGCCGCTATTGCGAATGCAGGCCCGACATCTATTTCGTATTTCCACAGTTGTTGTACGAAGTCGTATTTCCTCCTTAATTTGATTAAACGCCGTTTCAATGCGTTGAAGTAGTACCTCCCTAGTCGGAACCTCCGTGGCGTATACCAGCTCTTTGGCACGTCCCCAGACATAAAAATCTAGCGGAGTTAGGTCTGGGGAACGTGCCGGCCATGCAATAGGGCCATCGCGACCAATCCACGCATTGGGGAACACATCGTCAAGATATTCCCTCACAGTCAAACGCCAATGCGCGGGACAGCCGTCATGCTGGAATACTTTGGGAACATTTTCATTAAATACGGGCACCTCGGACACTAATTCGGGCAGGTCATTTTGAAGGAACTCCAAATAGTTATCGCCATTGAGGTTATCGGGCAGGTAATGCGGTCCAACTACCTGATTCCCAATCACTCCTGCCGAAACGTTTACACTAAACCTCCTTTGAAAAGATTTCTGCCTTTTAACATGTGGGTTTTCCGTTTTGTTTGTCCAGTGATGCAGATTGTGAAGATTGAGGATCCCTTCTTTGGTAAATTTGGATTCATCCGTTCACAATATTCTTTTTAAGAAATTAGGATCATCCACATCCGTGTGTAACATAAACCGACAGAATGCCACTCGTCTGTCAAAGTCGCCACCCTCAAGACCTACAAACAAAGAACTCTTTTAAATTCCTGTTGAGCAGTAAATAATTGCACAATGAGATTTTTAATGACCGGCGGCGTCGGACCGTTTGTATGGGCTGGTTCACTACCTGGAAGTAGTGACGTCATACCCATTACCTGCTAAACAAAGGCATCGTCAAACAAAGTGTGTACGGGTTTAAAGTTAGTTCAAAATTACGTACCTTGCACCGGAGTGTAGTGGAATGGATGTTTTTCGTTTTGCTGAAGAACTTTCCACACTTTCCATATTGAAATATCAAGATGTGCTGCCACATTTCTGATGCTTCTTGTAGGGTCTTCCTCAAAAAGTGCCAGTATTCTCTCGTCCACTTCAACATTATGTCGCACAATATGGCCCCTTGGTTCATGAAAAGTGACACTGCCAGTCTCGCGTATGCGTCGGTATGTGTCTTGGAAGACTCTGCGGCCAGGTAGTCGTCTACCAGGAAAACGTTCCTGGTAAATTCGTTGCGCTGCACGAGCGACACCATTGGCGGCTCCATAAGCCATCATGATGTCAGCATATTCCTCGTTAGAGAACGTCGCCATTGCAACAACAAAAAATCAACAAAGTTTAACAATAACACCAAAAGTTAAAACGTAACAAAAACCAACAAAACTCAACAAAACAAAGTAACAAAATGAAAAAATCGCGGAGTACGGTGAACTAACACACACGTCAGGTAGCAGAGGCAGTGATGTCTCGACTGACTGACGAATGACGGATTGACGGCGTCGCCGCGTCGGTGGCAGTTCGTCGTTTGTTCAAACTAGTTTAGGTACGCTATGCAAGAAAGATAGAGATAGAAGATAGATTTTACTTCGCGAGAGTGAGAAAACAAATTTTACCTGTTACTTAAGTAACAATTACGCAAAAAGACTTTTTTCTTTTGAATTTGGAATTTAATATTTTGTGACTCGATTCACAATTATTCTAGCTAATTTACAAAGTTGTAAAAAGATTTTTATGACATGTGGCACATCACTAGCAAGAAGATAGACTAGAGAATTTTTGAGAGAGTTGGAAGATCCCGGTCGCTTTTGGTTTTTTTTTTATAGCCATGTAAATAGCTGTAACATGGACAGCTTTAATTGAAATCCGAAACTTTGCGAGTAAATTAAAAAAAAACTAGATGGCTAATGTCACTAATTTTTAATTTAAAAGTACTGTAATACAATACACATCTAAATAAAATTAAAATTCAGAGTCTACGACTTACACATTTTTTTTATTTTGTAATTGAATGCAAAATTTGGGTATTTTTTTAATAAAAAAATAAAAAGTCGATGAAAAAAAAGCCACAGGGCATGAGAAGTGTTTAGGGGTCTGAAAGGATAGAAGGTGACCCCCCCAGTCGACCATTTCAATTTGGCACACGATGCACCAAACACCCTGTATAATGTTATTTTAATAATCTATTTTATTTTAATAGAGGCTTGGGACTGAACTGCTCCAATTTTTTGGCATACTGAATGTTGACATGAATATTTACTTTGTAAAGTATTATATTATTTTAATTTATTGTGAATGTGAAGACTATGTAGGTCATTGCTTTTTGTTTGTTTTATTTTTTCTTTCAGTTATTTTTAATTATGGTCTGGCAGTTTGAGTAATTTATGCGGCCTACCCCAATGTCCTATCTTTGGTATTGTTCGTCGAATCGTTGAGCTCCTTAAGTTCCGAGTTGAGCTGCGCGATTACTGACAAATGCTTGCACTGACTGGACAGGTCCTCTCAATCTGTGTGGTTGTTTCCTCAAAAGACCATTTCAGACACCAATCTACATGGTCTTCACATGAAGTGACCAAGATTATGTCTGGACTTTATAAGAGACTGTGACCTCTGAGTTTGTTTCGGCCTTTCTTCTCAGAGTAGTCAGATATAAAACGCCGACCTCATCTAGTTAAAAAAAAAAAAACATGATTGAAAGTGTTTGTACAAACCTACTTACAGAAATAAAAATCCTGAAAAAATAAATCCAAAATTTATTTTCTAACGGGGATTTATTTTTTTCAAAAAGTTACACGATTGTTAATTAACCAATCTTTTTCCAATCTCCATTTTTATAAATGACGACATAAAAGTTTAAATAATAAACCTATAAATTTTTGGCCACATGGAGCCCGTCTTACATCCTTAAAAGATTACGCGATAAAAAATATTAAAGTTTATTATTTCATTTATATATATATTTTTTTTTTATTAAAAAAATAGGAAAAGTCCAGTAAATGTTGTTAAATGTTTATATTTTTTTTCAAAACAGTTATATTATTGCTGTTTTAGTATCTAACAATGGCATTAAATAACATTGGATTTTTTTTTTCATCAATTGTTCAGAAATTGTTTATAAACAAATAGGCAAGTTAAATATTAAAAAAAAAATACCATTTTAATGTCTTGGCAAAATAATAATATTAAAAAAAAATTCTTAAATATTTTTTTTATTGTGTACTTATACGAGTAATCGTTTTTTTTTTTTCATTTTTCGATTGTTTAAATTATTAGTTAAGGAATCATTTTCTCTTTAAAAATCATAATTGACATTTCTTAATAGGTTAAGAAAAAAATTTTTTTTCATTTATATTTTCATTGTTTGTTAACTTAACAATAAACGTTCTAATTACCGCTATATTTTTTTAAGTTAAAAAAAAACAATAGCAGTCATATATATGAATGTAATAAAAACATTTTTTTTCTATTTTTTAATAAATAATAGAAACGTGTTTTATTATTTTCATACATATCACTGTTTTTGTTATTTTTTTTAGCTCTAGAAAAAAAAAAATACAGGGTTAGTTAGAATTTGTTTATAACAAAGTTAACAAACAGTTAATTTTTTTTTTTTTCTTAACCTGTTAACAAATGTCATTTATGATTTTTAAAGAGAATATAATTCCTTAACTAATTATTTAAACAATCGAAATATGAAAAAAAAAACGATTATAGTAAACAATAAATTCTTAAATATTTTTTTAAATCATTGTTTTGCCAAGACATTAAAATGGTATTTTTTGTTTATATTAAACTTGCCTATTTGTTTATTAACAATTGATGATTTTTTTTCAGTATTATTTAATGCCATTGTTAGATCAGAAATAACTTAACTTTTGTTGAAAAAAAAAAATAACAAGATTTATTGGACTTTTCCTTATTTGTTAACTTAAAAAAGGTCTTATAAACAAAATAATAAACTTTAATAAACTTTTATCGCATGGTCTTTTTAAGCATGTATACAGGGTGTCCGTTTACGGTGTAGCGAAAATCAAGGATGTGGCACAGATCATCAAACTGAACAACATTTTCCCGGGGACCAACATCGTAAACGTGAAAAAAAAATCAGTCGTCCCATACATTTGGTCATGTAGGTATTGAAGTTTTGTATGGGACGACAAATTTTTTTTTCATGGTTACGATGTTGCTCCCCGGGAAAAAGTTGTTCAGTTTGATGGTCTGTACCACACCCTTAATTTTCGCTACACCGTAAACAGACAGCCTGTATAAGAAGGGCTCCACGAAGCCAACAATTTATAGTTTTATTATTTAAACTTTTATGTCGCCATTTATAAAAATGGAGATTGTTACAATATCACAATGGAAATGGTACCGAAAGACCGAGTATCGACGTTTCTGGGGACATCAAATTTGTCGGTGGTATAATCAATTACGAGTTCTAAGCTAATGGTTAAGAACGCAGTACCATTGTACAAGTATGAATTTTCATAGGATGGCATGCGGATGATACAGCTCATGTAATACAAATAGAAGCCCTTCGGAATCTGACACAAGATGATATTACCGTAAGTGACAGAATTTCGACGATGTGGACCAATTTTTCCAAAACTTCTAAGTAATTAATTTAGATTACCAATATTTTAATATTAAATACTATACAAATTGTTTGGTAATGTTTCAGGCGATTTAATTGTTTTTAATTCTTAACATTCCTAGCCTTTGTAAGATGGCATGGACTATTCGCGGGCTACTCTCGGATAACGAAAATAATCAAAATGAAGTTATAGGTAGGATGGTAGGTATTTCAATTATAGGCGAAGGTTGTGGAGATCTGAGACCTTACTTCATAGGATAATTTCTATAGTAAGCTCTTCTCGAGACTTTCACACTATGTGAGTCCTCACAAGTTCGTGGCTAAGTAATAACAGCCGCATGGGTCGATCCATCAGGTTAAGCTACGCTTGCCGAGGTTGGTCTGTGGATGGGTGACCATCTTTACATACCGAGACTCCTCCGTGCCTCGGAAAGCACGTTAAGCCGTTGGTCCCGGATCATTGACAGTCGTTACGGTCAGTCAGTTACGGCAGTCGCTCCATGTAAAATACTGGTATTTAGCTGCATCCGGTTAGACTGGAAGCCGACTCCAACATAGTTGAGAAAAGGCTAGGCAGATTGATATAATAGGTTGGGGAAGTTTCTTCGCATTTTTTAAGAAAATTCAAAACATTTTTTAATATAGTTTATTTACATTTAACTAAAGTATGTAGGTACCATTTTGTTCGATAACTTTTTGCCATCTTGTAGGTAGGGACATGATCCCATTGCTATAGAAATTTTGGGACTTCTGGTCGAAATACCGCGACAAGTGGTTTTGGCAGTCCTCTCGTAATGTTAACCTGACACTGCCTAAAGAATTCTGAAGAGACCGAAACAGGTGGAAATCTGAAGGTACAAGGTCAGTACTATACGGCGGATGCATTAACACCTCCCAGCCAAACTCTCTTAATTTTTGCTGAGTGGCTAAAGATGTGTGAGGTCTAGCGTTTTCATGATGAAAAACCACACCCCTTCTGTTGATTAATTCCGGCCGCTTTCTCTCAACTTCTTGCTTTAATCTCATCAGTTGTTCGCAGTAGAGTTCAGAATCGATGGTCCTGCCTGGTGGTAACAGCTCATAATGAATAATGCCCTTCCAATCCCACCACACACAGCATCACCTTGTTGCGAGTTAACCCGGGTTTCGCCACAGTCTGTGAAGCCTGACCGGCCTTTGACCACGACCTTTTTCGCACGTTCTTGTCATACGTGATCCACTTTTCATCACCAGTTATCAGCTTCTTCAAAAATGGTTCGGTTTTATTACGTCGTAATAAAGAATCACAAATGAGTACACGGTTCATTAGGTTTCTTTCAGTGAGCTCGTGAGGTACCCAAATGTCGAGCTTTTTTGTGTACCCAGTTTTTTTCAAATGCGCCAAAACTGTTTTGTGGTCAATTTCCAGTTCTTCAGCTACGTCGTAACTACTGATATGCCGATCTTGCTCCACTTTTTCAAAAATGGCATCCATTTTATCCGTAATAGGGCGACCAGAGCGACGTGCATCTTTGACATCAAAATTTCCGGATTGAAAACGCTTAAACCAAATTTGTGCTACCCTCACAGACACTACACTAGGTCCATAAACATCGCAATTTTTTTTCGCGGCTTGCGTTGCATTTTTACCTTTTTTGTAGTAAAATTTTAAAATGTATCAAATTTCTTCATTAGATTCACTCATCTTGACGGTACGAAAAACAAATGAAAATCACACATTTTCCTAATTTGAATTTGGAATTATGTTCTTTAAAATTTAAACTTTCAATGATACCAAAACCAGCCAGATACAAATAGTATAGCTAAAGAGATTTTATTACAAGTTCATACATACTATAATGCGAAAAGACTTTTTCCCCAACCTAATATATATTGGTTGTGGAGATCTGGTATGCAGTAGCTCCATGTAAAATACTGCTATTCAACTGCATCCGGTTAGACTGGAAGCCGACACCAACATAGTTGGGAAAAGGCTAGGCAGATTGATGATGATCCTATCTCCTCTCTCTTTTTGCACCCACAGGTATACTGGTGACAGGTATGCCTGTGTCATGCGCCACCACAATTTTTTGTGCATACAACTAAATAGTTTATTTTATATTTGAAGTAGGTGAGCAGTTGTTCGTAAAGTATTGAGGTATTTATTTATGAAAGCGCCATCTACTTTAGGTTTAGCGTAGTAAAAATCTTAATTGGTATTGCTACTCGTCACTAGAGTTCGTTGTTTTAACTTTTAAAATATTGTATATTCATTTAAATAATATTATCGCAAGTCAGTATAAGACGATTGATCATAAATTTTAGGATTAGTAGATACTCATTATTATTATTTTTTTTATTAATGCAAAATCAATCGAAATTCAAATTAATACAAACATTTTTTTTTTAATTAGGCAACCCCGTAAACACATGGATAAAATGAGATGAATGAGCTGTAGTCAAAAATTGTACGGTCGCCGGTCGGTTCGAGCTCGAATATTCTAGACTGGAATCTGTCAATCTCTAGGAGGTACCACAACCAATTTCTTCATTTGTTTCGAAGCAATTTCTAACAGCAGACAACATGAGCGTAGTAAAACACCTGATTCCTCTTCTCGACCGCGTCCTTATCAAAAGGGCTGAAGCAATTACCAAAACCGCTGGCGGCATCGTCATCCCCGAGAAGGCGCAGAGCAAAGTCCTTCATGGAGAAGTCGTTGCTGTGGGTCCTGGCTCCAGAAAAGACAATGGTGACTTCATTCCTTTATTAGTCAAGATTGGCGACAAAGTACTCCTTCCAGAATACGGTGGTACCAAAGTATCCCTCGAAAATGATGAAAAGGAGTATCACCTCTTCCGAGAGACCGACATTCTGGCTAAGATTGACAACTGAATTTAGTGCTAGTTTTAATTTTATTATTGATTATTTACTTGTTAGTTTTAAATTAGAACATGTAGTGAATGGAAGTTTCGTGATTGTGTAATATGCTACTGTTGTGAGATGGGGTACAGGATGTTATCTCCTTTGCATTTCTTATTATAAATTTGTTACCGAAAACTTGTTGTTTTTCATTTAAAAAACCAAAGTTTCATCATTCACTTCACACATAACCTAAAAATGTTAAGCTTTGCAAATGCCATACCTACCCTTAACAATGTTCAAGTTTACATAACCTAAAATCCTAAACACAAAATGTTATCAATTTCAATAGTAAGTACCTTAATTGTCACAGTCTATACCTGGAACAAAGTGCTTATTAGCTATTGAGATAACTTGCTTAAGATCCAATCTAGCTGATAAGAGTATTACAATGTATAATAATCTATGGGAATTGTAAGATTGGGAATGACCTACTTGCAATTTACATTCCATGATTCCATTTTGTATAATAATTATTATAGTGTATGAATGTAGGCCGTCATGTGGGATCTTCTGGGAACCTGCACTAAAATTTACAAGATTTAGTGGGAACAGCTTCATATCAGTAAGCTTGGTGCTTACTGATATGAAGCTGTTCAACATTGCAGACAGTAGGTGTCTGCAACGTGGAACAGCTATCAGCATTTAATTATAACAACTGCACATTTTATTGTGTGAGAAAATTGCAAACTAATTTTACCTGCAAAATGCAAATAGAGGAAAAAAATTATTTGCGTTCTCACATAGTTTGGTCACACCCATCCCCAAAACTTCTGTAATAAGTTACATAAAGTCTTGCTATTCATACAGTCACCTGATAAGTATAATTAACGATTGGCACACACAAATAACTTGCCTAATATTAATTGTTACAAATGAGAATAATACAACTGGTAGTACAAAATAAAATATATTTCAAACGAGTCACATCTTTTGTACAACCTGAATACATTTTCTACTAAATTTAAATCACAGTAAATACAGTATCTGGACAGCCAGTTTACATGAGAATATTGTACATTTAGTTTATTAGGATACTATAATGTTAATGCAGTAGAATATTGATGGTGAAGAATCAATAGTGTTTCAGTTTTTTACGTTTTTCACTTTTTAAAGCAGGTAGATTTAATTTGGTTTGGCCTATTAGGCACTATCTCAAAAATCTGGAAATTCACAAAATATTTTTTTCTATATTTAAAGATAAACATTCCAAGTATCTTTCTATTCAAAGCAGAGAAATGTTTTTTTTTTATTTTTTTATTTCCTGTAAAGTTAACTTTATTGAGATAGACACTATTGATTCTTAAAGGCCTATTCAAACCTAAGCGGTATTCGCTGCCGCTATGGGTAGAGAAAACCGAGTGGGTATGCAGTAATATTACTGTTCATTCATCTGTACCGCTTTTGCCGCGAAACATAATACTAAATACCTAAGCGAAACCCGCGCGGTATTACCTCTACCCATAGCGGCAGCGAATACCGCTTAGGTTTGAATAGGCCTTTACTGTTGATATCAAGATTACTTGTTCATTTAATAGTTCACATGATTTTATTTTAATCTCTTTCTCTATAAAATACAAAACTGTGTTAGACTTTTGAGTGTATGTAAAGTGTATAATAATGAGTGAATACATTTACATAATCGTGGCAAGCTTTAAAATAACATTTAATAAATACATTGCTAAGCATATTGGTTACTATGTTGTGACTAACCACTGTAGAGAAATGAAGTTAATACTGTGTTAATTTGAGATATCAAATCTTAATAACTAGGTACTTATTTGACTTATTTATATGCAACATAGCATGCTTACAACAAAAAAGGTACATTATAATGGCATATCAATACATCATTAAAATGCATAATCTACTGTAAAGATATGGCTGTGCGTCTCACTGCAGCAGACAATGCTGGGTTTGGGTCTGGAGGTTCCGTCAGAAGCTGGACTGATGTCCAACAGCCATCCTCATTAGACTGACGTAGAGCCTCCATGGTTGCTTGAACTCTTTGTCCATCTTCAAATGTTGCTGCAGCCTTTACAGGTTCTTTCACCCAGTCCATCTGTTCTTTGACTGGTAGAAAAGCTTCCTTCAAGGCACTAATCATCTTACAAAGTCCTTTTATGTATGGTTTAGGAACTACACTAGAGGCACAACTCAAATCTTCAACATCAACATAAATTACTTCTTCTTTATCTTGAGGCCTCTTTCCTTCATCCTCTGTAGGCTTAGCATTAGGTTTATGTAATTTACCATGTAGGTCTCCTCCCTTGACAACAAGGTATCCTTTCTTGCTGCACACATAAATCTCTTGATTGAAACAAGGACCTGGTAAGTGATTGTTCAATGTAGCTGTTACTAACAAACCTTTATCCATTTGTAATTGGAATGTGCAAAAGTCTGGGGCAGTAATCTTCCTTATTCCATTCACTTTGCTTGTTTCTTCTACAAAAGTCCTCAAAACTCCATGTACTTTGACAACTTTCTGTCCAGTCAAAAATGATACTAGATCTATGACATGACTACCAACTAAGGTAAGTGTTCCTCCTCCCATGGTATCGTCACAAAACCAGTTGTAAGTGTCACTTATCAGCGGGCCCATCTGAACTCGCACATCTACTAAAGTCAATTCATCAGGGTTGCCCAAGTAGCCTTCTTGGATAGACTTTTTCATATGACTGAAAGCTGGTAAGAACCGCAAGGAATGATTTACTATGGATATGAGAGTTGGATAGTACTGAGCAGCACGCACCATTTTCAAGGCTTCAGCCTGACAGAGTCCAGCGGGCTTATCACAAACAACATGCTTGCCTATGCCCAGTGCCTTTACGGATATCTGGGCGTGTAAGTTAGGCGCACATACAATAAATACTAGGCTCACGTTCTTCTTCAACAAAACATCATCGATTTTGTTCGTGAAAAATGGGATCTTGAGCTCCTTAGCGGCTATTTCAGCCTCATGCAGAGTAACTCCCCAGATCGCTTCAACAGGAAATCCTTTTTCTCTTAAAAATGGCACTAATACCTTGGCGATAGCCCCAGTTCCAAAAACCCCAATTCCCGGCAACATTGTTAAATTGCAAACAAGCGGCTTGTTTCGCAATAATTAATTAAACCACTAAAGCCAAACAATCTCTAGTTTTTCACGTAACATATTCACAAGACAAGATCAAATTAGGTTTTATAAACTCACAATCACAATACACAAAAACCAATATGCGACATATAGGTAATCAAGATTGTTTCGTTCATATGAAAATGAGAGCTAGTGATGTACTACTTGTAAATAAATGCCGATATCGAACATATTGAGGAGTCCGTTCATAAGAAATGGGTGTATTTGGTTTTTATAAACAAGTATGCTTAATTTTTAGACTTAACTCTGTAATAAAAGAGTAATTAAACAAAATAAAAATAAAATATTGCGCGTGCTGCACCTTACACGTGATAAAAGAGAATTAGTGAAACATCTTTAAAAAAAAACCGGTCAAGAGCGAGGCCGACTCGCACACCGTGGTTCCGTACCATCATATATTAAAAAAAAGTGTGCTATTTAGAGACATCGTTTTATTTTTCCTGTAATCTTTACATGTACACATCACATAATAAATAATTTCAGATTTTTTTCTATGCAAACTTCGGAGATAAGGAGAACGGTATTTTTATTACGTTTTTCATCAAAAGTCAAAAACTATGCGGCCTAAAAAAACTTTAATAGTGTTAGAGAATGTGCAAACAGCTCTCTTTCATATGATACCCTACATGCCCTAGTAGCCCCACTTCGAATTTTTAAGACCCCCTTTCAGTCCCTGTTGCAAAAATATGTATATATCGGGTGTTGGGGAGAATACGACATTAATTGAAAAAATATATTCAGTATCGCGGTAGTAGTATGTATACCAAAAATTATCAAATTATAATCAAGGGTATAGCCGCAGGAATTTGTTTTTCCTTTGAAAATTTTAACACATGATGTGAATACCACGCAAGTTTCATTTAGGTCATTCACATCAAAACAATTTCATTTACCTACTTGCTAAAACAAAACCAAATGCAATGGTGCGGCTCGCTACTCAGAAATAATACAATATTGTATTGTATTGCTGATTGAATTTAGACCTAATAACCATGACGATAAAATTCCTATTATCATAAGCAAACAAAGGTTGCCGAGGCGCATTTCGTTTCGAAAACTAAGAAGCAAGGTTGCCAGTTCGACGTTTTTGTCTTAACAAAGTAAGTTTATGTTCAAACAACAATAGTTCGTAAACACTTCCGCATTCAAAAGATTTATTGTCTAAGAAAAGGATGTAGGGTTTTCCCTGGAATTTGCTCCTGGTCCACTGTCTAGTGCGTGACGTGTGTGCTACCCTTGTGAGAGGGTGTTTTTTTTTTAAATTTCGATTCGTAAGAGTGGTTTTAGCGCATCAACAATAATTATTGATTTTGTGTAAAATTGAAAATTGTTTTGTTGCAATTTCATACAGTGCAGAGCTTTAATAGTTTTACTGCTGTGTTATTGACAGATAATTCGATTGTGTATAAGTTTCAAGTGTAGTAGAGTTTGGTAGGTTACGGTACCTACCTAATGTGTAAACAATAGTGTGATAGTTACTTGCTGTTATTTCGTTGTAAGTTAAGTTTGGGGATTTATCAAAAATGAGGTTTATGCTTGTGATGTGAATACCGTAGAGAAACTGCTAGACAGAATTATTGACGCTTTTAATAAATTAAAAGCAATGGCTATCAGTAGTGACTTGTTAAGGAAAGTAAGAAACAATATCACAAGACATTGTCACATGTGTGTTACGAGTAAATGGTGGACAAATTCAGCAATTAAAAATTTAATTTAGTGTACCATGATTGAAGTAAGTTTTGATTTAATGTTTAATTAAGTGTTTTTAAAATGTTTTTAAAACGTGAACCGACTGATAGAAAAGTCGCGCCTGCTGGCGGGCGGCAAGCGGTGAGCGGAGCGGGGATAAATGCCGCGCGCCATTTTTTTTGTACATTGTACTTACATGAATGAAACTGCGCCTAAAACGGACGAAACGGGTGCGACGTTGCCGCTCTCACGTGCAGTGCCTACAAGGTCAGATGAGGTTAGTAGACAATATTATAAAGGATGTTGTTTTAAATTCTGATTAGTTTTGCATTTAGTTTGTTTGAAAAATTAGATTTTTTAATTTTGATGTAATACCTAATTTGGTAATGGTAAAGTGTTTTGGTTGACTAGTGCGGATCGTATATTCATTTAATGTCGTTATGTCGTCACCACCCTGTATATATATATATATATATATATTTTAATTTCATTCTTATTTGCAAAATAGTTGGGCAAACGTCATCTAAAACTATTCCAAAATTCAAGTTGATAGCATTAGTAGTTCTTGAGATATCCGGCTGTGACAGACGGACAGACAGACTGGGTAGCATCGTAGCATCATAAGGGTTCCTTTTTAACATTTTGGTACGGAACCCTAATACAGAATAGAAGGTATTTAGTGTGAGAAACAGAAACAGTTATATCATTCTTCTCTCTCATGTAACGTGAAATGTCCCTAAACGTGACGCGTCCTTGAAATTTCACTCTCAATTCTCGTCCAATTATCGAATCACCGCCTAAGAACCTACACTTCAATAAAACATATTTGTTATATAAGTTTGCCAAGAACTCTTCAAACTTTTACTTCGGTCGATATATCGACATCGGCAATTTAATCTACTCGGTTCACGCCCAACCCGAATGTCAGCTTGTCAAATTTAACGCCAATGACATGTTTAACGCTTATTGCCATGCACACTTGTTTTTTTTAGTTCACTTTAGACATTGGCAGAATAGTCGACATCGGCTTTACTTGCCGTTTATTTAAAATAAAATAAAATAGTCTAGTATGTTGCCATACTTAATTGAAACCATTAACTTTTTCAGGTGGCATTTAAAATATCAGGGTGGAACAAAAGTAATGAGACACTTGGTTTACGTTTTATAACATATTTTTTATTATTATTATACAAAAAGCTTAGTCAATGATGTAATCACCATTAGCATCTATGAGATGACTTCTTGCCAACGATCCGGCCATAGGAGATGTTTCAAAATGGGCCAAGTCTGTGTACACTACCTCAAAAAAAAAAAAAAAAAAATCCGTAGAATTCGGGAATAATACAGATAATTCATTTAAATGTATACTGTTGTGGTAGGGGATTGATATTTATCAATTATTTTTATCGACTCTCAACATGGCGTCTCACCGATTTAGTTACTCTATGCATAAAATCAATGACAGTAAGTGACGATCATTGATCATAGAAAGAGGACTGTCAGCTGTCACAACAGTGTCACTTCAGTCCTCTTCTTGTCATGTCAAACGTCATTAATCAATCAAAATGACAGCTTACCCCCATGATAGGTTTTTTTTTGTGTTGCAATTTCAAGTGTAATTAATTGTGGTTTACCAGCAAGTTAAGTAATTTTAAAGTAATTTGACAGTTGAGAACTGTTTTAAATATATTTCCCATTTTTATGTATAGTGTACACGTACCTGGCCCAAGGTCCATACATTTTGGAACATTTCCTTTGGATGCCTTTCGCTCAGAACTCTGATGGCTGTGCCTCGAAAAAGTTGTTCACCTCCGCTTCTACATCAAAGAAATCATTAAATTGTTTAGCCCGCAAACGTTGTTTCAGGGCTCTAAACAAATGATAGTCTGATGGGGCGAGGTCTGGAGAATAAGGTGGGTGGGATATCGTCTCCCAGCCCAAGTTCTCCTACTGTTGGCGAACAGCAGATGCGACATGCGGTCGAGCATTATCGTGTAGTAAAACGACGAAGACAAGTCAATGTATGACTTGTCTTCGTCGTTTTTTCTTGATAACAGCAGATAGTTTGGTGAGCTGGGTTGAATATTTGTCAGCGTTCATAGTTTCACTGTGTTCATAAAACAGCTTGCCTTGCGCGTCCCAGAAACTTTTAAGCGGTTCTTTTGACTCAGCTTCGGTTGAGTTGGTGGCGTTTCTTCTGGAGGCAGCCAAAAAGCACGACGTGTAACACTCTCGTAATATTAATCCATGATTCATCTCCAGTAACCAGATCACACAAAATCTCTTTACCTACGTCGAGGACGCAGCAAAAGTGATGGGCAAATAGCGACACGGACTGCACGACTGGCGTCTGTAAAGATGTGCGGTACCCACCGAGCCAAAACTTTTCGATACCCAAGCTCATGCAGATGGTTTTCCACGTCGTGGTGACTGCAGTTAAGTGCTTCCGCTAATTCACAGTTTGCGGCGTAAATTGTCATCATTCACTGCGGGTGGTCGTCCAGAGCGTGGCTGTCTTTCAAGGCTCCTGTCTCCTGATTTAAAACGGTCAAACTATCGGGACACCGTTGCATGACTTGTACTTCCAGCACCCAATGCAGTGTTGATATTGTCAGCTGCAGCCCGCGCACTGTGGCCTAACAAGTACTCGTATAAGTATAATGTTCGAACTTGTCGCTCGTCCATTTTTCTTCGAACTGACTAAACCGATTTTTTTGTATGGGTTCTCGTAGTTGGGCTCGAGAGGCCGTGACTACTTAACCAGTCAATCCTGTGGCTGCCTTAAGCGAATTCAAAGCCTCCAGCCAGGAACTAAACTGATCGCGAGGGTGACTTTATATACAGGGCTATTTTTAAATCATTAACTAAACTTTCACAGGGTGTTCTACCCATGAATATGAACAACTTTCACTATGGGACCAACTCTGAAATCGCAAAAAAAAAATCAGCTGTTCCATTTTGACCAAATAAGCGAACATAAATGTAGGGTGCGTTGTTGAACAGTGAACCACCCTTTTTTCTAAGTCATATAACTTGCTAGAAAATAAAGATAAGAATTTCGTTTTGGTGTCATCGTTTAGGTAATTTGTTACGGTTTCTCGGTTTTAGGTTACAGAAAGCCAGAGGAACAAACTCTGACCCATAAAAGAAGTATTAAAAAAAATGAAATTTGGTTCACTGTGTACTATGGGTAGTTTACACTGAACCATCCATATTTTAACAGTGAACCATAATATCATTACCAGTAAAAAATGCTTATTTTTTAAAAGAAATCACGCAGTTTTATTTTTAAAAAATCAAATAAAAAATGTTTCTTGTAACAAAAAGCTTAAAGTTATCATATAAACCTTTTTATATAATTAATAACTAGCCTTTTCGATGGTACCTACTATAATAAACAGTCTTCATTCATTTAGCTACCAGTTAAAGAACCGCGATAAAAGAACATCAAAATGCGTCAAAATAAATATGGTGTGACCATATTTAGTAAAGATAAGTTCACGTTGAAGGAATATTTAATCAGACGTTTTGTACCTGACGTATAAGGAGGAGGGAGAATCATTTTAATGTCACTCAGTTTCACAATTGCCATATCAGGTTCTATAGGAAACATAAACGTTTTATTAACACGATCTATTAATTTTAGTTACGAAACGCAATATTCATCATCACTTTCCGTTTCCAGAATCTTCGAATTAAAATAAGCAACCCGTTTTTTAGATTGCAACAATACAATGACATATTCGTCAATCATTGGCTTACGCTATAAATCAGCAAAATCTTCGTCTATAATTTGCTCATCTTCCTCATCCGATTCTAGGTCTGTTTCACTTTCAAGAATTATATCTTCCTTTTCACTCGTTTCACTGTCTTCGTCCAGTACAACTCTTATTGTTTCTCTTATTTGGTGTTTTTCTAATTTTACTTGTCGATGGAAGCATTTCATTTCCACATTCTTGTACAACTTTTCTTTTATGCAGACCTTTTCTATTTAATACAGCAGTACGTTCCTCAGCTATTCTTTCCTTTTCTGGCGTGTCTGTTGCTATCATGCTTTTGCCCAGTTTTCTACCTTTTCGTTAACTTTCTGAGGTTTCTGGACGGTGGTTTCGTCAAGGTTGAATAATCTAGGCTCCCATTTCAGCAACTCTTCCAAATTATTAAAAAATATTGCCACCGTCTCACGGTTAAATGAGGTAGCTCGTGCGAGACTTACAGCTTCTGGTTTCTTCACCGAAATATCAGGATGTCTTTTTTTGAAGAAACGAAACCATTCCAAACCTGACAATTGATCTCTTTCTCATGAGCTTGGTATTTTAATGCCATTCCGCTTTGCCATTTCGTACGCCACCTTCCTACATTCTTTGACGGTCAAACCGTAGAACATTAGTGCACAGTCCTTGTAGTATTTTAATAATATTGTTCATGTTCTTCATCACCATGTTCACGATTGTTTTTCACGTAACGGCGCAATGTAGGGTACGGAATTTTACAGGTTGTTGCCGCCGTCCTAATGGAGTAACCAGTTTGTACCATTCGTAAAGCTGACATCATGTCCTCTTTTTGTGTTTTCCTATTTTCCGCTACTTATTTTTTGGTCTTGGCATGCTAACACAAATAAAAATATAATTGATTTTCAAGATTACACTATCAAGGAACAGTAAGGTACACAGTGAACCGGTTCACTGAGCACTATGCGAACCTGGTTCACTGTTCAATACACACACTATTCAACTTTAACATTAAAAAAAAAACGTGATACACTGAATTGTCACAACGCAATATGCTCATAAAACGAATAAAACTACAATAATTTTGACACCATACAGCTTTTGTTCTTATAATTAATAACAAAATATAGAAAAATCGAGACACTTACGTAAGAATACTACGTTTTTTTGGCGAGAAACAAACAAACCGCTATCACACGTCACGCTCAAGCCGCGGCCGCCGGCTCACTGCGGGAGAGGGGAAGTGTGCCCACGAGGCAAGTATTAACAAGATCGGTCAAAGTGGCAACGTCGCAGTTTTCCCAATATGGCGGTGGTTCAGTGTATCTGGTTGGTTCACTGTTCAACAACCGACCTACTGAACAGCTGATTTTTTTTTTTGCGATTTCAGGTTTGGTCCCATAGTAAAAGTTGTTCATATTCATGGGTAGAACACCCTGTGAAAGTTTAGTTAATGATTTAAAAATAGCCCTGTATATATAAAAAAAAAATAACCTACACTAGATATAGAAACTATTGTAACTCACTTATAAAAAAATTAAAACGTAAATATGAAAAGGACCTATTAGTAAAATCAGTTGGGAATAATAAACTTCTATGGAAAAATATAAAGAACCTAACTTACTCTAATAAAGTTAAAGATCGTAACACCGAATTGCTAAATTTTAAGACATCGCCACTGGAATCAGTAAATTTTGTCAATAATCACTTCGCCAACGTTGGTAAACACTTAGCTCAGCAAATAGTGCCAAGTACTAATAATACACAAGCTGTCAACCAACCTGCACAAAGTAATACTTTTGTACTCTTAGACACTGATCCTCATGAAGTAGATCAAATATTGATGGGTTTAAGATCTGGTAGTGCCCCGGGATGGGACAACGTCCCGACTAAATGTCTAAAGTCGGCCCGATATGATATCGTTCCCATAATAACCCATCTTGCGAATCTTTGCTTTCAAAAAGGTATTTTCCCTGAGCTGCTAAAGCAATCAATTATTACTCCAGTACATAAGGGCGGGGGGGGGGGGGGGGGACAGAGACGATTTAAATAACTACAGACCTAACTCTATTCTACCGTCAATATCCAAAATAATTGAAAAACTTCTAAATGTTAGATTAACTCGATACTTAAATAAATTCAGTTTACTTTCGAACCAACAGTTTGGCTTCAGGCAAGGTTTATCTACGGAGGACGCGGTTTCAGCTCTAAGTTCCCTGGTAACTGAACACCTTGATGCTGGGAAGAAATGCTTAGCGGTCTTTCTAGACCTTAAAAAAGCATTTGACACCGTCTCTGTCCCAAACCTTGTGAACAAACTCGAAAATGCTGGAGTGAGAGATATTCCTCTGAAACTTTTCAGGGACTACCTATCAAGAAGGAGGCAGAGGGTCAAGATGGAAAAATATGTCAGTGAAGATGCGGAGGTGACATATGGTGTTCCACATGGAAGCATACTGGGTCCTACCCTCTTTCTTTTGTATATTAACGACCTATGCAACATGAGCATCGAAAATGCAAAAGTCTTGTCGTACGCCGATGACACCTCTGTCGTTTTTACTGGCAACTCATGGCACGACGTAAAACTAAAAACAGAGATGGGCATGGCCCTTGTCGCTAACTGGCTTAGTAATAACTTGCTCACGCTAAACACATCCAAGACGAATTACGTATGCTTTAGCGTGAGTAACAGGACACAACCAAGTGACGATTTTAACATAAAAATTCATGTGTGCGGAGATCCAACAAATAGATGTTGTGCCTGCTTATGTATCTCCAAAATTTCGCAAACTAAGTACCTGGGCATTGTAATTGATCAACGTCTATCATGGTACCAGCATTTGGAACAGGTTACAAATAGGGTTAGGAGATTGAGCTGGATATTTAAATCACTACGTCACATTGCTCCAAAAGACATAATCAGTAAACATAAATCCCCTAGAAACATCCTGAATGAGGTATACTTGGCTCTAGTGCAATCAGTTTTAATGTATTGTATCACGGTTTGGGGAGGTGCAACTAAATCTAAGCTTATATACTTAGAGCGAGCCCAGCGTGCTCTTATTAAGATTATGTACTTCAAAAACATATTATACCCTACATATTATACCGGCTGTTCCTTTGGGTTTTACCTAATTTTTTTTTTCCTAAACTACCCCAGTACTAAATCAAAATCAAAAGTCATTTATTCAAACTAGGCTGAGAATCAGCACTTTTTGGACGTCAAAATTACATAAGACAGTCCCCCAAAAACGCCCGCCCTTCACCACTTTCTAGTGCTTTAGCTGGGGAGAAGAAGTGGCGCAACAAACTGCCCAGCAGCACAGCTGTCTATTCACTTTAAAAAAATGAATCTATTAACACTGCGCATAAAAATTTAGGTACATTACGCAACACAAAACATTAAATTAAATTATTTGCTATAAGTAAGCTAGCACACGCCAATATACCAAAAAAAATCGAAAACTATACTCAAGCAGAAACAAAATACAAAACTAAAAACGTAAGCAGAACTTTATACCTAATTAAAAGCCTCCAGTAAAAAAGGGCGTGCCCACTTACATAATAGCCGTACATGTAGTCGTATCTCGAAGTCACAGATGATAAATTAGGACCATCGAAGTAAAATAAACAACGAGTTAAATAACTAATAACAAAACAAAACCAAGGTCGGCAAGACGACCAGTCACCACAAGCAGCACCCGTTCACGAGCATAACGCAAAGATCAGCCATTACCCCCATCGCCATATTTGAGGGAAGGAGACAACCCGGGTCGGGTTGTCTCGCCGACGCTATCGCAAGCAGTGACATCTAAGGGAGCATGACGAACTTGCTGCCGGTTGCTCAGGCAAGAAAACTTTGATCAATTGTCGAGGTCACTAGCTAACCACATATTGCAATACCACTCATCAAAAAATAAACATTGAAATGAGTAGATTATGTCAATAATAAATAAAAATAAATTGACCTTAAGAGAGAGAAAAAAAAAAAAAAATTAAGTATATGAACTCATAATAAACTGTCAGTAGGTAAGCTAATTCTGGAGTAAGAACATAAACATCGTCTTAAGTTCTACTACTATTCTTATCGTTTAAGTAATCCTTGATAGAATAGTATGCCTTTGGTTACAAAGAAAGGTTAGATTTTACTTTAGCTTTAAACGCATTGAAGGGCAAATCTAGCAAAGAAGAGGGTAGATTGTTATAAAAGGATATACCAAGCCCAACAAATTAGTTATGAACCTTATGAAGCCGGTGAAATGGAGCACGTAATTTGTCCTTATTTCTGGTGTTAACATTGTAAATATCACCGTAGTGGATAAATGTATATTTTGTCTAATAGTAGGCGAAGATGAATTGTGATGCCACCGTGAGAATACCAATATGTTTAAAAAAATCTCTCAGAGAAACTCTGGCACCGAGCTGGTAAATTGCTCGAACAGCTCGTTTCTGAAGAACAAATATATTTTGAATGTCAGCGGCTTTGCCCCAGAGCAGAATACCGTATGACATAACGCTATGAAAATAACTAACATAGATTAACCGAGCTGTATCAACGTCAGTGTATTGTCTTAATTTCCTGACGGCGTAGGCGGCTGAACTGAGCCTTCCCGCTAGGCTTGATATATGTGGGCCCCACTGAAGTTTGGCATCTACTGTTAAACCCAGAATATCTGCCGAGTCTACAGTTTTAAGCATCTCATTATCTAAAACGATGTTGGGCCCTAGATTTCTAACATTCGGTAAGGCAAACTTTATACATTTCGTTTTCTTAGCATTGAGAACTAAGTTATTTGTCGTAATCCAATCTGTAACCATTGAGAGTGCAGTCTCAACTGCATTCAGTATTGAGTTAACTCCTGAAGCCTTCAGGAGTTAACTCAAAACTGAATGCAGTTGAGACAGACGAGACAGGCCTGAAGCCATTAGAATACCCCGTACGTAGGTAATGCAAAATATAAAGTTACTTTTATTTTTATATTGGCCAAAGAAAAAACCTAGCCGAGGCAGGATGCCAATAATTTTTGAGCTCGCTTCGCTCGCTCTGAGATTCCACGATCTCCGAGTTATCAAAATTTTCTGCATAAGTCAAAAAAGTAGGTACCTAACTTCTTATTCTGTAAGAATTGTCAAAAAAAACCTACCTAAGCTTTCCGTTCGAGCTCGCTTTGCTCGGTCTTGTATCCTGTGTTTTCCTAATTCTCTAACGTTCAAAAGAAAAAATTAACATTTCCGAGGAGGGTTCCAAAATTTTTCGAGCTCGCTTCGCTCTGCCTCACATCCTGCATACACCTTTTTCTGCATAAGTTGACAAAAATCTCTAAATCAATGCACAGGCACAAAGACTAAACATTTTAGCCCTTCTACTCTCCAAGAGTATTGTAGGGGCGCCGCAGAAATCTCGCCTAGGGCGCCGGTAGTGCTAAAACCGGTACTCACTGCCTACGTAAGCACGGGAGAAGAGTTGGGGCCAATACACTATGGCCACGAGTTTTACCAACTGTAACGGGCTAGCGCTAGCCTCTCAAATCACATTATCAGGTTGGCGGAAAAGTCTTGCGCCAAGATATAAGACTTAATGAATTTATTGATAACTTTGTTATTTACAATAATTAATCAGTAATGTAATCCCCAAATAACTCTATTACTCTGGCCCATCTAGTTGGTAGATTGTTGATGCCCTGCGCCCTGAATTCCGGAGGCTGTGCAGAAAAGAAATTGTCCACTACCATTTTGAGGTCTTCGTAGTTTTGAAAAATTTTCTCACGCAAATAAAGCTTTAGTGGTCGGAACAAGTGATAGTTGGATGGCGCGAGATCCGGTGAGTACGGTGGGTGGGCAACCGGGGTGCCATCCAAGCTCTACGATTTTTTGTCGAGTCTCTGAAGCGACATGAGGTCGCGCATTATCATGGAGTAAGTAAACTTTTACACGTTTCGGTCGTTTTTCTCTTACTGCGTCAGCCAGTTTCTGAAGCTGTTCAGTATAAATGGAAGTCGTAATCGTCCTTCTCGCAGGGAGAAGCTCGTAATAGAGTGTGCCCTTCGCATCCCACCAAACGGAGAGAAGATGCTTGCGTGAGTGACGGTTCGGCTTTGGCTGCATTGGTGGCTCTGCGTCGTAAGGAAACCAGACGGCGTGCCGTGTGTTGTTATCATAGAGAATCCAGCTCTCAGCGCCGGTTACCAGATCTTCAAGAAACTCTTACCGATGTGGCTGAAAAAGAAGCGATTCACAAATACTAACTCTGTCAGTTAGTCCATCCATCCAGGATCCATCGTGCCATTACTTTACGATAGCCGAGTTTGTGTAAATGAACCTCGACCGCCGAATGATGACAGCCAAGAGTCTCTGCCAAATCACGCGTATTTATTTCTGGATTAGCCTTTAAACAGCGGAGTAATTCCTCATCGTCGAAGGTCGCCCAGATCGCTCGTGATCTTCAATAGTTATATCTCCCGATGCAAAGCGAGCAAACCAGTAACTTATCTTCCATCCTTCACCGAATGCTTTGCTGATGTTAGCGGTAGCCACACTCACGTTGTGTCCCTGACGCCACTCGTAAAAGATGATCGTTCGAAATTGATGTTCACTTATCATTTTCACAAACTAACCAAATCCTCACTAGTGCGCCTTTATATACCCTTGATATACCCTTCGAGAACCTTCTACAATATTCTTACGTATCCCAGATCAATCCTAAATATTCCGGAAAATTCTAGTAATTTACAATTTCTTGTGCAATATTTTTCCGCCAACCTGATAAATAGATCTATAATGTGCATTATCAAGGTCCATGACGCTAATACATGGGTACCTAGAACAAAAACTAGACAAATCTGGCAATGGAACCCAGGACTTCCTTCCTTCTTCCATCCTTCTCGGGTAATTTAATTCTTTTACAGCTTTTTCGCTTTAGGTATGGCAAGGAGCTAAAACAATTATTAATTCCATGTAATAAAGTAATATAATTAAACTATAGGTAGGTGCTTTCAGGTGAGTTCAAATGATTCATGATTATATAGGCAGGTAGACCTACTTGCTTACCTTCGATAAGTTAGATCTTTGTTTACACACATAGATTCTTCGCTTTCATTCAGAGATAGGTAGATATCGCTAAAAGTATTAATAATTGTGCGCGTGTAAGTGGAACAAAGAATAATATTAGTTGAGTAAACAGTAGCATCGTAAGTCACACTGAATGGCGCTTAAAACAAATCACTTTTCGTCGGAGCGGTTAAATTCAATGCTTTGATATCCGCCACCTGGACTCGTAGGGTTGTTGCCGAGTCTTGTAGAGTTTTAACAAAATATTTCTAAGCATGCTTTGTCTTTCTTGTTAAACTTCCGAATTACGTTTTTAGGGTTCCGTAGTCAACAAGGAAACCTTATAGTTTCGCCATGGCCGTCTGTCTGCCTGTCTGTGCACAAATGAGTACAGGGATCATTAGGTTTCTTTCAGAGAGCTCGTGAGGTTCCCAAATGTCGAGCTTTTTTGTGTACCCAGTTTTTCTAATGCGCCAAAACTGTTTTGTGGTCAATTTCCAGTTCTTCAGCTACGTCGTAACTATTGATATGCCGATCTTGCTCCACTTTTTCAAAAATGGCATCCATTTTATCCGTAATAGGGCGACCAGAGCGACGTGCATCTTTGACATCAAAATTTCCGGATTGAAAACGCTTAAACCAAATTTGTGCTACTCTCACAGACACTACACTAGGTCCATAAACATCGCAAATTTTTTTCGCGGCTTGCGTTGCATTTTTACCTTTTTTGTAGTAAAATTTTAAAATGTATCGAATTTCTTCATTAGATTCACTCATCTTGACGGTACGAAAAACAAATGAAAATCACACATTTTCCTAATTTGAATTTGGAATTATGTTCTTTAAAATTTAAACTTTCAATGATACCAAAACCAGCCAGATACAAATAGTATAGCCAAAGAGATTTTATTACAAGTTCATACATACTATAATGCGAAAAGACTTTTTCCCCAACCTAATATATACGAAGTTAAAAGGAAAACTATCACAGCTAATTAGGCTTTACGAGCCAACAAGTAATACTCAACCAACTTACATTTGCAGTTGGAATGTATGGGAGAACTTTTTTTTTTCACCTGAAATGTTAAGTTTGTTTCTGGGATAAATTCATGTCACCTTCGGAACCCTTCATTTTGCGTGGTCCGACACGCACTTGGCAGGTTTTTTTTTAAGAAAGGAAAGGATATAGGTCCCTGCAAAAATGTAAACTTGTACCAACACAACAATAATTCTATAAGGACGAAATACCTACATATTTTATTGTTCCAAAAAACAGGTACAGTTAACCACACATCAGTGGTAACAATTAGCTACTGACGGCGCCTCATGTCGAAGCATAGAGCTGTATGTTTTCATAGAGCTAGTGTTACCACTGATGTGCGGTTGACTGTACTTATTTTTCTGTATTTTTTTATAATAATAGCTACTATGTTTTTAGTGCATTTCTTTTACCACAGGCAGTAACAGAACAGAACATTTAATTTTTGTTCTCATGAACATTTCTGTCGTAGCAACCCTATCGGCATCCTATTTGCAGCAATTTGTCTAAAACCTCGCAGTTGGAAGCCGCCGGCCGATCATCTCCACAATTAGGGCTGACTGACGAGCTCAAACTAATATTAAACACCACCCTAAATTAGAGATCCACACCATCATCATCGGATGTCTGTACCTACCTACATTCAATTTATTTACAAGCGGGAACATTGAAAATGACAATGGGCACTGTTTCACTTACCTATCGCATAAATTTTATCTCATGTAACTGGTTTCAAAACAGTTTAAGGAGATGCTTGGGACATAGTGTTACCTACATATTCTGAATTAGGTACCAACATTGGTAAGCAAAGACCAATTAGATACCTACTTATTTTTAATTGCTTTAAATACTTAATTACCTTTGCAAAAGCTTCTCTAACAACCAAAATAATGTAGGTTGAGCAGCCGACAGCTAGGTTTACTGATGAGTGAAAAAAAACTTAAATGGTTAGTTACTACCTGATAGGATATGCACAGTTAAGTTAAGCTACGCTTGCCGCGGTTGGTCTGTGGATGTGTGACCATCTTTGCATAGCAAGACCCTCCGTGCCTCGGAAAGCACGTTAAACCGTTGGTCCTGGCTGTCATTTGTAGATCTTTGAAAGTTGTTACCTTCGGGTCGGGTCGTCAGAAACCCGCTAAAATCTGACAACCAGTCGTACAAAGGTGTATTGTATCATGTTACCCAGTACCTAATTGGTTTGTGGAGGTCAGATAGGCAGTCGCTCCATGTAAAATACTGGTCGTAATGGTCATAATTCAGCTGCATCCGCTTAGACTGGAAGCCGACCCCAACATGTTGGGAAAAGGCTAGGCAGATGATGATGAGATTTGCACAGTTATACTTTGAAGACCTGAATAGTACCAGCGTACCGTAATTGCTGTAGTAATTGGCCACGCTTTAGTAACTGGCCACTCATAAAAAAGAGGTAGAAACAAGGTACAGTCGACTACAGCGGCATCTACAAACAGCTTTGAGTGTGGCTCCTCATTGGCCAAGCTTTAGTAACTGGCCACTCATAAAAAAGAGGTAGAAACAAGGTACAGTCGACTACAGCGACATCTACAAACAGCTTTGAGTGTGGCTCCTCATTGGCCAAGCTTTAGTAACTGGCCACTCATAAAAAAGAGGTAGAAACAAGGTACAGTCGACTACAGCGACATCTACAAACAGCTTTGAGTGTGGCTCCTCATTGGCCAAGCTTTAGTAACTGGCCACTCATAAAAAAGAGGTAGAAACAAGGTACAGTCGACTACAGCGACATCTACAAACAGCTTTGAGTGTGGCTCCTCATTGGCCAAGCTTTAGTAACTGGCCACTCATAAAAAAGAGGTAGAAACAAGGTACAGTCGACTACAGCGACATCTACAAACAGCTTTGAGTGTGGCTCCTCATTGGCCACGCTTTAGTAACTGGCCACTCATAAAAAAGAGGTAGAAACAAGGTACAGTCGACTACAGCGACATCTACAAACAGCTTTGAGTGTGGCTCCTCATTGGCCACGCTTTAGTAACTGGCCACTCATAAAAAAGAGGTAGAGACAAGGTAATGCAAGCAAGCTCATGAATGAAAAGGTCGAAAAATATTTATTTTGTCAATTACCCTATTACACGCAGGACACACAGCGTATTACAGACAGGAGCATTGATCACACAGATCTTCAAAACACAGATTGATCACCACGCTTGCTCAACACACATGAAGTAGGTACTGAAGTTTCACTTAGTGTCCTCGTTTTTCTGCTTAGGCTTGACAGCTTAGATCAGCCAATTATATCCTACCTCTACTACTTTATTTGCTTACTATTTTCCCAACTTGTTGAGATCGGCTTCCAGTCTAATCGGATGCAGCTGAATATTAGTATTTTAAATGGAGCGACTGCCTATCTGACCTCCATAACCCAGTTACTGGGTAATAAGATACCCCTTGATAAGACTCGTTGTCAGACTTTCGGGCTTCTGACAACCCGTAACGACTGTCAAAGTCGACTGTCCACGAATCAGCCGGGACCAACGAGGCACGGAGGGGTCTTGGTATGTAAAGATGGTCACGCGTCGACGGGCCAACCGCTGTGCATATCCATCAGGTAGTAACTAACCATTTAAGTTTTTTTTTTCACTCGTGTGTATGATTTTTACTTGTGTTCGTAAGTTGTTCGTCAGATGGCGCTCTAGTAGTGTTTTACGAAGTATTGTAGAGGTGGGGTGCGGTAAGGACGGAACGAATGCTCAAAGGTTTTGGTCAGGGGATCGCCTTAATCTGATCGATCGACTCATGCGGCTATTATTATTTAGCTACAAGCCCCTCATCGCACCTACTAAGTACTTATTTCTATTAAATTAATCCTAACTAAACTTTTCAAAAAACAAAAGAAAAGTTATTCTAAACTTCTAAAGTGACGCAAGGGATCAATCCAGGGTGTATCTGCGTAGCACGTGTGTGTGACAGGGTGGAGTCGTTCGGAGAGTATTGTGTGTCGCGGAAGTGTGACCCGCGCGGCTTTCCGTCACACTTTTTGTACGAACACTTCGACGGCGCTAATTGCTTCACACTTTTGTGGGTTTGATTTCATCCATTTTAGGAAGAAGTCTTTTTTTTTTTAATTTTAAGTGGTTGTGTAAAACTTTATTGTTAGGTACCTACAGACCTATATCAAATCGATGGAGTCATCAATTTGATGAATCTAATCGCTCAGGTAATACCTCCGCTTATACCGTCGCGTGGAACTGGCTGACGTCTTCACGTCGAACCTTCCAAGTCAATCCTAGCTAAAAGCCTGATGCACCTGTTCCTATAGATACGGAAACAGCACAGCACCTGCAACCTACTCTACCTACTGCAGATGTCATCATCTACCCAGCCTTTTCCCAACTATGTTGGAGTCGGCTTCCAGTCTAACCAGATGCAGCTGAATACCAGTATTTTACATGGAGCTACTTACTACCTATCGCACCTCCACAACCCAGTTACGGGGTAATACGAAACCTCTTGGTAAGACTGGTTGTCAGACTTTCGGGCTTCTGACGACCCGTAACGACTGTGAAAGATCCACGAATGACAGCCGGGACCAACGGCTTAACGTGCTTTCCGAGGCACGGAGGGGTCTTGGTATGTAAAGATGGTCGCCCATCCATGGACCAATTGCGGGAAGCGTAGCTTAACCTGATCGAACGACCCGTGCGGCTGTTAATACTTAGCCACATGCCCCTCTACCTACTCCAGATTGTGGTGACGGTAGGTAACTCAACAATTCCTTTAAAATATAGCTGGTGCACAATATACAAGTTGATTTATGTTATTCAATATCAATGAATCTAGACAATCTAGGTGGCTTTCGTTCTCTAGACTTTTAAATAAATAAAAAATCACCCGTTGAATAAAGCCAGTGTTTCACAACCATGGGCTCTAAACAAAAATATACCAAAACGAAGAGCTATGTATTTCTTGCGTAAACCATCGTTCATTAGTCGAGGAGTAATCCTGAAGTTTGTTCGGGAGGGGCGAGTGTTGGCGCCGCCCAACCAGCCATACCGCCCGCCTTGCGCCCGCGCCGCTCAAATGATCAACGTCACGCCGGTAGACAAGAGAGCACAAACCACCCTTAAAAATTCTTTTTGTCATGTTGACCTAACCTCATCAATAAATATTTTTAAAAACTGTTCAAAGTTCGAAATTTAAAAAAAATGTGCTAGTGTTGTAGTGAAAGTGATATAAATTAGTGCAATATTAAAAATGCCTAGAAAACGAGTGAATCGGTCCCCGCCGGTTGAGAAACGGATTGACGATGCGGATGATGATGATTTCTATTTTGATGATACTCAATCAAATTCAGGTGAGTGGGGATATTTATTTTACAAATAATCTTTACGTACGTACCTCAATCAATCTGCCTACCTAAAGTTGGAATTTGGGCGTTTCAGGATTTTACCGTAGTTTTTTTTTAATGCACCCGGTGTATGTATACCATACTTAGTTACTGATTAAAATTATTACTAAACGTGACATACGCTAAAAGCACAAACCGTGCGAAGCCAAAAGAAAGAAAAGAAAAATTAAAATTATTTTATTTCATTATTTTCAAGCTTACGAGGCAGCTGCTTCTTCCTAAATACACCAGTCAGACCACGCACAATGAAGGGTTCCGTAGTTGAGACGAATCTATCCCAAGAACAAACATAACATTGTAGTTGAAAAACTTGTTCTCCCATACATTCCAACTACAAATGTAAGTTTGTACGCACAATATTGAGAGATTAACCATGTTATTGTAAGACCATAAGTATAAGTAAAACTTATAAGTTTTTCTATAATCTATACGTTTAGAACTATTTTCTGTACTTTTTTCAAAATTTTAGGCTCACAAGTTTCGGAGATAAGGCGGGGAAAATGGTAAATTTTCGTCTATTTTCCTTAAATCACTTTAAAACAGTTTATTTTAAAATGATAAAATAAGTATATTTGAGACCCTCACAGTAAGCCAAAACAGTATGCAAATCTTTTCTTTTTCTTATTTGCCCCCCAAAATTGATCCCCATATTCAAAATTCATTTATTTACGTTACACGTCCATGTTTGTGTCACAGAAATTGTGTACCAAACAGCTTAATCGGTCCAGTAGATTCGGAGCAAATCGGCTGTGACAGACGGACATACAGACACACGAGTGATCCTATAAGGGTTCCGTTTTTTGCAGAACCCTAAAAATTTATATTATTAAAGATACCTTTAATAATAAAACAATCAAACTTCTTTAACAAACTTTATAATTTGAAAGCACTTGGAATGCGTCCCGAAATTAATTATGATGAAGATATAGGTACTCGTAGGTACCTATTTACTTAAACTGCCTCATTTTATTTTTTATATTCTAATCAATTGTAATTTCGCTGCAAAACTGATTACTTACGTAATTGTCACATATATACTCGTATGTACGTAAACTCAGCCTTTTTCCCAAGGGGGAAAGCAGAAACTTCAGAACGCCCCACCTGCTACAATCCTTACTTATTCCTTTTGCTTCGTTTACGTTATCTCACGCCGGTAGCGAGTAAGTACTACGCACCTCACCTTTTTGAAGAACATCACTAATAAGTTCACATAATATATCAATGACTAGCTTCTACCCGCGATTTCGTCCGCTTGAAATTATATCCTATGACACTCGGCCATACTGTAGCTTCATATTAGTGAAAGAATTTTCGGAATCGTATCAGTAGTTCCGAAGATTACCCCTACATACCTACAAACAAATTGTACCTCTTTATAATATTAGTATAGATAAAGTAGGGAGGGACATTAAGAATTAAGAGCAATCCAATGTTTTAGCAGATAAATCACTAAAAGTGACGGCAATTGAGCCGCGGCATCATGCTCCGTCTTGCCTGCACTCATACATAGCATGCATACATTTTTCTCAGGTCGGAGTTCACAAGAGCCACAACACAGAAATGCTGCCAACGCACGGGAGCGAGCCAGAATGAGAGTCCTCTCTAAAGCATTTTGCAGGTTACAATCATCAATTAATTTCTTATGGCTAATTATTGTCCAGGTGACTAACAACTTAAAGGGCAACTAAGAATTGCTACTAAAAAATAACTTGGCAGCGAAAATGTTTCCGTCGGCACCCTGAGGTTAGGTTTGGTTAGGTTACTTTAAACCCTTTACACAGAAATAGGAGCCCCGTGTTGCGGGGCTCTGTCAACATAGGATGCAAGAGCGAGCGAAGGGCACCCCGAGGTTGGGTTTGGTGACCTTGTTCATGTTTACTTCTCATCAGTTAACTTGATAATATAACCTCAATGTATATTTTAAGAATTCCCATTTTTTACTTTTTATCCGCCGGTTGTAGCTACTAACCTATTATTTTTGCAACCGGCTTTAATTATTTTTTAATCCCAAATTCAGATTAATTTGTTGCCGCGTTAAATATATGCCATGTCTTATTACCGCTGAATGGAAACAACATTCACTGGTCTTGACGTAAACGAAACCTAACTATAGGCTCAACAAAGGCTTCTTTTCGTACCGAATTTGTCAGCTATATTCTTCTGAAAACTATTCCATCTGTACGGTATAAAGATTATCCAATAGAATTATGCAAATGATACCAACTACAACAGCTAGTTTTGTTTAAACTTCTATCTTTGAAGCAAGATATCTCTAAAATTCATAAATTAGCAAAGCTTCGTCTTTGCAATGTTTGCCATATTTTTAACATCCAATTCTCTTACAGACTGAAAACCACACTACCCTGGGTACCAGCTGACACAAAGCTGTCTAAACTGGACACGCTACGACTAGCAGCATCCTACATAGCGCACCTACGAGCTTTGCTACACGAGCCGAGATCTGCGCACACGCCGCCGCATCCACTTAGCCTGGTAAGGGAAGAGGCTGACGCATATTTTGGCGGGCCGCACCGCAAGGCAAAATGCATACTCGTACATTTTGTAAGAGCCATCGAACACTACCAAATGGGCCGCATCGTGGTTTTTAGGGTTCCGTAGGTACCTCAAAGGAAAAACGGAACCCTTATAGGATCATTCGTGTGTCTGTCTGCCTGTCGCGGTCGGTCCGTCTGTTACAGCCAATTTGCTCCGAATCTAATGGACCGATTAAGTTGAAATTTGGTACACGTAGGAATTTCTGTGACCCAAACACGGACGTTTTACGTAAATAAATGAATTTTGAATATGGGGGTCACTTTTGGGGGAAAGTAAGAAAATTTAAATAAAAATTTGCAAACTGTACCGTGTGACATATCTATCGAAAGAGCTTACTGTAGGGTCTCAAATATATATATAATATATACGAGTATGTCGGAGACGGTTGTCAAATACAATTGTGGGTAGTCAACCAAATTTGTTATAATTTGTTCTTTTATTGTTAATTTACGTAATTTACTATCAATGATTGTCCAATAAATCGGAACATAATTTATTGAGTACCCGGTGTACACACTAATTCATTTTTGGCAACATACTTTGATAATTCTAACCGATGGTTTTGTTCAAAACAATTGATCACATGTTACTTTGATTTTAGATGATTTACTTTGTGAAATCATCATTATTTATTTACGACAGTTATTCTAGTATTATTTGATTATTTTATAATGAAAGTCTTGTTAGATTTAGCACATTTTAGTGTTTTATATCAAGTAAACACGATAACGTACTTCCGTGTGTCATCGGACAGAGTTGTTGTGGAGGGATTGCAAGGTAGGGACATCGTCCTTTAAAAAAGCGTGCACTAGGTTTGCTAGTCAGTCTATCTTCGGATTCGAGTCAATAAAGAGCTCCCCTGCTCCCGACATTACTCTCGGTTTACTTGTACAGCGCTGCTGTATATTGACATACTCGTAGCTGTATTGGCTTGCTGATAGCGATACACTTTGTATTTGGGTGGCATAGGCAGCTATACGAACTGTAACCATATTGGTTTGTTCGAATAACTATGTTCCTCTTGTATTGTGTTCTTTTAATAGTGTAACTTTTGTAATTGTGTTTGCTGCCTTGTTTATCCCAATAAAATGGGAACTCCAAGCCCTGACGGCACTCCTGATCCTACATATATATATATATATATATATATATGGGGCTCCACCCCATATAAATCGTCGTAGATGTGCGTAGTACCCATTCATAGCACACCTACGAGACTTGCTATGAATAATAAGAGGGTGATTTATGGTTAATTAAATGACATTAAATTGTATTATAATGTGAAGGTACCTGAAGGAGTTCTAGCTACTGATCTGAATCTACCGCAAAAGACATTGCATAATTATTATAAAACTGCGAACACGACCTACCCTTAACATTCGGCACAGTACCAGAAAACTTAATAATCTATACATACAAATAAATAAAATTGAAGTGTCTGTTTGTAATGTCAAAATAACTGCTTTTTACTAAACGCATATAAAAGTATATACGGTACTTACAATTTGTAGAATTTTTGTCTGTCTGTCTGTCTGTTTTTTCCTGCTAATCTCCGAAACAGTTAGACTGATTTTGACGGGACTTTCACTGGAAGATAGCTGATGATGATGATTATAAGATACTCCTTATAATCATCATCATCAGCTATCTTCCAATAAAATAATAAAAGTAGCCAAGTTACCACTTGGCTACTTTTATTTTGGGAAAATAATTAGGGTTCCACGTAAGAAAATCAAACATCCGATTTAAATAGGGAAGTATTGACATCCACGCGGGCGAAGCCGCGGGCAACAGCTAGTATATAATAATAATTGATACGTTGACGTCGTGGTGGGCTTGCGTGCTCCAAGCTTTAGGTCTGTGCAGTGGCGAACTGTTGGGCAGTAGCGACCCCACGGACGACCCTATCTCCCGGGAGAAGTCTTGTTCTTCACCCCTGGCGGGCTTTATTGGCCGGCTGGAGTGAACACTGACAAGGAACAGAGCTCCCACCTCTTTCTTGCCTTTATTGGGCGGCTTGAGTAGAGATTCGCAAGAGTAAACGTGGTCAGAGGAAGTAAATATTCCAGTAAGGTGCTGGTAGGGATCTTGACCGTACTTCCCGTGGAATACCTCTTCACTCCTCAAGCACCTCAGGAAGTGTTGCCTTGTTGCTACGTCACTATGTGCTAGCGACCGTTTTCTGGAGCCCATTATTGAGTGTGCAAGTCACCTTCCTGCCATTTTATCCATGTATTACATATAACATTGATCAGGCAGGGGACATAGTCCATCCATAGTTCTGGGTAACCAAGACGTAAAAATTTATTAAACCCTGCCTCCTAAACTAGGATACCCTGTGTCATAGGAGTCAGTGTATGGAAGGTTTCAATTTCAGTCCATCATCAACCATCATACCCAGGTAGGCTTGACCGAAGTGGCTTGGGGCAGTGATGAGCAAGTGCAGGTTGTGGCCTTTAACGCATCTTTTTTATCAAGTTCACGACTTGCGTTTTCACATGTTACTTTTCTCTGAAGGAGCATACTTAGTAAAAGACATGACATGACAGTTTTAGAACACCAAACTGTTTAAATTGAACATTTAACTGCTGGCGTCCTTGTGCCGACATTTCCCACCTGTGCGCATTTTGCGTTAGTATTAAGTAGGTATTCAGTTCACTCACGCATCTTTATTTTTAGCTAATGTTTCTCTTCCTCATATTTATGATCTTAATATCAGAGATATATGTTATTGAATAGGTAGGAATGTTGCAAAATATCTTACATTAGGTCCTTGCAAAGATTCTTCCTATTCTTACTTAAACCAATGGAGTTTAACCATGTGAAGGGCTAAACATGAATGAGTTACGAGTATGCTATTAATTACTATTTTTTAATATGAATGAGCTAACATGAATCAACCAATATTTACTATGTTTAACCATTGATCTACTGACAACTGCGGATCAAAAACCGGCCCTTATTCCTATAGGTAGGTAATTTATCAGAATGTATTCAAGTAGGTATACCTACCTATTTCAATTAAAAGTTCCCATCGGGTATGCTATCCTATCTGTCTTAGGATTCCGTAGATACTTCAAAAGGAAAAACGAAACCCTTGTAGGATGACTTCATTTTCCGTCTGTCTGTCAAACAAGACCCTTTTTCAGGTGTCAAATTGAAATTAATATCAAATATGTAGGTCTACTATCCCTTTGAGCCCTAAAAAAAAAATCAAGCTGCTAAGTCTACGCAATAAAAAAATACGGTCATTTACAAGACATATTTTGAAACTTGCAAATAAATCCAGACCTATATGGTACGTATTTCCCGTTGACCTAGACTCATGTTTGACAAGAACCGAGGTCTCACAGTATGTACAAGTAAAGGAAAAAGTCCGAAAATCGTTAATTTGTGGTTTTATCACATTTTTTTTTAAATTAATTTAAGTTTCAATTACAAACTTACCATTGCTTTGAGTGGCGTAAATCGATGTATTGGAGAACATGACGTTTTTCAACTAGTGTTGAATTTGTTCTTGGGATAAATTGAAATAAATTCATCCCAACTACGGAACCCTTTATTGTTCGTGGTCCGACACGCATTTGACCGGTTTTTTTTATGTTACTTCACAAACACACAACGAAACAGCCAAACAACAAACCGCCTAAACATTCATCAACGTTGTTGTGGCGACAAGTTGAAACTACAAAAAGTTAGCACCCGTCCATTTATCAGAGAGGCGTGAATCTCATAATTGTTCACAATTTATTTCCTGTCACGGCTGTCATCCCCTTAATCGTGCAGAGCACGAGACTTGGCCGCAATGAATTACTGACGGTGTCACGGGCTCAGGGGCCTAAAAGGCATTTGCCAAACGCCGAAGCGCGAGCGCTGTCGTCGTAGGATTAGTGACACGTTCCACGAAGGTCGCATACTTGATCGATAGCCGGATTATCGGTTTATGAACGTATCGTTAAAGAAAGAACATTTTTCAAAATAAGAATAATTGTAGAAACAAATAAGAAACCATGTTGCTCTATTTGATGACGTCATGGATCCATGCTCTTATAAAATTGGACCTAGTTGTGTAGAAAGCAGCCATATGGCACTTTTTCCAAAAATGAGTTATAAATACAGTCATACTAATTTCGACATACCTACAAGATTTTTTGCAAAAACAGCCATGTCCACCATCGACAGAAAAATGCTTATAACTCTGTTTGTACTTTTCTCGACATGGCTGCCTTCTGCATAACACGGTCCAATTAGTGAGGTGGGTAGACAAAATCTGGGTTTAGCTAACTCTACTAGATTACTAGATATGGTATAAAACTGTTTTTTCTGTTCCGTGGTATAAACGGTCTGAGTTATTCTACAGTAGCTGTGTCTACAGCTTTTAGTAGATAGGCTCGGTCGGTATTTTACAAACTTACAATGTAGGCATGTAAGTTAGGATCACGGACCTATGAAAAAGAAACTGCTTGTTTATTTAATTTTTTTAAAGATTTGCATTTGTAGCAGTACAATCTTCGTGTGTGTTCCTTGGAGGACATGCAAAATAAATATTTTTTTGAAAAAACACTCCAAGAGTCACTTTTCCGACCCTTCCGTTGGAATATAAACAACAAAAAAGTATATCGGTACAAGTGGAACGAAGAAACTTAGAAACAAAAAGGTTATAACAATAAACAGGAGAGTTTTACACTGCACACACGAGCTGACCAAAAGTTTGCAGCTGTTACGGGTATAAATAAAGTTTATCTCCGGACGTTAAAGAGATGCTCCAGTTTTATTGTTCCCTGGCTGTTCCTTTGTCTTATTTACTGCTTCATTACGAATATAAGGAGGTTGTGTTTTATATGCATGTTCTCTATTTCAGATAGTTACATTTTACACGATTGCTACGCCTTCGCCAATAAATATTATTTGTTACGACTAATTGTTTTCATCTCCTATTGGTGATCCTCATATGCCTAGCCTTTTTCTAATTAGGTATGTTGGGATCGGCTGCCAGACTAACGTGAATATTGTTCTATCGTTTTTATAACATCTTTAGGCCTCAGGTAGGTATTATACAGGCCGTATCAGAAAGCTGTGGTCAAAAAGCCGCATCGTTTTTGACCACACCTTTCTACTACAGACCATCAAACTGAACAACATTTTTCATGGGACCAATATCGTAATCGAGAACAAATTATCAGCTGCCCCGTACAAAACTTCAATCCTAGCTACTCGACCCATGTATAGGACGACTGATAAGATAATTTATAAGTTTGTGCTAGACTCATTCATAAGTTTATTCCACCTACCTTCCGTACGAAATTGCAACGATTTACTTACCTCTTGGGCACACCTTGGGACATCTGTACCTTGGGTTCGATACATGTGTTCGTTAAAGATCCGACTTTGTTTGTTTGGCCATAAAAAGTGCGGTCAAATTATGATCTTGCAATAAACGGATCATCATACTTGTTAGGTACAATATTTAGCTAATTGGGTGGTCTTGTCAGTCATATTGAACTTAGCAGTCAAAGGCAATAAAGCCTCTCTCTCTCCGACTTCCTCCCTCTCTTCTCTCTCTGACTTCTTATTGCTTCCCGTAGTGAGTGAGACTCGTGTCAACCATAAATAGATATTGAGTGGTGTCTCATTAAAAGATTGAATAGACTTTCATGAATTGACTATTTCTAATAAGAATTGACTTGATTTTCTAACGTGTCCTAGACATGCGTACCTATAGGGTCTATCTATTCATACACGAAATTTGTTAAGGGGTCATTGTATTCATAATTATGCACAACTTTTATTATGGGACCAAACATTAAATCGCGAAAAATCTGATGTTCCCTACATTTATGTTCACATAACTCGTCAAAATGAAGAGATCAGCTGATTTTTTTCGTGATTTCAGGTTTGGTCCCATAGTAAAAGTTGTTCATAATGATGTGTACAATGGCCTTATATACCTAAAGGGTGTCTCAGTAAGAGTGCACTTTTTCATTTTAAAATAAAAACAAGTATTTTATGACAGTTGTGATATTTTTATTGTATTGTAAAGAAGACATGTTCCGATTAAGTATGGAATAAAATATCCGGAAAATGACCCCCACGGCTCCGATGACAGGCTATTACTCTTTTCATAAAATTTTCCATGACTTTTGCACAGAGATGTGGCTGTATCTCACCGATGACGCGTTGGATTTCTGATTTGAGCTCAGGAACTGTTTCGGGTTTATTCGCATAAACCCCGAGATATCACAACACCCCAAAGAAAAAAATTGCACGGCGTTAAATCGCACGATCTTGGTGGCCAGTTGACATCAGAAATTCGTGAGATAATGTGTTCTGGAAATCGTTGCTGCAATAAGTCGATTGTTTCATGCGCGGTGTTGCGCCGTCCTGCTGAAGCCACATGTTGTCCAGATTCATGCCGTCCAGTTGAGGCCACAAGAAGTCCGTTATCATATTCCTGTAACGAATGCCGTTCACAGTCACTGCAATTTCGGCCTCATTTTCAAAAAAGTAAGGTCCAATCACGCCGCCTGACCAAAATCCGCAACAGACAGTTACTCGTTGTGGGTGCATTTGTTTCTCATGGATTGCATGAGGATTTTCTAAGTCCCAAATTCGACAATTTTGTGTATTCACGAAGCCATATCGGAGAAAATGGGCATCGACTTCACTTTGCTCCATTACCCATTGAACGAATTGCCGGCGCTTTCCGTGGTCTGCTGGTTTGAGCTCCTGAGTTAGCTGAATCTTGTACGCATGAAGGTGGAGGTCTTTAGTCAAAATTCGCTGCGTAGTGCTTCGTGAAATTTGAAGTTGTTGAGAACGATACCGAATTGATGTTTTCGGGTTTTCGGCGACACTCTCGTTTACAGCAGCAATGTGTTCAAGAGACCGACCGGTCCGTTGACGCAAAGGATTCTTATTATCCATAATCGACCCAGTTTCTTCAAATTTTTTGACCACTTTTCGAATGGTTGACACATTAGGTGCACTTTCTCGGCTGAAAATTTGGCGAAGTTTGCGAGCGGTTTCAGCGTAACTTTCCCCATTTTTGTAATGGGTTTTCACTATTATAACGCGTTGTTCTTTCAAAAAGCGCTCCATTTTCTCTGAATAAACAGAGGTGACAGCTGTTAAATTTCAGAGTTGCCACTTGCATTAAAAAAAAAAATCCAATTTTAAAAAGTGCACTCTTACTGAGACACCCTTTACCTCAACAAGCTAACATTCAACCTTATTTTCAGGCATGGCCCTTCGCCTTCCAACACGGAGGTACACTCAGCTGCGCAATATCACAACGATGGAACGTCAATCCGCCAAACAACGACTCTTCAACCTGCCGAAACGTGCAGCCTCCTAAAGAGAACGTGCAAGACAGTCTTAACAATTGCGAAGGGTACCAAGAGTATCCTGACAATGAATATGAGGAACGGTGCTATGAAGAAATGTCCACGAACGAATCTAGCGCACATATGCAGTACTGCAATTATGGTTACAAGGATAATTACTATGATATGAGAAATGACACGAGGAATTCTTATGCATCAGATAGTATGATGAATTAATGTAAAATATAGGAGAGACTTGACCAAAGAATTTTTATTAAATAAAAAATAAACCCAACCCTTCGGGGATATAAGCCGTTATAATAAGTACAATATATTGTATTCCTACGTAACTTTTAGGTATGGTGGAATACCTACCTATTTATTTAATTCTGTAGGTGAAAGCTAAAGGACCTTAAGTCACATTTTATAAATTATTCAGTAGAGCTCATTAAAGATGTCTATATATACCCGAAATTAGATATTAAAATCGACCGTGTATAAAAAGTAAATAGTGTATCGTTGTAGAAAAAAATTATGATTATGAAGGTTTATTAAGCTATTATATTGTGATATTTTTTTGACAAATATTGTTCCTTAAGACTGTAAAAATAAAAATGGACTTAAGGTCCTTTAGCTTTCACCTACAGAATTGATTGGGCATTTTTATAAGAATTTATTTAATAAAGAAACTCATTCGACTTACTTTCGTTAATTTATTTATGTTTCTAGCGTTATTTTTAACGATAAGGAGGAATATTCCAAGTTGTCCTACAATAAGTCAGAAACCTTGAAGTTACGATGTAATTCATCAAGTTTTGTCATATCAAATGAGGCAGTAAATCGCGTTCTAAGAAATCGTTAAATTAAGAAAATCAACACACTGCGAACTTCAAAGTGAATTCAAAAGGATAACGTGTCACAGGCGTATCAGCTTACACTGCAGAACTGAACTTTAGAGGATACCTCGGAATTTATTCGTCGAGAAGGATATAAGTTTGCAGTCCGCGTAATAGTATTCTTAGTTCTTACACTAGTTTTCTGAAACTTATGTACCTATGTAGGTAATTGGCGCCAATTCCCTTGTTCACAAACTAAACTTAATTTAAGTTCAGTGCATCATTTTCTTTCATTAAGAAAAGGAAGATGATAAATATTAGTTTAGTAGACAAGTTTCGACGAGATTAACAAGTTGCCTACTAAAAATACATCAATTTACGTCAGGCGCTGACTAATTTGATAGAACTAAACTAATATTTATCTTCTGTCGTTTTCTTAATGAAAGAGAAAGAAAAAGATGCACTGAATTTCAATTTAGTTTAGTTTGTGCACAACAAAATTGGCACCATTATTGTATTGTATTACTTAAAAATAGCATAACTTCACGCCAGCATTCCCCAAAGGCGCGAAGGCAGAGGAGTTATGGCTCATTTCGCCAGTATGTACAGACGCCAGCAGGTCAAGCTACCCGAAACTCTAAAATTTTCCCAACCAACCTGAAACCTAATACTTTAGAGATAAAGTTGAAAATCTATTAAAGAAATTTTACAGATTGTAGTAGCTTGATGTGCTGGCGTCTGTACCTACATTGTCCCACTCACTTCTGCCGGCGGTGACTTCGTCCGCGTCTAGAAGTCGATAAAATACAGTCGTACTTACGCTGATAATGTAGCTTTCTACAAGTGAAATATATTTTTTTTTGAGGAGCTCTTGGCTAAGTAATAACAGCCGCACGGGTCGATCGATCAGGTTAAGCTGCGTTTAAACGTTAAAGCACGTTAAGCCGTTGGCCCCGGCTGTCATTCGTGGATCATTCACAGTCGTTGCGGATCGTCAAAGCCCGAAACTGAAAACCAGTCTTACCAAGGGGTATCGTATTACCCAGTTAGGACCGGTTGAGGAGGTCAGATAGGCAGTCACTCCATGTAAAACACTGGTATTCAGCTGCATCCGGTTAGACTGGTAGCCGACCCCAACATGGTTGGGAAAAGGCTAGACAGAGCTAGATGATGGTTAAGTATTGTTTGAGTTTATCCATTTCAAACAAACATACCTACATAAAAATGTTTTCTTTTATAATAATAGTTTAGAAGTTTAGATCGGAGGGCGAAACCTAGGAGAGGCAACAACAATATTATTGCTAATTTACGGTAGGTAATATACTATACCTACCTTGTTATACGTCCAGTTGGGGAAATTACTTGTTCAGCAAATTGATTAGCCACCAATTTAAATTTGTCCGTATAATTAAATCACAACTGTAATTCTTTGACATGTGTATGAAATGGCTATGACCCGGCAAATTGCCGTAACTAGTCTGTCGATTTGCTTAACAATTAATTTCCCTAACTGTACTTATAACAAAATACAATAGTATGAACAAAAAGCTTAAACCCCAACCACCCATTCTTTCCTACCAACGTTATTAATAAATTGCTGTAGGTAGGTAAATATTCAAAATTAGTTTTCTGTTACAAATAAAATGCATCAGTTTCATTAGTTCTAAACCGGAACACGTTTGTCGTTTGAGGTAAAGTGGTAACCCGATATTGAACTAAGTAGACGTCGAGAGCGACATCGCTTCGAGCCTGACAAAACAAACACGAGAATAGTCGCTGCCAGAAAAAATATTTCCATGCGTAAACCGCTTGTAGTTTTTGCTTTTGATTTTGTGTAGGAATTATTTGTACCAATTTCATATACCTACTTAATGATGCAAAAGAGTTTTAATTATAAAAACATATTCTTAATAAAAAAAAAATATTATTATTATACTTATTATTTTCCATATTTCTCGGGACCCTGGGATCCCGGACCTTTGGAAGGCGTACGAGGAGCTGAAGCCAACTCGCAGAGGCCCCTTACAAATTTTTAAATGATGAGGAGGCACCAACCGACGATTATCCCTATATGCGCTATGCAAATGCACCCAAGGACAACCCCCGGTTGGTGCAGGACTATTGCTGTACGTGAAAACAAAACATATTGGGCTATTGGTTTGGGTTGCTAAAGTGCATTGGGTTACTTAAACTATGGAATAACTATGTCCCCTGCCTGACCAATGTTATACAATTAAACACGGATAAAATGGCAGGGGGTGACTTGCACACTCAATAATGGGCCCCCGGAAACGGCCGCTAGCACATAGTGACGTAGCGACAAGGGGGCAACACTTCCTGAGGTGCGTGAGGAGTAGAGAGGTATTCCACGGCTATCAGGACAATCCCGGAAGTACGGTCAAGATCCCTACCAGCACCTTACTGGAATACTTCCTTCCTTCGAGCACGTTTGCTCTTGCGAATCTCCACTCAAGCCGGCCAATAAAGGCAAGAAAGAGGTGGGAGCTCTGTTCCTCGTCAGTGTTCACTTCAGCCGGCCAATTAAGCCAGAGATGAGGACAAGATTTCTCCCGGGAAATAGGGTCCGTCGGGTCGGTACTGCCCAACAGCTCGCCACATGCTGCCCTGCGGGTTTCTGTAACTCTCTTGGTCTGGCTCCTCATCCTAGACCCGTTCCGGCAAAGTAAATTCTACCGGCACAGACCTAAAGTTCGGAGCGCGCAAGCCCCTCCACGACGTCAACGTAGAGATACAGCGGTGGGGTTATTATTATTATTATTAAAAAAAAGCCTAATAATATCTGGGAGCTTCCCTATCGGATTTAATGTTAACACTGGGCGAGGGTTTTCCCAGATGTAAGACCTAGCTAGATCGATTTTTCGCCCCCGTAACAATATAGGATAAAGGTTCAAACATATTATAATACCAAACTTAATTATAATAATATATAATATCCTGGGACATTTCACACACGGTCATCTGATCCCAAACTAAGCAGAACTTGTACCTACAGACGCCAGGTTTCCATAAACCAGATAACTGATATACTACATACACTACTTTTATTTTTGTAAATACATACTTATACATTAGTTTTAGTATATGCGAAATCCGAAACACGTGTCTAGTATTTTTATGTAAAGAACCTATGTACAAAACTGTATAATGAAAAATTACAAAGTTATAAACATCCTGGTTGTCCGTATAAAAACATGGTCAGCACGCGCCCCGAGCCACCCGCGCGTGCCTGTACCTCCAGCGTTGTGCTACGCTCGCTCACGATTGTATTGTAATTAACTGGTCATAACAAGTATCGGCTATCAGTTGGTACAGAAATAAACATTTTTATTATTTTAATATTATTATCATTTATAACATTTTCCATCAAACTTGCAGGCTTTGGACTGTCGTAATGGTCAAGTGTAGGTAGATATCGTATTATTATGTACTTTATTCGTAAATGCAGCCGTAACTGATAAAATGAAGTCAATGCGATATGTTGCACCTTATGCCAACCCCTTAAAGTTGAAAGTGGATGAAAAGTGTTAAACATCGCATTACTTAACCAAAGCAGGCTGCAGGTACATACAAATAATAACTTCCTACAATTAACCATCTTGGCGTGTTTAAAAATGTTAATCATCACTATTTACTATAATTGATTTAATCGCTATTTACGAATGATTGGCGACTGAGTTATCACGGCTAGCGGCTGTCGGGGGCTGAACGGTAGCGTAGTCCCTAGATCTTTGTGTGACGGAAAGCATTGTGTAATGTATTCCACGATACTCCGATGCCGAATTGATCCTAGTAACAACACGAACTGCTAGTGTACATATGTACTATTTCTGTGTACTGGACGTTTGTGTATGAGAAAGACACAGTTACACAATACTTTTTACATACGATAAGTACATACACGAGCAACCAAATAACAACTGTAGGTCCACGGTCCACTTGCGAGGAGCATGACACGTCAACACGTGCGTGTCAATCTGTAGCCTCCGGGAGACTGAAGGCCGGGGTGGTTTCACCCCCGCCTATTGTGTTGGTGGCGTGCGCCGTGATTGTCGATAGGCACTTAGTGTCACTCGGTCATTGACTTATATCGCTCGGTGTCCAACCTTTTTAAATATTTTTTTGGAGAAAATATAACATGTTGTAAAAATTATTGGAATCGGTTCAGTTACTTATTCTGAACAAATTATATTCAGGTTTCGCATATACTAAAAGTAATGTTGTATAGATAATTACATCCAAACTCAGAACAAACTGACATGTTCATGCACACAAATGTTTGTCCTGGATAGGAATCGAACCCACAACCTGCGACATGATAGGCGGTATCTTAACCAACCACCCCAGCTGGCCTGTCAAACTTCCTTTGTATTTATCATTTTTCTGTAAGTTGTGTAGATTAAAGAATAGTCAACTTTAGCAGGTGAAAAGTTTATTTTGTAAGTATTCATAGGTAGGTATGTATTATGCCAGAGCACACTACAAATATTATCGTTTTACTTATTTACAACAAAATAAATGTAAAACTTAAGCGAGGCATGTTTTGGTAAAATTTGTTGAAATAATTACACTAAGGGCTAATTTATCAATCGTCACATAACTTTTATTTATGGAATAAATATGGCGGTTTGACAGATTTTTATAGAAAATATGTCAATCTGTCATATTTATTCTTCAGATAAAAGTTATCTGACTATTGAAAAATCAGCCTAAAATTTACAACTAAAGCATATTGTTAATTGATTTCAAATGATCTTTGATACATTATATAACTACATAATATGGGTAAGCGGCAGTAACACATCGATCAGCTTACAAAGCTAAAACATATTAAAATAAAATTGTACATTATCTAGGAAACATTTAAATTGCTTTTTGTGGCTTATTATTTTCTAATTAATTATAACGCTTTCGTTTTTCTATAAATTATTACTAAATCTACTGCTATCCTGATAAGAAAATTGTTATACGACAGTATAAATTACACACGATTCAGTATCGAACGTATTCTAAGTTTTGCTCATTAAATTAATGTTTTGGACATTAGCTTAGGGGGTGTTCATTAAGTACGTGAGGCGATTTTGGCGATTATTCGACCCTTGGTGCGATGTTGTGAAATTTGGTTTGACCAATAAATCTCAGGTGAGATTTTTCAAAATGCGTATTTTTAGTGTAAATACTTTAAAAATTACGTCATATTTGCCGAGACCCCCCTCTCCTCCATGTGAGATTGGGCGAGAGTCGCTCGAACCCCTAAACGCCTCACGTAATTAAAGAACACCCCTTACGTGTCAATAAATGGTAGAACACGATTACATGATAGTGATTCTGATAAGTATCCTAATTCTACCTTTAGTCCTAGTCAGACACTCGCACTACACTCGCACGCAACACGCATGAAGATGAATTATATTCATTCCTCGCACTAACTATACTAAAGCATTGTCGCCTGTAATAATAGTCAGATATAGTATACATTACATTAAAATATTATCTCTACCATATTTTTGGTAGCCTCCTAGCTTTGAATTCACGCTAAACTTAAACTAAAACTTTTCAAGTTCAATTTTCATAACACTCCTTTCGAAGTGTTCCGATCCTCAATAGTAATTTATGCCTAAATTCATTTAAAATATTATTTTTATATATTTTTTTAATGTTACTCTAATCAAGCAGGTATGTAGACTTGGAAAGGGTCTCTTAACAATATGAGTATGTAACTAGCGGATTTCACCAATGAAACTGAATGCGATCAGCACATCTAAGCCGAGTTCAAGAGCTGTCAGTGTCAATATTCCCAAGAAAATAATGACAGTGACAGCTCTTAAACGTGGTTTACGTGCTGATGGCGTTCGGTTTCAATTGGTGAAATCCGCGCATGTATTCTTGTTTTGACAATTTCGAGTACTAGTAAAATTATATTTATTTAAACTTTTCTAGATAGCCAACGTTTTGCAAACACTGGTTTTCTTAGAACATCGGACTAATTATAATTTTATTAATTAATTCATATATGAGAAGGACTTCGTTACGAGAGCCCTGTTTCGAATTGATTTTGACTAAAAATTTTATCATAACTGTGTAAAGTTCAATTTCATCAAGTTTTTCAACAAAAAGAAAATATTTATTTCAAAATTACTTCTTAAAAATTAATCTTTTTTTTTTCGTAAAATTCATTACCTCTTTATCCGCCGTCTAAGCGGCTGAAATTGTCTAATTTTTCTATTGAGATATGTCCACACTTATTTTTTAGTCGAATTAACTAATTTCATTTTGACACAGTCAGATAAATTATTATTTCATTTTTTTCCTGCAAATAATGAATGTTTTTAAAACAGCATTGCTTACATAGGTAATTATACCAAATATTTCACTCAAAAACTTTTCTAACACATTCACAACTCCGCTCAAAGCCTATCTTTCCCGAGACTACCATTATAGAAAAATATATATAAGAACATTATATATCAGAGTATTCGTTAAGCCTAAACGCTATACATTTCACACATTATTGCATTGCTAGTTGTATTACATACTAAAATATTGTTGCATGTTATTCGCTTTATACGAGTAATGCAATATAATTCATATTATATGTAAGAATATATACGGTTCATTTTTCTTGCGAGATTTTCTCTCATCGCAAGTCATTCACAGAACCAGTGCGACTGAACCTTAATAATTATAAATATTGGATATCGCAACACAATTCCTTATGGGGATGCGCTAACGTAGCCCGCGAAATTGCAATTTTATTGCGATTTTTTGCAATTTGCAGATCAGTAAAAGATCAAAATAATTATGATTCACGACAATAAAAATCATATGTATTTAAATAATTTTAACCATAAGAATCTTCAATCTCTCTACACTGACCTGCAAATTGCAAACACGTAAGATAATTTTAATTTCGCGAGCTACCACAGCTGATGGAGAAGAAGATGATGGAGTTCTCTCTAATCTGTACATTGCAGCAAAATAAGCTTCGATAAATAATTCTAGTCGTAAGAAAATAGACAAGACTCCTACAATTTTCCGCGCAATTACGTATATATTGAGCAAATCGTTTACAAACTGCACAACTTGTAGAGAAAGTAATCTTAGGAAATAAAAATATCAACGTCTGTCTGTCGCAGAACCAAAATATTTAGTAACAATACATAGTTGGTTAGGTTCAAAGCACACTCCATTCGACTTTACCGAGTTTTTTCAACTTGAGACCATCAGAAAGCACTTTTTGGGACTTCAATAACTCTCAGTAGCCAATAGCAAAGGTGAGACGTAGGTATTTATTTGGATGCAGCCATGATGCAGTAGTAAGTTTTCAGATAATCGTGCCATTTGCGCATTTCACTATTGCAAGGGTAGTAGTGGGGTTAGTATTGGTAGAATGTGCTACGAACCTACATTTCTACAGGGTTATTGGAATTATATAGACAATCCATTAAGGGGATGACTCCTATGCAAATGTCAACCATTTACGATTTTTTTTTATAAATTTTCAAAGTAGTACACCGCAGATATCTTCAAAAAAAAGTACTAAGTATGTAGAAAATGGTCGACATTTGCAAAGGGGTCATAAGGGGTAATTTGGTTGGAAATGACCTCTCCTACATCCCCTTAATGGATTGCCGACATATTACCAATAACCCTATATATATGGTGACTGGTAATTAGTGACCGATACTTAAACACATGATTGTACTCATGATAACAAACAACTTTTAATATTGGACCAAACCTGAAATCGCGAAAAAAAATCTGTTGCTCCCTACATTTATGTTCGCATAACTCGTCAAAAAGTGACGAACAGGTGATTTTTTTTGCGATTTCAGGTTTGGTCTCATAGTAAAAGTTGTTTGTTATCATGAGTACAATCATGTGTTAAGTATCGTTCACTAATTACTTATATAAAGACATAATAGTCTTCTTGTAAAACATAGATGCATTAACAACATACAGTTTCGCCCCTTGCTTGTGTCGCATACAGAGTATTAGTATACATAATTTTGCATGCTATGGACGTCATAGCATTCGTGGCGAACAAATACAGAGTACCTATAATGTACCCGTTTATAACCTATACATACATGCAATATACGATGCAAGTCATATATACGTTTCTTATAAAGTCTATGTAATGGGAATACCACAAGAAACAAGAGTAAAATAATTTTATTGCCAGGAAAAAATGACGTGATTATATTTTTTGCCATTTGTTAAAATAAGTAGGGTTAAACTCATAACAGTTGGATTTAAAGAGCGAAGGAATCTCACGTGTAATTTACCTCAGTGTGTTTGAACCCTAAAACTGTCGTATCGAAATTGCATCTCAATCTTAAAATATCCAAGTAATATGGGTACATTTTACAGTTTATTATAAAAATATGTACTCTATGTTTTTTGTGGTATTCCATTACAGAACTTGATTACACTTATACACCATATAGAAAGTCCCTGTAGAATGTCTTTTACCATGATTAAGAGAGCTTTGTTGTGATTTTCAACGTTACACTAAAGTGAATTACAAATGTATTGATATATTTAGTTAATTTACAAGCTACAAGTTATCATAACTATATTATTGGTTATTACATTGATATTTTGTGCGTACCGCCATGATATAAAAGAACGTCAAATGAAAAACTCACTTTATTAACATACAAAATAAACATAAATTAATTAGATATATAATTTAATATGACTTAAAGTATCGATTCAAATCCTTCATTGCATTAAATACAATAAATTAAAAAGAAATTGTATACATTTTAGATTACATTGCTCAAATCCTAATAAGAATTGTATAATAATGAAAACGTTGCATCAGCAATATGTAATTAAATAATGGATAAACCGATTAAAATCATTTAATCAAAATAATAATTGTATTTACAAGAGTCGTTATAAAATAAGTCCTAATTGTTAAAATAATTGTAGTGGGTTTTTAATAATAATAATTTAATTATAATTATATAGCAGTCGTAAGACGTATCCGTAACGCAGCGTGTAAAGCGGGCGACGACGTGGTATCGTCGGACTTACTCTCCTGTAAGCTAGAAGTGGTACGGGTTGCATGCTGCGACGGATACCGACTACCTGCCCGAGAATATGCTGATCGAGTTCGACGCGGTGCGCTTGCGGACCAGCGTGGCCTCGACTGGAAAGAGGAAAAAAAAAATTGTACAAAAAAATACCGATGTAACATGCCAGTGTGCTCCAAAAGTCCAAATAGTGACATCTAAAAGAAAAATCTGAATTCCTCATAAACAGGGGTACTCGAAAAATCCCATGCATTTTCTTGTTTTTATGTTGTTGTCATATTTAGAGTTTTCTGCCGATGGAGCTTCAAAAATTCATGGCTTTTTTTTTGTAGTGTATTTTTCAGATTTTTTTTGTGACATGAAGGTCTTGATATATGAACTACAAAAAAAGATATGAATTTTTGTAGCTCCACCGGCAAAAATCTCTAAATAATTACAAAAAAAAAAAAAAACTCGAAAACTACAAAAAATCGTGGAACATACATGGGGTATTTTCGAATACCCCTGTGTATGAAGAATCCAGATTTTTCTTTAGGATTTCACTATTTGGATCAGTCTGTATAAACATCACTCTTCAACGTATCCAGTGACAGCGACCCAAACTGATTGTTTATTCCTTTCGGAATTATGTTGCCATGATTACCACATCCCCACGCTTGGCAAACAGACTGGTAACCGCCAGTATGACTTACGAAAGCAGCTGCTCACCCTAACCCTTAGCCAGTTTTTTGCAAACATTGAACCATAACTTACTCCAAGTTATTCCTGGCTAATAATAATCCATGGCTTCCTGCGGAGGCTGTAATAAGCGTCTAGGCGTTGTTGTCAAGTGCTTGGACCAGAGAGTGCGCCTGGTCCCCATCAGCATTGGGCCTGCCAAATTTTAATCTGATGAATCTGATGATTACGGAATTTTGAGACCAGAGCCAATGGAGGGGCTCGTGGAGTCCTGGCTAAACAAGCTGCGACTGGCGTGGCTCATTACTGAGGTTTAAAAAAAGCGTACATCTTTTACTAGTACATAGTTAACAGTAACCGCACTAGTGCAGTAATATAATGTGAAAAGCACGCGACATTGTATTAAGATTAAGATTACCTATAAGCGGTGGAATGAGGCAAATTACAAGCAGGTGTGTTTAAAAAAATATTTACTAATATTCAGCCGACTTACTGCATAAGTCGTCTCAAGTAAGTTATTGAGAAAAGGCCAGATAATGATAATGGAATTACGTACGAGATGACTAGCAGAGAATGTAGGCTCTTACGTCATGAGATTCTATTTACTCTGGCTATCAGAGGTCTGCTAACATGCTCTACAGTTTAATAAACTTGACGTGATCCATCATGATTGAGGCCACGTTCAGGAGTGACGTAGAATGTGACGTAGGTGTAAAATAGTTACCACCACGCCTGCTCAGCAACATTTAACTAATGTGTCATGGGAGTTAGTTTCCTGGTGCTAACAGCACCACCACCTTTAATTGTTAATGGCTAGACGTGGTCCGTCATCACCATAGGTCACGTTCAGCTGTGACGTTAAAGGACGTAAGCTACATGAAACAGTTGCCAACACGCCTCCTTAGCAACATCTTACGCACGATTGCCGGTTTCAAATAGTGGATTGTATACTCAATGAAGGTGTAAATTACATTATACCAAAGCACATGTGACGGGAAGGAATACTTGTCATTTCACAACTTAACGTTACTGTAACTTAAATATCTGAAAATAGGTCATTCGTGGATCTTGGACAGTCGTTACGGGTAGTCAGAAGCCCCAGACTGGCAACCAGTCTTACCAAAGAGTATCGTATTACCCTGTAATTGGGTTGTGGAGGTCAGATAGGCAGTCGTTCCATGTAAAATACAGTTACATCCGGATAGACTGGAAGCCGACCCCAACATAGTTGGGAAAAGATTAGGCAGATCTCAGTATAAACAGTTTCAGTTTGTAGATGTTTCAAGCATAGAAAATTCGTTCTTAAATTCCTTCCATTCCATCAAACGGTTGGCCCGCAGCATCCCTTTTAAAACTGTTTGCCAATCGTGGTAACAAAAGAAATTCACCAATCAGTATAGATTAATAGATTCTAGAGCTGATTTAAAATTGCAAGCGAGAACTCGAAATGAAGTGATTTCATACCCACTATGGGTACAAATACCTTGCAAAAATGTGCTTCTTCACTGCTACGTCACGATCAACAGTGACGAGTATCTATTACTGAATTGTTTAGAAATATCACAATATTGCTCAACTAGTAACAAGTTATCATCATTTAAGAGATCGTGATAGTCCTTGTTTAGTGATTACCACAAGTGATTAATACCTTTACTTGATGTACAGTCAAGGCCAAAACATATACTCCTACCAAAGTCAAAAATCGAGAGTTCTCAAAGTTCCTATCCATTCAAATGATATTATGATACAAGTCACGGAATTATACAGGGTGTAAGGGACAGCCCTCCGCAAACTAACAGGGTGCATTCAGCTCCTTATTTTGAATCATATTCCACCGGAAAATTACTTAGGCAAATTTTCATTTTTTTAAATCGTTTTTTTAGTTACTATTTATTCCCTTATTTAATTGTAAAATTACATTCTCTGTACCCAGCACTTCATTTATGTAAACAAAACAGCTAAAATAAAAACAGCAGTGGATGTTGAAATACTCTAACGAACGACGCGTGAAATCAGCTGTTCACTTTCTGCCTAGTTACAGAGTTCATCGAACTCACCGCATACCTATTACCTACCCCTCCCAATCAGTAACAGACGCTCCGCTTTGTGCACAAAAACACAAACAAGTTTATTGGATTCCCATAACGTTTCTGACATAATTTCATGTACCAGTCATCTTGACATGACAGCTGGCGTCATGACATGACAGGCCAGCTGGCGTGGTTGGTTAAGATACCGCTTATTATGTCGCAGGTCGTGGGTTCGATTCCCATCCAGGACAAACATTTGTGTGCATGAACATGTCTGCTTGTCCCGAGTCTGGGTGTAACTATGTATCTATATAAGTAGGTATCTATGTATTTACAAAAAAAAAAGTAGTGTATGTAGTTTATCAGATGACCGTGTGTGAAATGTCCCAGGATATTATTATAGGATATTATTATTATTATCTTAGTATGATATACTAAATTCACCCCATCAGTCTGCGGAGGGCTGTCCTTTACACCCTGTATGAGCGATATTGAAAATGCATAAAACCTCGTACTTTCAATCAATAGTTTAGGAGAAATTCATAGTTGATTGCCTCTTAAATGTACTCATACATATTGCCCTTGACTGTATCTACGTAGTACCATGACTTGGACAATTTCATGAGACAGTACTGTTAAAAGTCATTGACACTTGGATCATGATATTTTGCGTCAGAGCAGAAATATAACTAGCTTATTATGAATATGTAATTGTGCTTAATTCTTCATAACATAAGTCTGATTTATGGTATGGATCAAGTACCTACTTACGTCAGACTGCTCACTACGGCGAGGGTTCAAAGTACTCCTCTCAGAACAAAGTATAATTTATACCTATTTTTTTTTTATTTTAACAAACATTTATTTTTAACTCAGGCCAATTATAAGATGTGGCCTTTGAGTTTGTATTATGTTTGATATATTGTTGTGTTAATTACATGATTCTTCATCCATATTTTTTTTGTTTTTATATTTGCAAGCATTTATTTTTGCCCAATTTTATTATAATATTAGCTTTTGCCCGCGGCTTCACCCGCGTAGAGGTCTTACCTCTCGAATGTCTTATGTTACACAGTTCGACATAAGAAAAAATGCTCCAAGTGTCTTAAGTCGGACAGTTACACTAAATTGATAAGTGAAAATATTAAAATGACCTTTATGATAATGTAATCCTAATACAGCTTGACAATTTCAGTCAAGTCAATTTAGTCTCCGACATTCGAGAGGTTAAATTAACCCACGGAAACGTACTACCGGGATAAAAAGTATCCTGTGTTAATCCATGTTATAAACTGTGTGCCAAATTTCATCCAAATCCTATTAAAAGCATAATACTAATAAATTCAAATATTTCCGTTAATTCATGCAAGCCTAGTACTTTTTGTTAGGCTTACTGCTCAGAAATTATGCACAACGAGACGTGTCTTGAATTGATAATTATACTATCTTAAATTCATACAATCCTAGTACCTTTGTGTTACAGAGGTATTTCTTTCAGTCTTGCTAGGTCCAAACTGACATAACTGTCTTATTTATAAACCGATTGAAATAAAACAAACACTAAATATTAAGGGACGCTTACCACAATACTTTAGTGAAAACCGCACCCACCCAAATCTGTTAAGGCGTTTCTGAGATTAGCGCGGTGAAACGCACAGACAAACAGACAAAATTTCTAAAAATCATTGTTTTGGGTTCTATTGCGTTAATAAAGACTGCCAATAACAGTTTTTCTCAAATATCTTCCTTGTACAGACAGCGATCAGTTACAATTTTTTATACACTCCTTTGCAAAAAAAAATGGGCATCTTACAGTCATTGGCTTTCTATGGATAATATTAATATTTTTAGTATGACATTAGCATAAATTACTAGAAATTTCTTATTATCAATGACACTATAGTTTTTAAGACTTAGATCCTGGAATCGGTGTTTTAGTCAATGTAAACAGAGAGCCGTGTTAACATGGACATTTTTATGGGTATAATGAAATTAAGGTATAAAAATACTCGTAGGCGTACCTACAAGTATTTTTATGTTATTTTAATAAAAAAAGACATTAAAAAATAAAAATTAATAACGAGTATATACCTCCCCTTGCAGCGATTGACAAACTTTCCAGTCACAAACTCAAAAAGGGATTATTATTTTTAAAAACAAAAGTTTCCAATTAGGAATTAACTTTTTTTTCATAACCAGACTATTTATTAAGTGCCAGTAACATAGTTTAGCTATTAAAACCTCTTAGAATAAATTATTACCAATAATGTAGAAAAATCAATGTTTTTTTTTTTTTTTGCAAAGGTGTGTACCTATGTATAGTTATGCAGACTTTGATACTGGTTTTATAAATAAAACTGTTTTAATCGTAAGCTAACGACGTTATTCATAACATCAAGGCACGCTTTCTGATTAAAGCCTTAATAGAAACCAAGTTTTTGTGTGAAAATACTAAATTTTTTGTAATATTAATGATCACCGTTCCAAGAATAAAAAATCTATACACAAATACTCACCGCAACAAGATTGTAGTCATCTACATTTGACATTCTTATAAACGTCTTGGTCGTCGTGCGTGGCGGCGGCGAGACAGTGCGTAATGTCGGGAGTCACGAGCTGGAGGGAACCTTCTCTAGATGTAAGTAACAGACACTCACTGGTAGAAGCCTGCAGAGTGACCGGACTCTTGATAGTCTGTTGTAAGACAGCGAGCCAGCCGTCGCGGTCCTCGTACGTGGCGGCGGCGAGACAGTGCGTCCTGTCGGGAGTCACGAGCTGGAGGGAACCTTCTCTAGATGTAAGTACCAGACACTCACTGGTAGAAGCCTGAGGAGTGACCGGACTCTTGATAGTCTGTTGTAAGACAGCGAGCCAGCCGTCGCGGTCCGCCTGCGTGGCGGCGGCGAGGCAGTACGTCCTGTCAGGAGTCACGAGCTGGAGGGAACCTTCTCTAGATGTAAGTAACAGACACTCACTGGTAGAATCCTGCGGCGTGACCGGCCTCTTGATAGTCTGTTGTATGACAGCGAGCCAGCCGTCGCGGTCCTCGTGCGTGGCGGCGGCGAGGCAGTACGTCCTGTCAGGAGTTACCAGCTGGAAGGGGAACCGCGCGTCCTTGCAACCGTTGCCTGTGTTGGATACTTTGATGCAGTAGCCGTTGGATTCTTGGCCTATGGAAGGTAAAATGGGTATGGTTAAGTGAAGACTATATCTTAAAAAAATGGGTCAGTCTAAAATTATCTAAATCTGTCGCCACCTATCAGTTCATTATATTAAAAAAAGAGACGACCGATACGTTTGAAAAACTTGTGGAAGTATCTAGGTACTCTCAGGACTCTGATCGGACATATTCGATCGTATCTTGAGTGACTGAAAGCATCTTTAAAAATTGGTAACAAAACTTTTTGAGGACATTCGCGGACTTCCTTAATGGTATTACATTTAAAGGACCTACCTTCGAGGATAATCGTCCCCAGCTCTTACTTGAGAAGTTCAGTGTTACTAGCTAGAACGCACCGAGCCCGTTCTACACTTCCTTGGTATCCATTCTGGTCGTTTCCCCGACTTACAGGGTGAAATTAGATTCAGAGCATCCTTTTAACGGGTTTATTTATACTCATCATTATGAACAACATTGACTATGGGGCCAAACCTAAAATCGCGGAAAAAAAAATTCAGCGGTTCCCTACATTTATGTTCGCCTAACTCGTAAAACTGTAGGGAACAGCTGATTTTATTTCACGATTTCAGGTTTCCCCGACCTACAGGGTGATATTAGATTCATGAGCATCCCTTTAGGGGGGTTATTGTACTCGTCATTATGAACAACTTTTACTTTGTTCATAATGACGAGTACAATGACACCTTAAAAGGATGCCCATGAGTTCAATTTCACCCTGTATTTCTCACAACAAATGTAACATAAAAACTACTTACCAACAAAAATCTCGCCCTTCGGATAAGCGTCGAGTGGTTCGTCATGGTACATTAGCTTTCTATTGTCCAACGTGAACCATCGACGTCTATGAGCGTCCGAGGGTCTTGGACCAGTCTTCCACAGCCAGCCTTCACGCGCGAAGTCTTTGGGGAGACGGAGAACCAGGTCCGATTGTGGCATCGATGGGAACGCTACCTGGAGGAGGTGCAATTGGGCGCAGCGGATAGCTGTGTACCTGTGGATGAGGAAAAATAAGTAATGAATAGTAATACAGCGGTTTTAATGTTTAATTATTAAATTTATAATAAATTAAATTAAATTAAAAATAATAAATAAAAATAAAATCATACACCAACAAAAATCACATAAGTACAGTTTCAGGTGAATTCGGCACTCAGAAATACACAGCAGCTAGGACCTTAATGACTAAAGGGAGTTACAAAATAAACCAAAAATGTTTGCAAATTACCAAGTGTAGATGGAATTTTTTAGAGCATTTAATTAGAAATCCATGAAGGTTGCGAAGGTACAGCGATTCGCCCGCAGTTGACTGCATTTTGCAGTTGATTTTGCTCTGACCAACAGAGACAAAAATCTTTGAATGGCAAAGCACTAGCTTTGCCATTCAAAGATTTTATACTTTCTTTCTTCCTTTTTTGCTATCTTTTTTTTTATTTATTCTTTCACTAGGAAGAAAGGAGAAGTTCTGGCCAAAGAGGCTAAATGCAAGTTAACTATTGGGACTGTGTTTGCAAGTTGAAGGTTCATCTTTACACGTGGAGGACTTAATTATTTTTATAAACATCGCCATACAACGTGGCAGTGCTGCCAGACTTTTGAACACTTTTCCTGTTGACAGCGATGCGGGTGATTTTTTAAAATTATTTTCACTCTTTATTTTAAGTCTGTCAGATTAAAGTAATATATGCGCATACACATTATAAATGTTTATGTGCTTTTATAACAAGCCTTTTCGTTGTACGACTACTTATTATGGTAATTATATTAGAACTTATGGTAAGATAGGTATGTGGCATCCTCCTTCTCTCCCATATCAAGTCGCTAAAAAAGGGTACCTAATTTATGGTAACTATTTGTATCGTTTACTTTATTTACATATAAAGATCATAAACATTCATGGGCATTCCTTGAAGTGCTCTCTCAAGGCTGGGGCGAATTTGCATAATTATTTAAATAATTATACATTCGATTTTAGCTTTCGTTTTTTTTATGGATATAGATCCATCTATAGAGATGTTACTTTTTACTACTTATTGAATCTAGATTTAGTGTCCATTTAGTCACACTTATTGGGAATCTCTTCATTAATGAATTATCATAATATTTTATGATATTGACAAGTGTGGAAGTGTGGAAGCTTTTTCTTTTAAAGGTTACCTTTATCTACTATCGACTTACTTAAGCATGTTAATTTGTGTTAAATAAGTATAATAATATAAAAATTATTTAAGTTCCACTTAGGCACCTTTTGCATTTTGCCAAACAACGCTAGATGCGAAGACACCCTTAGGGCGGAGTTCACCGACTTTTAAAACGGCTGTTTAGATATTTAATCAGTTCTTTCCTTACGAAATTTGACATAAACCAACTGTTTAAATACCTAACCGGTGGTTTGAATATTGGTGAACACAGGTCTTAGTTACACATTGTGTCTAAAAGGCAGATGGAGATGCAAACACCAAATTTGCTAGCCGTGAAAACCTATAATTAGCTTCATGTTTCTTATTCCTAATATTTTATTGTATCTAAGTAAAGCTGTTGGTTTTCAACATGATAAATAAATAAATAAAAAATAATTAACCAAGTGCGAGTCGGACTTGTACACGAAGCTTCGTGTACAAGTCCGACTCGCACTTGGTTAATTATTTTTCGTGAAGGTAGCGTACGTACCACTGTACAATATTTAACACTAAAAATACTTTTCTTGTATGGGAATTTTTTACTTTATTTTATTTTTTTGTTGTTATATCTGCGATAGAAATACACAATCTGTGAAAATTTCAACTGTTTACCTGTTACGGTTCATGAGATACAATCCCGCTGACAGACAAACGGACAACGGAGACTTAGTAATAAGGTTCCCTTCGTGCACGGAACCCTAAAAACTGACTTCGACTAAAAAAATTACGTTGTTGACGGAAAAAGATATTTCTGAACAAAGCAAGACTTACCAATTGTTAATAACTTCAGGGTCCTCATGATACACGTAAATGTGCCGTGTGGACCCGTCCTTCATAAACGTCAATTGCATTGAGTTCATGTGTCCGATCTTAGACGGCGCAAATGCAACATTGAGTTCCGACAGTTTGAGCACACCCTTAGGTTCCTTGTTCTCTCTTACGTGGTATCTGGAGATAGAAAAATATTATCTTAATTTAATTTTTGTTTTTTTTTTTTGTTGCACCAAATAAACAGTTCCCTCTTTATTAAATATACAGGTGCTTTAAAGATGTGCCTACAAGAATGATCTGAGTCACAAAAAATTAAAGACATACTCGTAACATTTCGTATAGCCTAGTTTAAAATTTTCCTGAAGTAAGAAACCTTTCCAATAGAAAAAGAGTGCATGAAATATGATACACAAGGTAGAAAGTTGATCGAAGTTTAGTCACAAAACCAATTAGATTTCCTTTCACATGTGAAAATTTTACTCCAAGAAAGAAATATTCTGAAGGCGGGAAGAGATTCGGCATGCATGACTTAATTTCACCAAAAACTACCTAGCTCTCTTTTAAATTTATTCTAAAATACAAATATTTCATTTAATTCCTAGTATTTTTTTATTGTAATTTACCAACTAAATTTTTTTACTATTTTTTTTTTATTTTGTGTAAAATAACGTTTGTGGCGTTCCTACACTAAATATAGCGTAAGATGACCATTTAATCAATTAATTGTTTACAAAATAACGGCATTCGCAAATCAACCTAATGAACTTTGTTTTGTAACCAAATGATGTGCCGTGACGTTTGTTTGTTCGACTTGTTTACTTCTAACCGTCGTATCCACCTACACTAGGCTAATCCAGTACTTATTAGTCTCGCGAACTAAGTCACTCTTTGCACATGATAATGTAATAAAACACGGTTTTTTCTGCAGCAAAAACACCGAAAACACGTCAGTTATTTACGATAACACAATGTGGTGCAATATAGGCCGAATATATTCTCGCCTTGAACTTTCCGTTTCAACCCTGCAACTGCTACCGCCGAAAATTTTTGGCGGCGATAATACGTTTCATAATTGAGTCGACGACAAAATCGGACACGAATGTTTTGCAAAAATCACACATAGTTAGATACATATAAGGCAGGCATTAAACATTTAACAAATAAACCAAATAGATACTATCCACGTGCATATAGACGTATCTTAATTTCATCGAAAAATACACACATTTATTTATGTCGCCGATGTTGATACAGCCAACTCCAACCATGAAAACCAGAATATGACTACATGCAACATAGATGCTACAGATTTGATGATAATTCTGCACATGAAAATGACCTTTATATGGGGTGATAGAGATTGACGTTTGTGTAACAACTCTTGCCTACATTCGAGATTAACGTAAACTTGAATATTGGAATTTTCGTTTAAATTTCGCTTTCGTTCTTACCTCAAAGGACCAAAGTTTTTGACGCGGAGACGATCGATTAACCGATCGAGACAACCAGTTGTACGGCCGCAGCCGTCAGTAGCGGGATGATACCTAAGAACCAGTCCGGATATGTTTAAGCTAAACTACTTCGAATAAACTAACTTTAGCGCTCGTTACTATAAGGGACAAACTGCATCAAACTCGGAAAAATATTTGGATAGTCTACTGTTTAATTCCCAGTATTAGTGTCATTTTTAATAAGTATTTGTCATAATATTTTTTACTCTCGTAGCGAATTTGGTTGATTATTGAAACTTACACATATCTACTAATTAATTAGATTACTAATGTAATATTTTTTGTGTAAACAAGCGTCAGGGAATTACCCACCGTCGATAGTGGCAAAGGAATGTGATATGTCAGCATACTATAAATCGAGTAATGATGTAAATTAGGTACATGATTGCACTCAATTTAGGTACTTTCAATCAGTTTTGATAAGCGTTTTTCCTATTATGACCAAATCTTCACGGGTCTCAATTTACCAAGTCTTATAATCCCTCTGCATGAATAGTTTAAATTTTCTCGAATCATTTAGATACACAGACAAGTAACTAGTTTTATTTTAATTTATTCTACGCCCAATTATGCCTCTAATTTATTATCATCTAATTATGTACAAATCGTTTAAGTACACGGGCGCTAACAAACACCCAGCGAAGTCGAATAACCTAATAACGCAAGGTGAAGGATATATTTCGTCACAGTGTCAATGTTCAGTGACGTGTAGTCTGATCAGACACGGTAGTTACCATGTCTGATCAGGGCACGGCTTCATATAAGCTACGTCACACAATCATGAAACTAAGCTAAATTCATAACATATCACAACAGTCTTTGCCTTGAAAATTATATCTGGAGTGTGAAAATGCGGGAGAGCAGTCAACGTGGCAAACAATTTGGTGAGTTCATAATTACGTAGTAGGTCAACATTTGTTTAAGACTTGACGTAGAATTGCAATAAGAGGTGTGGAAGTTTTCGTGTGCGTGTGTACGTCACAAAACCACAATTTTTCTACGAAACACTTTTTATCTAACTTTATCGTCTATCTGTAGATAAAGAAGCGTGCCGTCACCGAGTTGAGACATTTTCTTTAAGTATTTCATCAACCAGTGACAGTTTTATTACGTTGTTTGATATGTTACAACTTAACACATTTACAAATAAAGTATTGTGCATAACAAGTACAAAAATAGCTTATTATTTCATTACTGTGTAATTAGATTTTGCGTCATTTGAGAGCCGAGGCAAGTATCTATTTATGAAACGTAACTATTGTCCTGAAATAACGTTATTTGGGAATGGTTTATCAGCTTTGTTTGATGGATTACACCTACGTGGTTAGGAAAAATTTTAAATTGTAAAGTAACAGGAAAAATCAAGTCACATATTGAAATAGCCTTTGCGCTGAATTAAATATAGCTCAACTCGCAACTCTTCGACTCTAAATTCCTGTTGACTGTTTGCAACTAGACAAATAGTAGCAAAATAATGACGAATGGAATTACATACGTATTTATAATTGGTTACATTTTTGTAGTCCTGCCTGACGACTACATGGCCATTCATTTTCCTGTTTTGATAACATATTTACCACGATTTTCCGACAGTACCTAAAATTACGTTGACCGTTGAATGATTCATGAGGGAAGAGATGTGTTAAGTTTGAACGAACTTTAAATGAATAAAGAGTTCGAATCTGACAATGATTATAAGCCAATGTGTAAGCTGATGTAGGTATGATAAATATAAACAGGCAGACATAATTATTCGAACAAAAATGTGACCAGCACAGCACGAATGATATTACGATTATTGAATTGATGATGTTCACGAGCGTTATTAATAACAAAATGCGACGCAACTGGTTATCTTTCACATAAAGCTTTTATAGTAAACATGGGGATTGCACTTGGTCATTTTGACCGCATTCTATCGACAACTAGAATACTTATAACGTAATTGAACACGCGGTGTAACGCGTCCTTATTTGAAGACAGTGAACGCGAGCAACAGCGTTAGCACGAGCAGGGTTAAGTGTTTCGGCGAATCGATTTTCGAATGCGGCCAACGACCAAATGGAATTGTGTCATTATGTTCAGTTAACGATACATTTTGACTCACTTAAGGGTGTCCTCATTTTCACTTAGGACGAACTTCCTCAGCTGGTAGCGGCTGTCCTCTTTGCCTCGCTTCATGAGGAACCCTTCCATAGTGCCAGATAGATAACTTTGACGTTCTGGGTGGCAAAATTCTTCACGTTCATATTTTGCTCGAATCCATTGCTCAATCAGTACTCTGAAAAATATTGGCAATATTTTGGTTATAATTCCGATTTATACGTAGAAATTTGGATTACGAACGGGGAAGACCATAGAAACGATGGATGGACTGTATTAAAGATCATATGGCTAGAAAGAGGGTCACTACTGAGACGATGCCTAATGTAGAGGAGAAGTAGGTATGGAAGAAGTAGACATGCTGCGCCGACCCCAAATAAATTGGGTAAGGCCGGGCAAAAGAATGATGAGTCCGATTTATACATAAAATGTTTGGTGTAGGTACTTTGGTTCAGGAAAACCAATATAATATTAAATGTGAAATTATGTTTATTTCCTTGTAACACATAAATTACCATATAAGTAGCTATCTACATTTCCTTGAGGCCAGTAGGCACCGCACTTTCCAAATGAAATATCCAATTCAACGATTTCGAAACTTTATTTTCAAGTAGTTTATACATTTTGTAAACATTTTATTTCCGGCCTATCATTTATGTTATGGGAGGGAGATACAACTATGTAGGTCAAGTTTTGATATTATTGATAAGTCATGTTATGATTTACGATTCTTGGCAATAATATGATCTATATAGAGAACTAAATATCTAACGGAATATATACGGAACGGAACTATATTCTTTGAAGAGATATACAGAAATGTGCGCATATTTTTTTTTAGAGATTTTTTACTTGTTTTTTCGGTTGTATTTTGTTTGATACCGTAGCGTAGCTCCTTACGATAGTTAGTCAATAACTCAATACGTATGACTATGAGATACGTTCTCCTGCCGTTGTCCCAATTTATTTGGGGTCGGCGCAGCATGTCTTTTTCTTCCATACTTCTCTATTAATCGTCATCTCGGTAGTCACTCCCTTTCTAGCCATATTATCTTTCACACAGTCCGTCCATCGTTTGTTTGTTCTTCCCCTACTCGTAAAGCCATCCACATTAATACTTAAAACTTTCCTGACGACATTGTCCTCATTCCTCCGCATCACAAGCCCATACCATGACAACCGATTTCAGCACAACTTTTCAGTCATCGATGTCACTTTCAGACTTGCTCGTACATACTCATTTCTTATTCTGTCCATTTGCGTAACACCACACATCCCTCTTAGCGTTCTCATCTCAGCTGCGTGCAATTGCCTTTCATTCATTCATTCTTTTTGTGGCCCAAAATTCTGATCCATACAAGACAGCAGGTCTAACCATTGTTCTATAAATCTTCCCCTTGAGTTTAAGGGGAATGCGGGAGTCGCAGATTGTTCCCGTGACCTGCCGCCATTTCATCCATCCAGTCATTCTATGCTTAACAGTCCGATCTACTTCGCCTTCGCTTTGCACAAGTGAACCAAGATACCGGAAGTCGGAGCAGACCGGGAGAAGCGTGCCATCAAGATCTCATATCATCATCGGCACAGCCCTTTCCCAACGATGTTGAGGTGGGCTTCCAGTCTAACCGGATTGAGCTGAATACCAGTATTTTACATGGAGCGACAGCCTATCGGACCTCCACAACCCAGTTACTGGGTAATACGATACCCCTTGGTAAGACTAGTTGTCAGACTTTCGGGCTTCCGACGACCCGTAACGACTGTCAAAGATCCACGAATGACAACGAGGACCAATGGCTTAACGTGCTTTCTGAGGCACGGAGTTTCTTGGTAAGTAAAGATGGTGTTGGTGACCCAACCACGAACCAACCGCGGCAAACGTAGCTTAACCTGATCGATCGACCCGTGCGGCTGTTATTACTTAGCCACAAGTCCCAACATGAGGTGAGAAGAAAAATAGGCAAATATATTAATTGTAGCAGGTATTTACTTAGGTAAGTACCTACCTATATCAATAAAACATGAAATAATTTTGGTAGATCAGTTGGGCTAGGCTCAATACCTACTCACCTCTCATGGGACCAAATATTATAACCGCCTAATTAGGAATATGTTTTTTCTAGGTATAAAAGTCCATAAACTAAAAACTGTTTCACGACACCATTACCCATTTATTATTTATGTTTATTACTGGTTCCAGCTTTTAATTAGAATGGGATTACCTAGAGTATAATTACTTTTGTGACTAATTCTTGCGGCATGTTTCTGTAGCTAATTAAGGCAAAATATGGCGTCAATAAAAATAGGCAAAATTGACAGGCCAGATGATACCACCTATCATGCCGCAGGTCGTGGGTTCGATTCCCATCCAGGACATACATTTGTGTTCATGAACATGTCTGTTTGTCCCGAGTCTGGGTGTAATTATCCATATAAGTATATATTTACAAAAACAAAAAAAGTATTGTATGTAGTATATCAGTTATCAGGTTTACAAGCACTGCTTAGTTTGGGATCAGATGACCGTGTGTGAACATTGTCCCAAGATATATATTATATTATTATATTAATGTTGTTGTTTTATTTAGAAATAAATAAATACAGTACCTAGTCAGTAGTTAGACGTACCTACGTCAGTAATCCGATAGCCGCTATTTTTAGCAGAACCGCAATAGAATCCTTCAAAATAATGTAATTACTTACAATACCTAAGTAGTATGTTATGGAAATTAATGTATATTTTAATTATGAGAACGAATAAAAATTATATCTTAGGTCAAAACGCATCAGCTCCGAAGAAAAATGTAGACATAAATTAATAAATCATGAGCAGAGAATCGGTAGCATATTTTCAAAAGCCTAGGAAAATAAAACGATTATAATTCGCGTCATGTAAGTTGCCGGTCTGAAGTAGGCTAAAAATGATTGCGCAGTAGTGTAAAACAGCCATGCCATGCGCATCGGAAAAGCTGGTTTCAGAGCGACAAACTTACGTGACACGAACTATACTGCCATGCCGTCATAAAGAAAAAAGACGTAACTGACATTTTTTCGAAATAGAGTTATTTACATATTCGGATTCACCAAAAAAAAACGCATCTACCAGTATTTTTAAATTGGCGAAAACCTAATAATTCTTACTATTAAAAGACGCATTTTGTATTCCGATAATTTACAACAGAACAAAATATTTTTTTCTCCATTTCAATATTTCTGTAGATACGCCCTTTTCCTTACGGGCGCGGCGGCAGTATACACGACGTAAGAATCGTAGGTAGCAGAGCAGGTGATCTATAGTTTTTTCAAACCTCTTTGGAAAGCGACGTGAGTTTACATTACAGTACTAGTAGTAGTGTAATTAAGGAAGGTTTTGTCGCCCGAATGTGGTTGACAGCGGAGCGTTGTTGGTGAATATTGTGGAATTACTGTTTTGTGAAATGCTATAATTAGTACCTGTAGTACATACTAATTCCATGGGTGAAGTTCTATTGGAAAACAAGATGGCGGTGTCAGTTCCACTTTTGGCCACGCACCACAAAAACCTTCTGAATTAGCGCTAGAAGGTTCTTTTGGCGCGTGGCCATTTACAGTGCTAGATATGACATGTCTAGCGCTATATTAAGGGGGAAGCCCAGAGTAAGCCGCGAAATTCAAATTTTCTTACGTTTTTTGCAGTTTGCAAGAATTACTAGTATTAGGTTGTATGTTGATTAAAATATGATTCGCGATCGTGACAGATATGTATTTACATAATTATAAACATTTTAATCAGTAATACAACTCCATAAGTTAGTATAATCCTAAATGTCAAGATTTCATGAAATAGTCATTCAATAGGATTGCCTGGCCTTAAAGAGTTGTACTGATGAGTTTAGTGATTATAATTCTGTAAATACATACTTGTTACGGTCGCGAATCATATTTTGATCAACGTAAAACCTAATAAGTACTGACTTACAAATTGCAAAAAAAAAAACATAAGAAAATTTGAATTTCGCGGGCTACCCTGGCGCTTTCGCCATAACGAATTAATTAGCTATTAAAAATATGAGTAGCTGTCAAAAAATGTCTTTTTACTTACTGTGGATCATTCCTATTAGGTCTTCTGTAGCACGGTGGGACTCTTTCCTCGTATTTATTCTTGGCGGCGTTATTACCGACCTCCTTCATTCTTTGCACCTGAGAATCCTCCCAGCGGTCTAACTTCAGGTGCTTTACTTTGCTTATGTGTGCCCCCATGCTGCGATGGATACTGGCACATCGCATGCATATGAAAATACCGAGATTGTATGACGCCCAATCAGGATCTGAAAAAAAAAGAAAAGTCACTTAAGACGCAGATAACAGCCAGTGGCCTTGAGTGGTTAGCTTGTGTGTCCTGTGCTGAGCTCACGCAACGCGTCGTACGTCCAAGGACTTGCCCATTAAGTACTCAAGGAGCGCTGTCCCAAATTAGACGCATTATTAATTTATTATATTACACATAAAACAAAAGGTATTACCGAAACTAAAAACGTATAATAAAAGATAAATAATCAAATTATCTTTAAAGTAGTGAAGGTTTCATAAAAATACGCTTGAGCGTTAATTTTACAAACTAATTAAGCGCTATGTAATATAAACAATCTATAATATTCACATATATTGAGAAAATGCTCTAATTTAACATTTTTTATTACCATATCATTAACACAACTCGTTTAGAAGAGATCTCGTGGACAATGTTGTGGGTTACATGTGTAGTAACATAAATATGGAATGATTGTGTATAAATGTATTTCTAAGTTTTGTACTAATTTAAGAATCTCTAGTTAAGCTTGGCATGTAACTGTTTTTTGTCCCTAACAAATAAAATAAAATAAAAATCTTTAGTTTAAAATCATTAAAAGACTCTTATCGCCGCCTTAAGGTGGATCCGCAGTAGTAGAGCCCGCTAAATTTAACATTTTTTTGCGTTTACTTTTTATTGCAATTTGCTTGGTCAGTATCAGGTTGTCTCTTGATCAAAATATGATTCGCGACAATAACAAATATGTATTTACACAATTATAACCATAAGAATCATCAATACATCTATCTAAGTTAGATTTGCACCGCATTGGCCTGATTTCGGAAATCAGACACAACCTGACGCTGACTTGATGATCATGGGACCACCTGGAAAGTATTCCTTTTCAAACGAAACAAAAAAAATTCAAATCGGTACAGCCATCTTCGAGTAATCGGGGAACATACATAAAAAAAAAAGAAAAAAAAAGGTTCCGATGAATTGAGAACCTCCTCCTTTTTGAAGTCGGTTAAAAATAATTGATAAGAAAACTACTAATTTCAAGCGAAACCAGCGTAACGCACTCGCAGTTCCAATGCCATTAATTTTGCCAATTCAACAATATTAATTGCGTCAATACGCAAGAAAATTTAATTTCACGGGCTACCGTTGCGCAATCACCTTAAATTGGTGAGTGTAAAAGTGATGTCCTTAAAAACATGTCAATGATGTTTACAACCTTAAAAGGACTTGTATTTCTACTTGATACGACAAGATAATACGGCAACAGATAAGATAAAATATTAATTTATTACGTAATTTAAATAGCTATACTAAATATGCATTTATTTTGTTTATTTGTACGGTCAGCAAGGAAAGACGATCAAAATGTTAATACTTAGTTACTTATTGAATAGTTATCATCGAATATAATATATCTTTATCCTATTTACATCCGAGAAATATATTTAAATAGACTACGAAATACGTGGAAACAGCTAAAACAGTTTCACATTGTTTTTGTCTGTTTGGAAACGTCACTCTTTAAACTGTACGTACGGGTGAATGACTTTCACTGTAATTTTCTTTTATGTAAACAAACAAGGTACCTATACTACATTTTTAACGGCTTCAAAAAAAGGAGTTTTCAATTCGATACGTATGTATGTAATATTATTGGAACTGCGAGATATTCACATAATAATATGATGATCTATTAGGGCTTCCAAACATACACAAAATTTCATAGATGTATGTTTGTATGTATGTATGTTTGTCCACGCATATCTCCGAAACTATTAATCGGATCGGGACCATTCTTTATTTGTTATTTTACATTTACTCCAACTTAGGGCACAGTGCAAGTTTCATCAAAATCGGTTCAGTAGTTTTCAAGATAATGGACTAATACGTGTAAAATAATACATGTAAGTAAGTGTGACGGCCTGGCTTATGATACGAGCAACGGGTGTGGTGTCAAAGGGAAAACATCTGAAAACCTTGGTCAAATTCTAGTGCAATATTCATAACAAAACTATTAACTACTTATTACAAACAAATATTCCAGTTTTTACTAAAAACTAAAAATTACGAAATAAAAAATAATTTAAAAAATTAAATCGACTTCAAAAAGAAATCAAAATTATGAAATAATTTTAGTTTCGGAAGTCGGTGTCTTGGAATCTGTATTTTATTTTTTTTGCCATGCAGCATGCGTAGTTCATACAAACGAAATACTTACCGAAATAATTTTTAAATCAAACATCTTCTTAAGGTGATGTGTATTTATTCCGATTGGATTACAGAATATCTAGGTTCAATGTTCTTATTTAATATATTTGGGAACCCAGATATTCTGTAATCCAAACGTAATAAATACACACTACCTTTTGAATATGTTTGATTTACAAATTATTTTGGTATTTCGTTTGTATGAAATACGCATGCTTCTGGGGCCCCTTAAGTTCTGAGTTGAAATGTGTGCTCTGACTGGACAGGTCCTCTCAAACTGTATAGTTCTTTCCTCAAAAAAACCATTTCAGACACCAATCTACAAGGACACATGAACTGACCAAGATTATGTCTGGACTTTATAAGAGACTGTGACATCTGAGTTCGTTTCGGCCTTTCTTCTCAGAGTAGTAAGATAGGAAACGCCGACCTCGTCTAGTTTTTAAAAACATGATTGACGTGTAAAAGTGTTTGTACAAACCTACTTACAGAAATATAATCATTTATCTTGGTAAATCTGTCAATACTGTGCGTATTGGCGCAATTAATATTGTTGAATTGGCAAAATTAATGGCATTGGAACTGCGAGTGCGTTACGCTGGTTTCGATTGAAATTAGTAGTTTTCTTATCAAATATTTTTAACCGACTTCAAAAAGGAGGAGGTTCTCAATTCATCGGAACCTTTTTTTTTCTTTTTTTTTATGTATGTTCCCCGATTACTCGAAGATGGCTTGAATCTGAATGGATTTGAATTTTTTTTGTTTCGTTTGAAAGGGAATACTTTCCAGGTGGCCCCATGATCATCAAGATGGGATCCTGGAGAAATAGAGGGAACTCTTCAAATTTTATAGGCACACTCGAAGCGATTTGGGTAGTTTTTGGAAGAGTACTTTCTCGAAGTGGTCCCATTTCAATTTGGTGAAGATCTGATGAAGAACTTTGGAGATAGGTAACGGAACTCCTCAATAAATGATAGCAAATGGCCCGGGATTGCTGAAATCTCATGTCTGTCTATTGTTTCCACCAGTTCGTAACATAACATCACGCCGGTATGCTATGAAGGGGTAAGCACATGTGAACCAATAAAAAAATTAAAATAATTTTTTTTTAACAAAAAATAAAACCGACTTCCAAATCAAAACACTACAAAGTGAAAAATAACTTTAATTTCGGAAGTCGGTGGCAAGAAACGAAAATACAAAACCAAAGACACTTTCACTTTGTAATGTTTTGATTTGGAAGTCGGTTTTATTTTTTGTTAAAAAGTTTTTATTAATAATTGTTGTGCACAGTTTGAGTGCATGAGCATCCGCGGTTAACGGTGTAATATAGGTACCTACACAATTATTTGATAGGATTGGTAGTAGGTATTAAAATGATAAAAGATGAGTGATTGAACTCGGCCAAAAAAAGACATCCAGTCTTACCAAGGGTTATCGTGTTACCCAGTAACTGGGTTGTGGTGGTCAGATTCAGCAGCTGTCTCCAGTTAGACTGGAAGCCGACACCAACATAATTGGGAAAAGGCTAGGTAGATTGATTTTTTAGCGTAACATCAGTAGACAAAGCCAGTTACGCTTCCGAGTTAAAAAAAAAAAACTAAAACGGTGAATCACCATTACCATCACCATTAGACCCATTCTGGTATATTTTTTAGTTACTAAATACGTAAGTGCCGATGCCGCGCCGGCGCCGATACGATAAGAATTCTGAAAATCGTCACACCATAGATTAGGCCCAATGACGTATATGTATTGTGCATAACAAGCTATTATGTATCCGTGAGTGACGCTAAATCTAGAGAACTTGCACTCATAAAATAATAAGTACTTATCAGATACCTATTCTGCCGTCATAAGGAAAAATTATGTTATCTAATTACGATTCTAATTATTTATTAGTATCAGATTTTTTTTTTCGAAATAGAGTTATTTACATATTCGGAATCAGCAAAAAAATGACGCATCTACCAGTATTTTTAAATTGGCATAAACTTAACGAAAACCTATGCATACACACGTTGCAGTATAAAACTGGTTTACATCCGTCACCCCACACTTCAGGTCCAGTTGAAAACCAGCGTCAGGCACTAGTTGTCTGGCATTTTTGCTGAACTGGGCCTTTTTTGGCGCAGCCGTGAGGCACACATTTCTGCATCGTTCATTTGTTTACATTTGCGTATATACATTTTATTGGTTTGTTTTTTATTTATTAGTATTGCAATCTGCTGTGTATTATATTTGTGTGCCTTTTAGTCTGTGCTAAATAAATCTATTTTCTTTCTTTTTGTATTTTAAACACGGCATTTTTTTTTCTCCATTTCAATATTTCTGTAGATACGTCCTACCTATTTCCTTACGGCGGCAGATAGATTAGGACGTACCCTTCTATCGGTACCTAAATTCATCATTTACCACTGCGACATTTGCCAATTTGGGTTTATACCTATGAATGAATTGATTACGTGTCGCGTACCTCTCTCTGCGAAGTCGTCCCCACCACTAAAACCGTACTTCGCGATGGTCGAACTTTAAATAGAACTTGATCCCCGCAAAGTTGCTGAGTGTGACCGCTATAAAACTTGTTTCGTTAATAATTTTTGAAAAGCTTTTTTTTTGTGGAAATGGGTGTTTTCACGTTTTAGGTTCGCATCACATCCGTGTTTATAAGCATACACGACACAACGACACGAACGTCACGCGGCCACACTCACACATCCACATTTGGCCTCTGCGCCACTCGTAAATAACATAACGCAATGTCACAAGACTTAGGATACCTGTTAGATACGAATCACCTTTGTTTCATACTTGTAATTAACGTTTACTTTTTAGCGTCGAGAAATTGCCAATTTAACAGGTAAGCACCAACTTAGCCTGCATCGGCTGCAGCACCCTTTAAAGGAGAGAAGCGTAAAGATACTTACGTGCTATCTATTTACAGCATATGGACTTGTCTCAACGCTCATTAATCAATCAAGGTTATCGTTTTATAACTTAAGTAATAAAGTTTATATTTATGTTAAAATAAGCGCATATCTATCTACTTGCTTAGTGCTATTTAAAATACATTTTGTAACTGTTTCTTTTGTATCAATAAATAAATAATTGCGCAGATTATCAACATGCTAATTAGTGAATAACAATTTCAACTTTATTCAAAGTTATTTAATTATGCTCTGAATAAAATTCGTTTAATCTTAATTCGTTTGTTTTGTTTCATTTCACCCACCCGCAGCAGAATTAGTCATTGGCCAAAAATTTATATTCCCCTTGGTTCGTTCTAATTCGAATTCTGCGAAAACCGGTCTCATTAATTAGGCATTTAATTGAATACATGAAATGGAGCAGCCCAGGCTTTCCGTTTCCGTACCAAATAGAATTAAAATTGTTTGGTATCGATAATAATAACTTACAAATTCACAGTATACACATACAAAATTTTCATGATGTCTCGGAAAGGCTTTTCAAAATTAACATTAATTCGGCCTTCACACTCATTCGATACTGTTGCTTTGGACCAAAATTCACCTAGGCTCTCCTCCCTTCTATGGAAGCATCCACAACTTTTAGAAAAAGTAGACCAAATTATTAGAAAAACACTAACTTCTATCCTAAATATGGCCCTAGACGACCGAGCGTGGCAACAAGCCACTCTTCCCATTCGCCTTGGTGGTCTCGGCGTCCACAACAAGTATAAATTTACCGGCCTTCCTCTCCTCGGTTCGCAGTACCGATAAATTAACCAGGAAAATTTTATCTTCCTCACTGGTCGATTTTGAGGTACCTACCATTTTTGACCTATGCGTTGACCGCTTGGAAAATGGCGTGTCCATTACGTATGGATTTGCCCGACAACTCGTCCTCTCAGAAACGGTGGGACGTGCCGCTCTACAGTATTATACGCAATACCCTAGTAAACACGTCATTTAATACGTGTGTGTACCCGTCTGCTTGCTGTGGGAGAATGGGAGTCAGGGTTGTGGCTTCAGATGCTCCCGTCATGCACTGTAGTCACTATGATGGATGACTCATCGTTTCGGCTCACTACGTGTCTCCGCATCGGTGTCACTGCGGTGAAGCTGTCGACAGTCTCGGCACCATGGCCTGTCCTGCTGCAGGAGTGCAGGTCGCACAGCATGGCACGCCAGCAACCACGATATTATTCGACGAGCTCTTGTCAACGCTGACGTACCAGCGGTATTACAACCATGGCTCGGTTCGTAACCATGAGAAGAGACCACACGGCATGACGTTGTTGGCTTGGAAGGTGGGTAGGCCTCTGGTGTGGGACGCGACCTGTGTCGACACCCTTGTACCAAGCACGGCGTGCTGTGCTGGTGCCGCTGCTGCGGCTGCTGAGACCCTCAAGCGGCGCTAATACCTTATAGGTATATACCCGCTCGGGTCATGGAGCCCGAGAAAGTAGGCGAGAGTCCTTTTTAAGGAAATTTCTCGCCGACCGGTCGAGCCTTCACGTGACGAGAGGGCTGGCTCGTTCTTTGGCCAAAGGATTAGCATTGCCATTCAACGTGACAATGCTGCCAGTCTTCTGGGCACGTTTCCCGATGACAGCGATGCGGACGAGTACTTCGACGCCTAAGTGCCTTTTTGTTTTTGTATTTATTTGTATAGTTAGTTACTTAGTTATTTAATGTAGTACCTAGTGTTAATAAAGTAGTTGTGTTAAATATTGGAAAAATATTCACAGTATAACTATTATTACTTGAAGTGCACTTTAAAGTTCCCAAGTTTATACAGATTTGTGAAGTTGCGATTAAATGTATCGATTTTTCTTTTTTTTTTTGAATCCATCTATCAAATCAAATCAGCTGTCCCATACATTCATGTTCGCGTAATTCGTCAAAATCTAGGGAGCAACTGATTATTTTTTTCGCAATTTTAGGTTTGGTCCGATAGTAAAAGTTGTTTGTTATCACAAGTACAATCATGTGTTATGATGAACAACAGGATTTTTGTTTCATATTGTATAGACGCCTTTTTCACTTAGGTACAGCAGGGTAATTGCGTACAATGGCAGTGCCTTTCATTTTAACTGTTCAATAACATTCATCGCTTTATTTATTTTGGAATTTTTCAAACATGAAAAAATGTGTTAGCAATTTCTTTCAATATCCTTCGTATTGTTACTGAAAGTGTGTTACGCATTTGAAATGCCAATTTCCATTGCACAATCTGTAGCTTGTTTGGCAGAAAGGTGAAAATGAAATAAACCATGGACACTTCACATTATTTTTTATATACTTAAATGTAGATCCAATACCCAACTTGTGTTTGGTTTATTTTACCTTCATTTAAATTTAATAAGCGTATTGGGAACCACTGCAACTGGTAAGACGTCGCTTAGAGTCGCGTCGAATAGACCCTTTTTTGTATATACATATATATACGCAAAACCATAAAAAACGTAGTTTTTTTTATATTAGCACCTTGCCCTCAAGGTCATTGAACTTGAGCTCAAGTTGAGAATCGTATCTTCCTATTTCTGTGTAAGTTAGGTAACCAAACCTAACCTCGGGGTGCCCTTTGCTCGCTCTTGCATCCTATGTCGACGCAGCCCCGCTTGGCGGGGCTCCTATTTCTGTGTAATGGGTTTAAAGTAACCTAACCATTTTTTTTTTGTTCCAGGGTGGAAAATCCTCATGGATGTCCCCCACCCTGGGGCGGGCGGAGGGGTCTGTCAGACTCTTACTGACTAAAAACCACCCCGGCGTTCCCTTCTCACACTTGGACCGGGGATCATGGGAACTTGTGCGCCTTCCACGACAAGTAACCTAACCAAACCTGACCTCGCGGTACACTACGCTCGCTCTTGCATCCTATGTCGACGGAGCCCCGCTTGCGGGACTCCTATTTCTGTGTAAAGGGTTTAAAGTAACCTAACCAAACCTAACCTCGGGGTGCCCTTGGCTCGCTCTTGCATCCTATGTCAACAGAAATATTTTCGCTGCCAAGTTATTTTGTTTTTTTTTTTTTGGAGCAAATAGTCGCCCTTTTGTTAATCACCTGGAAAATAATTAGCCCATACAAAAGAACACAAAAATAATAAAATTGACTTTAATATAAACAATAAAAAGACTTACCTTTTCTATTTTATATACGTAAAAAATACATTTTAGTAGTCTCAAATGGGTCTTAATGGTTGATTGGATTGGTTGACAGACAACTATCAAACGTTGGTTGGCGCCACTTTCATTCGATTACGTTTCGTTACCAACGATCTTGAGTACAAACTAAACTTTATTATTTTTAATTCTATTAATTATATTATTTGCTTCATAATTGAGTTCGTTACGGTAGCAGATGAAAAATGAAATCAAGTTAAAAACTTACAATATCTATATATCACAAAAAAAGTAGTGTATATAGTATAACAGTTATCTGGTTTCCATAGTACAAGCTCTGCTTAGTTTGGGATCAGATGACCGTGTGTGAAATGGCCCAGGATATCATATTATATATTTTATATATAATAGGTATACATAAAAAAAGTCGGGTTTGTTTGAACACATAACTCGAGAACGGCTGGACCGATTTTCATGGTTTTTTATTTGTTGTATTTGTCTCCGTCCCGAATAGCAGAACACTATTAAAACATCGGAAAAATACACGAAAAAAAAATTATGAAGAAAATTAATTTTCTCATACATCGAATTTGGACAGGATGGACAAGCTGTCGAGTGTGTTAGTTCAGAGTTAGTTAATAATAAAAACCATTAAAATCCACTATCATTTTGTCTGACCGTTAAACGGAATAACCTAGGAGAGTAATTCGTACATTATCTATGGCAAACTCTGTGAGTAAATAGTCTTCTGTGGAGATAAAATGTCAACTTAATTATGTATAATATACTTAAGCTGAATTTTCAGAAACTTTAAGGTTTTTTTTTCCTCAAAACTAAGCATCTGCGCAGTGAACAATTTTGTGAAAGTGTTTTACATGTGGACATCTTTACGATAAAAAATTGTGAAGCCTCTAACGAGCGCCTTACCAAATGCAGTGGAGCGCCTAAATCTGTTAGCATATTTTTTAGTATACCTACCTATCTCAAACACTGAAGTGTAAAGCGACTTTTGCTTTACTTTCATCAATACAACAAGGCGCCAAAAAAATGTTTTCTTGTACCATCATTGCAAGCAGTATAAGGTAACTACTTAAGTAATGCTTATTATCATCACTACCTCGAAATGTGCAAAATAATTTACATTAACCATTGCAAAAACCCTATACGATCTCAGAGCGAATTAACGAGTACGATTGATGGAGTTTGGACATACGCCGCGCAGTATAGACAGACATTGAAATATAAAATTAGGTCACACGAACGCGGACGCTCACATCCTAATTCCTTAGGATAGATTTATAGGTAACACCATAAAGATAAACAAACGATTACTTATAGGGAAATCCGGTTGGTTAGTTAGTAGATATACGAAATCAAGGAAAAGTTTTGCGAAAATCGGAGAAATTATAGCCTTGCATGTCAAGGATACGGATCTACCTAGGGGAGAACCGTATGACTCATAATAAGTATGCTATCTATAACCAGCTATGTAGGTACCTGCTTAGGTATTAACGTCTATGTATAGTTAAGGCACTGTTATTTTCGTACTTATACCTATCATAAATGAAAACAATAATTTTAAACAAGTGAGTGTTCATGCAGATAACGTAGTCTTAATTAATTTTACTCTTGCCAATTTGTGCACCAAACATCAGTAATATCACTGCAATATTATGATCCCAGGCTAAAATTGTTTTGTTTTTATTTCTTATCAATCAATAAGAAAAGTGAATGAAGCATTTTTGCGAGATAAGACGAATACTGTGCAACAATTTGGTGATCACATGAAATGAATTTTCAATATTAGCATTGATACATTTCATAGGTGTGTGATAGACTTCGCACAAACATCACTGATATACCTATATCCTTACGACTGACTTAGCTGCATGTTTTGTAACATCGTAAAATGCGCTGGTCGATGATTTGTTTTCATTGAATGCATTTTACTTCGAGGTCACTGAACTCCAAAGCATGGACGCATTTACGCCCCCCGCCTATTCACCACCCCATGAAAATACCACGCACAAGGAAAACACTATCACTAAAATTGTTAAGAATCACTAATAACAACATACCCGGATTTCCACAATCGGCACAAACATTATTTCCACTTTTCTTTTGCAACTCCTGTAACAATTTCTGGTTATGATCTACCATCGTGGAACTTTTGCATCAATAATGAAGACATACACGCTAGCGTACGTCGCCGCTCGAAAGTCGAACGCCTCGAACGAACGCGTTCTCTGCCACTGCGCGAGGGAGCGAGCGAGACTTCGACCGACGCGCGGCGAATCGGTTCAACAAACGCCATTTCGTAGGTGAGGAATGCCTTTGCATTCACACACATTTACGTTCGGTTAGCATGAATGAGATAGAAAGAGATGTCTAGTTTCGATACATGAATGAAACCAGTGTGTAGTGGATGGTAGTGGATACACTGGATACTCGTAAAATCCATTCGTGTGTGTGTATAGCGTAGTAGGTACTTACGTGATGCGACGCGAATACAAGCGCCCGTCTCGCGTAAATACGTGTAAATACTATACTGGGTAGGCACCTTGGTAATAAATAAGTCTGCCTATAGATTACTCTTCGCATAACTAAATACGGTACTCGTAACGTAGCCGTGTCATTATGCTGGTCGGTTATTGCATTGCGAATCAGCCAGAGATAGCATCGGTAATTAAATGCGCATACATACGGCTTACACTTTTAACCAATTTATTGAATAGATAGATAGGTACCATTCATAGACAATAAAGTGAATGGTTTGATGTTTGATAAATATGCTTTTTCATTTCGGGTCGGGTCACTATGAGTATCTTGAACTGACTATAAAAATAGATTACAGACTTTCAGTAGGTAGGTACCTACCTACCTGTTGTAAAAATAATATTGGTCTACTTACACAATTTTTGAATTAATAAAATGCAAAAAACATTCTAATAAATTCCTGATAACCTGACTATTGGTTATGTAAGTACCTAAGTAGGTGCCAAGGTACTAGTACGTATTTGAAGTAACTAGGTACTTAGGCAATTAATCACAGGAACTCTACATCTGGATCTATTCTTTCTGTTCCCCATGTATTCCAGCCAGGTTAAAAGTAGACCACCTAATTTTTCCCTAGACAACTCGGCAGGAGGGTAGGTATTCAGCCGTTTGAGTTTTAGGGATAGAAGGAGAGGTTAAAAAAAGCATTTTGTGTTTACTTATGTACCTATATATATTGTTTGTGCTGCTTTGACACAATTATCAAAGTAGTCGTTAATGGTAATGCCAGATACAGTAATAATTTTATTATTTTTCTTATTGCTGCTCTAAGTAGGCCGTAAGCCTATAGATACAATAATATAACAAAAAATAAAAATAGTGTTGAAACGAGCTAACGAGTATTTAATGCTTCACTACCTACTCACACTGTGGATTTACTCCTACTCATATAAAAGAGTACTCTGTGCGCCTACTTTTGAAAGGAAAGATGTTGAGGGATATTAGGGATCACTCAGCAGGACCAGTGGTTTTTTTTTAATAGCAAAAGTCAAGAGTCCTTTCCAAAGAAAATATTAATAGCAATGAAATGCAAATGATTGTTGTTTTTATAAACCAGTTGTAATAAAACTATTTTATGAGGCCTCAAGTGAAGATTAATATTATATTTTTTTTTACAAATTAGTTTGTGTTAAAAGACTATACTTATGGGTCAAAAGATTACAATTTCGAATTTAAAAAGTATTTAAAAAATTAAAATGTCAGTGTTGTTTTTGGGGCTGCCAGATTAGGGTTTACCCCTTAAATGAAGGGTGAATGTTTTTTATTCGAAGAATGTTGCGTCACGTCATGCCAAACATAACATTAGATTGCTCTTTTTATAGCATTTCGCAGTTAAGATTAAACCAATTACACAAATGGCTAAACGAAAAAAAAAACATGAAAACAGACTTGGCGGCGTGAGTTTGCCAAAGGGTTTTATTAATTGAACAATTATTTTATTGTGATTTTTTGCATCATCATCATCAGTCAGAGACATAGGGTGTCATATTTTATTTACCTAATTTTTGTTTAGTTGTGTAATCTAAGTTAAAATTAACGGATGTTTGGTGTCACTTTGTAAAATATTTTGGCCATATTCATTTTTATTGTACAGTCACCAGCACATCAAGTTACCCCGTTGGTCCTTGAGCGTGTTATGAGCAACTACAGGGAGAAACGTGCGAAAGAGATAAATAGCTTTTTGTCAGTTACTATGCTACTGTAGGTTATACGGTATCAGTTGTGCAGCTAGAAATACTGTTAGAGGGAAGCCGAAGAAAAATTGTTCAGTTTTCATAAACTCTAGATAACAACAAAATGAATTAACTCAAAAATTAAAGTCATTCCTTTACTTTTCTTAATTTAATACCATCTATGGTCAAGTATCATAACCAAAGAGACGCTATGACTACACAAACAGTGATTATCATTTTTTACAGAAGTAAAACTATAATAATGATTACAGTTTTATTTCTGAAAAACGGTCTATTACAAATAGATTGTAAATTTATTTTATAACGTATAAAATGCGAGGAAACATGTGAAAACAAAATACACGTGATTTATCTGTCAAGGAATCAACACAATAAATCTTACAAATATTACTAATTCTATCTAGCTCTCTATTTATATCAAAATGACAACGTTATAAACCACCACTGACTGTATGACACAAATCACGTAAAAACACATGCCAGCTGTAATAAATACAAATAAATACCTACTATAGATTTTAAAATTACGTTAAGAATGTAAATAACTAATCAAATACAAAATAAAACAAAAGAAAAGTTAATATATTGTGTTGGCACAAAAGTAATGAGACACTTTACAAAACTATACATTTCCTTTTTCAAGTTATTGTTTTCGATAATATTTTAGAATGTTATAGAACATTCAAGGTATTTGTGATGTGGGGGTACATAAAGCCGCACTCGCGTTCAGTTAAGTCACCCCCCCCCCCCCGTTCCTTGCTTGGTAACGAAGTGCCAGCTGGTGGCGTAGCTGAGCCAGTAGCTTTAAATTCCCCTGACAATAATAATTACCTTGATTTGATCCAGCCTGCCCCGTCTTGCTGTCCTCCCCCCAGCGACGCCCTAAGCCGAGATGCGTTCACCACAGGGGGAGCCCTTAACGTGTAGTCGCTTAGTCTTGTAAGTTTTATGCCCTGGCTGGAGGCTTTGAGTTCGCTTAAGGCAGCCACAGGATTAACCGGTTATGTAGACACGGCCTCTCTAGGCCAACTACGAGCTACCATATATATAAAAAAAAATGGTTTAGTTAGTTTGAAGAAAGATGGACCAGCGACAACTTCGAACACTATACTTATATGAGTACTTGTTAGGCCACAGTGCGCGGGCTGCGGCTGACAATATCAACACTGCATTGGGTGCTGAAAGTACAAGCCATATGACGGTGTCCCGATGGCTTGACCGTTTTAAATTAGGAGACTGGAGCCTTGAAACTCAGCCACGCTCTGAACGACCACCCGCAGTGAATGATGACGATTTACCCCGTAAACTACAGTCGAACCTGGATGCTACCACTCGTGAATTAGCGGAAGCACTTAACTGCAGTCATCACGCCCTGGAAAACCATCTGCATGAGCTTGAGTATTGAAAAGTTTTGGCTCGGTGGGTACTACACATCCTTACAGACGCTAGTCGTGCAGCCCGTGTCGCTATCTGTCAATCACTTTTACTGCGACCCCGACGAGTTTTTGTCTGATCTGGTTACTAGAGATGAATCATGGATTCATTACGAGAACGATGCACGTCGTGCTTTTTGGCTGCCTCCAGAAGAAACTCCACCAACTCAACCGAAGCTGAGTCAAAAGAACCGCTTAAAAGTTTCTGGGACGCGCAAGGCATGCTGTTTTATGAACACAGTGAAACTATAAACGCTGACAAATATTCAACTCAGCTCACCAAACTATCTGGTGCTATCGAGAAAAAACGATGAAGACGAGTCAATGTAGTTTTATAGTAATAGTCCATTTATTTGTAAGAATACTGTTACAGAGTTGTTAAATACTTTTAAAAGTTCATAATATTCAGCCGTTTCCGGCGTACAAATACATTATCAGGGTTGTGGTTAGTTTAATAAGCAGATATAACATTGAATTAAATGAATTAGTATATCATTTAAATTGCAAATTAGTCAAAATTAAATATAAATTGTGGAGATGTCAAAAAGATTAGATTAAGTCAAAGAGATAGAAGAGAATAACATTATTTCCTAATATTTACGTCATCTTTTAATTCATAAAATCATTAGTCGAGTAGTAGCATTTACCTAAGAGATAATTGAATAATTTGCATTTAAATGTCCTAAAGTTTTAAAACAATCTGGTAGTTTATTATAAACTTTGGTCGCCATACAAAATACATTATTTGAAAATAGTGTATTATTTCGTCTAGGTACACGAAGCATGTGCACTTTGCGGCTAGGTCTGGATACAATATCATGCAGCTGAAATTCATGCCTATTTTGATACACAAAAATACAAATTTCAAAAATATACAGTGCTGAGAATGGTAATATTTTTATTTTTTTGAATAATGGAACACAGCTGTCGCTCCGCTCCACATATTGAGTGAATGCAGCTTTTTTGAGCTCGAAACACTCTGTTAAATTCTACAGAATTACCCCAGATTATTATGCCATAACGCAAAATTGATGAAACATAGCCATGGTATGCACATAGTGCCGCATCAACACTAGCCACACGTGTTACAAAACGAATACGAATCTATCTGCCTTTGTGCAGAGTTCGTCAATATGAGTTTTCCAGCTACAATGTTTGTCAATTGTTATCCCTAGGAACTTCGTACTCTCAACCTCTTCAATTGTGTCATTATCATACAGTATTTTTAACTGTGGACGCTTACTGTTATATGTTTGGAACTGTATCAATTTGGTTTTGCTAATATTGACCTTTGAGATTATTTTGTTTGAGCCATGTGACAATTTTATTTAGGGTCTCTTTTATTTCCTACCATAATTTCCACCTACGTCATAATTTTCGTTTAAAGTGCTGATGGTCGTGTCGTCAGCATATAGTATGCAGTTGTGGGGGGCTTAACTACACGATAATGCTCGACCTCATGTCGCATCTGCCGTTCGCCAACAGTTGGAGAATTTGGGCTGGGACTTGGGAGTCGATACCCCACCCACCTTACTCCCCAGACCTCGCCCCACCAGACTATCATTTGTTTAGAGCCTTGAAACAACATTTGCGGGGTAAACAATTTAATGATTTCTCTGATGTAGAGGCGGAGTTAAACAACTTTTTCGAGGCACAGCCATCAGAGTTCTGGGCCAAAGGCATCCAAACTTTGCCGGATCTTTGGCATGACGTCTTAGATGCTAATGGTGATTACATCATTGACTAAGCTTTTTGTATTGTAATATTAATAAAAATATATCACGTAAACCAAGTTTCTCATTACTTTTGTTAGTCTGTGTGCCAACCTGATATTTGTCAACAAGTCGATACAATTAAATATATGCAAATTCTTGTAATGTTTTCTTTAGCTTATGATGTATTAAATACCTGTAATTTGACTATGTATTGTATTTAGTAATATTTAACTCAAGTAGACTCGTTGTTCCGAAGGGAAGCCGGTAGGAATGGGGTTATAGGAACCCGTCGCCCCTGCACGGTATGTATATTTTATTCTTACAGATTTTACTTTTTTGAAAATCGACTCACTGGATGGTCACTATTAAATTATTGACCATTTTATTTTATGAAGTTACAGTTAGGATCAGTCCGTTTTTTCCAGTAATTAATCATAATAAAACTAAAAGGGTTTATTATCTTTATTTTTGGGAGATTTTACTCTCATCTGGCAACACCTACAATCGTTGTGTCAAAATATCGATAAAGCGTTTGCTCGTTTGGTTGGTTTCCATTGTATTTTTCGACAATTTCTTTAAGTTAAATAATTATTTAGTTGTAGGTCACTAAAAATCAGCAAAGATGGGGCGCCGATCAATAAATACCACTAAAAGTGGTAAATATATGAATCCCACCGATCAAGCAAGTGAGTATTGGTTATATTTTATTTTTGTATGTTTTTATGAGGTACGCCGAGATGCTTACTTATTTGTAGTAGATGCTGTTCAAATTGTCCTAATACGCAACTCAAGGCAAAAGCTAGTCTGTAATTTTATGTTAAGAAATCACTAACCAGTCCTGAATATTCTAATACAACACGGGTAGGTCAGAGAGTTAGAGGCTCGTCTGGATGACAACTAAGTCATTATAACCTATTCGTATTTAACTCTAATAAAATGCACAAGATGCAGGACCAATGTAAATTGTCTACAACAAATACTTAAACATTCTTAGCTGCTGAAATATTTACTATCTCAACACACCAAACACTTGTGCTATGTCAAAATAATGAAGATTTATGTTGCAAACCATTCTCATCCATTGCTAAGATAATAATAATATAACAAATCATATAAATACATGAATAAATGAATAAATAAATAAAACCTAATATTTAGAAGTTAATTTTAGAGTTTCAAGGAATACATATTACTTCCTTCTTAAAAAAAAAAAGAAACTAGATCAGCTCCCTTCCATTTATATAACAAAGTTTTCGCTTACATCCTAAAGCATGGAGAAGTTTTATCAAATAAACATGTTTTGTACTCAAAGTTGTTGAAATTCCTATAATGTTAAATTGGTAAAAGTAAACCACACTGAACCGTCATTGTGTATTTATGTCAGTTCCTCTCTCTGAGAGGAGGCTAGTGTCCTAGGAGTGGGATCATTAACATCATAGAAACGGGTTTTGTTGATAGAAGAATAGACAAAATGACACATTGCCATACTTAGACGTTAGAAATCTTTCTACAATCTGTCAGTTCGTATATTCTTTCGTTGACAAAACCCATTCCTATGGTGGTCATGCTACACGTTCAGGTTGTTTCTTTTCAAAACTCATCTATATTTTCAAATATTGATCATAACTTTTTTGGGATTTTTCAATTAAAAGTATCAAATTAAATCTAATTCTTTTATACTATTCAAAAAACAGGAAAAGAGGCAAGGAAAAAGGAACTAAAAAAGAACAAACGCCAAAGGCAGATGGTGAGGGCTGCAGTACTTAAGATGAAGGATCCTAACCAGATCTTGGATGAGCTGCAGAAAATTGATGAAATGGGTAGGTGATCAATCTGCTATAGCATTACTCTTTGCGGAACAGTAAACGCTCATAGACATTATAACAATAACACTTCTATTGTGTCTCATTCAGTGTCCCGGAAAGTGTTAAGGCATCTGCCTACTGTGTCATATCTATTTCATATAGTTAGTTTACTGTTGCTTCAGATTCTGTTCCCACAACTTCAACTTGATTATGCTAAATTATTGTGCAAATAAGTTAATCTTGCTGTAATTAGTTTATGTGAACAGTGCAAGTAAAATGTTATACAAGGCACAACACAGTCTGAACACTCCTTAGTTTCTACATTTATTTTTACATAGTATTGTAGTCATAATAGCGCTTATCAAGTTGATATAATAGATGATAACATTGAAATATGTGCTAAAGTCAGCATCAGAATTTATATAACATTAAAGAGTTTGGAATATAAAAAAAAACAGTTGTCTGTAAACTGTAATTTTTATATTACAAAAAATATAATTAGATTGACTTGTTTTTATTCTATCAAAACACATAAATCCTACTTTTTAGGCTGTCTGCATCCTAAAAAGATTGAGAATCACTGATCAACAGACCATGTCTAAAATAAAATAAAAAATTATTTAAAATTAAAATGAAATTATACATTTCTTTTTTTACTGTAACTAATGTCCTTTATGTGGTTTTCGTTTAGAATACAATGTATTACAACCATCACCCCTGAATGAAAAAGTATTAAAAGAAAAGAGAAAAAAGTTAAGAGAGACTTTTGATCGAGTTCTCAAGATGTATGTAAGTACTAAGTATGAAATTTTATTTATTTTGATAATGATAACGTCAGAATGTTTCTGAGTCTTTATTATTACGATACTGTATCTGAATAGTATTAAAGAGATTGGAAACGACTATTACACATATATAATATACTATTATAATATAATAATAATAATAATCACTTTATTTCGGCTGGCATAGACCCATAGAAACCTTAAACTAGTACGTATTTAATAAAAAAATATAATTTGCCATGACTTGCCGCACCTGCACAAGACATGACCCACTGCTTCTGAAAGTGACAGTCTAAACGTACAGCTATTGCATTCAGAATGCCATTGTTGCTACCCCATATACGGGCCAGCAGGGAAGCTGCTTTTTTGCGAGTGATGGCCTGGAAACCATCAGTGAGCCCTTTAGCAAACATCCCAGACGCGCTGCACCGCCACGGCAGACCTAACAACATTCTGAACGCATTATTGTACTGAGTGCGCAGGGTTCTGTAGACTCGCTGCTGCGTATATCTCACCCACAGGCCGCTTGAGTAGACGGACTGGCAATAATCTTTGAATAGCATAACTTTCACTTCTCTCGTGCATCGTGCGAACCTGTGCGTGAGCATATTAGCTCTCACCGCCAGAGCCCTGCGCTCCCGGATTTTAACAAGTAAAACTGTTCAAATGCGTGTCGGACTATGCAAAATGAAGGGTTCCGTAGTTGGCATGAATTTATCCCAATAACAAACTTAACATTGTAGTTGAAAAACATGTTCTCTCATACATTCCAACTGCAAATGTAAGTTTGTACGCACAATATTGAGAGACTTACCCTGTTATTTTATGACCATAGACTTCTTATACATTTTCCTGTAATCTATAGGTATTGAACTATTTTCTGTATTTTTTTCAAAATTTTAGGCTAAGTACTTTCGGAGATAAGTTTTCGTCTATTTTCTTAAATAACTTTAAAATTATTTAAAATGATATAATATATATATATATATATATATATATATTTGAGCCCCTCACAGTAAGCCCTTTCATTTGAGATATCACACGGTACAGTTTGCAAAACTTTTTATTTTTTATTTTCTTATTTGCTCCCCAAAATGGACCCCCATATTCAAAACTCATTTATTTACGTTACATCCGTGTTTGGGTTACAGAAATACATACGTGTAGTGTACCAAATTTCAACTTAATCGGTCCATTAGATTCGGAGCAAATTGGCTGTGACTGACAGATGGACACACGAGTGATCCTAATAAGGGTTCCGTTTTTTCCTTGTGAGGTACGGAACCCTAAAAAGCATGTGTTGCTGTAACAGCCCTGTCTATGAGAATCGTAAAAAAAAAGAAAGCAGTGGTGTAAATAGTGGCTAATGAAATGAGAATTCTACACACACTTAAATTTACGGAATGAGATAAGAGACACAGGAGAAGAAGATGGCTATGCCTATTATTATCGAATGAAAAAGCTTGTTTTGTTCATTTGTTGCAAATGGTAAAACCATACCTAACTAAAAAGACACCTGCATGAGGAAGTCAATCAGCCCAGAAAATGAAGAAAATACTCGGCGTGCGACTCGCTGTCTAAGCGGTGACTGACAGCAGACTGATAGCAAGTAAACACACGTTCAGTTTTTCGTCAATCTGATCATATTGACAAAAAATTTAAATAACCATCAATCCGGATCGAAAATCCAACAATCTACGCGTACACGATCAGTTTCCCGCCATTCGGACCACAATCACGGATTGAACTGATGCCAAACTGAATGTGTATCCTCTGTCTAACATTCCAACACACCAATTTGTACCACATTCCAATTTGTACTCATCCGACAGCGCTCCCGCCCACTTCACATGGTTTCTCTGGTTTGCATACCAATACCTCAGGAGAAAGATACATTCCTCCGGCACACCTGCGCTGCCTAGCTTGTCCCACAGAAGGCCTTATGCGACACGATCGATAATATGGTTGTATCTAAATATGGCCAATACGGGTTTAGTATGCTTGCTTAAAAATATTATCATAATAATTTTGAAAAGATGATAAAATTCTTTTAATTAGGATTAAACAGTCACGCTATGCGTTCGATGAAACATTCGTGCAAATGTCAATATGAAAGTCTGTTCAGATATAAGCAAAGCATATCTGAACATGTTACGTGGTTCTCACAACGTAAAATGCTTATTTTCTACATTTTTATTGTAAAATAAAAGGAAGAACAAAACAAACGATGAGGGCGCCACTGCGCGCTCGATATCCTCTTATGCAATATACTTTTAGGTGCCGCGTGGTGTTAATGAAAATGGACATTATACACACCCTTCTACAAGTACTATATTTGTTATAATCTTATTAAAGTTCTCACAGAAAGCATATATTTTACATGTTTTTAATCAAGTTCCATGATTTATTCTAGGACAAAGATGATCCAGAGAAGTGGGTGGACCTCAAACGTCAAGAAATGGATTATGAAAAAAGAAGGGCACATTTAATATCGTACTATGAATCTGTGAAGCACGCCCAGTCGGTTCAAGTAGATGATATACCGTTGCCTACATTACAAGTAAGTTTCTATTTAATTTTGGTTTTCTGGGTCTTGAGGGCATTATGTAATTACAAGCCGTGCGGCTGGCGGGATTTCTCCTCCACAAATATTACGAACTACCATACAAACTTTCATCCTCTATGGAAGCTTAGTGATCATCACTTTTGTTATAAAAATCATTATCAAAAAAAAAAACACCGAGTTCAGATTCTGACCTGATGACATTGGGACCAACTAGAAACTATACCCTTTCAAACAAAAAAAAAAAAGAATTTTCCAAATCGGTCCAAGCGTCTTCGAGTAATCGGGGAACATACATTAAAAAAAAAAATCCAACCAACTGAGAACCTCCTCCCTTTTTTTGAAGTCGCTTAAAAATAACTATTGAGTAAAATTTCACACTTCTAGACCCAGGGGTTTAGGCAGTGCGTTATCCGTCAGTGAATTTAATATTTTTACTAAGTAGAGACATTGTTGGACAAAAACTTATGATGAATGCAGGTTTTAATTTATAATATTTCAATATTTTTTGTTTCTTTTAAAGTAAAATTCTAATTGCAGGTACCAGACAACCTCATATTTAGCAATGTTCCTTCCCAAATACCTCTGCCGGCTGACGTGGTGCAGCCTGTGGTAGTCAAACCTATACTGAAGAAAGATTCGGCTTATAAAGTAAGTAGAAGATCTATAAATATAAAAGATCCAGCATTCTTTAAACTGAGTTGAAACTTTATAATTATTTTTCGAGAGTATTTTTAATACATATTGAAAACTCGGAAAATAATTGTCTTTATGGGCGAGAGTACACATGCCTGTAACTTGCACAAAAGTAGTTATGTAAGTTGCCGGCGGTGTGCTATAACAACTATTGATTGGGGAATCTCGCAATGGCATTGCCAGCTACTTGCATAGTTTTGTACAAGCTACAGGCATGTCCCGCCTTAATTGTACTGAGACTGACAAAAAAATAATAAAGATAAAAAAATAACTGCAAATCGGTCTGTGGACAAAATCTTGACAGTGGCTCTTCTGCTTACAGAATCAAAGAGAGTTTTCAAACAGTTTGCAAGATATTTAGAGATTTGAGAATTATTATCTACAAGCGCGCCCTGTGGGTCCCTTTATTGACTAGAGGTATAGTTGACCAAGACCGCTGTACCGCGCCTTAGGAATGCGTGGCGAGGCGGGGTGCAGCGCTGGCGAATGAGCGATGGGAGGCCGTGAGCGTTGACAAATGAGTGGCCTGCACTGCCCCCCGTCTCGCCGCGCACATACCTACGACGCGGTACAGCGGTCTTGGTCAAACTATACCTATAGTGCTTGTTCACTTACTAGCTAGCGACTGCGTGTTAGGCGCGCTCGCGGCTATATCAAATGTGTGAAGTTGTTTGTGTGTGTTCACGTTGAATTAGCGGCGGAGCGCGCGATACACGCGCCGCCTCAGGTAAGATCAACCAGTTTAAACTTGCACACCGTCGCAATCGCCTGGCGGCCAATGTGAACACGAACTCGCCAAGACCGCCGCGCCCGCGTGTTCTACGTGAACAAGCACATACAGGCAGACCTTATATTTCATGAGTTTCACAAACTCATCTCTCTTAATTTTTTTACGAAACATCACAATTATTTCTGGCAACAGACCCCCAGTTTACGGTTGCACAGTACCCTATAATTCTAGGAGCGTCCAGTTGGCGTGGAACCTCCCGGTGTACCTCCCGGACCGCCGTGTGACTACGAGTTCCTAATTTTGGAGAAAGAGAAGGCAGTTGACAAGACCAGCAATAAGGTGCTGAGGTTCTCTGACATGGCTGATGAAGGACCGCCGGGAGAATGTGTATGTAGACTATTATTGTTTTTTTTTAAAATAACATTATCATTGTCGTGTGGATAAGTAATAACAGATAACCGTATTGGGAATACATTGGTGATGATAACATCACCACTGTATTCCCAATACGGTAGGCTGAGGTGTTTAAGTGTCTGTTCACACAGACCGGCTCAGAGAAGAGAGTACATTTTTTGATTTTCATTTCCTTTCTTTTTTAAATGAGAATGCTTAAGAGCCGACCTAACGTGCTCAGTGTAAAACAATAATCAACCTTATTTCAATGACCCAAAACTCTTTTTTTAACACGGTAAAAATGTACTGTGAACGGTCACTAACTGTACAATACAGCCACACATCACCACAGAGTACTTTTATATACAGGGTTATTTGTAAAACACCAGCAACCTCTTAAGGGGTCATTTTACTTATCATTATGAACAACTTTTACTATGGGACCAAACCTGAAATTGCGAAAAAAAATCGGCTGTTCAGTACATTTATGTTAGCATAATTCGTCAAAATGTACTGAACAGCTGCTTTTTTTTTCGCGATTCAGGTTTGGTCCCATAGTAAAAGTTGTTCATAATGATGAGTACAATGACCCCTTAAGAGGTTGTTGGTGTTTTACTAATAACCCTGTATAGGAGGATAGAGACGTCACTCGAACTTTTCAAGGCACCCTCTGGCAACAAAGAACAACAACAATCCATGCAGCATATAGGTACCTATATAGGCACCTACGCAATGTATGCATAGCTATTTTCTTTCCTTTTAGTTAAGTATTGTTACTAAAAATAAAACATTAGATATAATGTCAAATACTTTATTTCAATTTTTTCTTACAATATTTGAAGGCCAACTCCTGAATTTTGTCTTCTACATCATAATCTTTACGTGATCCACATAATAATTAATTTGTATCTTTACACCAATTATGAACAAATTAATACACAAATCTTATTTTTTTAAAATTAATTGCACTTTGTGGTCGTAGCACTTAATAAAACTATAATAAATGAATATAATATAATATATTATAACTGAAAATATTGTTTTCGAATTTGACATTTACGCGAGTTGCGATACTTTTTTTTCTACTTATATTGAAAACCATAGAATTAATAGGCTTTACTCTAACAAAATTAGCGTTGCGTTATTAGAGGATTATACACATATAAACAAACGTTGTATGTTACCACAATTAATTTAAAAGGTGTCTCAACTCCTTAAATATTATTTCATTGTAAAAAAATAGTAGTTAATTTAAGAAAATCAGAGTAAAATGGAACATTTTGTTTAGACAAAACCTATCAACATTTTGAGAACAGCGCCATCTGTCAATAAGTAACTTTAACTTTTGATATTACTATACAAGTAAATTTAAAAATCTATTGAATTGAGTAGGGTGTCTCCAAAAGCATAAGCCTACCTAAACTGACCGGTTATGATCCCTTAATTTTGTTCTAAGCTTTGTGCACATCACCCACATTTGGCTAGTAAAGTCGGTCAGTCAGGAAATGCCGGCGCCATCTAGTTTCAAAATATTGACCGTTTAACGTCAATTTTGTTGGTGTTTTGACACATTTTTAATACATTAGGCGCGGCAGACGCACATGCGCGTTTTCGGACGTTCATCAGCATCGCTTGACGGCGCGTATGCGCGTCCATACAATTTACATAACTTTCTTCGAGTGCGGCGCGCTGCACCTGTGCGTTCGTTGTGCATCTCTTGTGAGGTTGGACGCATTAGGAGAGAAATGAAACCCTCGAGTGCTGCATTAGAACTGACTGTGTAATAGAATAATCAACATTATATACTGAAGAGTACAATATAGAGTATAATATATTTGGGTACATACTAGAGTTTACACATACACCCTTACATCTCCCCTCATAGAAGAAAAAAAAAAATTATAGTTGTATATACTATACATTTTTTTTTATACAGTAGTAAGCCTAAAAAAAAAAAATATTATATGATTATATAATTGCTTATGGATAATACATCTTAGTTCTATTTTTGTGTACTAAATAAGGTTTACCATTTTTAATAACTTCAACATTTGGAGACAATTCACGTACTACAGTATAAGGTCCTGAATAAACAGAGTTAAATTTATTACAGTTTTCATTTTTTATAACAATCAAATCATTTGGTTTATAGGAAACAGTTTTAATACCTTTATCATAATTACATTTTCTTTTCAATTTGCTACTAAGTAGATTGTCTCGTGCCTCTTTCTGAGAGGTCTGAATTCGATATTTCAATTCTAGTGCATAATTGTCATGATTATAGAGTGGTTCAACAGTATCTCCTGACAAATTACTTGGAAGTGTGCATTTTCTACCAAAAACTAGTTCAAACGGCGTAAATTTACTTTCCGAATGTACTGAAGTATTATAACAAAAACACCAGTAGGGTAACCAAGAGCTCCATATTTCAGGATGATTATGTTTGGATTCTAAGATAATTACCAAGATGTTTGTGGTTGTTTTCCAACGCCCCGATGCTCTGATGGTGGTACGCCGTCGAATTTAATTGTTTGATATTTAAAAGTGTGCATACTTCCCTGAACACTGATGACATGAACTCGGAACCTTTATCTGTAGCGATCTCCTTTGGAACTCCGTACCTTAAAATGAAACTATTAACGAGGGTCTTTGCTACCTCATCTGATTTCTTAGAAACTAAAGGATACGCTTCGATATATTTCCTCAACTCACATTGGAGTGTTAATATATAAGAGTAGTTATTTTGATCTCTATCTAAGGGCCCTACCAAATCAAGAAATATTTTTTCAAATGCCCAATTTGCTGTTGTTGTTATCACCATCGGTTCTTTAACCGGTACAGAATGTTTTTGAGTTTGACATTTATGGCAACGTTGGACAAATGATTTTATGTCCTTTTCCATGCCTGTCCAGTAGTAATAATAATAATAATAATAATAATTCGTTTATTTGCCAGAAACACGGTACAAACAAAGATGTAATAAAGTAGTTCAGGATCATCATGTCTCGCCGACACAGCGGCATGCAAATAGAAATTTATTTAATTAAAATAAATTACAGATATTCGTAAAATCAAATTAAATTAAATTACAAATAAAATCAAATTAAAATACAAATTAAATTAACAACAAATATGTAATATTAAATGGTTAACAATAAATGAGAGCTTCACTTTTTCATAAAATATTTAGGCATAATAATAACAACAACAACAATATTTCTTGATGTTGTTATACATCCTTCTCATGCCCGCGTGGCCACTAGTGGGCAAGAGATGGAAATCGTTTAATATTACACGTACATCATCTTTATCAATAATCCGTTTTACATTTTTAACTATGCATATACGTGGTCCGGACCAGTATTGGTTAGTCTTTATTTCTTGTAACATTTTTGTTGTAAAATCTTCATTATTTTTATTTTTAAGTATGCATATTTCATTTACATTTATCATTTTACAAAATGTATCCAACTCTTTCACAAATTCGCTTCGCGATACTCGTGCTGAAGAATCAGTAAATTTTATAAATATCGTATTCATACTCGGTACGTAACAAAATATTTCTACTTCATAACTAATTATTCTTTTATTCTTATACTCCAACCATTTTTCCTTATTAATAAATGTTAATTCGACCAATTCTTTCGGCTTAATATGTGTTTCTACAACTTTCGGTTGATCAGGCCGATCGTTCGCAGATACCATATTATCCGACGATTGGACGGATTTTACATTCAAACGTTTCTTTTGTGCTCGAGTCATCACATTAATGTTTTCTTGCATCTCTTTTAAATCTTTGCTAGAAATTCGCGACAAGACGTCTGCAGCCGTGTTGTCGGAACCCTTTACGTACTCAACTGTAAAATTGTATTCCTCTAACTGAAGTCTAAATTTAGTGAGACGACTAGACGGGTCTTTCATATTAAATAAATAGAGCAAAGGCCTGTGATCCGTTCTTATTATAAATGAGCGACCATACAAGTAAGGCCTAAAATGTTTGATGGCCCATACAATAGCGAGTAATTCCTTTTCGATTGTCGGGTAATTTTTCTCAGCTTTATTTAAGCTGCGACTTGTGTAAGCCACAGGTCGACCGTCTTTATTTGAAAGAACTGCTCCTAATGCAAAATTAGATGCATCTGTCTGTAATATAAACTGATTTTTTTCTGAGAAATCGGGATATTGTAATACTGGGGGTTTAATTAATCTTTCCTTTAATGACTCAAAACTTTGTTGACACTCATCTGTCCAGATAAATGGAACATTTTTCTTTGTTAAGTAATTGAGACTGTAAGCCAATTTAGCAAAATGGGGCACGAATTTTCGATAATAATTTAAAAATGCAATAAAACGTTTCAATTCATTTGCATTAGTTGGACGGGGGTAATTTTTGATGACGTTAGTTTTTTCTGGGTCTGGCATTATACCGTCTCCTGATACAACGTGTCCTAAATACAATATTTGTTTTCTTAAAAACTCACACTTTAAAGGGTTGAGTTTTAAATTTACTTCTCTCAATCTATTAAAAACTTCTTGTAAATTTTTATTATGGTCTTCTAAATTTCGGCCAAAAATAATCAAATCGTCTAAATAAATGAAGCACTTCTCGTATGTTAACCCTGACATAGCCATGGTCATCATACGAGAGAAAGATGCGGGACTTGTTTTCAGCCCCATTGGCATTCGCGTCATCTGATACTGACCCGAGCAAAACGCAGTATACTTCCTACTATTTTCATCTAATTTTACATTGTAGTAGCCTTGGTATAAATCAAGATGTGTGAAATAAATTGATCCCGATAAAGAATCCAAAATTTCTGATATATCCGGCAAAGGAAAATTGTCATCTTCGATACTATTATTTAACTTTCGGTAGTCAACTACCAAGCGCCATTTTTTATTATTACTGGAGTCGACTTTCTTTGGCACTAATAATATAGGGCTGGACCACTCGCTATTGCATGGTTCTATTATACCGTCACTCAGCATTTTATTAATTTGATTTTTTATTTCAGTTTTTTGTGAATGCGGTAAACGATACGGTTTTGTAAAAATAGGATTAATATTAGACTTCAAAGAAATTGAATGTGTGTACACATTTGTAGTTGTTAATTCGTCGCCCGGTAGATAAAATATATCGCTATATTTCGCGCATAACTGCTCTATTGAATTTCGTTCTTCCCCGGATAAATAATTTAATTTTAATTCACTAAACAATTGCTTTATCCTATCTGCATACTTATCCGTGTTTTGAAATAAACATAAATTATATTCATTTAATTTATGTAAATCACATTTAAAATTCGTCAATGTCAATTCTTTATCCGTGGTGTTTAAAATTTTTATTGGTATGAACCCATTTACCGGTTTAGCTATAGAGCTTGCTAAGAACACACCTTGTTGAATTTCAGCCGAACAAACTACACATTCTTCAACCATGTCCGTTCGTATGTAATGAATTGATTCGCAACGTGATCCGATTTTTAGGCAATTATCTCTAGCTAATAATGGTAATGTCAATTTCCTGTTATTCAAATCAGTTAAAGAAACCTTTCTGTTTCCTAAATCTAACATTGCCTTATAAGTTGTCAAAAAGTCTTTACCTAATATACCTAATGGCTCGCAAGGTAAATTTTCGAATACATAAAACTTATGTTCAAAGTACATGTTACACGCATACAATTTTAAATAAACATATCCAATGGCTTGCACTTTGCCCCCGATTCCTTTTATAGTAACACTCTCTTCGAACATTGTAATGTTATGATCTAATACATGTTTATACCTAATGGCAGAAATTGATGCTCCGGTATCGACAAGCCACGAACATATTTGGTCATGTAAAGATAAACTTATAATACAACTACTGTCACTAGCAAAAATGATGTCATTGTTCGTCACGAAAAAATTTTGATTCATTATTTTTGTTCACATTTTCCGATTCTGATAAAACATGTAAATGTTTGTTGCGTACCCTTTGGTTTCTAGAAAATTGATGATTATTGTACTTACCTCGATATTCACCACGCCATGCACCACGACCTCTACCTGGTGGCGCCTGATAATAGCCTCGACCGTAGCCTCGAAAATTGCCTTGCTGCGTAAATACTCTACCGCTTCCCCTGCCTCGGGGTCCTCTATAACGATTTGTCCTTGATCTGTAACTATTAGAATTGCTTTGAAAATTCATAATTTCAGCTGATGTGGCTGACGTCGAAATTTCCTCATCCTGAGCTGCTTGTATAGCATCTTTTAAACTATCAAAATTTCTCGCCGCTATGATCGTGCTGAGCCTACGATTTCGCAGACCATCGGCGAACCTTTTTATCGCAAATTTTTCGTTTAATGGTTTCAACACATCAAAATTTGAAGTATTCCCGTTTGCCTGTGAAATTGTAAGATCCACCATCAATTTAGAGATGTCATCACCAAACTCTTTTAAAGACTTTTCGTTTTGTTTACTATTTTGAAGCTGACTTTGAATAGCTGAAGCAGATTTTTTGGGTAAAAGATGCATCCTCATCTCACGCACTAAATCACTGACGCTCGAATATGATGGCTTTAATTGTAATTTAGCCGACTGAGACAATCTACTTTTTAGTATGAATTGAATTAAATTATCTTGACATTGTTTATTTGTCAGTAATGCACCATAGTATTCTACATTATCTATAATCTGTTTAATATTGGACTCATCATTAGTCATAGTAGGTATCAGATTCAAGGCAACCTTTAAATCGAAAGTATTCATTTTTAAAGATAATTGTGTCTCGTCTTCAGTAATTGAACTTGGAGTAATTTCACACAACTCACTTATTTCCTTATACAACATACAAAATTCAGAACATATTTTGTTAATTTGTAAAACGTCATTACCTTTAATATTTCCACATTTAATTTCAGAATTTAAATATTCTACAACAGGAAGATATTGTTCATGTATCCTACTTGCCTCCTGTAGTTTAACTTTACATATATTTATTTGCCTTCTCTTAGGGCCGATTTTAATTAAATATGTTCTAATAGCTTTTAAATCATTATATAATTCAGTTAATGTATCTGCCATTACCTAGACACATATTGATTATTATCTAAATGAGTACACTTGCTTATAACAAAAGATACCATACCCTTATAATTAAAATAAAATAATGTTCTCATACCATAATACGTACGCCAGTGATTTCACTTTATAAATGACCATAAAACACTGCTCACTCACTTTTTTTTTTTTTTTTTTTTTTTTTTTTTTTTTTTTTTTTTTTTTTTTTTTTTTTTGAACACTCACTGGTAAGCCTTACACGACGCCTTCTTCAGTCTTAAAAGCAGAGTTGTTTCGGAAAAAGGATCTCCGTAGACCATTTCGATTGACCTCCTGTTGTATCCATTGCACGTGACATCGTTTGTACCCCCTGTATGCAAGCACCAGCAGGACGAACAGGGCAGCAATCACGAGCACTATCAGCAAAATATTTGTCACACTCAAATGACCTCTAATCTCATCAACCACAGTGTGATTTTCTCCATTTCCCGCCGCAGTCTGGGCAATTATGACCTCCTCCTGTTTTGATTGTTGGCCTCCCATGTTTTTGGAAAATAAACGGCACAGGAACAATATGCGACACGAATTATTCGACTTATAGTACAGTCTCTCACAAAATCACTCGGAGAACACATCGCGACTTTTGTTTAAAATAACTTGTCCATATAGGGAACGTTATACGATGCCCGTAAACTCGCGTTTGGCAGGGTCGCCATGTGAGGTTGGACGCATTAGGAGAGAAATGAAACCCTCGAGTGCTGCATTAGAACTGACTGTTTAATAGAATAATCAACATTATATACTGAAGAGTACAATATAGAGTATAATATATTTGGGTACATACTAGAGTTTACACATACACCCTTACACTCTATTGTTTCGAAAACATCGTAAAATAAGGGTCGGTAAGGGTGTAGCATAAAGAAGCGTTTGCATAAAGAAGCGTTTGCATAAAGAATTAAGCAGATAATGTGTTAAAAGACCTACTTATGTCCGTTTTCACCAAACCTAAGTGACACTTAAATGAGTCCCTACATATGATTGCACTGTTGGATTTTCAACTCTCGGCGCTGTCAATAAAAAAAAATATAAAAGGGTTAATTTATATTACAGGCACCATTACCAAAAGTCCAAGCATCAATTCCACCTCCTGTAGAAAACATAGACGGAGAAGCCGTGGACGAAGACGTTCCCACCCCTCAAGGGGAGGTTGCAGCGACTCAGGCACCCAAACCGACGTCCTTACAGCAACGTATGTTGGCGCTGTCTGGGCAGAACATAGACGACTTTATGAAAGAGATGGAAGAAGTACACAGAAAGAGGGAAAGAGACAGAGCTGCAGATCTGAATGCTAGGTATGGTTTATTGTTTTATAAGGTTCGTTAACTTGGCGTTTTCTCTGACAAAAAGCCAGTGGTTGCTGCAAAAGAAACGTGAGAAAAGGCGGCAACGATATGTTTATAGTTTGACCATAACCGCTGTACCGCGCCGTAGGTATGTGCGCGGCGAGACGGGGGGCAGTGCAGGCCGCTCATTCGTCAACGTTCACGGCGTCCCACCGCTTATTCGCCAGCGCTACACCCCGCCTCGCCGCGCATTCCTAAGGCGCGGTACAGCGGTCTTGGTCAAACTATAGTCGACAATTTTTTTTGCGGAACTTAATTTGGTGCCAAGTTGAGTAGGCAGCTGCAGATGCCAGAGCTTTTTTATTACCGTATATTTTCGCTGTTGACCTCGTATTCGTCTGTGGTAGGGCGGTGGTTGAGTTCTACTATGGAACGAGTGCCATAGTTCGCGTCACGTAAGTTTGCCCTCTGAAACCAGGCTTTCCGATGCGCATGGGATGGCGCGCTGCAGTTTTAGTATAGATATTGACTACCAGTCATTTCGAAACCTACTTCAGAGCGGCAAACTTACATGACGCGGACTATTCCAAAGGTTCACTTTTTTTCTTTGAAGAATATTATAAGAAGTAGGGATACGCTGGCAGGCAGTAAAACACTATGGTTGTGTTGATAATCTTACCCGTATTCTCCTAACCTAATGAATGTTTCTTTCAGTTTATAAAATTTTTTGATTATACTTAATATTTATTGTCAGGTTAAGCGCCCTAAAGCGACCAGGCGCCGGTCGCGACAGCGACTCAGACAGTGACAATGAAGGGCCACTTCCACCATTGTTGCCGCACGGCGGGCCTCCTGACTTCACGCTGGAGCCTCCTGGCGCTGAGATGAGGCAGATGCCGCCACCGTTATTACCTCCTGGTAAATATTCATTATCATCTGCTTAGCCTTTTCCCAACAATTTTGGGGTCGCCTTTCAGCCAAATCGAATGCAGTTGAATACCAGTATTTTACCAGACAGTAAATAAAAAAAAAATCTTGACAATTCATTAATATCACCAATTTTCTTAAAAAACTTGTCAGGGCTGGGCAACGATAATATCAAAAGCTAAACCCTAAATAGGTGCCATATAGACTTGCTCGATTTTTGACGATCCCTACAGTCGCTCGATATGCTGTGTTTTGACGATCAATAAGATCTTGTCTGATCAAAAAATCAAACAAAATTACCACAGATATTACAATACTACTTACAGATACCCAATCCCATACAAAGAAATTATACCTCCCTAAGTCTGGCTATTGAGCCAGACTTAGAGACTTCTAGCTGCGTGGGCACATTCACTTGTGTTTAGGGTTCCGTACCTCAAAAGAAAAAAAAATGGAAACCTTATAGGCTCACTCGTCTATCACAGTCGATTTGCTCCGAATCCAATGGAACGATTAAGTTGTATACACGTATGAATTTCTATGACCCAAACACGGACGTGTAACATAAATAAATGAATTTTGAATGTGGGGGTCAATTTTGGGGGCAAATAAAAAAAAAAAAATTTAAAAAAGTTTTGCAAACTGTACCGTGTGACATACAAAATTAAAGGGGTGTGAGGGTCTCAAATTTATATTTTTTATAATTTTAAAATAAATTGTTTTAATGTTATTTAAGAAAATAGACGAAAATTGACCATTCCCCCTTATCTCCGATACAACAGAGCATATTTTGAAATAAAAAACAGGCTAAGTGCGTGTCGGACTACGCACAAATAAGGGTTCCGTAGTTGGGATGAATCCTAAGAACAAACTTAACATTGTAGTTAAAAAATATGTTCATCCATACATTCCAATTGCCAATGTAAGTTTGTACGCACAATATTGAGAGATTTGCCATGTTGTTTTAAGACCATAGCCGTCTTATAGGTTTTCGTGTGATCATAGGTATTGAACTATTTTCTGTATTATTTTTTTCACTAGGCTCAGTACTTTCGGAGATCGGTCGGGAACGGCCAAGTTTCGTCTATTTTTATATAACTTTAAAATGATTTATTTTAAAATTATAAAAAAAAAAAGTATATTTGACACCCTCACAGTAATCCCTTTCATTTGATTATATCACATGGTACAGTTTGCAAAACTTAATTTTTATTTTCTTACTTGCCCCCTAAAATTGACTCTCATATTCAAAATTAATTTATGTACGTTACACGTCCATGTTTGGGTCACAGAAATACATACGTGTACCAAATTTCAACTTAATCGGTCGATTAGATTCGGAGCAAATTGGCTGTGACAGACGGACAGACAGACACACGAGTGATCCTATAACAATTCAGTTTTTTCCTTTTGAGGTACGGAACCCTAAAAATACTGAAAGTAGTTATATTAAACTTATAGATTACAGGAAAACTTATAAGAAGTCTATGGTCTTAAAATATCATGATAAATCTCTCAATGTTGTGCATACAAACTTAATTTGCAGTTGGAATGTCTCCCATACATTCCAAAAGTTGGAATGTATGGGGAACATATTTTTCAACCCTGGGTTAAATTCATCCAAACTACGGAACCCTTCACTGTGCGTGGTCCGACACGCACTTAGCCGGTTTTTTCTATTCCGTGGTGGTAAAAGTGATGACAAGTTTAATAAAACGCCATCTATTGCAAAGAGCTCTAAAACAAAATGCTGGACAGAAGGCTACTTTGAACTGTTCAACATTAAACAAGGAAGTTTTGATTTTTACTAATCTTACTTCAGCCAAAATCTGCCGTATAATGCTTTTTAGTGATTGTTAATTTCATGATTGCTACCCATGCTGCCATCTATGAATTTTTTTCGAGACTAATTATAATTTGTTCTAATTGAGACCCCATGCCTACACATTTAAGTACTCGCTTTTGTTTTATCACAAGGGTCGATCGTCAAAAAATCTACCTAATCTATATGCACCTTTACGTATACTCGTTTCACGGCGCGGCTGACTTCACACCGGGATTTACTCGGTGCTAACATACATCTGATCCAGCCGCCACTATTAGTTATCTTCCCTATTGTATTACCACTGCTGGGATTCAGGCCCCTCTGAGGAGTGGGCTGTAATCCAACACGCGGGCCCAGTGCGGTTTGGTTGATGGCAGTCTTTAATTTTTTTGTTTCTAAGACATGTCAGTTTCCTCACGATGTTTTTTTTTTCACCGTTTTGAGAGCAGCTGTGATGAAATGTATATCTATAAATTAGTTTATATAAAATAGCTGAAGAGTTTGTTTGTTTGTATGTTTGAACGCGCTAATCTCTGGAATTACCCGCCGGATTTGAAAAATTATTTTTCCATTTCATAGCCCAATTCTTGAGGAAGGCTGTAGGCTATTTATCATCACGCTACGACCCTTAGGAGCCGAGCAAAATGAAAAATAGTCAGGAAGAACACTAAGCGAAAACGAAGCAATAGCGTGGGTAGGCGATGCAATGCGACGGGGTGCGTCGGGGAACAAGAAATTGACGCGGGCAGAAGTGTAATTTATTATAATAATATCCTGGGACATTTCACACACGGTCATCTGATCTCAAACTAAGCAGAGCTTGTACTATGGAAACCAGAGAACTGATATACTACATACACTACTTTTTTTGTTGTAAATACATACTTATATAGATAATTACACCCAGACTCAGGACAAACAGACATGCTCATGCACACAATGTTTGTCCTGGATGGGAATCGAACCCACGACCAGCGACATGATAGGCGGTATCTTAACGAACCACGCCAGTGGCCAGTTAATTTATATAAAGTGTCTGCCTGGGTTCGAACTTACGACCTACAAGTCGTAACTCACGTTTGCGAACCACACACTGCGAGCCCTGTTCTCTTGATGCACTATCCGCCAGATTTTAAAATATTCACTACCTGTAGAGGCGAGACACATGCCCTTCAAAAACCGTATTTGATATTCCATTCAATAACCAAATTTATCTTTCCAGGCCTCCGTCCACCGCCTCTCCGCGTGCCATTAGCCCCGCCAATGCGGCTGGTCCCGCCAGGACCTCCCCCCGGCCCGCCGGGACCGCCGCCTGGCCCACCGGGACCACCTTCAGGTAAAAGTTTGTTTTGTATCCGTTCCATCTGAGAGTACTGTTGCGAAAGTCAACAATGTTAATCAAATGCAGACGAAGCATAAGAGGGAAATACCACTAGATATCCCTGTTTCCTGTATATACAGTGCTGAGGATGGCCATGGTGTTAATAAGACCTCGGTTCTAAAACATGAACCCCATGACAACAATTCGTACGCGTGAAGGCACATTACATGAGAACGGTGAATGGATTCTACCTACTTTTTAAAGTGTACCCTAAAGGTCAGTTCAGACAGAACGGAAAATCCTCGTGCAATTTACTGGCTTCATTGAAAATCGGACCGTATTACCAAAGCCTAAATTATATAATTGTATGAATATCGACACAGTTGGCTCGCAGTCGATATACAATTTTATACTTTAGGCTATGGTAATACGGTCCTATTTTCAGTGGAGCCAGTAAATTGCGCGAGGATTAACCCGTTCTGTCTGAACTCACCCTAAAGGACTTCTCCGCGTGTATACGTAGTCTGGTCATAAGTTTTGTCACATATGGAAAGTTAAATAACTGACACAATGAGTTACGCACTACAACCATTTATAAATCAAATGAAAGGGTATAAAATACAGATTTACACCACATTAAAATTATTCGAAATATCCTCCTCTTGCTTCGATACAAGCCTTCAATCTACAAGGCCAGTCATCAAAATCAAATCAAAATCAATCGAAGCACGCACGACGACGTTCATGTCAATATCTGCGACTGCTTTAATCAGGGATGCTTTCAGTGACTCGCAAGTTGCGATGGGGTTTAGCGCAGACCTTCTCCTCTAAGTGCTGCCATATTTTGTAATCCAAGGGATTCAAGTCTGAACTGGATGAGGGCCAATCCTCATGCCTGATAAAGTCGATTCCACGGGTCGTGAGCCAGTTTTGGGTACTTTTCGCCTTATGAGCCGGCGCAGAATCCTGCTGGAATACTCAGTGCTTGTTTTCGAACATTGTTTGTGAAAGAGGTTCCACAATGTTTGTAAGGACTGTGTTTTGATATACAAGGGCACTGGTTTTCACTCCTTTTTCACATAAAAACACCTCCGTTGGACCCAAATAGGACACCCCAAGCCAAACCATGAACGCCGATGGGTGATGACCACGCTGAACTCGTGGCACACGTCTGCTCGCTTCTTACTTCTTCTTCACTAGAGTGTGCATACACTTTATCATTTTGTTTGTTGAAACTCTCCTCAACATTAACATTTTTTTCGTCTGAAAAAGTATTTCGCGGTATTTTTTTCCGCGTACCGCCTTAACATAACCCGGCTTCTTTCGAGTTCTTCTTTTCTTCAGCCGTGCGTTAAGAAGATGTACTGTTTTTTTATATATTTATGTGCTGTTTATTTATCTATAAGCACGCAGTCCTAGGTCTTCATTTAACACTCTTTTGTAGTTCTGCTTAGTCCCATCTGCAGAGCCAACATTTTTTTGCTTGCGGACAGGATTTCGTTGGATTCGCGCCTTCACTGCTTTGATGACCGCTGGAGTCCGAACAGTACGAGGTCGCCCGCTCCTTTGTTTATCTTCTAATCTTGAATTTTCCCTGAATCGTTTGATAGTACGATAAATAAATCTCAGTGGAATTTTCAAATTTTTCAGCAGTTTGAGCTCGCGCCAACTCAGGCGCGTGACCGCAACGATGCAATGCAATTACTGCGACTCTGTCTTCTTTGCGCAACCACTCAATTTTAAAAAATGAACAAAATTCCAGAAACCCTTGTTTTTATTTTCTTTACATATTCAAATTTCGAATGCCCATAATATTTTCCTCGGCTTGCATTCTAAATTCGAAATTTTACATATGTGACAGAACTTATGGCCCGACTACGTAGCCAAGATATAAAAATAACCAGGAGGCCTACTCTGAAGCGAAAATCTGAAGTATCGGCCGAATGTTCGGACGTTTCATAATGCACTTTTTTCTATTTTGTTCGGCTAGTTCGAATCTGATGGAATGTCAAAATGAAGTTCGGTCGGATCCGAACCTACCGAACGAAATACAATGAAGTGTAGTAGGAAACGGCCGAACATTTGGCCGATACTTCGGGTTTTCGCTTCAGAGTACGCCTTCAGGCCTTAGCCCAACATAGGTAAGGTCTGCCTTTTCCTCCACGACTAAAAACAAAGTTCTAATGTGTCGTACTGGAACATTAAAAACAATAATTAATGCAGTTATTTGAGTGTTTTTCCTACTTCAGAAACATATCCGTAGAATAAAATTGAAGTCTCGCGCTTTTTTTAATGGATATTTTTCCTCAGATAAAGAAAAATCAGTCGTAATAAACAAGTTCATTGTCGTCAGGTCTCCCCGGGCTGCGCGCCATGCTGCGGCCGCCGGGCCCGCCGCCGGGCGCGCCGCGCCTCCTGCGCCCGCCCGCGCCACCGCCCAAGCCGCACCCGCAGCTGTCCGTGTTGCAAGCTGCGCCACAGCTTATCTCGAAGAAGGACGCGCAACAAGGTCGGTATTTATGCTAATATCTTGACGTACTTGCAAGGTAGGTAGTAATTCACAAAACAGCTTAGGGCCTTATGCCCGGTCTCCAGGTTTTTAAACGTAGTTTATGCATTCGATAGTGGTTATTGGTTCGATATTACGATATCAGAAATATGTTTCTGAACACTTCATTAAGGAAAAATTTCGCTGAAAAGTTGAGTGAATTACTTTAACGAGGGTTAAGGAAGGAGGGAGGAGGCATAAGGTAGGAATTTGCTTAAGGGAGAAGCGTCAGAGTAGCCCGCGAATTTCAAATTTTCTTACGATTTTTGCAATTTGCAAGTCACTATTAAGTTGTATGTTAAATAAAGTATGATTTGCGGCCGTCACAAATATATATTTACAGAATTATTAGAGTCAGTAATACAACTCCTTAAGTTAGTATAATCCTGAAATGTCAAGATTTCATGAAATAGTCATTCATTAGGATTACCTGGTCTTAAAGAGTTGTATTGATCACTTTAATGATTCTAATTATGTAAATAAATATTTGTTACGGCCGCAAATTATATTTTGATCAACGTACAATCTAATACCGACTTGTAAATTGCAAAAAAACGTAGGAAAATTTGAATTTCGCGAGCTATCTTGACGCTTTCGCCTTAACCCGACATTACTACTCATGTTGCGATGTACAAAGAAACTACTCATACGCCTGCGAGGCGCATCATATTGACTAATGATTTTATTCAAAACCTATAAGTATGATTGATATGTTTTAACTGTTTATATAATTGTGTATATTACTAAAAAGAGAAAAACTTAATTTTAAATAATATTTATATATTTTTATTATAAAATCTTTAATCAAATAAATCTTAGGAACAAATTTTAGGAACTTAGGCAATTAAACATTTTTCTCATTAAAAATAATAAAAAAAAACAACTTAAAGTATACACTTCTCTTAAAAAATAGTTAATTAAAGTAATTAACTAAAAAACAACTAAAAAAGTAACAAAAAAAAATATTTTAGAAGAATTTTATTAATAGCGCAAAACTTACATACAAGCTACTCATACGTCTTTGGAGCGCCAAGGGTAGTAATATCAAAAAAACTAGCAGAGTTACCGTAACGCAACCACCGTTCTACGACACGTGCTGGCGATGATTGAGATGTCCTTGAACGTGAATGCCATACGCGCGAAGGAAAAAAAAAGAGAGCAATATATCAAAAATGCGGGCGCCTCTGCGACGTAGAGTAGTAATCTAGGGTTAAGTAGGTAGTTTTGTCGAATTAATAGCTATTAAGAATTTAAACTCCCGTTTTAGAATTCTTCAGAAACCGGGCATTAAGTGTGCTGCACTCGTTCGAGTCGCCATGATTCGGCACAGCCGCGCGGCAATATCGAATATTTGTGTAGACATGTTCGGGAAAATGCCACTCGGCTTAGCTCGAATTGTACCGAGGTGACCCGAACATGATTCAGCAAGAGTAGATGCCAAACGGAGTTTGATGATCGGCATAAGCCGAATGAAAGCCAAATATTTAATTATAGTAAATTGTTGTTTTTATCATTGTTTTATAAATCTTCCCCTTAAACTAAAGGGGAAGATTTATAAAAAAGAATGAATGAAAGGCAATCGCATGCAGCTGAGATGAGAATGCTAAGAGGGATGTGTGGTGTTACGCGAATGGATAGAATAAGAAGTGAGTATGTAAGAAGTTGTCTGAAAGTGACACGGGTGACTTAAACGTTTGTGTGGAAATCAGTTGTCATGGTATGGGCATGTGATGCGGAGGAATGAGGAAAATGTCGTCAGAAAAGTTTTGAGTATGAACACAGAACAGAAAAGACAGTAGAAGTCGCAAGTAGGTGGGGCCCGCGTTTCCGAGTTTTGCGGAGTTCCGCATATGCCTGCTCCGCGCACACAACACGCACATCAGTCTTGTTACAACCGTCACGGTGACGAAAACTTAATAAAATAAAACGAAAACATGATAGCAGAACCAAAAATGTATCAAATGGTGGTACGTCCTAATTAATTATATTTGAATTGAAATTTGAAAAACAATATTTTATTAAACAAGACTAGTAGAAGTAGACTTTATTTAGTTCAACTTAAGGTCTACTTTCTTTTAAACTCAAACATATTTTTCCCGAAGATTTCAACTATGCACATGTCACAGTTAACTACTCAAGTAGAGATTACCGTTATCGATATTTTAAACTTATGTCCGTCTTATTCCAAAACACGTTTTAAATTTTATAGTGAATGATGATAATTATATAGTGAAAAATTTAAGTTCAGTTCATTCAGTTTTTTTATTATTGGTGATTCAGTATTAGTAGGTAATATAACAAAATTTCATTAATTACTCAAACTTATTTTTCTTATTCTACCTTATCCAAGTATGAAATAAGTAAAAGGCTAGATGGCGCTGCCGTCACGTAAACATTGAGCTGCGTATTTATTTCTGATAAAAAATAAAAAAGTCAGCATAACCACGTAATTCCTTTATTATGATGAACAGTAAAGTGTAAAGATTAACTGGAAGTGTTAGCAAAACGTCATTTTCGCATTTAACAAAGTTATAGTGTGTTAAAAATTCTAATCTCAAACTATGTTTAGAAAGTGAAAAATTCTCTAAAAATTCAAAGCAACAAACAATAACAGTGCATTATTATTATAGTGTTCATATAGAAGTGCCAGCAAGTGTTAATTCTGTGTTAATCTAAAATAATAACAATAAAACAGAAACAACAAATTAAAAGTGCGCGCGCATGCAAAATTTTGAATTTGAAAATAGACGCATCATAACGAACTTTTTTATATCTACAGCAAAACGAAGACCTATTTCGTTAACAATTCTAACAACTAATTAGCTCATGCAACCAATGCTTGACATGCAAAGATTGGTGTCGTGAGTTCGCGCCCCGCAAATTGCAAGTCTTTTTGAACTTTCCAGATTTGTTAACAAAGAATTTATTGTACGCCGTATTAATTTTACGCCTTCTTTTGAATTTTACACTTTTCATATTTTCTGTTAAATTTAGAAGTAATAAAGCGTGAAGTGAAATCACTATTTAACTACAAAAATTGTTGAATGAAACCTGGTCACGAGTTCCATAAGGTCAACTGTTCATATAATTAACGTTCCTACATTGGCTAAGAACTATGAATTTCTTCGAAAATATGACACTGCGAACTCGCAAAACACGTTCACAGGCAAAAGCAGAAGCCGTAATCTACGTATGCAACTCCAATGAATCAACGTTAAATGGCACCACTAACAGCTTACCAACAATATCGGATGACGAGAACAACGAGATCCTAGAACTTAAATTGATAAACTTAACTCAGATTTATTAGAGGCCCGTAGGGTGATAAATCAGCTATCGTCCGAGAACATGGACTTAAAAAATACCATCACTTCTTTGAATAAGAACAAACACGAAGAAATCCCAAAATTATTAAGCGACATCTCATTCTGTGAGAAATCTCATTCTCACCGAAATTCTACCCCTAAAAGAAAATCGGAACCATCTAAGAAGAAACTGTATTTAGCTAACACTACAGCAAATAAAACACCAATGTTGAATACATCTACCCAAATAGGACCGAATTACATCTCTTCACAAACTACGGAACATAGTACAAACAAGGTACCTCAAGAACAAAGAAAGAAAATATGCATTTTAAGCAGCGATAAGGTAAATAAAATATTATCTGTAGCCGAAGAAACGTTCCCGAACTATCAACTGTGTCACTACCTTACACCAAATGGCGGAGTAAATGAACTCATTAGTAACATCAACGTAAAACTTACTGACTTCACGATGAATGATTATTGATAAATGATAAATGATTTTTATTTCTGTAAGTAGGTTTGTACAAACACTTTTACAAGTCAATCATGTTTTTTTTTTTAACTAGATGAGGTCGGCGTTTCCTATCTGACTACTCTGAGAAGAAAGGCCGAAACAAACTCAGAGGTCACAGTCTCTTATAAAGTCCAGACATAATCTTGGTCACTTCATGTGAAGACCATGTAGATTGGTGTCTGAAATGGTCTTTTGAGGAAATAACCACACAGATTGAGAGGACCTGTCCAGTCAGTGCACGCATTTGTCAGTAATCGCGCAGCTCAACTCAGAACTTAAGGAGCTCAACGATTCGACGAACAATACCAAAGAAAGGACATTGGGGTAGGCCGCATAAATTACTCAAACTGCCAGACGATAATTAAAAATAACTGAGAGAAAAAATAAAACAAACAAAAAAAAAGCAATGACCTACATAGTCTTCACATTCACAATAAATTAAAATAATATAATACTGTACAAAGTAAATAGTCATGTCAACATTCAGTATGCAAAAATAAAAGAATAAAATAAAATTTGGAGCAGTTCAATCCCAAGCCTTTTTGTCCTCAATATAATCTTTAACGGTATAATAAGCTTTCTGACAAAACTTGCGTTTAATGAATGATTTGAATTTATTAAGGCTCAGATCTTGAACGTGGCGCTGGAAGTTTATTATAAAAGCGTATACATTGACACCTGAATGAGCGACCTATTTTCGTGAGCCTTGTTGGAGGTACAACAAATTTGTGTTTGTTTCTAGTATTTATATTGTGGATATCACTGTATTTTTTAAACAATTTAATGTTTTTATGGGCATATAAAAGATTTTCAAAAATGTACTGAGAAGGCAAAGTCATTATATTAATCTCCTTAAATTTCTCTCTGAGAGATTGTCTCGGACTTAATTTATAAATGCATCGAACAGCTCTTTTCTGCAAAACAAAGATAGGGTGAATGTCGGCTGCATTTCCCCACAACAGAATACCGTACGACATTACATTATGAAAATAGCTAAAGTACACTAAACGGGCTGTCTCTATGTTAGTTAAATTACGAATTTTCCTAACAGCGTATGCTGCGGAGCTTAGCTTTTTTGACAATTTATCTATATGTGGGCCCCACTGAAGCTTAGCATCCAAAGTTAAGCCCAAGAATACTGTGCTATCTTCAGGATTCAATTCTTCGCCCTTTATCAACACGTTAGTTTTCACCTGCCTAACGTGAGGTAGCGTAAATTTAATGCATTTGGTTTTTTTTTTCATTAAGGAGTAAATTATTAACATTGAACCAGTGAACTACTTTTGAGATCGCTCTGTTTACATCGTCAGTAACCAGCTGCTTACGTTTAAGTTTAAACAAAAGTGAAGTATCATCCGCAAACAAAACTATATCATGATTATCCTTAATGAGGTAGGGCAAACCGTTAATATAAATAAGAAACAAGAAAGGACCAAGAATCGAGCCCTGTGGGACCCCCATTGTTACTATAGATCCGGGCGATCTTTTTCCATTAACGTCAACGCTCTGAATCCTATTACTCAAGTATGAAGTAAGAAGATCCAGAGCGGTGTTCCGGATCCCGTAATGGCGGAGTTTCCTGATTAACGTTTCATGAAGAACGCAATCGAATGCCTTGGACAAATCACAAAAGATGCCCAAGGCATCGCATTTGTCTTCCCATGCATTATAAATATGTCCTAAAAGTTCAACACCGGCATCAGTAGTTGAACGACCCTTTGTAAAACCGAACTGCTTGTTATGTAATAATTTATGTTTATTAAAAAATCTTTGCAATTGGTCTAAAATTAATTTCTCAAAAATTTTACTAAACGTAGGTAGTACTGAAATAGGTCTATAATTTGTGGGGTCTGATGTAGTACCTTATTTAAACAAAGGTATTATTTTACTATATTTCATAAGGTCAGGAAACTCCTTACAGTCGATACAGTTATTAAAGATAAGAGCTAAAGTAGGTGCTACAATGTCAATAATAGACTTAGCAACTTCTACAGAATTACCCCACAGATCTGCTGTCTTTTTTACATTTAAAGTGTGAAAGGTTTTAATTATATCTCTACAGGTAATATGTTCAAAATTAAATTCCGAATCGCAAGCATTAACATTTTCCTTAAGCAAAGACTCAGCAACAGAAGTTGATGAGTTTAGGGATTTAGTAGTTGAAACGGGAATATCTGAAAAGAAATTTTCAAAGGCCGCGGTGACTTGTGCGTCTGATTTTATTACGTTGTCATTAATAGACAGGCTGTAGTCAGCACTTCGGTTATTAGACCTTCCCGTTTCACTATTAATAATATTCCAAGTCGTTTTAATTACATTACTACTGTTTTTAATCTTCGAACTCAAATAACGCGACTTGGCCATACAACAAACTTTTTTAAATAATTTTGAATAATTTCTAACATATAAATTAAATTCAGCAATGTTTACAAAAGACCTTTCATTGTATAGTTCATAAAGCCGTGTTCTACTTTTATGAATACCAATGGTAGCCCAATCACTGAAATACGCGTTACTATTAACCGAGATAGTCTTGGGAATAAAGATGAGATTAAATTGTTGACAGTACATATTAAAAAAATCATCATATAGATGATTAGGATCGGTATGATTAGCCAAAACTGTTAATTTATTAATGAGTTTAACTTTAAAAGCTTCCAAGCGACTTGTAGTTTTGGGGTTAACAATGATATCCTTTTTAGCCACTTTGTTGTTATGGTTTTGGATAGTAATCCTTTGCCCGCAATGATCAGAATCCAGTAAATTTATAATTTCTTTATGGCTTGGAATAACATCTGTATAAATATTATCTAGGCATGTGGCACTAGTAGGGGTTATTCTTGTGGGCTCCAAAAATAGGTTTACAAGATTGTATGACTGAAACAGACTTATTATTTTACTACAAGAATCTGAGTTTTCTAATAAATTAACATTAAAATCACCGCAAATGATAATAGATTTATTTGAGTTACATACCTTGTGTAACACTTCATCCATTACCTTTTCAAAGCAGTCATACAATCCTGAAGGGGGCCTGTACACACTTAATACAATAAATTGCTCCAATTCTATACAAGCTATTTCAACTGTCCGCTCAACAGATAGGCTCACAATATCCTTACGGTCTTTAAATTTCAGCTGGTTACTTACTAAAATTAATGAGCCACCGTGTATAGCATTTACTCTGCTGAACGAACTACCAACCTGGTGATTATTAAAATTGAACATAAACTGGTGGCTTTTAAGCCAATGTTCTGTTATACAAAGAATGTCAATACTGTTAAAATTCATAAATAATTCTACTTCTAAATCTTTGTTGAGAAAACCTTGAATATTTTGATGCACCAGGTTAATACTATTTACTAATATTGAAGTTTTATTTGGTTTATTTTTGCATTTCTAATTCTCATAGGCGAGGAAGATTTTCGAAGAACTGATAATTATTTCGATTTAATTATTAATATACGCCAGACACTAATGCCTCTGAAAAACACTAATATAATATTATGTTTACCTACTTTTAAATTCAGTCACTATTCTAGTATGATGTACAATGGAAGATTAGAAATGTTTAATAATTTACTGTATCTTGACTTACAAACTCACAACTTTGCATTATTGTTTGACTCCAATCTTGACCTGAAATACGATTATACCATGTTTTCAAAGCACACTGGTACGATAAATAATAATGGGATAAAAAATATCTTATAAATATCTTCAATGTATTGTTCATACAAATTCTCTTGATATTCCTGTATATCCTGAGAATGACATTGTCTCAAATCCCGATATCAGTAATAATAATAATAATATTCCACAACTATCACACAACGCCGTCTAGCCTCAAGCTAAGCAGAGCTTGTGTTATGAGTACTAGACAACTGATAAACATACTTATATATTTCTAAATACATACATATATAGATAAATTACACCCAGACACAGAACAAATGATCATGCTCATCACACAAACATTTGTCCTGGGTGGGAATCGAACCCACGACCTCCGGCATAGCAGTCAGGGCCACTAACCACTAGACCAACAGGCCAGCCAGTAATTTGTCTAATATCAACAATATCTCTCATAATGATGTTAATATTGTTACCCCTAGTATTGTAAATAATAGTAATTTTTTTCTTGTATAAACACATAAATGTATTACATCAAAACACTAATGGGTTAATAAGTAAATCGGATCTATTAAGCTTAATTCTACACGAACTTGCTTGTAATAATAAGTTTGTGGACGTGCTCTGTGTAACAGAACACAATATGAAAGAAGGCGATGACATACATTTACATATTCCAAATTACACACTTGCAACCCATTACCTTAGAAGCAGTCGAAGGGGGGGTTCATGTATTCTGGTAATATAATATAATATAATAATATCCTGGGACATTTCACACACGGTCATCTGATCCCAAACTAAGCAGAGCTTGTACTATGGAAACCAGATAACTGATATACTACATATACTACTTTTTTTTTGTAAATAAATTAAACATGGTAAACAATAAACACAAGTATAAAATACTCAATTTAAAAGAATACTGCTGTCCAATGTATTAGAATATTGTGCTATCGAATTAATTGATCATTGTATAACTATTGTATGTATTTATAGATCCCCCAAATTCAAAATTGATACCTGAAACTCCTTTTTCTACCAATTTGAAGGTATACTAAATAAGATTACTAACAACAACAAAAAGAAAGTCTTGATTTGTGGAGACTTTAATATTGATGTTTTAAAAAATACGAAATTATCTACTCAACTTGAAAATCTTCTATATAACTACCGTATGAAATTAAGTGTTCGTCAACCAACCCGATTAGATAGTGGTACCTGTATCGACAATATTATACACAATATTAGAGGCAGCACCAGTGCGGTAATGGAACTGGTTATATCCGACCATACAGCTCAAATAATAAGATGTCCTGTTAAAAAAACTTGTACCATTACACATTGGCATACTTTCAGTCGAGATTTTTGTCAAGAAAATATGGTTAAATTGAAGAATGCTCTTCAAAGCCTTAGTTTCAGTAATGTTTACAATTGTACAGACCCAGATAATGCATTCCGTGAATTTAATAGCTTGTTTAAATTATTCTACGATCTTTGTTTCCCCATAGTGAGAATTAAAAATCTATGTTCCAAAACTCCGAAATGGATAACTAAAGGTCTAAAACTATGTTGTAAGCGTAAGCGTGAAATGCTATGGCAATTAAGACGCCAACCAAATAAAACGAATAAAAAAATATTTAATACATACGCTAAACGTCTAAAATTAATTATCAAATTGACTCAAAAAACGCAAAACAGTTACTTCATTAATAATGCTAACAACAAGGTTAAAGCAACTTGGAGAGTAATAAACTCAACTAAATCCAACCCAAAAGAAAACCCTTCTAAAATTCTTACTGACAAAAATAAATGTATTACAACACCAAATGAGATCGCCGAATTATTTAATAACTATTTCATTGATCAAGTTCAACCAATAAACAACCAAAACACTGATTATAAATCGACATTAATAGATTCAAACCCCAGTTCAATGTTCTTATCACCCACTATTCCTCATGATATACATAAAATTATTATTGATCTAAAAATACAAATAGTTCAGGCTATGACGATATTGTTACACATGCAATCAAAAACGTTGTCTCTGAAATTTCACCAGTTCTTAGTTATATAATAAATCTTTGTATAGATAAAGGTAAATTCCCTGAAGACTTAAAACTATCTGTTATAAAACCTCTTCATAAAAAGGATGATCCGCAAAATATGAAAAACTATAGGCCTATTGCACTCGTCCCAGTATTCTCGAAAATAATCGAAAAAGTTATTTATAACAGCCTTTATTCATTCTTAGAAAAAAATAATATTCTAACTAAAGAACAGTACGGTTTTAGAAAACATAAAAATATTAATATGGCCATCTATTAATTAATAAATGAAATGATTACAAATATGGACAAAAAAAATCCCAGTTACTGCGTTATTCATGGATATGACGAAGGCGTTCGATTTTGTAGATCACAAAATCCTTCTCATAAAATTAAGTAAACTTGGAATTAGAGGCAATGTCCTGGAACTAATTGAGTCGTACCTAGTCAACCGAAAACAAATCACTGAAATAGTAAAAATATGTCATAGAACTAAAACAGAAAAAACCTACTTATCAAAACAAAGATCTATAAATTACGGCGTACCCCAGGGGAGTGTACTTGGACCGTTGTTATTCCTATGTTATATAAATGATATTCCCAAAACCATAGAACACCCCATGACTCTATTTGCTGATGACTGTACTACAATATTTATAGAAAAAAATTTAGAAAGATATGAAATTGAAATAAATAATAGTTTAGGCTTAATTATTCAATGGCTAATAGATAACAACTTAAAAATTAATTTTGGAAAAACCCATATCATGAATTTTAATACGCGAACAAACTCTATTAATACAAACATTAAATATGAAGGTAATACGATTGCTAAAATTGACAACACAAAATTTCTTGGGCTTTGGTTAGATCAACAAATGTCATGGAAAACACACATTGATCACATAATAAAAAAACTAAACCAATATTGCTATGCTTTACATAATTTAAGCAAGGTCGCCAATCAAAGCACCGTTCTTACCGCATAGCATGCATATGTCTCCTCCATACTGCGATACGGTGTAATATTCTGGGGTAATTCTACGGATAGAGAATTGGCCTTTAAAGCCCAAAAAAAGTGTCTTCGTGCAGTATGCATGATCCAAAAACAGATAGTTGCAAACCATTTTTTATTAATTTAAAATTATTAACACTCCCGTCCCTATACATTTATGAAGTTGTCATGTTCATTAAAAATAACCTGAACCATTTTGAAACCCTATCCACTAAACGTCATCAAGGTGTAATTAAGTCAAAAACCCACCAAACCGCCCTGTTCTCAAAAAGTTTTCTAGGAATGGCTCCAAAAATATTCAACAAACTACCTAAAGCTATAAAAGCCTCGAAAGATTTAAATACCTTCAAAAAATCACTCCATAAGTTCCTAATAGATAAAGCATACTACAACATAAATGAATATTTAGAAGAAAAATAAAAACCGTTGACTCATTCTCAGTTGTATTTGTTACTTATATAGTTTAGTTAATTTAATAAGTTTAACTAGCTATTAATTGTTACCTTAATTTGTATGGTTCTGTTTATGTTTATTTTATTGCTAAATATTTAACGCAACTACTTTGCAGTATATTTTATAATTTTATAGTCTATTACTGTGTAAACAAATTTGTACGCCTTGCAAGCAATTTTATTTTTATTTTATAACATCATGTACCACAACATTATACCTATGTGTCACAAATAAATAAATTTGAATTTGAAAACGTGGATGCTAGGTAATCTATTCATAATATTCTAATCGAGCAAGTGTAATTCACAAAGTCTTGAACCTATAAAATAGTGGGTTTCGTATTATTTTGTGACTTCAGATTTCCTAAGGATCCATACAGAAAAGAAAAATGGATGAAAGCGACTGGAAGGCAAAGTTGGTTTCCTGCAAAACTAGTACAATTTGCTCAGATCACTTCGTGGAGCTAGATTTTTTAATTAAAAGCGGAAAAAAATACCTAACCTAGAAATACAATTAACATATATAAGTGTGAGTTTGGGCACGCTGGTTCCGATACTAATGAAGCGCTATGCGATTTCTACTTTTTTTTTCTGTTCTGTGAGTATGAATGTGGATGGCTATACGAGTAGGGGAAGACCAAAGAAACGATGGATGGACTGTGTGAAATATGATATGGCTAGATAGGGAGTGACTACCGAGATGACGACTAATAGAGAAGTATGCATGAAAAAGATATGTTGCGCCGACCCCAAATAAATTGGGACAAGGGCAGGAGAGTGATGATAATAATGTTCTCTCTCTGGCTTTAGAAAAATCAGCCCTTGGTAAATTAATTCACCAACCTTTTCTAAATACGTGATCCCAGCTTGAGGACAGACATCCTTGACCAAGTCGACATTCAACTTGTTCCTGTCGAGGTTGTCTATTAACAAATAAGCTTTTCGTCAAAGTTGAATTTGTTGTTCATACAATATTAAGACTTATTACAACTGACGAAGGTTGTTATTATTTTACATTTCTTCCGCATAAGTCTATAGTTAAACGAAAAGTATCCGACCCACATTAAGTGTGTTATGGGTTGGACCCTTTTCGTTTAACTATGGACATTGTGACACACACCGCATAGCTGCGTGGGCACTTCCACTTGTTTTTTTTTTCGATTCTGTGGTAGAGACCAGAGACCACGCCCTAAAATGTCGAACTTTTATGAAAACTTCAAGTGTCATTTTTTACGGCCGGTAACTGTACTTCAATTCACTAATGCCCGGTGTGTCGAAATCATTGTAGATAGGTACTATATAGGTTCCATTCAGGCGCCGATATTACGACTACGATAGACGACGAAGATAGGCGCGCTTGTTTTAAAGATATATTATTTAAATACATCAAAGAGTGCAACGCGAGTCGGATTATTTATTTAGTAATATAGATCCCGAAGTAAAAGTATCGATTCCCAGTCGGGGAACCTTTTAAAGGAAGCCTATTACGAACTTTTAAAAAACCAGGCAAGTTCCAGGCAATTCATTTCGCTGGCTGGTTTAATTTCGTATTATGACATTCCTAATTTGACCGCCTTCACTCTGTGTAGTTTGTCTATGGATGGCTTTTAATTTACTGCCGTAACATTCAGAAACATAATTAAATATTTTCGGTAAGTTACGGTTTTATTTTCATCACGTATTTTGTGATAAAAATAATAAATAGTTATGAATCTCGTACAAAAGTAGATACGTGAAAATACGAACATAATGTATTTTGTGTTATACAGGAAAAGTTTTTAAGCAGTGCGCAAATTTTCACAAGATAAATATAAACAACTTTTACTATGGGACCAACTCTGAAATCACGAAAAAAAATCAGCTGTTTCTTACAAAAGTTCAATACCTACTCAATCAAAATGTATGAAACAGCTGATTTTTTTTTCGTGATTTCAGCGTTTGTCCTATAGTGAAAGTTGTTCATATTCATGGGTAGGACACCCTGTGAAAATTTGCGCACTGCTTAAAAACTTTTCCTGTATAATAATTTTGTTTGTAAATTGTAATGCGAGATTAAGTTTCCGAACGTACTCCACTTGATTTTCAGCAGGGAATTTGATTGACAACTTCATGGACGTCTCATAAGTTCCTTCGCAAGTACTAGTTTCGGAGTATAAACAAAAATAAGGATATGGATGAATATGGTGGTGTGGCATTTTTGAGTATATTTTATTAAATATTAATAGGCAGTTGTAATTATTATTGTAATTATTAGTTCAATGGATGAGAGTCCTCGCCCTCGTCGGCGCCTAACCAATGTTTAGTTGGAAACATTGTGGGAGTTTTACAATTTTATCGTTGTTTCGGTATTTTGATCAGAAGTGCCAATTTCCAGAGCTTTGAGAAACTTAAACGGTACATATTCGTCATACGTGATATTTTCTTATGTTAACTAGATATAACGCTCGAATAATTTCGACAAATAAATCTAAACCATTCAATAAAAGCTCCTCTAACGCACCGTAAACAAAATATCTGCGTTCCAACTAAGAATAAGATCGCGCTTGCTGCCAACTTCGCACGATAGCGGTCAAATTAGTACTGCCAGCTAAAAAAAAAAACTTAACAAAAAAATGTTATATTTTTTTATTCATATATTTCATTATTATTTATATTCATTTTTATAAAATGTTATTTCTTGAATTCCATAAATAGATAATTTTGGATAAATTAATAATACATATATGGAAATAGTATTCATTTAAAAAGTGAACCAATATATACCTACTGGTCGCCCAAATATATCGCCATTTTGCATTTATTTTTTTTGTTATCATTGTTGACTTTGTTTCTTCATATATGTTAAGTTTGTGCGTTAAAAGTGAACTTTCAATTCAATGAGTTCGAAGAGAGGGGTGGTACTCCATCGAGAAATCGTTTTTAATGTGCACAAGTACCTACTTTGAAAATGAAAAAAATCGTGCTAATGAACTTCTGCGCAATTTCACATTGAAATGAGAATAATTTTTTTGCACACCTTACGCTTTGGTAATGAAGTTCGCGAGTATTGCGAAACAAAATGGCGTCTTGACAGTACTATTCTTATTTGGCACGCCTAGTAGATTAAGAGGTTACTTTTGACAGTTTCAATATGAAAAGAAATGTCAAACGAACGTTCGGCCAGGGTGTCACGTGAGCGCTGACTGGCTTGTTTGACGAGTTCATAATACGAAATTGCAATTGTTTACGCCGTAAACTGCCTGGAAATAAGAGTTCATAATACCCGGTACTGCAAATAAACCAATTTTGTAATAACATTTTTATTTTGTTTAATCTAACTAGCGAGGTAGTTGCGTAACACACTTACAGTAGGATTCGGTTTCCTTTTGACAGTTCAACATCATTCATTGCGTTATTTACATTGTAGAGAAGACATATTTTTCGAACATGTGAAGCATTGGATTAGTAATAAGCTTCAAAATCATTCAGATTCTGACTGATAGTGTGTTACCCAATTAGGGCGCTTAATAAATGTTGATGGTAAATGTTACTGCTACAAATCCGGTCTAATTCTTATCGTCTCCGATTCGCATAGTTTTTTGCTACCGGTGTTGATTTTCACTCACGGAAATTAACGTACATATATTTACACCTTCTTCCCATGGGAGTACAGAACGCCACCAGCTACGATCCTTGCATAATCCTTTTACCTCGTTTACGTTCGTACATCTGGTCATACACGCACGCCGGTTGCGAGTACTACGCACCTGCCTGAAATTAACGTTCTTAATTATTTCGTTCTAGGTGCAACAATCAGTGCCAAACCACAGATAAGAAACCTTTCAGCGGACGTCACAAGATTCGTGCCTTCAGCATTACGAGTCAAGCGCGAAGACAAAAAGGCTAAGCCGGGAATCAAATCCGGGGCCATTCAGAGGACGGCTGATATACCTAAACAACTGCCGAGCAAAGATGACGCTTACATGCAGTTCATGAAAGAAATGGAGGGGCTTTTGTAGCGAGTTATAAGACTGTTATAGGTCAATTGTATTGTAATGATTATGGCGATGGCAGATATTGTGTAATTTATGAGAGTGAGACAACAATACAGAACAATTAAACAGTGAAAAAATCCTCATGGTTCAAAGTTTTACTGCTACAACGAAATTTTGTATTAAAGACAACATAATGCACTACCACACTCGATAAACTTTAAAGTGACCACAATTTTAAGGTTGATAATAATGTGTCCTCTAGAATCAAACTCCGCTAAAAGACATATTTTTCTTTAATCAACTTTTCTCCTCAGTATTTGTTACTTGGGTAATTTTCTGGTGCTAATTTGGAATAAAATAAGTAAAACCAATTGTATTAATAAACTACATTAGTTTATTTTTGGTCTAGGAAATAAAAACAATTTGTGATCGAAAAAAAATTATGAAGCACCGCAGCCGGCAGCAAAAAGTTAAAATTTTGTTTTATTTTCAAGAATATCCAGAGAAGTCAATTTATGAAATACTGCACTTGGTTCATTTTCACATTAGTAATAGGAATACACGTTGTTCGCACAGGTGGACACAGTTACCTCGTTAATAAAAAGTTAACTTCGTTAATCTTTAAAATTTCGAAAATTTAACGCAAGTTAACCGTTAAAAGTTAACCATCCGAAACGTATACTGCTTTTGGCGCTTTTTGGTGCCAACAATCAATCAATCTGCCTAGCCTTTTACCAACTATGTTGGGGTCGGCTTCCAATTTAACCAGATGCAGCTGAATACCAGTATTTTACATGGAGCGACTGCCTATCTAACCTGTACAACCCATTTACTGGGTAATACGATACCCCTTGGTAAGACTGGTTGTCAGACATTCGGGCTTCCGAAGCCGACCCCAACATATTTGGGAAAAAGCAGATGATGATGTGGCGTCCTCTAGACCTATCTTTTTCAGACTGAGTAATAGAGCTCAAAAAATCTCCTTCTTCATTATTGCTGTTTCCGCTAATACTGTCACTATCCTTTTCATTTGCTTCCCTTTCTCTATTCAGAGCGTCTTGAACTTTTACTTCCATAAACTTCGTGACTTTTGATAACTTGCTGTTACTATACTTTTGCAGCCATAGTAGTCGAAGCTTCGGGTGAAAGATTGCAGCCAGCTGGCATTCTTCATCTTCCATAAACCGTTCAAATCTTTTTTTTTATGCCAGATAATAGGGCATTGGCCAAAGAGGCACAACACTGAACCAGGTGGCTAAGATCTTGCAGTTTGAACACTTGTCGCAATAATTGGTAGTCCCAAGATATGCTTGAGCTTCACCCTGAATTAAAAGGGTACCGAGCGCGCAGTGGCGCCCTCATCGTTTGTTTGGTTATTTCTTTCATTTTAGAATGAAAATGCAGAAAATAAGCACGTTAGGTTGTGCTCCACACGACTATGCGTTATTATTATTACAAACAGTAGTTTTGTATTGTTAAGTTTTATTGCAACCCTTAAAATAGGAAATAGTGGCTCGGCAGAGCGCAATTTTTTTGAGAGTCAAATTGTAGTAAAATATATCTTCAGGCTCAGTTTGTATCAGATTGTAAAATGCCTCGACTTTTAATGTATGTACTCGTTTCTCTGTTTGAAATCGTTGTTTATCTTGGCTTGTAGAGGTAGTGTCAATTTTGCTTGTCAGCTTAGAACACCGAAAACATGTATTCTTCAGGGGCGAACCAAAACCAATATTATACTTCCTATTGAAAATATTCCTAAAATACGAAAGATCTTGAACTTTATCTTGATATAATTTCCATAATTGAAGTGAAAACTTCTCTAGGCGCGTTGAGCGATTTTGGCTGGGAGAAAATCTAAGGAGTTTGCGCCACGCGTCACGCGAAATGCTAATGTGACGTGTTGCGCATACATGTTTTCACTTCTGTCGGCAGGTTTTTAACCCCCTACGCAAAATGTGGGGTGTTATAATTTTATATTTAATTCTAGTGGTAAACACAGTCTTACTGCCGATTTAGATCTACAATAGTGCGGTTCAGCTGCTTCCAAGGCTTCAATAAATTCTTGCACACTTGTTTGTTTTTCCCCTTAGTGCTATTTTGTGGCTGCCACCACGATTTTCTTTGGCAATACTGCTTCCATCTCTATAAGATCTTCGAATAACTCCCGTGACTATCTTTTCCTATCGTTACTATTCCTAAAAATGTATTTTTGCACACTAACCTTTTTTTAAAGGTGTATGTAGTAATCAGTGCTTACATTTTTTGGGCCTCTAAATTCATTTACCGGTCTTGTTCTCACAGTTTTGTTAAAATGACAGTGTTGTAGTATGAAGTTGTCTTGATCTATTTTATTTTTTCAATTTGAAAAACTTCACCGTAAGTTTTTCACATTAGTAGTTAGTATGTTTAACCATTGTTAAACATACTAACTACTAATGTAAAATTCAACAATTTTGGCTAAATGTGAAAGGTGAAAAAATTGTAACTAATGGCATTTTGGCAAACGGATGCAATCAATGTAATCATTAATTACCTTGTTTAATCATTGGTTGAGTTAACTACGTATCAAAAAAACCGGCCATTGGTACCTAGTCGCTTCTAGCTACAGGTGGCGGCGTTTCGTGGCTGTAGCGTGTCGCCCGTGTGCGGCAAGCCCAAAATGTAACCGAGTTTGGAACGAAATCCAAATATGACTCGAAATTACTCAGGGTGTAGCGGGGTTAGGACAAGAAGAGTATGTTAGGTTTGTTAGAAATTAAAAACCTATTCCGTAGAGAACAAAAATCCTTATTTCTTTTTAAAGTGGATGTGTTGGCGTTTGATTCTAGACGACACAATTATAAGGAAACCGAAGTGACTAGAACTGCTATTATGCAGAGATGCGAAGTAAATAATTAGTATGTCCACTTCCGTATGTTTAATCGCTACTTTTTAGTCTTGCGATCCAAGTTTGTAAATATTATGTTTAGGTAGTAGGTATGGATTAATAAACTGATTGAAATGTTAGTGATCTTGTTATTTTAGTAGACAAGAAATCGAAAGCTCCCTTTTTATGTATCTCCATTGAGTATTGGTTTTTTTAGGATTCCGTAGTCAACAAGGAACCCTTATAATTTCGCCATGTCCGTCTGTCTGTCTGCCTGCCCGTGGCTTAGCTCAGATACGCTTAATACTAGGAAGCTGTAATTTTGCATGGGTGTAGCTGACAAAATGGTAAAATAAAATCTTGAAAATAAAATTGTAGGGTATCTATCTCTTTTGCACGTAAAGTGGGGATGATATTTTTTTCTCGTCTATCTCATGGTATGGGGTATCGTTGGATAGGCCGTTCAAAAATATTGCTGATCTGTAAAACCATTTTTCGATTCAGGAAACCACTGAATCGTTAAGATAGATTATTTTACTAATAGGAAACATTCCTTTATTTTTAAAAAGAAACAAAGCTGCATTCACAGATTTCTCGACAAGTTTACCTAAAAAGGGTATCGAACCAGGGTTCGCGCGTAGAAAAGAGCCTTTAATTCTGCCGCCAAGTTCTGCAAGCTGGTTTTACGTAGGGCACGTTTTGACCATGTCGGACGTATTGGGGCCAGGCTGGCTTCGTACCCTCCGGGTAGTAAACAGTTCTGGTCCCTGTCTAAAGCGACTGAAACGAATTTCTGTCGTCCCACTTTACCTCCAATGATGAAACCTGATGGGACGCTGGCTCACTCTGCAAGTGAGAAAGCAAATTTATTTGCATCTCTCTTTGCAAGCGGTGCACGTCTAGTCGCTGGTTCCAAACAACCACCTACTGTACCTCATTGTGACTCCTCGATGCCGGAGATCGCCGTTCACATTAAAGAGGTCCGAAGAGTATTGTGCAGTCTAGACGTGAACAAGGGCAGCGGGCCTGACGGCATTCCAGCGAGAGTGTTGAGGCAGTGTGCGCCTGAACTGTCTCCTGTGTTGACACGTTTGTTCCGCCTCTCTTGATAAAAGAACGGTGCCGAAATCCTGGAAGTTTGCTGGAAATGTACAACCAGTGCCCAAAGGACGACCGTGCAGACCCTGCCCACTGTCATCCGATCGCTATTCCGACCTCCAATCTGTGCAAGGTTATGGAAATGGTACTGAAAAATAAGTTGCTGACTTACCTTGAAGACAATGATGTCCTCAGTGACTGTCAAAATGGTTTTCGCCAGGGACAGTCAACTGGCGATCTTCTTGTGTATGTCACGCACTGCTGTGGCGAAGCCATCGAGAAACACGGCGAAGCACTTGCTGTATCGCTTGATATCTCGAAGGCCTTTGACAGAGTCTGGCACGCTGCTCTGCTCATCAAGCTTCCTGCTTATCCCATCCGAGCTGATTTTTGTAGCTGGATATCAGATTTTCTTGATGAACGGTCGATCAGAGTAGTCGTTGACGGCTGCTCCTCTGATCTTATGGCTATTGATGCCGGAGTTCCTCAGGGGTCTGTTTTCTCTACAACTTTTTTCCTGCTGCACATCAATGACTCGCTTCAACCTGGTATTGTTGGGTACGCAGATGACAGTACAGTTTCAGAGAGATACTTGTCCAGCGCAAAAACCAGTGGGGCCGAAATTTGTTCCTTGAGAGAGGCCATGGTAGAGCGGACAGATTTAACCATAAGCCTTGTCTCCCAGTGGGGTGATGATAATCTGGTCTCTTTTAACGCCACCAAAACACAGTCGTGTCTTTTTACCGCTAAAAGAGTCGTTTCACCCAAACTCCTACTTTTCGGGATATATATCTGTTCCTGTAACTGATCGGCTTGAGCTCCTAGGCATGGAGTTGACATCTGGTCTTAACTTCGGCGCCACCATCGAGTACAAAGCCCAAACAGCGGCCAAGAAGCTGGGCATCATAAATATGGTGAAGCGATACTTTACGACTGGACAGCTTTTAACTCTTTACAAAGCGCAAGTCCGATCCTGCATCCATCATTATCTGCAGCCACCTTTGGGATGGATCAGCTAAGTACCAACTAGTCGCACTTGACTCGGTGGAACGCAGAGCTAAGAGGCTCATTGGCGACGTAGAACTCGTGGATCCCAAGCTTCACAGCTCGGCTCATCGCCGCAAGGTTGCTTTCTTGTTGGTCTTCTACAGATTGTACTTCGGTGAGTGTGCCCAAGAACTCCACGACCTGATTCCATCGGGCCCCTTCTACCATCGGACTTCTAGACGCACTGCCAGTTACCATCCCTACCTAGTTGCTATTCCACCAATTCGCACTAAGCGTTTCCAAATGTCTTTTATAATGCGCACAGCAAAAGGCTGGAACTCACTACCTGCGCCTGTGTTTCCGAGCGCATACAACCCTAATCTCTTCAAAGTGAGAGTGAACAGGCTTCTTCTGGGTAGGCTCACTCCATCGTCGACTTTGTCTCTGTCACCTCTGATCTAGACTATAGCCAAGACCATACTTTATTTAACATACAACTTAGTTCTGACTTGCAAATTTCAAATGACGCTTCCCCCTTAAGGTGGAAGCGTCAGGGTAGCCCGCGAAATTCAAATTTTCTTACGTTTTTTGCAACTTGCAAGTCAGTATTAAGTTGTATGTTAAATAAAGTATGATTTGCGGCCGTAACAAATATGTATTTACAGAATTATATACATTAGAATCAGTAATACAACTCCTTAAGTTAGTATAATCCTGAAATGTCCAGATTTTATGAAATAGTCATTCATAAGGCAGGTCCTAATGAATGACTATTTCTTCTTCTTAAATAGTTAAAATGTCTTAAAGAGTTGTACCTAGTTATACTTTAATGATTCTAATTATGGAAATAGATACTCGTTACGACCGCAAATTACAATTTGATCAACGTACAATATAATACCAACTTGTAAATTTCAAAAGACGTAAGAAAATTTGAATTTCACGGGCTGCCCTGACGTTTCCCCCTTGAGTAAAATAATCTATCTTAAGGATTTAAAGTGGTTTCCCTTCAGGGCCCATTGATTTTTTCCACCCTGTATATACATATAATATAATGAAGTTATAAGGAAAACTATCGCATTAATACCATCCAGCCTGTCCCCTGCTCCCCCCAGCGACGCCCTAAGCCGAGGCCCGTACCCCTCAGGGGGTGCCCTTAACGACTTACATTTGCACTTGGAATGTATTCATTGTGCGTGGTCCGACACGCACTTGGCAGGTTTTTTATCTGTAAAGTTGTACAAGTTCAATAAACTGATCAATGTCGATTCGCTATTATCTCTTTACCTACATAGTCCGAACTGCATTATCTTATTTGTCCAAAATTATGTTGAATAACTTCTGAAATACCCAGAAAAACAACCTACATACCTATGTACATGATAGCTATTAAAAACGTGCTCGATTCGTAAAAAACAAGACGTAAAGGCACACTTTAAACCAATGATTATTATGTTTTAAAACGTGACAATTTATCTTTTACGTACACAAAGTAACTGGCCCGTGAAAATTAAAATCTTGTTTGGGTTATTGGACATAACAGGAACTAAACTAATTCTTTCCAACCATTTATTTTACTTTAGCGTCCATGAAGTATCGAATATTTTCGTCTGTGGTTGCCTCATGCCCCACTATAAGGAACTTCATACCGTCCATGAAGTATTGCATTTTTTCGTCTATGGTTGCCTGTCAATAAATAAGGAACTTAATAGGCGTACGAGTACTTATGTCAAAAGTAAAATTGGAAAGAGTATACCTACTTATACTGACACACCAAGCTCGTTGTCGAATCCCCCCAGGTGAGTTCCCGTATTGTCGAGGCGAGGAGGCTCAGTAGCCATGGCTTGGTCACCCACGGTAAAGCGAAGAGCAACCCGAGGCGGGGCCGCTCGTCAGGGCTTTTGGCGGTAAGCCGACGACGTAGTGGCCAACAAGTAGGTTGCCGTGCCGCTTGGGCGATATCGCCACTGAGGTGGGCGACATCGCCACTGAGGTGGGCCGCGATGTCGTATGGGAGGCATCGCGGCTGAGAGTTGGAGGCCGCGGCGGGAGAGGAGTGTCGGTATTGCGGTGTGCTGCTCTCCCTACCTTCCGCGGCCTTGACGGGGTCGACACCGTGTGATGGCGAACGCGGTGGGGCCGCAGGGGAGGAGGAGTGTTGGTATTTCGTTGACCGCTCTCCCTATCCTCTGCGGCTGAAAAATGGTAGACGGCCGGGCCACTGACCTGACCGGTCGCAGGAGGACCAAGGGTGCCTAGACACGGGGTCGTCTAGCGCCCATGTGCTGGTTTGGTCCCGGCGTGCAATGTGTTCTGGTGCGCCGGTGATGGGGAGTATTCCCCAGAAGATGACGGACAGCCGCGGCGGGTTCGCGGTGAGTGCTAACGCGTGCCCGTGTTCCCGCCACAAGCGGCAGAGGACACCGTGGAGTTTTAATTTCCCCACCCATAAAAAAAAAAAACAAAAAAAAGCTCGTCGAATATCATAAATTCATTTCAGATGCACAAATATTGGTGGTAGGTATTACTTTATTATCATAGGTATCTTTGGTGTTTTATATGCAAACTGTGATGATTAAAAAGGTATTGCCTGTGACTTCGTTACACATTACCGTGTGGCAAACTACAGGCCTATCTCTGTGTTAAGCGCACTGTCGAAGGTTCTAAAACGTATCTTGAACAGTTACTTGACTAGTTATTTGGACAAATATAATATAATTTCAAGTAACTAATACGGTTTTACCAGTGGTCTATCAACCGAAGATGCGGTTGCAGACTTTAGTAGTAAGGCAATAAGATTACTAGATAAAAAACGGAAATGTTTTGGAATCTTTCTAGATTTGTCGAAAGCCTTTGACACAGTATCAATTCCCATTCTTATCTCCAAGACATATATCCGGCATACGTGGACTAACGTTAAGCATTTTTAAACATTACTTGTCGGGGCAGACGCAGTCTGTTTGTATCGGTGCGGTGGTGAGCGATGAAGAACTTATAAATTATGGGGTTCCCCAGGGGAGTATCTTGGGACCAGCAATGTTTCTAATCTATATTATTGATTTATGCAATGTTAAAATTCCGAATTGTGACATATTAACTGATGCAGACGATACGGCTCTATTATCATACGGAGAAGACTGGATCTCTGCCAAAAAATATGCTGAAAATGGACTGCGAGTCGTAATGTAATGGCTCTCTAGCAATTTGCTAACCCTAAATATACAGAGAAAACTAAATTTATCCGTTTTTATCTTCCGAACTCCCCTGAGCCACCCGAAGCTACCAATACACTCAAAGCTCACATCTGTGCGGTGCCAGTGGACTGTGTCTGCCTGTCATTGTCACGAGTGAGCAATATTAAATATCTTGGGGTCTTGCTAGACGAACGACTCGACTGGCGACCACAAATTGAAGCTCTCACTAGTCGCATCAGAAAACTAATCTATATTTTTAAGAATCTGAGACACAGCGCTGATGCTTCAACACTTTATATTGCCTACACTGCCCTATGTCAGTCAGTATTAATTTATTGCATACCCGTATGGGGGGAACCTACAAAACTCTCTTTCTTGTCCTGGAGAGGGTGCAAAGGGCAATTTTAAAGATACACTTTAAACCACGGCTTTACTCAACTGCCAAACTATATGCCGAATGTCATGGCATGACTGTGAGACAATTATATATATTAAAAACTGTGCTTCGGAGGCATTCGCTACTACCACTGGATGACAAAACTAATAAAAAGCGCTCCGTTGCAGTTGTTTGCCTGGTGTACCTTGCAGAACAGCTTCCGCTAGTAGGCAATTTGACGCAGTAAGCTCAAGACTGTATAATGCTGTCAACAAAACCATCAACATCTACAGCTTAACTAAACGCGAGGTTAAACATAAACTAAGTGATTGGTTGCAAACTTTAGATTATGCACAAACTGAGATGCTTTTAAATATAAAAAAGTAAAACATTATTTTTTGTTGATGTGAAGGTATATATGATTTAATTCTCTTTATTTTATTATGCTTATTTTTAGTTTTAGATGATTTAGATACTTTGTTTTGTTTCTCAAAGTATGTTTTGAAATTTTAATTTGATTTGTTTGCTGTTAAGTGTTGGAAGTCAATACCTAGGCTACAGGTTGTGTTTATAATATAAGTCATCTTAAGAACCACTAACTTCCAAAATACAAGCTTGTTTTAGTTTGGGAGTTGGTAGATTATATATTATGTGCAACTGTACAACCATCAAACACCTCAATAATTATTGTACTTCATATATTAAATTTCTGTTGTACTCTGAGAGCGAAATAAATTATTATTATTATTATTATATTTTTGTCGTGGAAACAGCCTTTCAATAGGTAATCGTATAGGCACGTATAGGTAATGCCGCGGTCCCACGGCCCGCTTTCTCACAGGCCAGACCACGCTATGTCAGGCCGCCAGGCCTTGGGTGGCCTGTGGTGGCCTGTCGTCGACCGTCCGATCGGATCTATACTAATATTATAAAGCTGAAAAGTTTGTATGTTTGGTTGAACGCGCTAATCTCTGGAACTGCTGGTTAGAATTGAAAAAATATCTTAAGTGTTGGATAGCCCACTTATCGAGGAAGGCTATTGGCTATATAACATCACGATACGACTAACAGGAGCGGAGCATCAATGAAAAATGTTGCAGAAACGGAGAAAATTTATTCCTTTTGAGAGCATTAAAGTTACGCAACAATCATGTATGACGGAATTGTTCCTCTTAAAAAGTTCTAAAAAAATGTCCGCGATAGTATATGTGTATCTTTTAAGGTTAGCTCACTATAACGTTTTTAATAGTAATCAAAATTATATATACTAACTAATAATAAAGCTAAAGAGTTTTGTTTGTTTGAACGCGCTAATCTCTGGAACTGCCAGTCGGATTTGAAAAATTATTTTTGCGTTTGATAGCCCAATTCTTATGGAAGGCTATAAGTCATTTAATATCGCGATATGACCCTTAGGAGCCGAGCAAAAAGAAAAAAAGTCAGAAAGAACGCTAAGCGAAAACGAAGTAATCGCGAGAGCGGGCTGTACGATGCGACGGGGTGGGTTGGGGGAACAAGAAATTTCACGCGGACGAAGTCGATATGATCCGTGGAATGCTCGGCACGGGCCGCGACAGGCCTCGACGGGCCGTGGGAACGCGGCATAACAGGGATTACCACAGCTCTTGGGGAATAGCCGTACTTACCTACCCCGCCTAAGTTAGCACGTTAGCAGGCAAAACCGAACACATTTTTCTCGCTCAACTTTTGCAAACTCCGGTCGTGACTTCCAGACTAAATCGGCCTTATTAAACAAAATACGGTTCATCTTTTGACAAAGGTCTATCCCATTGAGCCATTTTTAAATTTCGAACTTTTCCGATAAAGTTAAAGGTCTAAGGGCGAGAATACACATGCCTGTAGCTGGTACAAAATTATGCAAGTAGCTGGCATACCATTGTGACATTCACCAATCAGAAGTCGTTATGGCACACGGCATTCTACTTGCATACATTTGTGCAAGTTACAGGCATATATATATATCCACACACATACTTCCACACACAAATAACATAATTAACAAAAGTTTATGTCAAAAATTTCCACTCGAGCCACCAATCTTTTTATATTGTTCATTTTTAATTTTTTTTTTTATTTTATCTTTTATGTTGTCAGTGTAGAAGTACATATAAAAATAAAATGTATGTTTTTGGTAAAAGGGCGGAGACTTGGTGTCCTGAAATACAGGCCTAGAGCTTAGTTTAGGCGCCAGTCTCCCGCAAAATTAAATGTTAAATGGTAAATAAATATATTATTATTATTATAATTATATTATATTATATATGTGTAATCTCGCCTTAATTGCAAGAAAGGTCTAAATTGTCAATTATGTATTTAGAACTTTATCTTGGCTTAGCCCAAAGTTAGACCTCGTTTTAATGAGTCGGTTTTAGAAATGTATGAAGTAGGTACCATCGCGGTCATTTGCGGTGAACCACTTTTCAACCGCAAAGTGGTTCACCGCAAATGTCCGCGATGGTACCTACGGTCCATCAAATTCGTAACACAAAATACGTGAGAAACTTTCCTATTCCAATCATCTGTTTACTAAGAGTCTAATGAAAGTCTAAAAAAAGTCCATTAAAAATAAACCACATTAAGTATTAAGATAGTGTCCATCCGTACGTAATAACGGGTTATCATCTAGAAAAAATGTAGTTCCATCTTGTTGTTACGCGTAACCAGGTCACGTGCCAAATAGTTAGCGTAACATAACATCACGCCATCATTCACCGAAAAGGTAGGCAGAGGTGTATGGAGCAATCACATTTCGTAAGGGGAAGGCAGAGTACCTACCTATAGTGTGCGCGCAAGTGCTAGTCACCGCCTGAGGTATGTGAGCGGTGAGACGGGGGAGGTAGACAAACATCAAGGTAACTCAGTCTGCCAATCTTGTCAATCACTCCCTCCCCCCGTCTCACCGCTCACATACCTCAGACGGTGACTAGCACTTGCGCGCACTCTGTATATAAGGTGACTGTAATTAGTGGCCGAAACTTAAACACATGATTGTACTCATGATAACAAACAACTTTTACTATGGGACCAAACCTAAAATCGCGAAAAAAAATCAGCTATCCCATACATTCATGTTCGCGTAACTCGTCAAAATGTAGCAGCTGATTTTTTTTTTCGCGGTTTCAGGTTTGACTAACCAGTTACCCTATGTACATATTCTCGCCCATCCATTTAAAAGGGGAAGCCTACTGCTATTAATAGGGCTCCAATTTATGTTCATACTGATTTTCCTAATAGCAAAAACCTACCAGAAATCGAATTCGAGATCAAAAATGTAAACAAAGAAATGTCATTGTAAAAGTGACAGTTCAGAGTAGTCAACATTTTCCTAGTAATTCCAGTTTTTTTCTACATCTAAAATATTAGACAGATTTATATTTATTTTTTATACCCGTCCGTATTTTACTCGTCCTCATCAGCACCGAAACCAGGTCTACCATTTTCAAAGTGGCGAAATGTGGATGTACTGTGACAGTTCTGACTCCACTGTGCGAATAGCTAAATAAGAAATAATAATAATAATAATAATAATAATAATAATAATCTTTTATTTCTCTCGTAATCACAAACACAGTACAAAGTCAAGGTAACACTTAATAGAGACTGGTGTCTGTTGTAGGTAAAACCTGTATTACAGATCACCAGGCTTACCGCCATCGGACAACTCATGAATGACCTATGACTGTATTAACCTAACATACAGGTTGTACATAATAAAACACTATTACAAATTAATAACAAAAGTGAAGTGTAACTATATGGGAAATTAAAAACTAAAGTAAAAATGGCTTAACGTTTGATTTGGGAATGAGTGAGTGTGTGTGTGTGTGTGTGTGTGTGTGTGTGTGTGTGTGTGTGTGTGGGAATATAAATATCAAATGGAAATGCAATAACGTATCATATAATTGCCCATTATAAGTTGAAATGATACAATATACGGAGGAAATCGTGCACTTCTACACCGCCTAACACCCTATCCAAAAAAATAATATACAGAGTATAATAATATACCCTAGCTCAAGCCGAACTGCGGCCTCAAACAAAAAAACTTTTTCCAAATTTTTATTCACAACATGACTTTTGAGCACTCAAGCTAATCCTACCCAAGCCTACGGGAACAATTACCTAAACGTTAGGAATGAAATTTATAATATGAGATTTTTGCAAGAGCACGCTTAACTCAGGACGAACGAATCGTGAAAAACCTGACACCACGATAAGTATCAGACAAGTTGAACATTAAGGCGTGCCAATGTGCACTCACACAATCAAGCGTTGTCCTGTTTAAATTTCGTCAATCAAAACCTAACGGAAAAGATTGACGTGGCTCCTATGAGCATACGTTACGTATACGTTCACCTCTGCGCAACACATTACGCTGTCGAGTGTAATGTATACGTATATTTTTATCAATATAATTTGTTTGTTATCATTAGTACCTACCTACCTATAATCATGTGTTTAAGTATCGGTCACTCATTACCAGTCACCCTATATATAGAGTGACTGGTAATGTGACTTATACTTAATAGTACTAATGATAACAAACCACTTTTAACTACTATAGGACCAAGCCAGAAATCGTGAAAAATTCCCTATATACAGTATGTTAAATAACAGAGGGCGTTCCCTTAAACTCGTTAATCTATATCATTAATAGATTAAAATAAAAATATCAGCATAGAAAAATAAGCATAAAATAATCCGAATGTGAAAAAATAATTAATTGACAATAAATTTGAAACATCCTGTTTAAAATCAAAATAGTAGCGCGGAATAGTACTCGTGCCGGCCGAGCGTCTCCGAGAGTTCACGAAGCCGAGCGACCCGGCCGCCCGCGCAGCGCGCCGCGCTGAACGGCGAGCGGCGACTGATAAAGGCGGCTTATTGAATTACAAAACACGTCGTCGGGTTGTTATCAGTAAAATTAAACATTTATGTAAGTATGTTTAGTTTTAGCAATAACATTTAACAACCCGTCTCAAATGCCCGGCTGACAAAGGAACACGTCACTGAGGCACCTTGGGCTTGGAAGGACGGGTCGGGGGCCACTAGAACGACGCGGCACTACCGGTTCATTGTTACGAATACGCACCAGGCCACTCACAATAACACGAGAATTCCGCGGTTGATGTGCATTGGGGTACCTCTCAGCACACATCCTCAGAGCACGTGCACCATCATAATTACACTCAGCATAAATTAGCACCATGTTCGCATACTCCTGAGCACTGAACTGATAACGCGGCATTTTCCACACAAGAATGACGCAAGATGTTGCAATTACTTGCAATGCGGAAACAATGCACGTCCGGTCAGCGCGTGATATTAGTTCCGACTAAAATTAGGTGGACATCCGGGGGCAGGGGGCGGGGCTAGGCAGATCGCCGCACGCGCGACCCGTCATTCATAAATAGGTAAATTGCGATGTTTCCGTCCTTCAAGTACGCGTGTACAGAGTGTTTCTTTTACGTATCAATTTAACATTTTTAGTGAATATTTTAATATTAAAAAAAATAAAAACCATTTTGTTTTCGAATGGTAATATTTTTTTTAGCATGTATGGATGCTATACTATTGCGGGTTAACGGGAACGCCCTCTGTTGGTTAACATACTGTATAAGTTCGCATAACTCGTCAAAATGTATGGAGCAACTGATAACGCAAATGAACAAAAAAAAAAAATTAAATGAAGTGGTTATTAGTGACAGAAACATAAACACATGATTGTACTTTTTACTATGGGACCAAACCTATCGCGAAAAAAGTCTGACGTTCCCTACAAAAGCTCACTCTTTTATAATAAAATAATAAGCTAACGGCGAGTATTTGCACAGGCATAATCAAGTGGCCAGGATTATCCATCAGCAACTTGCCATATATCAGACTTGTAGCCAATAAGCCTGTTATAGTGTGTGCCGCACAATGGTAATCGATGTCACTATCCCGCATGACGAGAACCTCGTGAAGACTGAGGAGAAACAATTGAAATATCTCGACTTAGCTCACGAGGTTGTCGCCATGCAGAATGTGGACTCGGCAATCTTTGTGCCGATAGTCGTTACAGTCAATGGCCTTATCGCTAAGAACCTCGACCAACATCTAAAGAGGCTCTCGTTTGGTGGCTGGGTGAAGGGCCTGATCCAGAAGGCAGTCCTCCTTGATAAGGCGCGTATTGTGAGGAAGTTCCTGTCTCTGGAGCCCTGACAACCGGTAGCTTGGACCCAGCTCCCGCTACCGGCGGATCAATATTTTTTATATTTTTAAATGTTTTTTATAAAAATATTTAAAAATGTAATACAACTGTTTCAATTTGTCATAGATAAGCTATTGGTTATGTAATTACAGCCACGGGTCGATCGATCTGGGTAAACTATGCTTGCCGCGGTTGGTCCGTGCAAACCAAGACCCCTCCGTGCCTCGGAAAGCATGTTAAGCCTATGGCCGCGGGCTCCCGGCTGACATTCGTGGATCTTTGAAAGTCGTTACAGGTTGTCAGGAGCCCGAAAGTCTGATAACCAGTCTTACCAACGGGTACGTATTACCCAGTAACTGGGTTGTGGAGGTCAGATAGGTACTCGCTCCATGTGAAATACTGGTATTTAGCTGCATCCGGTTAGACTGGAAGCTGACTCCGACATCGTTGGGAAAAGGCTAAGCAGGTGATGATAAGGTATTTTTATCCGATGGCACAGAAAACATTACCCTCCTGGTAATGTTTTTAAGCAACACCTCCACAATGTAGGCCTATCGGTTCAAGAGGCAATCTGTGTTTTGCGCAGTAGGTATCCACCTACCGCTTAATATGATATTCTCAGGGATATTAAGAGATAACCGAGTTACAGTAACTAGGTAGCTACAGTTTTTTTTTTAATATAAATATCTATCAAAACAAGTGATAAGCATAATTATTTTTCTCTTGTTTTTATATGATAGTTTGCTGGTGTTCGTTACCAAATATGTATAATGTTTTTTTTTGGGTATGAATATAGCTGTTAATGCTAAATTGATTCAAGATTAGAATTCAAACAGAGCTGGTTACACTAGGAACGAAGCTAAGTACGTTTAGCTTCGCTCATGTAGCTACCGCCAGTTATGTAATTCGGTTCACACCGCGAACTATTAACCGAAGTATGAAAGACTTTTTCCCAAAAAAAAAACAGTAGTTTTTTTTTTCCAAAAATCCAGAGTTGAGGACTTTTACGTCTGGGGACGTGCAAAACAATTGGTTTACCAGACAGAAGTGCCCACTAGGGAAGTTCTAATTGAACGAATAACCGGCGCGTTCCAAACTATGAAAGAAGAAATGCGACTACGTACAACGACAGTTGAAATAAGAAACAGATGTCGAAACATACGAAATGGAGGAGGTCAATTTGAACAAGATTTATAACTTTTGTTAACTAGCCTGTTCTGTCCCACTGCTGGGCTAAGGCCTCCCCCATTTCTTTCCATCTCTCCCGGTGTTTTGCCTTCTTTTTTATAACTTTAATAAAAACATAATAACCTTAATAAGTCTTTTCTTAACCCTGACTCTCCTAACTAGTGTTTTGACTACATAATTAATAATTTCTATGACAGCATACCATTTCAAAATGGCTCTTAGTTTTTTTTTAACGAATTTAGAAGTTGTAAAATTTCATACATTCAATAAAAAATTAAACTTTGGAAGCTTGTAAGGAATTTTCTTGAAACCAGTTGTATCAAACAAAGATGTATTTGGATTTAAATGCCTTTGGAGAATACAACAAAATTTATTTTGTGCCACTACACCCCCAAACAAAAAAGTTATTTCGAATTAAAGGAAAAATTTTGGGTATTTTTTTTCATTTAAAAAAAACATATTTAACCAACCGTGACATTTGGGACAAAGGGCGTATGGGTAGAACCTAGCTATGGACCTCCCAAATCCCTGGAAAAATTGTGTCGGTCATGCGCCAAACATCCTGTATATAGGTATAGTATCAGTTCCACTTCACTAAATGGTGCTTTCCGAGAGAAAATGCACGAGTTACTTTAAAACGTACGCAAATCGCTAAAGATGTGCCTAATATATGAAGAGTTCCATCGATTTCTTCAGGATCCCATCATCAGATCCTCACCTGATGACAATGGAACCAATTAAAAAGTATACCGTTTCAAACAAAAAAAAGTATTTTCCAAATCGGTCCAGCCGTCTTCGAGTAATCGGGGAACGAACGTAAAAAAAAAAGATTCCCACGAACTGACCACCTCATTTTTTGAAGTCGGCTAAAAAGACGCAGTAGCTACATGAGCGAAGCTAAACGAACTTAGCTTCGTTCCCAGTGTGACCTGCGCTATAAGATTAACTTTTAAAAGTATCCCCATATCCTAGAGATTTTGGACTTAGGAACAGATTTAGGAACATCTAGCTCATAGATTGCTCGGACAAGCCTTAAATAAAACAAGTGATAGTATAATCTCAATATAATATAATTTGAAATAGCTGTTAAAACTTATATTTTAAATTTTTATTGACCTTAATAATTAATCTTAAAACAGTGTGATTAGTTATTTAAAGACTAATTTATATAAATATTATAATTGGTGGGTATTGTTATTTAAAGCAGTATGTTCGCGGGTAAAAAACTTAACAAGAAGGGATACTATACATTATGAGTAAAGCCTATAATACAAAAAGACAGTCAATACAGATTCGTTCTACAAACCGCGACATTTAAAAAATATCCCACACCACAGTTTTCTCCAGCGAAAATTCGACTTAGGGAACGCGTTATTTACCAAGTATTACATAAAGTTGCGGATCTAAGGTACTAAGTAGAAAATACAAATTGATTTTTCAATGCACCGTGTTGGTACCAACCTAAACCTAAGTTTCTGTCCAATTTTCCAACATCGCTAACACACAGAACTTAATTTTCACTAACTGTACCTATCCCTACTAAATTAAATAACTTAATTTGCTAATTTGTAATAATTAATACGCAATACTTGGACGCTAAATTCATTAAATGACAGACAACGCACAGTCTTAAACCGCGCTCAACTTAAAACGAGTTACTTAATAACGAAGGTGAGCACTAAGGAAGGATTTTTGAAAACTTATGCTCGTGCCCTTAAGGGCTTAAATAAGCCATTAAGGGCACGAGCAGAAGTTTGGCATTTTTGAAGATAAAACGTGGCACTAACACACCTCCGCCGCGAAACCATAGCAGCGAAACTGGAGTAGTTCAATTAGTAGGTTTCGCGGCGGAGGTGTACTAAGGCCCTTAGACTTCTGTTTAAAAATAAAAGTTAGTTGTATCATTGTTATTTAGAAACTCATCTCCTTAGGCTCCTGAGAAGTTGCCGATGGGGAATCGCATCGGGCACACCGCTTGTAGGTAACCCAATAAATTAACATATTTTCTTTAGTTCTGTTACAGAACATGGTTTCGTGCAACATGTTTCTATTAAATTTTCTCTATCTTCCCATTTCTCTACTATCATTTCCCTGGGAATTGACGGCTCGTTGACTTCCTCTGAAAAAGAAAAGAAATACAGGTTCAATATTTTAGTCAAAACCATTCCTAGAATCCTAGCCGTGAATGTTGGGGGGGGGGGGGGGGGTTAAAGGGGGTCAAACCTTATGGATAAGGTAAAGTCAGATTGACTGCCTAGCCTTCTCCCAACTATCTTGTGGTCGACTTCCAGTCAAACCGCAGATGCAGCTGAATACCAGCATTTTACATGGAGCGACTGCCTGTCTGACCTCCACAACCCATTTACTGGGTACCTAATACGATACCTGTTGGTAAGACTGGTTGTCAGTCTTTCGGGCTTCTGACGACCGTAACGATTGTAAAAGATCCATGAATGACAGCCGGGACCAACGGCTTAATGTGGTTTTCGCTGCTCGGAGCCAGCCTAACCTAACCTAACACGCCTCAACAGCGACGCACACTGTTTCCTTATAAGGTCATAAAAGCGTCTGTATGCGTTTCTGCGAACATATTTGGAGCACTGCAGAATCGTGGCAGCCCCAGCAGCACCCTAAACGCGTTATTGTATTGAACACGCAAGGCGTTGTATGTCCCCAGTGTGTAGTTCACCCACAGGCTGCATGTGTATAATGTTTGGCAGTAAGATTTAAAAAGCACTGCCGCTTGTGGCGCGAACACGGACACGCGTTAGCACTTACCGCGAACCCGCCGGGGCTCTCCGTCACCGGACCCTCCTCTGGGGAGCACCCGCTATCACCGGCGCACAAGAACACATTGCACGCCGTGACCACCCCATGGACCAAACCAGCACATGGGTGCTAGACGACCTCGTGTCTAGACACCCTTGGTCCCCCTGTGACCGGTCAGGTCAGTAGCCCGGCCGCCTACCACTTTTCGGCCGCAGAGGATAGGGAGAGCGGCGCACCGCACTCCTCTCCCGCCGCGGCCTCCAACCCTCATCCACGATGCCTCCCATACGACATCGCGGCCCGCCTCAGTTGCGATGTCGCCCAAGCGGCACCGCAACCTACCTGTTGGCCGCTACATCGTCGACTTCCTGGGAAAAACCTTGACGAGTGGCCCCTCCTCGGGTTCCTTTTCGCTTCACCGTGGGTGACCAAGCCACGGTTACTGAACCCCCCGCCTCGACATTGTACGAACCCTCCGGGGGGATGGTGGTGTAAGCCTGGAGTTGGTAGTTACAGATGTTTAAAGGTAAAACTAAGATGTTATTGGTTTATTTATGTGAGACTACACTTAACCGTGCCTAAGTAAAATTTATAAGGTATAAACTGTAAGGAAGAAATCAATTAAACAAATACCTCCAAATACAATACAAAGTTTATTCTAGAAATACTACAATTGAAGTACAAAATCACCTTGATGTGGGCGATAATTAACATTTACACGAACTCTTCCTTTACTTAAAAGATAGGTATTGACTCTAACACTCTCCGTCTCCGTCACAGAGTGTGTTAGGGTTACGATTACTCAAGATCGCTTTTGAGGGTCCGAGAGGTGACAACTGAATAACTTCTAGCTCAGATCAGATAAATTGACAAACTGTTGGTAGCGTCCATAAAAGGAATTTAATTCTTAACAAAGTTAACTCGAGACGCTACCATGCACATGAATATTATAATGACTGGTTCGATTTCCTAGTTCTGTACGTAAGGACTATCCATCCATATCAGGACTTTAACTAAATATTCTGGGATCTGGGATAATAATAATAATCTGGGACATTACTCACACACGGTCATCTGATCCCAAACTAAGCAGAGCTTGTACTATGGAACCAGATAACTGATATACTACAACCACTACTTTTCAGTATAAAAATTATAATAACCAATCTCTCTCTCATCCGAGATGGATGCAAAACATTAATGATCAAACGACTCAAAGGGCTCATACATAGGCATCACTCCGAATGAATGACCACAATTGACAGTCGCTATAACCTCTCAATTAGCAGAACAAAAACCCTTGGCATGGAAGCCCAATATGTAACTGGATTCCCACGTTGCTAGCGCGGCCTACGTGCTAGGAATTCGACGAAAAAAGATCGCGTATCATACCTGAAGCTCAACCAGCTTTCTGACTCGGGGTCCAACAAGTATAGCCTTCTTCTTATGTGGAAGCGGCTCACGAAGGCCACGTGTCAGATACAAACTGTATTCTGCTCAATCACAGATCCAACATCGCTAATCCACGTCTGTCCTTCAACCTGAAGGTTTAGGCTAGATATAACCAGCCACCTGTAACAAATAACCACCTATTTGCAACCAAGTCTCAAAGCATCCGCGGAGGGACAGAAAATATTGTAAAATACTTATAGCCTAATTCGCCATAACAAATAATAGGAATTCTATTTGGAATAACTGCACACCGTCTGGGATAACACGGGACCGGTAACCAGTGCAGGTAATAATATCAATTCACACCGGCCTCGCCGAGGAAGAAAAAAAAAGTGTCCTCTCTGAATTCCAATTTCCATGTCTTCTCGTTCTCGAAAAATCTACCACAGGTAATCAAGACCCCTATCGGCAGAGTATAATCGATATCTGAAATCGATCACAGCCATCATTTTCCTTAACCAGCTTTACGATTAGTTGTTGGTAATATCTTTGGGATAATTTTTAATTAATTATCAAACAATTAATAGCAGTATATTAATTGTAAAAACTAATATTGAAAGAATTGAACCTAACGCCATCTCTACTGCCGTAATGGAACTAAGGACAACAATCGATGACATTAGCTTCGTTTTAGTACCAACAGACGTCGCTGGCAACCATACCAATTTTTCAATGTCACAGTGGGATCAGGTCATGGAGCTCCTGCGCACACTCTCCATAATACAGTCTGTAGAAGACCGACAGGCAAGCAACATTACGCCGATGAGCCAGGCTGTGAAGCCTAGCCACCAACGTCTCGTCGCCGTAAGCCTTTTTGCTCTGAGTTCAACCGAGTCAAGTACAGAAAGCTGGTATGTTGCTGAGCCATCCCGTAAGTGGCTGCAATACTCCATACCTACAGGACCTGTGCTTTGTAAGATTCAATGTAAATATTAAAACTGTACTTAAAGCATATTGAATAATAACTAGACTGTAACGAACATGATATTTAATAATTGATTCATGTATCAATTTCATTTTTAAATCAGTAGATTAGTCCAGTCTTCAAAGTATGTGTGTAATGGCAGCACGTTCTTTATCTTTGATAATCATTGTCATGCATTGTCTTATTATATCATTTATTCTTTGCACAGACCTATAACTAACATAGAGGAAGGCATTAAAAGATATACAATGCATCGAAATATTTAATTTTTCTTTTTTCTATACGAAACATCCTGTGTGTTAAAAAGAGCTTTATACACAGTCTGGCCATAACTACTGTTACAATTAAAAATAAGTAAGATATTTCATTTGAATTTGGAATCTGTCATTTTTATACGATTGTTCATTGGGTTTTCTAATTTTGGCGCCAATACATTGTACAATATTTTGCGATATTAAAATGGAGTGGGGTGATAAAGAGAACCGAATAGCTGTGATTGCATTACACAAAGTTGGTATGGAGCCAAATGCAATTTTTAAAACTCTCCATACGCTTGGTATTAGTCAAATGTTTGTGTACCGGGCTATTAATAGGTACAATGAGACCTCCTCTGTTTGTGACAGAAAAAGATCTGGCCGTCCACGTAGTGTTCGTACGAAAAAGGTGGTCAAAGCAGTAAGGGAAAGAATTCGAAGAAATCCTGTCCGAAAGCAAAAGATTTTATCTCGGGAGATGAAGATAGCACCCAGAACCATGTCGCGTACTTTACAAGATGACTTAGGACTTGCAGCTTATAAGAGACGCACTGATCATTTTTTAACTGATAATTTAAAAAAGAATAGGGTGGTAAAATCGAAACAACTACTGAAGCGGTACGCAAAGTGAGGTCATAGAAAAATTTTGTTTACGGATGAGAAAATCTTTACAATTGAGCAACAATTTAACAAACAAAATGACCGTATTTATGCTCAAAGCTCTAAGAAAGCTTCCCAATTAGTCGACAGAGTGCAACGTGGGCATTATCCGACTTCAGTGATGGTTTGGTGGGGTGTTAGCTATGAAGGAGTGACTGAGCCATATTTTTGTGAAAAAGGTATCAAAACATCGGCACAAGTGTATCAAGATACATTCTTGAGAAGGTAGTTAAGCCCCTTAACAACACCATGTTCAATAACCAAGTATGGTCCTTCCAACAAGACTCGGCGCCGGGTCATAAAGCTCGGTCCACGCAGTCTTGGTTGGAAGTGAACGTTTCGGACTTCATCAGAGCTGAAGACTGGCCGTCGTCTAGTCCCGATCTTAATCCGCTGGATTATGATTTATGGTCAGTTTTAGAGAGTACGGCTTGCTCTAAATGCCATGATAATTTGGAGTCCCTAAAACAATCCATACGATTGGCAGTGAAGAATTTTCCCATGGAAAGAGTGCGTGAGTTAAATGTGATGACCCCAACTCTATTCGCTTCGTCAGCAAATCCCCCTCCACGCATAGTAGCATTTAAGTAGTTATAAGAATATTGTCAAATTAGCAATAAGTAAATATAAATACATGTATAATTATTAGAATAATCATTACTATTTTGGTACTGTTACTCTGCTTAACTGAAATAAAGTTTTTTTTTAAACTAAATCAAGTGTCGATCACTTAATTGGCGCAGCCGGTAGGATCTCTGTAGTCAGTTTGCGACGTATAAAACTCTACAAGCAGCTGGACGTCTGTTTCTACAGTTCAACAGGGATCTCCGAACAAACAAATTCATTGAGTACCAGACACATCGGCGGGTGCAGTATTCAATAGTAGTCACAAGGAGGAGATGGGAGTAACTACGGGACTGTGAGTAAAACTTTTTCACTATCCTTTCCGTTTTCCTTTATCGTTTTTCTCTTTGTTTTAATTGTATGTGTTGTGTTATTGAGGGTTGAGCAATACCGCGATAACATTATTTCATTTTATTACGATATAACTAGCGTAATAATATTAACTTTAGTTAGATATTTAGTGTATTTTTCTTCTCTCTCTTTTCGTGCTTTGTTGTTTCAAAATGGATCAGATCATGCAGGTCCCGTCAACAATGGCAAACATTATTCCAGAGTTTAGTGGCAATTCTAGACAGCTCCCACTTTTTATAAAGAAATGTGAATATATAATAAATACATTTCAAGGTGGAAAAGCCCAAAATGAATATCTATTCCACGTTCTTACTAGTAAGTTATCAGGGGAAGCCCCGAACCTAGTGGGGGAAAGGGATAGTATTGGTACTTGGTTAGAGTTGAAAACATTATTGGCTCAACATTTTGGTGACCCTAGAACCGAAGATTGCTTAGTATTGGAGTTAGAGTCTATGAAAATAAATTCTAATGAAAGTTATTTAGATTTTTGTCATAGGATTCAAAACTTGCGTAGTATCTTAATTGCGAAAATAATTGAAACAGTAGACGATGCGAGTTTACGTCAAGCCAAACAACATATTTATACTAATTCGTCATTGAATGTTTTTCTATATAATTTACCTCCTTATTTAGTTAGATTAGTACGGTTGAGAAACGTGACCACCCTAGAAGATGCCCTAAAGATAGTGTTGGAAGAACAAAACTTTCAGACGGTTTACGAATCTAAAAGTAATAGAAACAAAAATAATTCGAAACCCCAAGGGAAAATGGCTAACAACAATGGAAATTCTCAGCGTACTCCCAATCCGCAAAAACAATCTAGTATTCCACCACAAAATAATTTAACAGAAAATACAAATAATCAAAGCAATTTAAATCAATCTAGAAATTCTTTTAGAAACCAAAATAATACTCATAACCAGCCGCCACAACAAAGTAGGTCAACGCCTTGGCCGAGTCAGCAGGCCGTCGCGACGCGGACAACGTCTGAGCATAATACAACATCAGCAAACTCGGGTTCAAACACCGATGTTACCATGCGAACTGCAAGTTCTAGACGCGTAAATTATACGAATAATGACTCATTTATGACATACGATAATAACGAAGAAAATGATTTTGATTACGAATCACAATCAAGCACATCATACGAGCCCGAACAAATTGAGAATTTTTACCTAAGGGCCTCATACAGAGAGAAAAAATAATTTTAAATTGTACTAATTACCGTTCCTTGCCTCACATTATAATCCCAGAGCTAAATAATGCAGTTTTTATGTTAGACTCTGGCAGCTCTAGATCATTTATAGGTCGGCGTGTCGCTTACCATTATTTTAAAAATAAAATTTATAAAGAGCCTTTCGAAGTAGTCAGTACCCATGGTGTTAGTATGCATACGGAAGTTGTTTTAGCTCCCTTGCCCAAAATATTTAAAAGTCCGGAAAGTCATAAGTTCTATGTTTACGATGTTGACAATAACTATGACGGTTTATTAGGCAGTAATTTATTAAAGCAATTGGATGCAAAAATCGATTACCAAACATTAACTTTGTGTACGAGGAATACTGACATACCTTTTGTTTATCCTTCAGCACTGAAAGATACTTACATTTTACCGCCACGTAGCGAGTTAAGGGTAAAACTTCCTGTAAACTTAACTAACGGCGAGGCAATTTTAGATTTTAAAGAATTAACTAAGGGGATTCGAATGCCCTGTGCGTTAGTTAACTGTGTAAATGGTTATGCGTATACAGTCATACAGAACTGTAAGGACATAGAAATGACCCTCAAGGTCACTAGTCCGTTTCAGGTAGAACCTTACAACCATCGCGAGATCTTAGTTAATCAATTAAACGACACAGACAGAATGGATGAGTTATTGTCAAACAACTTAAAGAAAATAAGGCTAGACCATATGAATGAGGAAGAAAGAACGATGATTCAGAATATTTGTGAGGAATATAAGGATATTTTCTATTGTGAGGACATACCGTTGTCATTCACCAACGAAGTTAAGCATAAAATTAGAACGGTAAACGAAGACCCCATAAATATTAAAGCCTATAGGTTGCCGCCCACTCAAACAGACGAGATTAGGCGTCAAGTAGATAAAATGTTAAAGGACGATGTAATCCGAGAATCAAACTCTCCTTGGAGTGCACCAGTCCACCTTGTTCCAAAGAAGTTAGATGCTTCCGGACAACAAAAGTGGCGGATGGTCGTAGATTATCGACGTTTGAATGAGATAACTATAGACGATAAATACCCTTTGCCAAACATCAATGATCTTTTTGATAAATTAGGAAAGAGTATGTACTTCTCTACCTTAGACCTTGCATCTGGCTACCATCAATTACAAGTTCAGGAAGAAGATAGGCAGAAAACCGCGTTTACAACACCATTCGGCTTGTACGAATTCAACAGAATGCCGTTCGGTTTGAAAACAGCGCCTGCCACTTTCCAACGTGCAATGGATAACGTCCTCAGAGGTCTACAAGGCTTGCATTGCCTCGTATATCTTGATGACGTCATCATATTCTCTACCAGTTTGCAAGAACACATAGAGAAATTACGAGCTATTTTCGAGCGTTTCAGAAAAACTAACTTAAAAGTTCAGCTCGATAAATCCGAGTTTTTACGAAAGGAAGTCATGTATTTAGGGCACACAATCACTAAGGATGGCCTTAAGCCTAACAATGACAAAATAGAGGCTATTCTGAAATACCCTTTACCCAAAACAGTTACAGAAATTAAGAGTTTCCTAGGGTTAATAGGCTATTATAGGAAGTTCATCAAAGACTTTTCTAAGATAACCGCACCCCTCACAGCATGTCTGAAGAAGGGAAAAAGCATCGTGATAAATGACGAATATAGAAAAAGTTTTGAAATGTGCAAAGAGTTGCTGACACATGCACCTTTGTTACAATTCCCTGATTTCACAAAACCGTTCATTCTCACAACTGACGCTTCCAATTTCGCTGTAGGTGCAGTACTTTCTCAAGGCACTATAGGATCAGATAAACCTATTGCATATGCTAGCAGAAAACTTAGTGATACAGAGTCTAGATATAGTACGGTAGAAAAGGAGTTATTGGCCATAATATGGGCAGTCAAACATTTCAGACCCTACTTATATGGCAGAAAGTTTATAATATACACCGATCATAGACCTTTAGCATGGTTAAATTCATTAAAAGAACCTAACAGTAAACTAACTCGATGGCGTTTACGTTTAGAAGACTATAATTTCGACATACACTACAAGAAAGGCAAACAAAATACAAACGCAGATGCCTTATCGCGCATTAAAATTAATGTAACGAAAGATGACTCAGAATCACTGGTAGTTAACGTAGATGAAAAGGAAACTAGATTGCAACAACATTTGAAAGATGTGACTGACGAAATCGTAAAACTAAGCGTTAAACAACCGGAAATAGAGACAATAGAATTATCGGATTCCGAAAGCGACGCTGCCACATCACATTCAATATCAAATAGGGGGTATCATGAAGGTATTCCTATCCTAAATGAGGCGATTGATGAAAAAAACAGGCAAATTCACGTTTTCACCTGGCACAGGGATGATATCTGTGTAAAAGATATTTCTAACAACAAACAAAAAATTTTAGAAGTCCATCTACCTCCTAATAACAGTGAAAACTTAGTCAAAAACTTTCTTAAAGAATATACAGATTACAAAAATAAGTACTTCATTTACTTTGAAGACCACGAGCATAGAAAAACATTTGTTAAAGTAATCACGTCACTTTACAAAAAGGGAACTCAAAACTTTGTTGAATGTACTGAAAGAGTGGTGAACGTTACGGATGAAAGTGACCAGAAAGAATTAGTTACCAAATATCATCAAGGGAAGACTTGTCATAGAGGTATTATAGAGACTCTAAAGAAATTAAAAATAACATATTGGTGGAGCAATATGAAAGAAACAGTAACAGCTATTATTAACGCATGTGAGGAATGTAAGAAATCGAAGTATGACAGGAAACCTCTAAAACCAATTATACAATTAACCCAAACCCCAGACAGCCCATTCCAAGAAGTTTTTATAGATCTATTATACATAGAAAAAAATCAATATTTAACGTTAGTAGATTCATTCAGTAAGTTAGGTCAAGCAATATACATTCCCAATAAAAGTACACCCGAAGTAGTGAGAGCTCTAATAAAATATTTTAGTATGTATGGAATACCAAAAAAAATAAGTAGTGACCAAGGTACCGAGTTTAATAACGAATTGCTCAAGGAAATGCTAAGTTTATACAAAATTGAACAACACATAGGGACACCTAACAATCCTAATTCAATGGCAATAGTGGAAAGATTTCATTCCACAATTATCGAAATATATAGGTTGGCGAAATATGAACAATCCAGTTTAGATGCAACATCTGTTATGACGTATGCAATCATGGGTTATAACAATACTATACATAGCGCGACAAATTTTACACCTCATGAAGTAGTTTTTGGGCACACAGAATCAGGAAATGCTTTTGATATTGACAGGGACAAGCATCTATTGCAAAAAATATTACAGGATCATCGTAAACGATTGAAAATTCTTTATGAACATTTAAGTGATCAAATGATTGGACATAAAAGCTTAGTTAGGGTCAAGAAAGGAGGTGAGGACCCACCAAAAATAGTGGACGGTGACACGATTTTTATGAAAAATACTAGGACTAGGAAAGCAAAAGAGTTACCGCGATACGAAAAAGCTATTGTCACTGGAAAACCCGAACGTAACATAGTACCAGTTAAACTTAAAAATAGAAACACTAAAGTAGCATTAAAAAATGTCAAACGCCCTTCACAGATGGTGGTTGATACTTCTCGCCCTAGCGGATCAAGGGACGACCTTGAATATCCAGAGGATGGACCAGAATCCGGGAATAGCTCCGATTCGGATTGGGACGGCTCTGATGAGGACTAACCATTGGGATATTATTAAAACTATAGATTTAAATTCATTATCGATCCAATTAGAAAATAATATAGAAGATTATAATAAGTTAAAAATCATAAGTCATAGTAATAGTGAAATACATAGGGAACTTTTAGGGTTGACAATACAAATAGAATCACTCATTGAATTGACGAAAGATAGGTTGAAGCAAATTTTACCTTCTAGCAGAACTAAAAGAGGAATCTTAAACCCATTAGGATCTCTTATAAAGGTAATAACAGGAAATTTGGATAGCGAAGATGCTAGGAAATATAATTTAGAGATTAGTAATCTAGGAAATAGAGAACATTCAATAGAACGAAAAGTATCATTGATGCAGAAGGCTTTCGATAAATTTCTCAATGTTTCTGATGACATTAACTTTAACACTAAGCATTTGAACTTCAAAATAAAACAATTCCAAACATTTATTCAAAATCAAACCAAGTACTCTAACCTTTTAACCGTTATGAATAGTATGAACCAAGTTTTAAATAATTGCCGTACTATTTACTCCATTATTTATGAATTGGAAACTGCTATTACTTTCAGTAAAATGCACATATTACACCCGTCAATAGTAAATACCACAGAATTATTCAATATTCTTAATGTCATAAGAAAACATCATAACTTGATTTATCCATTAACATTAGATAATTTAGTAAAATTAGAGGGAAACATAGAAATTAAGGGATATATAGATAATAGTAAAATTATATTTATATTAGAAGTTCCACTAATAGACAAAAACACATACAATTATTACAAAGTTATCCCTATCCCAATCTATAACCAGATAACCCAAAAACCTAATATCATTATACCCCAATATCCTTACCTAATAGTGAACAAGTCGAAATACAGATCCGTAGTCAATGGCTGTAATGAAATAGAAGACCTGACATATCTCTGTTCTGATGACAACGTGGTACAGTACGCGGAGGAAACGTGTATCCAACAACTCATGCTATTACAACATAACTTCAGTAATTGCCAGCAACACCAGGTGCAGATAGAAGAAACTAAGGTGCAGCCCATATCTAACACCCACTGGTTGATATACACAGAAAAGGAAATAGCTGCAACGGAACACTGCGAAGATGAGACCCGTAGACACAACCTACGAGGCACATACATATTAGTGCCAAGTCAGCAATGTACGTTACAGATTGCCGATATCACAATCACAACACCCATGAATACCAGCTCAGTCTCCTTCAGACTGCCACCAGTACAGATGCCCGAGCTACGCAGAGAGGTCACCCCGGCAGCCAAGCAGATGGACCTCAGAGGAATAGATCTAGGCGACATCAAGGAACTGCTGAACCAGGCTAAATATAGTGATAGTGTCAGTGATGGTGAAACGATTATAGTCAGTGATAAAATCAGTGTATGGACCATAAGCATTTACGCCATTATAATTGTATTCGTCATAGGATTTTTGCTTCAAAAACGAGATCTGTTGACTCAGCGATTCAAACGAAATTCTCCAAAGACAACAGAGTTGCCTTTAGATAATTTCTCTCTTAGGGAGGGAGGAGTTAAATGTGATGACCCCAACTCTATTCGCTTCGTCAGCAAATCCCCCTCCACGCATAGTAGCATTTAAGTAGTTATAAGAATATTGTCAAATTAGCAATAAGTAAATATAAATACATGTATAATTATTAGAATAATCATTACTATTTTGGTACTGTTACTCTGCTTAACTGAAATAAAGTTTTTTTTTAAACTAAATCAAGTGTCGATCACTTAATTCGTGCTTCTATTGATAACTGGCCTCAACGTTTAAAGGACTGTATTGCAGGCAATGGAGACCACTTCGAATAAGCTTTTTATATTTTAAATTGTTAATTTTAATTTATTTTAACTAACACACTGTAAAAGTAATAAATATTATTTGCAATAAAAAAAATGTATTTTTCTTCGTGACAATATTTATGGCAAGATTAGGTAGTACTTATATGTGACGTTCCATAGGAAAGGTACCTTATGGTGCTTTTTAGTTTCGGAGATATTAAATGTTTCGTAAAAATATGTAAAAAAATAGATTTTTTTTTATTGCTGTTTCGTAAACCATAAGATGTAACATTTATTTTCCTATTTTTATTTCTTATGATGTGAAAGTTATTAGCCCATAATGTGGCCTCAAAGTTTGGTAGAAAAGATACCATAAGGCCGTGTGTTATGAAAAATAAGAAAATAATACTTGCAGTCATGTCGGGACATCCTCCGCTTAGATGATTATGTAAATAATATCGAAATAGAAAAAATACGTTGAGTTTATTAATACAGTTTTTATTATAAATGAAAATACTTTTTCATTTTATTGCACCCCACTTGTCCCTAAGTCTTAAAAAAAATTATAGGTAATAAGGAACTGATTATTTTTGTAGCAGTTTATTATTAAAATACTAGTTAAAATTAATAAGAAGATCATTTATTGTCCTGACATATTGTTTGTTACGTAATTTCCATAGAGTGCCTTTTCTTAAATGTAGGAAACAAAGACTGTTTATTGTGATGTAAGTTTAAGTGACTTAAAAATTTAAAAATAGTCTCTAAATGCGATATTATCAGTTTTATTATATGCTAATGAAAGAATATTGTTGTTTTGTGTGCAAGAATTTATATTGCTTGTGTTAAAATAAAACTTAAATAGTTAAGTTTTGTGATTTTTCATGAAAATATTAAAGCTTATTCTTAGCTATAATTCTTGTTTTTTTTTGGTCTAAATTTTATCTAGTAATTGTTTTCTAATTGATCAGTAAAAAATCGTGGAAATTAAGAAAAAAATATTTTTAGAGATTTATTATTAGGCATATTCATTACTCCATAACAAGGTTTTGATTTGTAACACAGAAGTTATCGCAACATTTTTTGAAGGACAGGAGCCATTAGTTTCCATAGCCCACTATGTAACTTACAACGACAACATTGTTTTTGAGGTGGCTAAACTTAAATTGTCTGTTTTGTAAAATACACAGTTTTCAATATAATCTTTAAACAAATTTATCTCCGTAACTACACATCGTAAGAGCTTGATCGTTCTTGATATCAACAGCTTATTATTTCCAGATTATTATGGTATGCATAACTCAATACGCACCATAAGGTACCGTTACCCGTGGAACGTCACGTATAATTATGACATTAGTTGTAGACACGTAGATTAGACGTAGACACTTGACGTTTCCTAAAATATGTAGGTATACGATTATGACTGTAAGTGACTGTTGCATCACACTTTTGCATGTTGCCTTTAGCATAACACCAGTGTAAACAGTTGTTGGTGAACCAATAAAAATAAATAAATGAACCTGGTGACCCCAGGGTCATAAGTTACATTTTTGGAACCCTTTATTTTGACATAAGTACTAAAAACTTTTTCACGACTTTACTAACTGAGTTCTAAAGTCCGCCATGTTGTTTTTTTATGAAACATCACCTTTCACCTATTCGATTAGGAATTTCTTTCAAAATCCATTAGATTGCGACTGAAAGTGAAGTGCGATGTGCGTTACACTGGGCGTCACCACAAACCTAACGACATGTAAATCATTAAAATGCATTCAGACGTCTGGAGCTACGAGAGAATAAAGAATACTACATACATAACTGTACCTGTACATGCATAACTGTACCTACCATACAACTACATGCGCCAAAAACATCCTTCCTCATTCTTCTTGTCAGCCGGGTCTATCTTTGAAGATTTCTATTTTATTTATAACTCTATGGTGCTGCGTAGTGCTGCGTGTGACAGCATCATGAATTCATGATTCATGAATATTTTGATGTGATTTCTTGTAATTTGTTCAAAAATATCATTGCCTGTATTTCTGGTTATCTTTTTTGCATTTTAAGTGACTTCGCCTTTCTTGGACTATGGATCTTCGCATTGAAGTTTACCTCGGCTACAAAAATAATACCTATAACTCACATCTCAGATCACTCTGATTTTGCCTGGTTTCCAACGGAGATCCAACGTTCTATAAACTGGGGGATCGCAAATGAATTATTTGTGATACAGTCGTTGGATTTGAGTGAAATTCAATCTGTTGGAAGTCAGTGGATTACTCCGCGATCGACAGGGATAAATTTTTTGAAGTCATCAGATTTGGGAAGGGTATTATGTCCCTTCACCAAGTTTTACGACTAATAAAAATATGCATGGCTATGAAACACTATTAAAACTTCATAATACATTTTGTTTTATTTGTTTTCATTTCAGGGCCAACCTTGTATAGGATCGTTATCCATCTCCTTTATTTCTGAAGGTTAATATGTACAATACTGATAATTAATATTAAATTGACATAATAATATAATAAAGAAACCCACCTAGACAAGTCGTAAAAACCAGGCGAAATGAGGGCGGGTCGCTAGTTATTGATTTATGATAAATTAATGTAAGCAAGTGTCTGCTATTAGATTATGACACATTTGCCACACACATGTGTCATGACATGCTGTGTTATTGATCCTAGCCCTCTGATCATTAACTGTCAAGTGTTATTACAAAAAATTTAATTTCAAAGGATAACCTTCGATTTGTAATAATTATTTATCCATTAAGCGCCTGATTTTTTGCAATGCCAACTTATTGATGCATTATGCTCGCTTTGCTGTGACTTGCTACGATAATTTTAGTTGAAGTGTAAACTTATGTAACTAGAGAAGTAGATGTAGCATTTTAAAAATCTCATCACAAAGCCGTTGTCAGTAAGTTCTGTACATCAAACCAAGTACCTAACATTGCTCAAAAGAAATTGCTGGGAAACGACTTTTACTTTTCGTGTGAAAAATCGCAGTTTATGGTACTTAGCGTACAAAGTGACGTCCCAAACATTGTGTTTATGGGTGCTTGCAACGGTACAGGGGTCGTGAGGATATTGAAAAATGAACAACCAACGTCGTTCCAATTTGTTTTCTTAAAAAAAAAAAACAAGTGGAACTTCAATATTTCCATTACCAAAAGGTACCCCGTATGGTCCAGTACAAAAAAAATACAATGACGGTACTTAACCTAATAACCAGACAGATCAACTTTTTTTTCAGATCTGTCCCCCTAAGGGGGCAAAACAGGGTGACAGATCGGAATAATCCCTCCATATAGTAGAGCATAAATACCTAAACTTCGAGGGGAGAAGTAACAAGGATGGATAATATATAAAATCCCGGAATCTTATAATACATGACGATTGAATCTCGGGATTTAAGAAATTGCGAATTATTTGTTTCACTTTGAATACATTTGTAACAAATTCAATATTTATCCACTCTTGTTACTTGTTTCCTCGCAGTTTAGTTATTTATGCTCTACTATATGGAGGGATTATTCCGATCTGTAACCCTGTTTTGTCCCCTTAGGGGGACAGATCGCAAAAAAACAGTTGATCTGTCCCCCTGTTAGTAAGTTCGAACTGCCCCCTCGTTGCTAACAGGGGTACAGATCGGAATAATCCTGTATGGAGAGCAAAATAGATGGTCTACTAAGAAAGCAAAACACGGACATAATCAGAATCAGTCATTCTTCATTCTCATCTCTACGACAGTTCAACTAAATCCATTGCACCAATACATCATATCTTTCTACACCACATTAACACCCTTATAATGCTCGTACTTACATAAGATAATTACTTACCGGAAGAGTAGTCGCCATATGCGCCGTATCTAGGGCACAAGACGTCAATCACGTAAGTCAGCATTTTCATACAAGACGGTATGGACACATCACTGTATGCTGATGTTAGAATATGGCATGAAGCCATGTGCTCGCTCGTTATCATCAGGCCTAACGTTATGAAAAGGAAGTATTTGCCTTGCATTTTTTTGGTGAGCTGAAACAAAACAGAAGCATTTAGAAGTTTTTATGACTGATTGTTTTTAACCCTTGCCCTGCACTAGGAGTTTCTTCTCATCTGTCGTATCGTGGGAGAGCTTACAGACACAGACTTCACATACACAAACAAGCAGACCGGAGTAAAATTGAATGAAATTCTTTATTCTGTAAGTAGGATATCGGAAGCACTTTTACATGGCGTATTAAAAAGAAAAATGAGCTAGATGGAGTCGATATTTCCTATCCGACTACCCCTGATAAGAAATGGCAAAACACTCAGGGGTCAGTCTCTTTTGAAGTTTTGACATAATCTTGGTCAGATCGTGTGAGGACCATATAGATTAGAGACAGATTGGAGTGGACCAGTCCAGGCAGACAGCAGAATTTGTTATTAAGTAACTATCCCCCTGCCCTGCAGGACTTACGTAAATCTCTGTTCTGTGCGGGAATTGAACTCGTAGCTGACGTAGCGAAGCTGCTAATCGTCGTGCTTTAATTTTTAATTCCGGGATTATGATTTCGTGTGGTCTGAAGTTTGGTTTTGGTGTCCGTGAATGTGAGAATTCTGTTTATAAAGCACCTCTGACTGGGCCACGACACGCACGGAAAATGAGGCAAAAATGATAATAGTGAGATAGTTCATACAATTTTGTTAGAAGGAAAATGGTATTGTTTGCTTGACCAAGTAACAGAAATGGTTAGAGCAACTCTTTTTATTAATGTTTGCTCGTGCGTACTGGTAATGTATCCAACCACCTAGGTATTACAAACCAAGGACTGATGAAAATATGAGACGGAACATGAAGTTTGAAAAAACATAGGACTTACCTAATGACTTCTAGGGATCTCGGGGACGGGACGTTTCAACACACTCCGTAGATGTATCCTCATCTAATGGTTGGAAAATAAATAGCTCCAGCCTTTATATACTCGACGGAGCCGGTAAACAAGTCCCTAATAAAATTCTAGGTGCGTAAACAATTTTCTCGGGCGCAAACTTTTTATCTAATTATAAAACTTCACATAAAACAAACTCATTAAATTCCGCGCGTAGCTTGTATTTTTGTCACAGGGTGATCGCTTACAAAACATGAATGAGCCTGGTAGCTAGTTCCAAAATTGAACCGTAAACATGTTGTTATAAATAACCCGAACATAGTTTATCGGTAACCACATTATTATCTTACTAAATGAATGACCTATGTCTCTTAAATCTGTATATAAAAACTTGTGTAACGTAAGGTTGTTTATTGTAGTCACGTGCGTCTGCCAATAACCACCCTCTCGGCACCCTTTGAGCAGTTTTCTGTTTAACTGAAAGTAATGAAAAGTTCATAAATAAAATATGAAAGGAATCTTGTTATAGCTTTAATCCAGTTTGGACGTAGTCCGACCTTCGTTTATGTCATTTACGGATCAGCGATCGTAAACGCCGCTGGACGCGTCAATGCGTTGAATATTTTTGCACTCATGCGTTATACAGGGTGACTTGTAATTTGACGTGTTAGTTCCAGGATGTGGTAGTCTGACCCATTTATATAAATAGTATTTTTGGAAACTCAGAATTCGTCACTAAATTTATATCATTTTTCTCTAAACTCTTAAATTGAATGACAGGTGTGATGAATTGCTGGGAGGTTAAAAAGTAGTGGGATGGCATAAAACAGTTATTTGATTTGATTATCACACAATTTTTAAATATTACAACAGTTTGCAAATTCGACCTTTGCCAGCATTATCGACTGAAATGTGCCAATGAAACATCGGCACCTCTAAATATTTGTTTAACTTTTGTACCTCGTTAGATAGCTGATTAAATGAAGATGTCTTCCTCGTAATTTGTACGCTTAAATGTCAATGTAAAATTTTGAGATAACTGGTGACAAAGTTCGTGTACGTAGATGATATAAAAAAAGTTTGCAAACTTCTTCCTTAAACTGTTTGATGCTTTAAAAAGATTGGTTACATTCAAAGGTTTGCTAAAGTATTAATTATCCAGTGGAATAGTAATGCAGGCCATTCAATTTGAGAGTTAAGAGAAAAATGATATTTAGTATTATTTAGTGACGAATTCTGGGATATTTAAAAAAATAAAAATTGTGTTTTCTGAAATCCCATGAATTTTCACTGAAAATTTATAGGGTGATTATTCGTTGCAAATAGCTCTGAGTTCTGGAAGGAATTCGTCAAATTATAAGTCATCCTGTAGATTTAGACGAGTTGTTTGCTACTACTGATTACGTTTTTAATGAGGTACATTGTTGACAAATTATATTAATCGTAACCTCATTATTTCAAATTATAGTTTGACAAAAACAAGCGGTTAGTAACATTTTGGAACATTGTATCTTTTCACAGTCTGGGTAGTGTCTGTAAATAATTTTTTCTTCGTGGTAACTTCATTCATTTTTTGTTTGGATATCCTTATACGAGTACATCGAGTTTTTTTTTTTTGATATAGGGTAATTGCTGTAGTAATTGGCCACGCTTTATTAACTGGCCACTCATAAAAAAGAGGTAGAAACAAGGAGAAGAAGCAAGCTCATGAATGAAAAGGACAAAAAAATATTTTTCGTCCTTTTCATATATGAGCTTGCTTGCATTACTCGTACCTTGTTTCTACCTCTTTTTTATGAGTGGCCGGTTACTAAAGCGTGGCCAATTACTACAGCAATTACGTTACCATAACTCTAGGGTATTAATGAGATCATCATTTTGAACAACTTTTACTATGGGACCATACCTGAAGTCGCGACAAAAACATCAGCTGTCCCATACATTTATGTTCGCAAAACTCGTCAAAATGTAGGGAACTGCTGTTTCTTTTTTTTCGCGATTTCAGGTTTGGTCCCATAGTAACAGTTGTTCAAAATGATGGTCTTATTAATACCCTAAAGTTATGGTACTTATATAAAAAAACCACGTATATACAGTATGTTAACCAACAGAGGGCGTTCCCGTTAACCCGCAATAGTATAGCATCCATACATGCTAAAAAAAATATTACCATTCGAAAACAAAATGGTTTTTTTTTTTTTTTTTTCACTAAAAATGTTAAATTGATACGTAAAAGAAACACTCTGTACACGCGTACTTGAAGGACGGAAACATCGCAATTTAGTTTTTATTTTTAGTGAATATTTTTATATTTTTTTGAATATTTTAGTGAATATTTTTAGCATTTTTAGTGAATATTTTAATATTAAAAAAAAATAAAAACCATTTTGTTTTCGAATGGTAATATTTTTTTTAGCATGTATGGATGCTATACTATTGCGGGTTAACGGGAACGCCCTCTGTTGGTTAACATACTGTATAATTCTTCTCTATGTATGTTTGTCACCTAACTCCTCCTAAACAGCTGGACCGATTTGCATGAAATTTTGTATAACTAAATAAATTTTGTAATTTTTGTGAATATTTCAATGGCTATTGAAAACACAACTGGACCCGGTAGGTGGCGCTGCTAAGGCGGTACGAAGTACGCCGGGTCCGCTAGTCATCTAAAAAATCAGACTTAGGTACTTGTGTTTTATTTATGAGGATATTGCAGCTTATAGTAACTACGTATGTTGATTAATTTTTATTTAAAAATATGCCACACGTTTTCAATCAATTAAAAAATAATAAACAATTACTATTCAGAAGACAATGAACTTGGTATCTTTTCAACTGCGGAACTTTATTCACTGGGTTTTTCCAGGAATTTCTCCGTAGCCCTGAGTCTGGATTTGTGCCCGATTGATGGCACTATGCTCGCGTACACCGGAGCAGTGCTCTTGCACTGGTACATTCCGCTCGAGATAAGTGCCTACAGCTCGCAACAACAAAGTGTTGTATAGGGTCTTTACGCGCTCATCGAAACACGAACGAGTCGTTTTTATTTTATTTTAGATTTTGTGCACCCTTCGCAGCAACCCTAAATGCCTTAATGTGGTTAGAAGGAACAAGAGTTACGCGATAGAAAGAGTGGCAACTTGTAGGTAATAAGCGTTAGGTAATAACCTGAATTGCACTTTATTGTGTCGTAGCAAGGGTCGCTTTTTATTTAAATGATTTTGCGGAGTGCGGGATCTGTTAATCTGTGACTGGAGATAAACATAGCAGTGGTAGCCCAGTGGTAACGGCCACGACTTACTAGTTGTAGGTTCGAACCCAGACAGGAGCTGTTCTTTGTGTAAATTATTTCATCACATTCACCACTGCACTGCTCTCAAAGCGGCGTTGGAAACCATCGCGAGGAAAGCATGTCCTAGAATCAAAATTCGAAGACATGTGACATCTACCAACCCGCACTGGGCCCGCGTGGTAGAAAACAGTCCACTCCCTCCCAGCAGTGGGGACATAGATTATGTTTATGCTATGCTAAACATATCTGGCGAGAGTTGGGTGTACTGTATAATCACCTGTGCTTAACCCTTTGAGATTTTGGGCGTGATATTCTGTGTATAATAAAAACTAGGCCATCAAATAGTTTTGAGTTCAGTATATTATTTTTGGCTAGAATGTGGGCTAGCAATGTTTGCGGATGTGTAGTCTTGGTGCAAGTCGTTGTTCTACTTTCAAGAATCAAAACATAGAGCCACAATATAGGTTTTGTTATCCACAGTAGTGTTTTTTGACCTATTTGGTGTATTATTGAAAGATCTGTTTGATTCATACTCTGCTTACAAAAATGTTCTGAATAACTAGAGTATTTAGAATATTCTTGTATACTTCGGTATTTCTTTACTAGTCAGCGTCTACTGCTGAAAATGGACTCAAATTCTCTTCTCCTTATTTGTTTCTTGAAGAGGCTTCTAGAAACCAACAAGCCTCTTTGTTAGCTTATATATATTAGTTAGCGAGGACACTGCAAAGTCGTTGTGAGATTTGTAATTGCTTACATGCACCCAACCTGTGCCTTAGAATGTCATTTAAATTGAATCTACTGTTATGTAGGTAACCAAAAAATATTTTATGCACAAGTAAAAAAAAAAACAAATACCGTACAAAGGCAGACGGCATTTTTTACCTGACAATCTTAGGTTGATGCAGAGAGAAAACATGGCAGGTGCAGTGTAAAGGATAGATAACACGAAAATAACTACAAAATACAAGAATAAATACATCAATATATACATAGATACATAACATAATAGAAACAAAAACAAAAACTGATGCAGAAAATTCGTAGTTCCATTTACAGAAGTCCTATTTTTAATTTTGACATTTTTGATAGCATAACTTTACAGTAACTAAGGAGTTTTATTACTTTAATTGTCTATTAAACACTATTTATTTCATTAAGCATTCTTAGTTTCCGAGATTTTCAGGTATCTTTATGTGACCCTAATTCATTGCTCTCGAGTGTAGTTGCCCATTCTTAAGCGTAGTAGGAGCCTATGGAAAAAAATGGGAAAGAAACGATAGACGTGGCAATGGCTTGTTGTCATGGGCAACTGTGATAATACTCGTAAAAACCGCTGTTTACAAACGTTATTTTTAGCAGATCTCATACTGTTTTCTTGAAATGAGTGGGCATTGATAACGTTTTGGCAGGCTGTAGGCACGTGCTAATAATTCTATAACCTTCCACATAATTTATTTGTGTGAATCGTGAAATAATTATCATTTTATACAAAAAATTTCGTCAGTGTATCAGTTTTTATTGAGGTTTTACATAGTAGATCCAAATGTATTAAATTTTAAACTTTTCTTCAACTTAGTAGAGCTCTTTGTGATAGATGCTTAGAGGCCATCCGGCGAAGGAATTGCCACCTTATGGGGGCGTCCAATAATTACTTGAGGCGATTTTGGCGATTTTTCGACCCCGCTTCCCCTCTTGGTGAGATGCCGTGCGATTTGATTCGACCCCCTCCTCCTCCCTAATCTCGTAAATATGTTAATCTGTGCTTGATTTCGTTGGTATTATTTAAATAAACATAATTTGGTTAATAATTTTTTATGATACTTATTTTATTTTTTATTATAATTATTAAGTAGGTACCCAGTTTTCTCGTAGGTAATTTTACAATGTTTCTCGCGTAAACAACGTGATATTTGCGGAGATCCCTATCGTCCACGTGAGATTGGATGAGATTCGGCTCGACCTCCTCCCCCTCCTAAGCGCATCATTGCATCAATGGACATCCCACTAAGTACGTGTATTTCTGCCGCCAACCAGTGTTGCTGTGTTCCCGGTAATCTTCAAAGAGTAGGTAGGTACTCTAAAGGTAGATCCTATGTCGCCAGCAACACGCACGGGCACGGGTAATAATAAGAGAAAAATTCAAAATATTTTTTTTTGGGCTCTACTCTCTAAATCCGTCAACTAAAAAGTAGTTGGTCCGTCAAAACAAGTATCAAATTAAATTTTTAGGACAGGCAAATAAATATCGGGATTAGGGACAACTTACTGTCCAATCGTTTTGTCATTCTTTCTTTGTTCGAGCCGCGAACTAATCATAGGTATATCCTTAAGTAATAAGGAGTAGGTAACGCCCATAACTTCGGCCAAAACTACGGACATCGTGCTGCAACCCCCAATACCAGGGGTATTGGGGGTTGCAGCACGATGTCCGTAGTAACCCATCTTATGGTGGCCATACACGCTAGGGTTTGCATGATGGTTATAACCTTACACGCATAACTCACAGGCATAACCCAGTTTCATAAAATACATACACGTTAGGGTTTGCCAGGTTACCGAGAAACTCTCAGTTAAGAACAGTTTGAGCTACACGAAGGTGTTTCGTAGGACATATTTGTCACTGCCGTGCACGTTATCACCAACGATGGACGACGACGATGCGATAGCTGTACTTGGATTACTTGCAATGAAGAAAAGAAAAAGAAGATGACATCGCACTGAGTGGTGTAAAGCCTAAAGTGGATGTGTAAATATCAATGAACTCTTCTAATATTGCGTTGCTCTTGCGACTCGCCATTTTGAGCTTCGACGAAGCGACACATACATGAGAAAAAAAACAGATTGTCATTGTTTCCAAGGACCTTGTCGTTACAAAGCCCTAGACAATGACATTTTTTTTATTTGTCCCAATAATTTTATCTAACTGCCTACTTGGTAATTGCGTAGAGATATTAGAGCTTAGGTTACATCACTAGATATTTTATGTTTTTAAATAACAAGTGATATGATAAACTTATCATACTGAAATCAAGGTAACTAACAAAGTCTAGGAACGTTAATTCGCTAATTCATACCTACTAGATAGTAAATCCGATAGTTTTGATAAGTATGATTAAATTAATTATTACCGGAGCATGTTATTCCTAGGAAGTTAGGATTAGGATAGTAGTCAGTCTTGAGTAGCAATGTTCCGGTTTGGCGCCAATGGGTGCCAGGTAAATCCCACGCGTAACACACTATCAATCGTAATCTGAACCATTTTGAAGCAAATTGCTAATCCATTGCTTCATATGCTCGAAAAATTTGTCTGCTCAACAACGTAAATGACGCAATGAATGTTGTGGAACTGTGAAAATGAAACCGATTCCGAATGATAGTGTGTTACGCATTTGCTCCGTAGGTAATTCTAATTACAGAAAAAGATACATTTTCAGTTTTGTTTCAGGTATTTTTTTTTTTTTTTTAGGGTTCCGTACCTCAAAAGGAAAAACGAAACCCTTATAGGATCACTCATGTGCAGGAGACGCCCTGGCGGACGGTGAGTAGTGGGTAGCTCGCCGTCCGGTGAGGATCAGGCCCGGGTCGACGGCGCGTTGTGTTCCACGCGCGCCTCAAAGAGATGTCAGCAAAAGATGGGGTCCAATAGGGCCGATGCCGCTGGGGTCGCGGGTTGTTTGAAAAAGATACCGTGGCCCTGGCATAGGCAACTGAAGGAACACGGGTGGGTTTTAGTCAGTAAAAGTCTGACACGCCCTTCCGCTCCACCCAGAGCGGGAGAAATTATTTGATGATTTCCCATCCACAAAAAAAAAAAGGATCACTCATGTGTCTGTCTGTCTGTCCGTCTGTCACAGCCAATTTGCTCCGAAACTAATAGACCGATTAAGTTGAAATTTGGTACACGTATGTATTTTTGTGACCCAAACAAATTAATGAATTTTGAATATCGGGGTATTTTGAGGGACAAATAAGAAAATTAAAAAATAATATTTGCAAACTGTACCGTGCGATATATCAAATGAAAGGGCTTACTGTGAGGGTCTTCAATATATATTTTTTTAATAATTTTAAAATAAACTATTTTAAAGTTATTTAAGAAAATAGACGAAAATTGGCCATTCTCCCTCTCTATCTCCGAAACTTCTAACCTTAAAATTTAAAAAAAAATACAGAATATAGTTCTATAGCTATAGATTACAGGAAAACCTATAAGAAGTCTATGGTCTTAAAATAACATGGTAAATCTCTCAATATTATGCATTTGTCCATAGTTAAACGAAAAGGATCCAACCCACATTAGGTGTAATGTGGGTTGGATCCTTTTCATTTAACTATGGACATTTTATTTTGTAGTTGGTATGTATGGGAAACATGTTTTTCAACTACAATGTTAAGTTTGTTCTTGGTATAAATTCATCCCAACTACGGAACCCTTCATTGTGCGTGGTCCGACACGTACTTGACCGGTTTTTTTATTTGAGATGGGTTTGCTCTTGACTCTAGTCTAGGTCAGAGGTGCAACAGAGACAAAGTCGAAAAGAACACACAGGCCTGTGGCTAAGTGACAACAATTGCACGGGTCGATTACGCTTGCCGCGGTTGGTCCGTGGATGGTTGACCATCTTTACATACCAAGACTACATACTCAGAACGGAAAGCACGTTAAGCCATTCATGCATCGTTAAGTCATTCATGGACCTTTGACAGTCGTTACGGGTCGTCAGAAGCCCGAAAGTCTGATAACCAGTCTTACCAAGAGGTCTTACCAAGATATGATAGGAAATAATCAATATTTAGTAATTAATAAAAGAATCTTTAATGGTAGAAATAGTTTCGCTTTTAAGAACAGACTATTGCATCAAAATTGGAATTCAATGGGAATTAATTCGTTTTTGAAAAACTTTAATAATAGCTTTCGGAAAAGTTACAAAAAACGGGAAATAAAAATCAATTTGAAAAGGGGATCACAGTTAAACTGGGTAACTAAAGGACTAAAAACTTCTAGTAAAATGAAACGATTTTTATGCACAAACACGGGTATTCATGTTCACGAGAGTGTACTTAATTATAAAAATAAATATATTCGCATATATAGAAGAGTCATGACCAAAGCCAAAAAAATGGCGGTCGCAGAGAGAATTGATAACTCTAAAAATGTATGTAAAGAAGTTTGGAAAGTAATTAATAACCGCACAAACAGATTAAAAAAAGTGCAACAGAAACCACTTTTACTAAAACTTAATGATCAAATCATCGACTCGCAAACGGCCGTAGCTAACATATTAGCAAAACAGTTTAACCATAAATATGATTCAGCTGAAATTAACACGGAGGAAGCTCTATTGCTTCTTCAACAAAGTTGTGATAGGGTTTTAAATGAAATGTCACTGGCGCCTACTACACCCAAAGAAATAACACTAATAATTAAAACTATGACTAACAAGCACTCAAGTGGATATGACGAAATCCCTATTGCTATTCTTAAAGAGCATATAAAAATATTGGCTGGGCCACTATCTACATTTTTCAACAACTGCCTAGTGCAGGGTATTTTTCCGGACCAATTTAAAATTGCAAAGGTTGTGCCAATTTATAAAAAGGGGTCAAAAACAGACCCTAAAAATTACAGGCCAATTTCGCTTCTACCCACACTTTCAAAAATCTTTGAAAAAATATTAAAAACTCGGCTATTGACTCATCTTCGTTTAAATAAAGTTCTACATGATAGACAGTTCGGTTACCAGAAAGGAATTGGCACTGGAGATGCCATTTATAAACTTTTAGATGATGTGGTTAGCAAAATAAATAATAAATTAAAGGTAGCAGGGATTTTTCTAGATTTGTCTTCTGCTTTTGATACGATTGACCACAATCTACTTATTGCTAAATTAAATTATTATGGTGTCAGAGACAAAGCCCTACAATTATTTACATCGTATTTAAGAAACAGGAAAATGTATGTAGAAACCAGTACTATAGAACAGGATGGGCAACGAAAAACATACCAGTCATCCTTGATTAGTATTACCACTGGCGTACCGCAGGGTTCCATATTAGGTCCCTTTCTGTTTATAATTTTCACGAACGATTTGATAAATTATATTAAAAAAATCTTTCCAGACATTAATCTCGTAGTCTTTGCAGATGACACTAACGCTGTAGTAGGGGCGAAAAGTATCAGGGAACTAACAGACAAGGTCAATACTACGTTGGAAGCATTTCAGTTTTGGTTCAATGCAAATAGATTAATAATAAATATTAAAAAAACGAACATCATGTTGTTTCGAACCACGGGAGGCAATAAAGATAATATGTGTATAACCCTTAACAATGTAAAGATAGAATTAGTGAGAGACGTTAAATTTCTAGGTATCCATTTAGATGATTTGCTGAACTGGAAAAAAGAACTAGCACACATAGACTCTACTATATCATCTGCATGTTATGCGTTGAGAACATTGAGAGACGAAATAAATACGGAACAGTTAAAGATGGTATATTATGCTCTTGTCGAGTCCAGACTTCGATACAGTATACAGTTCTGGGGGAAAAGTTACGGTTATAATTCTCAGTGAGCCTTCATTCTCCAAAAAAGAGCAATACGTACAATTGTCAGAATTACACAAAGAGAAAGCTGTCGATCTCATTTTAAGCGTTTAAATATTCTAACATTGCCCAGCTTATACATACTTGTGTTGTTAGTTAATTTAAAAAAATATATCCATGAATATGAGTCTGAGGAAGAAAGAACAGCCAGGGAAAACACTCGTAGAAAAGACATTAAAAACAAAGTTGTAACTAACTTTAACATTGTCAAGCATAGCCCTCATTACCAAGCTGTACAAATATTTAATAGACTGCCGGCGGATTTGAAAATTTTGTTGTACACTGGCTCTTTTAAGGCTAAGCTCAGAGAATTTCTGTTGGAAAAAAATTTGTACTCTGTGGACGAACTGTAATTTAATATAAATATTCAAATTTTCTATTTAATTTTAATGCTATTTATTATTGTTGTTTTTTATTAATCATGTTTTTTTTTTGTTTTATTTTATTTTATTTATATTGCTGCATGTTTACTTTTAGAATATAATAACGAATATTGAATACTGTAATATATCAAACACAATATAAATTGTTCCTGATAAATAAATAAATAAATATCGTAGTACTGAGTTAGTGGGTTGTGCAGGTCAGATAGGTAGTCGCTCCATGTAAAATACTGGCGTCTGTATCCGGTTAGACTGGAAGCTGACCCCGACATAGTTGGGAAAAGGCTAGGCAGATGATGATGATAATGTATAGATATTATAGTATAGATATCTCATCTTTATTCCCAAGACTATCTCGGTTAATAGTAACGCGTCTTTCAGTGATTGGGCTACCATTGGTATTCATAAAAGTAGAACACGGCTTTATGAACTATACAATGAAAGGTCTTTTGTAAACACTGCTGAATTTAATTTATATGTTAGAAATTATTCAAAATTATTTAAAAAAGTTTGTTGTATGGCCAAGTCGCGTTATTTGAGTTCGAAGATTAAAAACAGTAGTAATGTAATTAAAACGACTTGGAATATTATTAATAGTGAAACGGGAAGGTCTAATAACCGAAGTGCTGACTACAGCCTGTCTATTAATGACAACATAATAAAATCAGACGCACAAGTCGCCGCGGCCTTTGAAAATTTCTTTTCAGATATTCCCGTTTCAACTACTAAATCCCTAAACTCATCAACTTCTGTTGCTGAGTCTTTGCTTAAGGAAAATGTTAATGCTTGCGATTCGGAATTTAATTTTGAACATATTACCTGTAGAGATATAATTAAAACCTTTCACACTTTAAATGTAAAAAAGACAGCAGATCTGTGGGGTAATTCTGTAGAAGTTGCTAAGTCTATTATTGACATTGTAGCACCTACTTTAGCTCTTATCTTTAATAACTGTATCGACTGTGGGGAGTTTCCTGACCTTATGAAATATAGTAAAATTATACCTTTGTTTAAATCAGGTGGTACATCAGACCCCACAAATTATAGACCTATTTCAGTACTACCTACGTTTAGTAAAATTTTTGAGAAATTAATTTTAGACCAATTGCAAAGATTTTTTAATAAACATAAATTATTACATAACAAGCAGTTCGGTTTTACAAAGGGTCGTTCAACTACTGATGCCGGTGTTGAACTTTTAGGACATATTTATAATGCATGGGAAGACAAATGCGATGCCTTGGGCATCTTTTGTGATTTGTCCAAGGCATTCGATTGCGTTCTTCATGAAACGTTAATCAGGAAACTCCGCCATTACGGGATCCGGAACACCGCTCTGGATCTTCTTACTTCATACTTGAGTAATAGGATTCAGAGCGTTGACGTTATATAGTAACAATGGGGGTCCCACAGGGCTCGATTCTTAGTCCTTTCTTGTTTCTTATTTATATTAACGATTTGCCCTACCTCATTAAGGATAATCATGATATAGTTTTGTTTGCGGATGATACTTCACTTTTGTTTAAACTTAAACGTCAGCAGCTGGTTACTGACGATGTAAACAGAGCGATCTCAAAAGTAGTTCACTGGTTCAATGTTAATAATTTACTCCTTAATGAAAAAAAAACCAAATGCATTAAATTTACGCTACCTCACGTTAGGCAGGTGAAAACTAACATGTTGATAAAGGGCGAAGAATTGAATCCTGAAGATAGCACAGTATTCTTGGGCTTAACTTTGGATGCTAAGCTTCAGTGGGGCCCACATATAGATAAATTGTCAAAAAAGCTAAGCTCCGCAGCGTATGCTGTTAGGAAAATTCGTAATTTAACTAACATAGAGACAGCCCGTTTAGTGTACTTTAGCTATTTTCATAGTGTAATGTCGTACGGTATTCTGTTGTGGGGAAATGCTGCCGACATTCAGACTATCTTTGTTTTGCAGAAAAGAGCTGTTCGATGCATTTATAAATTAAGTCCGAGACAATCTCTCAGAGAGAAATTTAAGGAGATTAGTATAATGACTTTGCCTTCTCAGTACATTTTTGAAAATCTTTTATATGCCCATAAAAACATTAAATTGTTTAAAAAATACAGTGATATCCACAATATAAATACTAGGAACAAACACAAATTTGTTGTACCTCCAACAAGGCTCAAGAAAATAGGTCGCTCATTCAGGTGTCAATGTATACGCTTTTATAATAAACTTCCAAGCCACGTTCAAGATCTGAGCCTTAATAAATTCAAATCATTCATTAAACGCAAGTTGTGTCAGAAAGCTTATTATACCGTTAAAGATTATATTGAGGACAAAAAGGCTTGGGATTGAACGGCTCCAAATTTTATTTTATTCGTTTATTTTTGCATACTGAATGTTGACATGACTATTTACTTTGTACAGTATTATATTATTTTAATTTATTGTGAATGTGAACACTATGTAGGTCATTGCTTTTTTTGTTTGTTTTATTTTTTCTCTCATTTATTTTTAATCATCGTCTGGCAGTTTGAGTAATTTATGCGGCCTACCCCAATGTCCTTTCTTTGGTATTGTTCGTCGAATCGTTGAGCTCCTTAAGTTCTGGGTTGAGCTGCGCGATTACTGACAAATGCGTGCACTGACTGGACAGGTCCTCTCAATCTGTGTGGTTCTTTCCTCAAAAGACCATTTCAGACACCAATCTACATGGTCTTCACATGAAGTGACCAAGATTATGTCTGGACTTTATAAGAGACTGTGACCTCTGAGTTTGTTTCGGCCTTTCTTCTCAGAGTAGTCAGATAGGAAACGCCGACCTCATCTAGTTTAAAAAAAAACATGATTGACTTGTAAAAGTGTTTGTACAAACCTACTTACAGAAATAAAAATCATTTATCATTTATCATTTATATAAAGAATTATTGCCAATAAATGCCTTCGACACGAGGATGCTTGTTTAGAGGATTTTTCGAGATAGCGCCTATACTATCGATATAGATAGATTACGTGTGTACTTTAATTGTCCATAGTTAAACGAAAAGGATCCAACCCACATTACATCTAATGGCGGTTAGATCCTTTTCGTTTAACTATGGACAATTAGCACCTTAGTGACGATTACAAATGCATCTTTCTCAAGCAACCAGACGACACTTGTTCATATTATGAAAGCATACGTGTATTAGAGTAGAGAAGTTGTCGACAGTCGTATAAAGTCATTAAGAGCAAACTCCATCTTCCGGGTCGTTGTACTATGATGTCCATACCACAGTTTTGCCATAATAAGAAGTAATCTTGATGAGGAAAAAAATTTTTTTTTTTCATCATCAAGTATTGAGGGCGATGAAGTTTCTGAGAGATGATTTCTGATGAATTTGAATTAAGAACAGATTAATTAAACCTTTCGAATAAAAACTTTTTAGCAAAAAATAAAACCGACTTCTAAAACAAAACACTACAAAGTGAAAAATAACTTTAATTTCGGAAGTCGGTGTCTTTCGTTTTGTATTTTCGTTTTTTGCCACCGACTTCCGAAATTAAAGTTATTTTTCACTTTGTAGTGTTTTGTTTTAGAAGTCGGTTTTATTTTTTGCTAAAAAGTTTTTATTTTTCACTTTTTAGTTGTGGAACCTACCCCTCACAAATTCGAATACATAATTGAGCACAATAATTGTAGATATAGCCATGTAAATAACAGTGATAGGAAGTTATTAAAACATCATCACATCATCCATATAAAATCAGTGGGAAATATACGCATTATTGAAGCTAACTCAAAAACTCCCCAAGCAAAGTTAATAAAATTTATATGGGACCACCTCGGAGGTATACCCTTTCAAACAAAAAAAAAAGAATTTTCCAAATCGGTCCATCCGTCTTTGAGTAATCGCGTAACAAACATACAAAAAAAAAAACAAAAAAAAAAATACAGACGAATTGAGAACCTCCTCCTTTTGGAAGTCGGTTAAAAACAATGATATTATAAGTAAAAAGACGTAGATAAGTTATTCACGCTCCGCAAGTGACACGTCAAAATGTGGCTAATTAGCCACATTTTCGTCGTCTTGTCTCTTTTTCGCTCCCGAGAATTACGAAATGCCGTCCTACTTCCACGAGTCATCTAATAGTTCGACATTGTGTCGTTTTTGAACATCGAATGCCTGGGTAGGTAACCTATCTACGTCTTTTTACTTATAACATCATTGGTTAAAAATATACGATGTATTGTGTCTCATCAGTAGTCATCATTCTTGTATTTATCACAGGGTTACCTTTATAACTTACTAGCTTCTACCTGCAACTTCTACCGCGTGAAATTTCTTGTTCCCTGACTCACCCCGTCGCATCGCATCTATTATTGCCCGCGCTATTACTTCTAACTTTTTTATTTTTGTTCGACTCATAAAGTTCATAGCGTGATGTTCAATAGCCTATAGCTTTTCTCAAGAATTGGGATATCAAATGCAAAAAGAATTAGGCGTTCAAACAAACAAAAACCGCTCAAGTGCGTGTCGGACCACGCACAATGAAGGGTTCAGTAGTTGGATGAATTTATCCCAAGAACAAACTTAATATTGTGGTTGAAAAACATGTTCCCCCATACATTCCAACTGTAAATGTAAGTTTGTTTGCACAATATTGAGAGATTTACCATGGTATTTTAAGACCATAGACTTCTTATAGGTTTTCGTGTAATCTATAAGTAGCTATAGAATTACTTTCTTTATTTTTTTCAAAATTTTAAGGTCAGTAGTTTCGGAGATAAAGGGGGAATGGCCAATTTTAATCTATTTTCTTAAATATCTTTAAAATTGTTTATTTTAAAATTATAAATAAAATATATGTGAGACCCTCACAATCAGCCCTTTCATTTGATATATCGCACGATACAGTTTGAAAAAAAATATTTTTTAATTTTCTTATTTGCCCCCAAAATTGACCCAAAATTGTCCGTGTTTGGGTCACAAAAATACATACGTGTACCAAATTTCAACTTAATCGGTCCATTAGATTCGGAGCAAATTGGCTGTGACAGACGGACAGACAGACAGACACATGAGTGATCCTATAAGGGTTCCGTTTTTTCCTTTTGAGGTACGGAACCCTAAAAACCGGCCAAGTGCGTGTGGGACTACGCACCATGAAGGGTTCCGTAGTTGGGATGAATCTCAAGAACAAACTTAACATTGTGGTTGAAAAACATGTTCTCCCATACATTCCAACTGTAAATGTAAGTTTGTTTGCACAATATTGAGAGATTTACCATGTTGTTTTAAGACCATAGACTTCTTATTATAGGTTTTTTTGAAATCTATAGGTATTGAACTATTTTTTGTATTTTTTTCAAAATTTTAGGCTCAGTACTTTCGGAGATAAAGGCTTTATCTACGAAAGTACTGACCTAAAATGTTCTTCTGTTTATGGTAAATTTTCGTCTGTTTCCTTAAATAACTTTAAAATGATTTATTTTAAAATTATAATAAAAATTTATTTGAGACCCTTTTATTTGATATGTCACACGGTACAGTTTGCAAAACTTTTTTTTAAATTTTCTTATTTAGCCCCAAAATTGACCCTCATATTCAAAATTCATTTATTTACGTTACTCGTCCGTGTTTGGGTCACAGAAATACATACGTGTACTAAATTTCAACTTAATCAGTCCATTAGATTCGGAGCAAATTGGCTGTGACAGATGGACAGACAGACAGACAAGCCAGACACACGAGTGATCGTATAAGGGTTCCGTTTTTTCCTTTTGAGGTACGGAACCCTAAAAATGACTCAAATAACACGTATTAAAGTTCGGGAGTGGGGGCTCGCTACGTCATTTCTACGTATAAAATCTAGCAAGACGTGACGTCATTCCACATTTTAACTCAATGTATCGCCGTAATCTTTTGATTACGTAGAAAAAGAAAAAATATGCGTCCAATATTTTTTAATAATCTACAAGGCGGACCAAAAAAATTTAGTCATCATCCCTATTGGTAAAAGAAAACGACGAACTTTTCTGACTCGAAAAATAACGCGACTTTGTTCGGGCGGAATTCGAGTTTCGTCCACTACTAATAATTAAGGTCCATTCTCATCACATCACTAAATGCGTTTAACTGTAATCACAGTTAAAACATCATTCTGTCTCTGTCATCTTCAAGCGATTGAAAGAAACGGTGCGATGTTTTAAATTATTACCTTTATTTTTATTATTAGCCGTTTAATTGGCTGTAAAGGTGTGTGTCAGCTAGCGGATGATATCAATTAAAATAATATACAAATTGATCTCTCAGAATCCATAACAGTTATTACAATTACTCTTGTTTGTAATTTCTCAGATTTATTTTGGTGTCAAGTCATAACATTATACAATGTTCATGTTTTCAGGGTCTGCACCTTAATGTATGAATAAGTTATAGAGCACATACGATAAATATTCAGTATGTTACGGTTCGTAGACCCGTAGAAGCTGTGTGTACCCTTAGAATGTACACACAGATTCATCAACTAAGTAGGTACCCCAACTTTTGCTGATGATAATATGTCATGATAGTTCAAATTCGACATAGCTAGCGGATATGATGAGAGATTCAATTCCCCGAAACGTAGTTTCCTTTTTGACATAACAATATTTGTTTTTCAATGAATGATTCGTCTTACCTACTTTTTTTTTGCAATATTTATTACAGCATTTTCACAAAAAATAACAAAAACAAACTAATGAGAATCGTAGTCGTTAACTTGACATGTTTAATTTAATCAGTTAATAAAATAAATGCATAAAAACTATCAATTTGACAGAGACTGAATGATAAAGTAGTACGGACGATGGTAATAAATTCGTCGCAATGTCAACGCAATGATGGCTAATTGGTCAAAACTGTCGCGGCGCGGCGTATTGAATGGTAACGTTGGGCGACACGGTGGTTCAAATCCACGTCAAGCTATCTTTTTTTTTGATAGTATCCGTTATGATAATCGTAACCAATTCAATGTTATAGTATGTAGTATAATAATTTAAAATTCATTCTAATTTAAATCTCGCGCCTCACGCATTACAAAACCAACTTGAACGCGCCGTAACACGGGGAAAGGAGGTTTTCCAGGTTAAAAATGATTAAGGCCCATTCTCATCACATCACTAAATGCGTTTAACTGTAATCACAGTTAAAACATCATTCTGACTCTGTCATCTTCAAGCGATTGAAAGAAACGGTGTGATGTTTTAAATTCGTTTAGCGTTAAACGAGTTTAGTGATGCGTGGTGAAAATGAGCCTAAAACACTAGTTTCTGCCCCCGACTTCGTTTGCGTGGATCTCGTGAGACACCACAATATACTAAACAAATAGCCATTTTTTTATAAAACTTGCCCGTATAAGTAATTTTGAAGTTTTGGTCTCGGCAGCCAAAATACGAGTAAACAGTGAGTAAGAAGAAGTTGGTGACGCGGGAGCAAGTGACGTACAGTTGTCCGTGTGAGAAGCAGCTCTCCGTGAGGTTGACATCCGCAGTCTTAAGTAACAAATTCCCATCGCTTGCGATTTTTTTTTATAGCCTACAGACTATAAAAAAGAAAATATACTAGGGAATATCAATGCAAAGTTTGAACAGAATCTATCAGGTAGTATTTACGTGATGCCGGAACATACATTCATAGATTCAGACAAACAGACAAACATTCTAAAAACTATATTTACGGCATTAGAATCGTTTCCAGACAGAATATTTTTTTTCAAAAATATTCAATGTACTGTACATTTTGACTTCGCTACGATTTTACTAAACGATTACACGAATGGATAATCTTCTGTTGTGTTTTGTTGTTTTTGTTTTTGTTTGTCTTGAAATGTCGACTGTCGTATCGTAAACATAATTACTATACTAATTACGTGAGTCTTTGTAATATTATATAATTACAAACAATAACAGTATCAGTCTGACGACAAACTGTCTATATTCACATTATACTTTTACTCACAGCTGAATTGATGTAGATAGGTACCTCTTCCTTTTTTTTTTTGGATGGAAAATCATCAAATAACTTCACTTGTCAGACTTTTACTGACTAAAACGCACCCGTGTTCCTTCAGTTGCCTGTGCCAGGGCCACGGTAACTCATTCAAACAACCCGCGACCCTGGCAGGCATAGACCCCAGCGGACCCCTTCAGCTAGTGCTGACATCTTTACCGGAGGGCGAGCTACCCATTACTCGCCATCCGCAAGCCCGCGCCTACGGTGGCCGGAAATCGGCTATCAATTTCCGCCGCCCAGAGGGTCTTGTGTGGCGACTTGGGGAGTGAGGGCGCAAAGATTGCCTCTCCCTCACGCGTTCCGCCTCCTCTTTCGTGAGCATTACTGCTTCGCAGAAGGAGGCTTCCCATGCACTGTCGCTCCGTACCATGGCATAGACGCGAGAGATCGCCGCCGCCGATCGCCTCCGCGAGGATGCGGCAGTGCTCCGCATAAGCCGGGCAGACCTCCACCGCATGCTCCACCGTGTCCTCCGGGCGATCAACACAATGGTAACCCCGGATGTTTCCTCCCGCCTTATCCGGAGCAGGAACCTCCCGACGCAACCGTGTCTGGTGGCAATTCAGGTGTGCCCAGGTGCCTCTACCTTCTATTACCTTTCATCATAAACCATACACTAGCTCATTATGCCCTTATCCCAATTTATTTAGGGGCGACGCAGCATGTTTTCGTCTTCCATAACCTCTCTATTAACCGCCATTTCGGTACTCAACCCCTTTCTAGCCATATTATTTTTCTCACAAACCATCCATCGTTTCTTTCGTCTTCTCCTACTCTTATTATAGTCAACCACGTTTATTCTAAAAAACATTCCTTATTTCTAAGCATTACTTGTCTACACTATAACGACCAATTTCATATAGCTCAACGTGAGCTTTTTTTGTTATACCTATAGTCGACACTATTATCATCATTCTCCTGCCCTTGTCCTAATTTATTTGTGGTCGGCGCAACATGTCTTTTTCTTCCATACTTCTCTATTAGTCGTCATCTCGGTAGTCACTCCCCTTCTGGCCATATCATCTTTCACACAGAGTTGAGGACAAAAAAGAGAGAAAAATAAAAAAAAACAAATATATTGTTGTTACAGGTTACCGGCGGCGAAGATTGTTGTGTGGTTGTGTAAGCCCCCATTGGGGGAGAATTGCTTCAGGGACACACATGGTTCAATTTGTAAGGGATCAAGAAGCGCCTGCGGACCATAAAATAAGATTGCCAAGGGTGCTAGGTCCGCAGCCGCCCCACGTTTCGGCCCGTATAACGAACGTTGGAAGGGCCATGGGAAGGTTGGAGGGAGTCCATCCGTCGTTTCTTTGATCTTCCCGTACTCGTATAGCCATCCACATTCATACTCAAAACTTTCCTGACGAAATTTTCCTCATTCCTCCGCATCACACGCCCATACCATGACAACCGATTTTCACACAAATTTTCAGTTACTGGTGTCAATTTCAGACTTCCCATATTCGACACTATTAAATGAGCAATATTTTTATATACCTACGTATATACTAGTCAAAACAAAATAAGGGCCACTAGGTATTTAACGTGTACCATGAAAATGATTAAATTAATTAATTGTTTAGTTTTAGTAAACATAATACAATGTTATTGTTTACCGGTTAGGCTGGTCACTGTTTAAAAAATATCAGTAAACATGTTTATTTCACTGTAAATAAAAAATGTCAATTTAAGTTACAAAACACAAACAACGACAAATCACTAAAAACTAAAAAAATCTTCACTTTTTATATCTTTTCTGTTTTTTTTTTTTTTAATAACGCCCTCCTCTTTTAGTTATGCACTCCTGAAGCCTGGAATGCATGCTCTCGATCAAATGCCTGACGTTTTTAGCTGGAATTTCTTCCCAGGCAATTTTCAAAGCGTCAATCAGTTGCTGCTGGTTGCAGACCTCTTGCTCACTCTCTCTAACCCTTCGTTTCAATTGGTCCCACATGTGCACGCATGGATTCGAGTCCGAACTGTTTACTGGCCACGGTAAAACTTGCATGTAAGAGTCTTCCAGCACAGACTGAATCGCTTGAGGTGTTAGTTGAGACGGGCACTGTCCAGCATCAAGACGAACTCAGAACTCCCAAGAACCCAGGCGTGATGACTTCCTCAATGTAACGCTAAGCAGTTACGGAACCCTCATTTAAAATAGCGAGCTCAGCTTTGCCGTGTAAGCTAATCCCACCCCAAATCATTACGTTGGGACCACCGAAATTGTCAACTTCATGTATGCAGGCTTCCGAAAATCGCTCGCCGCGTCGTCTCCACACCCGACTGCGCCGATTTTCATTAAAAAAATTAGTTTGCTTTCGTTGGTGAAATGCATCATGCCCCACTGATTTATGCCCCAATCCAAGTATTGACGGGAGAAACTTAAACGATTGGCACCTGACCGAGCTTGGTCTTCTTGCAACACTGCCGGTCTCTTAGAAGCGATTCCAATCATTTTGGATAGATCTTCGAGAAAAACCCAGTTGCAAACTCTCAGACCGCTTCTTGGATCATTGTAACGGCTCTGATTGCAGTAATTGTGTCCATAAGTCTTCGTATTTTGTGACTTATTAACATTAACGCAAGATGTGGTTTTAACAAGATAACTACATATTTGATCTCAAACATAACATCAAAGAGGTTATCGAAGAGGTCGTAACATCAATATTTTGCTACTTAGTTAATGTTCTGTTAGCAATTAGTTAAATTACACTGAAATGTAAAAATAACAAGTGGCCCTTATTTTGTTTTGAGTAGTATTTATAGGGTGACTGGTAATTAATGACCGATAATTAAACACATGAGTGTACTCATGATAACAGACAACTTTTACTATGGGACCCTGACTCTGAAAAGAAAAACTGCTGTTTCCTACATTTATGTTCGCATAACTCGTCAAAATGTAGAGAACAACTGATTATTTTTTCAGGTTTGGTCTCATTATAAAAGTTGTTTGTTATCATGAGTACAACAGTACAATCATGTGTTTCAGTATCGGTCACTAATTATTAGCCACCCTATATACACGCTGCTTTTTTATTGGCTAGGGAGCTGCCACGATAGTGTTGTAGTCATCATTATGAACAACTTTTACTATGGGATCAAACTTGAAATCGCGGAAAACTTTGACGAGTTATGCTAACATAAATGTAGGGAACCGCCGATTTTTTTTTGCGATTTCAGATTTGGTCCTATAGTAAAAGTTGTTCTTAATGATGAGTATAACATCGTGACAGCTTCCTAGCCAATAAAAAAGCAGCGTGTATATTTGTGATCACGTTCTCGAAAATGGCTCTAAAGATTTCGATGAAAGTTATAGGGGTTTACGGAGCGAAAAATCTATCTAGCTAGGTCTCATTTCTAGGAAAAACAAAAATTCGTTTTCTCAAATTTCAACCGAGCAGAGCTCTGTCGACCAGGTACTATATATACACGGTTATTGGTAAGATGTCGGCACTCCATGAATGGGATGTAAGGGAGGTTATTTGCAACCAAATGAACCCTTATGACTCATATGCAAATGTCAACCATTTTTTTTTACAGAAATTGATCATTTTAATGTCATAAAACCTGCTCAAAATTATGAAAACTGTAACGATTTGTAGCTCTGATTTAAATGTTAGTTAAATGTATTGAAGTGTTAGCAAGCAGACAATAATAATAATAAATATTTCATGCATTGGTATTTTTTACAAATTTCCGAAGTTATATAGCGTAGATATATTTAAAAAAATATATAAAATGTCCAATTACTCGAAAATGGTTGATAGTACATCCCGTTAATACATTAGGCGCGGCAGACGCACATGCGCGTTTACATAACTTTCTTCGAGTGCGGCGCGCCGCACCTGTGCGTTTACATAACTTTCTTCGAGTGCGGCGCGCCGCACCTGTGCGTTCGTTGTGCATCTCTATTGTTTCGAAAACATCGTAAAAAGAGGGTCGGTAAGGGTGTAGCATAAAGAAGCGTTTGCATAAAGAATTAAGCAGAGAATGTGTTAACAGTTTTTCTATCTGGGATTTCTCAGTAGCAGGCAGGCGTCTGGATTTGTGCCTGATTGTAGGCAACAGGGGCTGTTACACGGGATTTAAACATACCTGGCGAAATATGGGTGTACTATAGGTACAGCTCTGCCTAACCCTATGGGGAATGAAGGCGTGAAGTTGTGTGTTTTGTATTGTATTGTAGTTTTGATCACTTTTCACTTGATCTTCTAGAGCTAGTCATGGCCTTACATACAAAAGCACCTATATTTTCTTCAAGTACTAAGAACACGTTACCTTGCCTAGAACCTGTATAACGCATACTTAGGTTAAAACCGGATATTCCTGCGGGTCAAGAACCGGGCAGAAGCTAGAATTTCTAGTAAGCCTGACTGTTGAGCCCAGTCTTAGTAATTTCTACAATCGGTTAAACAGTCACCTGCGTTTCTATTGAAAATTACTAACAATTAATTGCAGTTTATACTGTGTTTATTATGAATATCGTAGTGCTATTGATGAAACGTTCACCTTTTATGAAAAAGTTCTGTCATGATTTGACCGACACACTTGTCACAACACAGTCTAAAACTAATCTCAATCTATCTATCAAAAACACAGGAAAAAATTTAAGTTTGAAAAACTTTAGTTGCGTTTCTCATTAACCGACTTCCAAAAAGGAGGAGGTTGTATTATGCTCGACTTTGTGTATATTCTTTTTTTTATGTATGTTCACCGACTTTTTCGTAAATTGCGGACCAATTTTGAGAATTCTTTTTTTGTTTGAAAGGGTATACTCTCGAGGTGGTCCCATTGTCACCAAGTGAGAATCTGATGAGGGGATCCAATGGATATCGAGGGAAACTCTAAAATTTTATAGGCACACCTGTAAGATTTGAGTATTTTTTTCAGTAACCTGTGCATTTGCTCTTGGAAAGCACCATTTGGTGAAGTGGAGCTGACGATGAAGACCACAGATGGCCATTGGAACTACTCAGTAATAAGTATTTCACGGGTTGTGACACGATTACTTTAATATGGGTGCTAAGCAATTTATGCTCATCACAATGCATAATTATGGTGAAGTGGAGCTGATGGGGACTTCAGCATCAGCTCCAGTTCTCCTGGTTCTTACCAAGATAACTCGTCAACAATTAACGTCCCTGGATCGGGAAAAGCAATATTTTGTAAAAGGTTATGAGCAGTTAACATTAACATTTTTACAAAAAAAAAAAACCGACTTCCAAAAAAAAAGACATTACAAATTGAAAAATAACTTTAATTTCGAAAGTCTAGTCGGTGGAAAAAAACTAAAATACATCGACTTCTGAAACTAAAATTATTTTCAAATTTGTAGTGTTTTTTTTTTATGGAAGTCGATTGTTATTTTTTTTTGTAAAAATATTTTTATTTTGTAGGTAACTATACTGGGTTACGTGTGGAGGTCAGATAGACGCTCCATGTAAAATACTGGTATTCAGCTGCTTCCGGTTAGACTGGAAGCCGACCAACATCGATAGTTGAGAAAAGGCTAGGTGATGATGGTCAGATGAAAGATTATTTTTACTCCCGATAAAAAAAGGAACCCTGTCTTTTCAGCCTTTGTTTGCCGGATGTGGATCGTAATTCGTAGCTCACAAATGGAGAAACGGATATTTATAAATATACTAGCTGACCCGACAGACGTTATCCTGTCCAAATTTCAATAATTCACACAAAAATCCCATAGAAAAAAGGACATTCAGTTATTCCCGAATTTGAAAACTTTTCCAATAATTTTCTTTCCATATTAACCTTATTCGGACTATATTACAAACATTTGAAAACAAAAATAGCCAAATCTTTCCTTTCTCGCTTACAGCATTTAATGTTTAACCGACTTCCAAAAAGGAAAAGGTTATAAGTTCGTCGTTTTATTTTAATGTATTTTCATCGATTTTTTTGACAATTGACCACCGATTTTGCAAATTCTTTTTCATTTTATAAAGGAAGCTTGCGCGATGGTCCCATATAAATTTTATTAACTTTATCTTCGGTGGCAAAAATCTAAAATACAGATCCTTAACTTCCGAAAATATTTTTCACTTTGTAGTGGTTTTTGTAAGTTGGTTGTTTTTAACCGACTTCAAAAAAGGAGGTTCTCTATTCGACCCGCATGTATGTAATATGTATGTTTGTAGGTATGTTTGTATGTCCACGATTTTCTCAAAAACTCATGAGCCAATTTTGATGATTCTTCCACTATCGTTATCTACATACTTTCAGGAAGGTTTATAATATTTATATTATATATATAATTATTTTTATGTACGAAGTTATATGCATAAATGTACTGTATTTCCGGCATTTTGCAGATTTTTCTTTTAGTTCATCTTGAGCATATGGTATTTTGTATATTCAACTAAAAATGGAAAAATAAATTTACTTTAAAAAAGTAAAAACCGACTTCAAAAACCTAAAACGAATAAAATACTTAACTTTCATAAAAAACTTAACAGCTTCTGAAGTCGGCGTCTTCCGTTCTTCATTGCACTAATAGCTGGGCACCGACATCAGAAGCTGTTAAGTTTTTTTATGAAAGTTACTAGCAGCGCCTCGCGGTTTCACCCGCGTAAGTCTCGAACCCGTAAAAATATGAGGATGAAAGTATCCTATGTGTTAATCCAGGTTATAAACTGTCTGTGTCAAATTTCATCAAAATCTGTTCAGTAGTTTTTGCGTGAAAGAGTAACAAACATCCACCCAACCTCACAAACTTTCGCATATATAATATTAGTAGGATTTTAATCATTTTAGGTTTTTGACGTCGGTTTTTACTTTTTTAAAGTAAATTTATTTAAATTAATTAAGATTTTTGAATGATGATCATATTAAACTGCTGACTTTTTAAACGAGGAATCCTTTTATTTTATCACGATACTGATGAGTAGGTAACGTAAACGAAATTGTGTAAGGATCGTAGCAGGTGGCGTTCTGTAGTTTTTGCTTACCTCCATGGGAAGAAGGCGTGAGTTTATGTATGGATGATGATCTATAATGTTTGTACATAGGTTGGTCATCATTGTGATGCAAAAAGAAAGCTGCGGTATGATTAAGCATGTTGTGTCATTGAAATTTTTATTTCAACGAAAAAAAAAAACAAAAAAAATAAATAAAAAACAACAAAAAATAAAAAATTGAATCTCAATTTTGACGAATGGGAATACAACTTTTTTTTCTTCTCTTTTGGCTTCACACGGTTTGTGCATTTAGCCAAGGAATATAACTTAAAAGTATGACAATATGTCATACTTTTTAAGTTATATTCCCATTCGTCGCATACAAATTTGCCGTGTCGTGCCGCCAGTGGGCACACGCCCTACGAGAGTGTTGAGAGAGTTATGGCTTCCTTGTATCTTGTCAGCCTCTCTATGCTAAATTCTACAAATGCCATTTATTATAGCAATAATAATGGAGAGTTATTTTTAAACTTCGAATCAAGACCGCCTTCAATCATTGCCTTGGCATTTGCTCATGACCAACAATTCCGCGCAAGATACCATTTCTTGAATTGTATTAAGTAAAGACTTGTGTAGTTACTGATACTGACTATACATTTACGAGCGAGCATGTGAGAATTGAGACAATACTTCCTCAATTTATAATTTAAGTGCTTGCCTAAAAGGGTAAGGTATGGTGGTATTAAACATACCTACCTACTCAAACCAGACGGAAAAGACAATGTTTACCTTTATAATTATTCAAAATGTCAGGTTACCTACCTAATTACAGTAAGAAAGTACTAACTACTTATTTAATTAGGTAGCTGTGTATGCTTACGGAGGGGTCTCAGTATGTGACCGTCCATTACTAGGGGGGCTGAAAAGTTTTGAGCCTAAGTAGCTTCAAGTGTCATTATTGTCTCGCGCTGCATAATAAAAATAAAAATAAAATAAGTTTATTTCATATATCATATTTGGCTTACATTGCATGTCGAGGAGTATTCATTTAGGCATAGAAAATGCCTGTAGTTCAAGGCTCCGCTCTTTCCTTACTTACATTATAAACGTACGAATACAAATTAATACATATTACTAATTTGTGAATAATCTTTAGTAAAAATACATAGTTTCATGTCATTAGCATCATTACACTTTTAGTAATTAATCCGTAAACATCATCATGTCTCAGTCATCTGCGGCCCATCTCTAGGCTCAAAACTGTTCAGCCCCCCGGTACACAGTATGTAACACTCATTGTTGCTCAGATTTGCTATAGGGCATAAAAAACATTGGCGTGCCGGGGGTTGAAAAGTTTTGAGCCTAGGGGTGACGTGAAACTCTATTTATAATAAAGAGGGAATTCGCAAGTTAGTAATATGCAGCGCGAGACAATAAAATTACACTTGAAGGTACTTACTTAGGCTCAAAACTTTTCAGCCCCCCTGGTACATACCGAGACCCGTCCATGCCTTGGAAAACACGCTAAGCCTTTGGTCCCAGCTGTCATTCGTAGAACTTTGACAGTCATTACGGGTAGTCAGAAGCCCGAAAGTCTGGCAACCCGTCTTACCGAGGGGTATTGGACCAGAGGAGGGGTGGTGGTCAGATGCATCCGGTTAGACTGGAAGTCGACCCGAACATAGTTGGGAAAAGACTAGACAGAATGATGTATTGTATTAACCAAATCTTTCTTTTCTACTGTGATTTAAGACAGCATCGGGGTGAATGAAGACCCGCGGAACAATTGCCTACCGTACTATCAATCGGAATCGGTTTTATTTTGACAGTTCAACAACATTCATTCCTTTTATTATTATAGTTACGTTTTTGAGTAGGCAAATTTTTCGAACTTAGGAAGCATTGGATTAGCAATTTGGTTCAAAATTATTCAAATTCCGATGGATAGTATATTACGCAATTAGGGTCCTGGTATTGTTAACGATATAATTCATCTTCATGTTTTCACCATTCTAGACGTGAGAACCAGTGGCGTAACTAGTTCTAAATGGGTCCTGTATCAAAATTTGTTGGGAGTCCTACTTACCCGACTGCGGCTAAATTCCAAATCAGGGTAGGTATTGTTTTTTTTTTACAAAATAGCATACTGACATAGTAGGTTAAGGGGAAAGCGTCAGGGTAGCCCGCGAAATTCAAATTTTCTTACGTTTTTTTGCAATTTGCAAGTCAGTATTAAGTTGTATGATAAATAAAGTATGATTCGCGGTCGTAACAAATATGTATTTACAGAATTATAATCATTAAAATCAGTGATACAACTCCTTAAATTAGTATAATTCACAAATGTCAAGATTTCATGAAATAGTAATTCATTAGGATTACCTGGTCTTAAAGAGTTATATTGTTCACTTTAATTATTATATTTTTCTAAATACATACTTCTTACAACCGCGAATTACATTTTGATCAACGTACAACCTAATACTGACTTGTAAATTGCAAAAAAAAGTAAGAAAATTTGAATTTCGCGGGCTACCCTGACGCTTTCGCCTTAAGCTCATTCAGCTTAGGTCGTTGAGAATGCAATGCAAGAGAAGCGAGCTAAAAATGTGGAGCATACTGACTCGGATCCGGTTTCATCGAAGAGAAACCGGATCCGGAGAATATTTGTCATCTTAAATTTTAAAATACGAAGTAGTTTTTTGCAGTTACAGAAAATTGCTTGTACTTAAACAAAATACGTAATGAATCGGCGTTTTTAGTATTTAATAATAATAATAATAATAACCTGGGACATTTTTCACACACGGTCATCTGATCCCAAACTAAGCAGAGCTTGTATTATGGAAACCAGATAACTTATATACTACATACACTACTTTTTTTTGTAAATACATAATTATATAGATAATTACACCCAGACTCAGGACAAACAGACATGTTCATGCACACAAATGTTTGTCCTGGATGGGAATCGAACCCACGACCTGCGGCATGATAGGTGGTATCTTAACCAACCACGCCAACTGGCCCGTTGTTGATTATGTACGGTATAATTATAGTACATATACAGAAGTTTCAGATTTCTAACTTATTTAGGCCCACTTGCACGTTTAGTCGGGTTAAATGAATAAATGTAGAGTTCGTAAACTCGGAGTTATGTAATTAACTTTACAATTTTTATTACGCGTTGCGCCACTAAAAAGTAACATCGGGTTACTTAATCTGGCATTATTATTTTTTGAGTTGGGAACATTGCTGTTCAATAGAAGAAACATAAAAGTGAATTGCAATGTCTTTGCCCTGATATGTAATCCGATAAAAAATGAATGAATTTAAAATTGTATACTCATCTCCTTTACTCTAAATTACGATACGTAATACTTTCTTGTCTTTGAATTTTTTAACATGACATTTTGTTTTAATCGTATCGTTCGTGTCGTCTCGTTTTATTGGGTGACAAAAACGTCAGATGTAAAAATAAAGTTAAGTTTATGTTTTTTTTTTTATATTTTGTATTTATTTCTAGATGAATTCATGAATATAGGATTGCCGGATATAGTACCGAATTTTCGACTATGAACAACATAATAAGTTATCAGGTACCTCATAACGTCAATTTATTTTGACATTCAAAATCCAAATCAAAAGTCATTTATTCAAACTAGGCTGAAAATCAGCACTTTTTGAACGTCAAAATTATATAAGACAGTCCTCCAAAACGCCCGCCCTTCACCACTTCCTAGTGCTTTAGCTGGGGAGAAGAAGTGGCGCAACAAACTCCCCAGCAGCACAGCTGTATGTTCAGTTAAAAAAAAAAAAAAAAATTGCATCTATACAACACTGCGCATAGTAATAATTTAGTTACATTACGCAACACAAAACATTAACTTAAATTATTTGCTATAAGTAAGCTAGCAACACGCCAATATCCAAAAAAAAAAAAAAAAATCGAAAACTATACTCAAGCAGAATAAAAATACAAAACTAAAATCTGAAGCAGAACTTTATACCTAAATAAAGGCCTCCAGTATTAAAGGATGTGCCCACTTACATATATGAAGATTGTATATGAAACCGAAACTCGAATTCACAAATGATAAACTAGGACCATCGAAGTAAAATAAACAAAGTTAATTACTAATAACAAAACAAAACCATGGACAGCAAGACGACCAGTCACCACGCAGAGTTCAGCCATCACCCCCCTCGCCATATTTATCTATATTACTTATATTTATATTACTTACACTAAGGGCCGGTTTTTTTGATCCGTAGTTAACTCAACCAATGGTTAAACATAGTAACTAATGGTTGAATTTTGGCTAAATATGAAAGGCTAAACATAAATGTATTCATGTTAGATCATTCATATTAAAAAATAGTAACTAATGGCATGACTCATTCATGTTTAGCCTTTCACATTTAGCCAAAATTCTACCATTACATACTATGTTTAACCATTGGTTGAGTTAACTACTGATCAAAAAACCGGCCCTTACCCCAGAGTTTAGTGACTTAGCTCTCCTAAATCGGTGGATTAAATGTGTAGAAGTTTAACTCTAGGTTTATGACTAACTCTTGGCCACCAAGAGTTAGTCATAAACCTAGAGTTAAACTGAAGCAACTGAGCAAGGTGAATTATTTGATTAACCCTGAGTTAGCTGTTAACTCCGAGTTAGGTATTTAGGATAACCCATGAACGCGCAAGAGGCCCTTAGTTGTTGTGATAGAGCTCGTAAAAAATGGTCTAAAACTGACAACTTTTGCGGCCCCCTATTTCTTCATTGTTTGAAGATAAAAATAAATATTATATTTGTGCTCTACTCAATGACACCCCACATTGCAGGCAAAGAAAAAAAATCAAAATCAAAAGTGTATTGTATGGGACCTCCTTTATTTTTAACTTTATTTTATTTTTATTATTTGTTGTTATAGCGGCAATACAAATACACAAGCTGCGAAAATTTCAACTGTCGACCTATTACGGTTCATGAGATACCTACAGCCCGCTGACAGACAGACGGACAGCGGAGGCTTAGTAATAGGGTTCCGTTTGCAACCCTTCGGGTACGGAACCATAAAAATGGTGGCTTAACTGCCCTGGACTGACACAGTTGCCACAAGTTCCTTCAAAGATAGAAGTGCGCATCAGAATATTAGACTCATTTTTTCGATTCCTTATTTGGCTTCTTCAATACGAGTCGCTTTTACGCATTATCTAAATTGACACAATATGATTCGATAATCTATTTTTTAGCATTTCAAATAGGAATATTCATCAAATTATATTTCTGCACCCTAATTGTATAATACTCTATCAATCGGAATCTGAATTATTTTGAAACAAATTGCTTATTCATATGTTTGAAAAATTTGTCTTCTCGGCATCGTACATAACGTAATCGACTTTGCTCAATAGTTACGATTTAGAAAACTGAAGTGTTAATCGACGTATGTCGCTGACTGTACCTAGCCATTAAGAAATATTTTTCTCTCCTTTATGTGCAACAAATGCTCTAGACTGTTATATTGTACAGACGCCAGCACATCAAGCTACTACAATATGTCAGATTTTTTTAATAGATTTTCGACTTTATTGCCAAAGCATTAGGTTCAAGATTGATTGGGAAAATCTGACAGTTTCGGGTAGGTTAACCTGCTGGCGTCTGTACATACTTTACCCATTACAACAATAATATCCATCCATCACGCTTACTCTTACAACAACAAAACTAATGTGTATTGTCATATTGTGTATGCAACTTGAGAACGATTTCTGCACATTTCTTCAACACAAATAATTGTAGATGGCGGATGCATATTAATAGTTAGTTTAAACAGAACCTTTGCTATGTTAATTTAAGCTTTGTGTGCATTAAAATAATTGGAGTTTTACCACGCTAAAAAGTGAATTTCCTTGTTTTTATTTTACCTAAGTTGTAGTTTCTGCTTGCCTCCATGTGAAAAAGGCGTGATTTTATTTTTATTTTCCTTAAATCAGTTCGCCAGTGAGTAGCGAATTAATACGTATAGATAACACACGTGGTTATATCTAGTTACACGAAAATGCGTGGCTGTTGGTTGAAATTATTTTTGAACGAGGTAAAAGTAATGTGGATCATACCCGCACCGTTCTCTTGCCCTTATCCCAAATTATCTGGGATCGGCATAACATTATCTTATTCTGCCATACTTTGCTAAGTCGTTATCTCAGTTGGCATACCGAGATAACGACTAATAGCCACCCCCTTTCTACCCATATCATCTTTCACACAGTCCATCCACATTCATACTCAAAACTTTCCTCCCGACATTTTCCACATTCCTCCGCATCATATGCCAATACAATGACAACCGCAGGCTTTCCACACAACATTTCATTGGCCAACATTCGAATAAAACCAAATCCATACGGTAACCAATCATTATTAGAATCAAAAATCGAACAATACAAATGAATAAATCGAATCATGGTGAATACTCGTTGTATACATAGGATTTTGCTTTTGTTTTCACGTACCCATGGTAACCGTGGGTCGTAGTCTGTAGTAGTTTTGTTTGTATACGCTAATTATGTGTGTATAATACGCTGTTCTATGTTTAGAATTCGGAGGGGAACGCATGCGCCCTTTTTGTGCATCGGTACCGCGCATGCGGCATGAGTCACCCTTGCTTGTGAAGTGTGTAAGTTATTGGTGATGGTGGTTCCGTTGATTGGTTGCTGACTTTCTGCCATATTGACAAAACATAAAATATATTATTAATTAATATATTTCATATACTTAGTTGGTTTTAATCTGATCTGAAAATTGAATTTAAGTACAGTTTTCATTATTTTATGGTGTTGAAAAACTATCAATTTTTAACATCTTCTACCGAATAAATAATGATTTATTGCCTGTAGTTTAGGTTTATTTTCAATTTTTGTCATTGAATATGTAAGACGAGACGACGAATGAGACGATATGTGAGATTGCTAAAATAAACATTACCTCAGGCTGATAGAATTAAATTAAACAGAGAATAATTTTTTAAAGTAGTTAGGTCATGGTTATGATAATAAATATTTATATAATGTATGTGCTGTCAAAATGTATTTTAAACTAGTTAATAAAAAGTGGCATGAATAGGAACGTCGTTGCTTTAATACTACTGTCTACGTAAACGTCACCAGAGCGCCACACACGCATTTCTTTTCGACGGATCCCTAAAAACGTTTCAGTGCCGACAGCTGACGGCAGGCGCTCCCGACTTCGTCGTTATATTCGGTGTTTGTGTTGCGTTCGGCCAGTCTCAGTACATCGCTGCGCGCCAACTAGCGCCGGCTGTGCGCGATACTGGCCGACAACAAGCCATCGAACGCGAAACAGGCAATGAAAATTCAAAATAAAAAACAAATAATCGATCGTCTGTGAATGTCATTGCTCTGAGCGTTTAAAAAATAATAAATTCCAAATACGAATTTAGAATCGTAGTGGTTTTTGAGTGCAGTATTTTAATGTTTGATGACAGTGTTGATAAGACATTTTTTTTGTTTACGCAACATTATTGCTAGTGATTATTTTATGTTCTAAGTTACATTGAGAAAGGTAAGAGTGCATATTTTAATATTTTTATTACCGTCTTGTATTGATAGTTGACTGAAATAAATTTTCAGTGATGCGTAGGTACAGATTGTGCTTTGTCATGTCATTGAAGTTATTATTGTTTATAATTAACTTTTGCCGATTTACACTAATTTAAAATCGTACAATTATTTATTATGTGAGAAATGTAGATTATAGACCTATAATCTACATTTCTCACCTAATAAATAATATAATTTTACCTAAACAAAAAAAAAAAAAAACTTTTAACTATTTTCTTCGTCTTCGAAAAGTAGTTTTCGAATTTGCTTTGGGACGAAGAAAATAAGGCCCTTTCGAAATAAACACAAACCTGTTTAATAAGCTACAGGCGGCGACATTAATTGCATTTATTTTGTTTTTTGCAGTGTTATTATGTAAATTTCACCTTTAATTCCTATGTAATTACCTGAATATCTAATAACTGTAATTCATTAAAAAAAAAAACATAAATCAAATCAATGCTATGGATTGACTTTATATAATGCATGGAAGAAAATCTTCTTAGTTAAAAAAATATATTATAAGAAAGATATATTATTTACCTACCGCTTTCGTTTTTAGAGAAAAGCTATGCTCTACTTTTGTGTACTCCTTTTCTATGGTTTTAGTATAAAACCTCCACGAGTCTATTATAATCAAATGGCAAGAATACTAGACAAGCATTGATTTGAATTAAGAACAAAAAAAGTTTAGTGAGTCTGTTCTCCGCATGTCTTCTTCTTCTCAGCTAGTTCTTGTCAGCTGACAAGCGCATATCATGATAATATCAAATATAATAACGTAAAAATTAAAAGATTCTAAATAATTATTAGAGTTATAGATACTTATCACAAATAAGCGTTTCATTTACCCGTGACCCGTGTACTATCAGCGCTGACAGTACCTTCAGCGTAAATGGCTTAATGCGGTTGAAAATAGCGGAAACTAACTCAATTTGCGGGAGTTTTGAGCTTTTCTGTTGATGATGATGAACTGGGCTATTTTTTTTTACAACAATAGATACCTACTTTCTTTAGTTAGTAAAGGGCTTGGATAATTTGCATTCTAAAGAAGGCCCTCCTTTTTTCGGCATATAAAAATAGAAACAAGATAGGTAAGAAGAAAATATATCGCACCTTGAAAACAAAAGTGGCGTTATACAAAAATTAAAGTTTTTCTCTATGTCCATTTAAAGCTTTTTTGACGCAGCATTTTGGTCAATATCTTAGCAAATAACTGAAATAAAATACTGCAATTTGGCTTTCTTACTCTAAGTTTTATATATACTGAAAATATGCCAGTAAATTATGGAGTTATTTAGAAAACATAGTTTTGTTAATGCCACTTTTGTTATCAAGGTGCGATATGTTAATTCACTTCCGCCTGACATTAGGGACTGCCAAACTGTTGCAGTATTTAAAAGAAGAGTGAAAGAACACTATATTCCCAATTCGTCATAGTTGTTACGTTGTTAATTATTTTAAGGATATTTTTATTTTAGAAGTATCGCTTCTAAAATAAATATCACTAAAATGACGCATCGCTTCGCCTGCCCACGCTATTACTTCGTTTTTGTTTAGCTCGGGTCCTAGCGTAATGTAAATAAATAAATAAAAGTCTATAGCTGTCCTCAAGAATTAGGCTATCAAATGCAAAAATAAATAAAAGTCTATAGCTGTCCTCAAGAATTAGGCTATCAAATGCAAAAATATTTTATCAAATCCGGCTGCTAGTTCTAGAGATTAGTGCGTTCAAACAAACAAAAAAATACTCTTCAGTTTTATTATGAGTAGGTATACATATGTTTTATATAATAGTGTATTGTTTTATAGATTTTGTGTATTTTATTTTCTCTTCTATTCTTACACACGTTGTCTACATCTCTTTTTATCCTCTGTCTTATCGCAGGTATGCTAGAAGAGATTTCTTTAGAAATAAGCATCACCTTTGTACGTATTTTTCTGTTCCTTTCTTTTTGTCTCTATAATTATGTGTACATAAATGGTAAAATAAATAAAATATTTTTGGAGACTGGAAAGAGCTGAATATATTTTAATGTAATTTTATCTGCTTAACCTGGTAATAGTTCAAAAAAGATCAGTGACTAAAAGAATATACAATGTAGATACCTGCATACGCGTATGTGATCGAAGGTGCGGATTTATACAAAATGTAAAAAGCTATCCTACTTAGAAACATTTCTTTCTTTTGCAGAATATTGATTTTTTATTACTTACAAGCTTTTATTTAGTTTCACATGTCCCGGTGTCTGTCTGTAATCGAATCTTGCAACTTAAATTTGACCCAGTTCCTTATTTCCGACTGAGCTGAAATTTTGCAAGCATATACAAATCGGATGACAATGCAATATTATTATGATATGGGGCTGATCTGTAGTACAATGACCCCTTAAGAGGTTGTGCGTTATTTAAGTTACACCTTGTAGGTATTTCTCAGAAATAATCTGAGGTATGAATCAAATTTGTTAGTACAAGATATATTATAATAAACATTAAAGAAGTTTCAAGTTCATAGGTCATCAAACTGAACAAATTGCTAATTGCAAGAACTATCTTTTTACCTATGACAAACAATAAATACATGAATAAATGAATAAACAACTTTCTCCAATGGACCAACATCATAATCGCAAAAAAATTATCTTCCGTCCCATACTTTGACTTTTTAAAGTATATGACATTAAAAAATGATTACCTACCTAATAATTTATTGATTACAACATTACCACCAAACATTATCACCAAAAAATTTTCAAGTTCATAGGTCAATGGGAAGTTTCAAAAGTCTTCGGAACAAAACTTCTCATTCCTGTTTTCCAATATAAAAAAAAAAAACAGTATTTATCTACTCAACGAGCTGTAAACAATACCCCACTCTATGGGGTAGGTAAACATTTTTTTTTCGCGCACCTCTTTAGCTGTTCGGGAGCCCCCCTTAAAACAATTTCAAAATATTTTTTGATAGTTTGTATAGCTTTGGGTCAACAAGATGATTATACTGTGAAAATTTGAGACTGTAGCTTTAACCGTTTGGCTGTAAAACCTGTGTGACAGACTACTGACAGACGGACGGACACATGAGTGACAGCAATAGCGTTTGGACCCTTCGGGTAAGAAACCCTAAAATTAGGGTGTAAGCGTAAGTCGCTTTTGTCTAAACATTCAATTTCTTTTTTTTTCATAATATATTATATACGTATTTTTATTGATTAGTGATAAAAATTAAGTTCCATAAATAATAATCCCTATCCTAACTAAAACTATTAAAAAACTAAAAAATGGCGTCGAAAACTTTATCCGCATTTCTTTTTTATTACATACGTATCCATCTAACCAAAATTTCACTTAGTGAATGCGCGTTGACATCTACAATTAGAAAGTGCGTATTTTTCTTTGATGTACGAGAAGTGAAGTCTCGGCATAAATATTGAGGTCATGGCTTGTTGGATGAGAATCTAAGATGTGAATAACAGTGAAAAGTATAGATTTGTAACTGCGTTTCTGATCATAAACGTTCTGTTATGGCTAGAAAAATGGAAAATAGCTAAAATTATTTAACGTTACTTGCAATAAAAATAAATTATCGGTGAGCCTATAACGTTCAGGTAGGTACAACAATTTATTTATTCTCAATAAATATGTGAATTATGAAAATTGAAAAATACGAACATCTCTGTGGATAGGTGAGAGAAAATATCCAAGAGACAGATTACCTATATGGATGAATTTTAGAATATAAGAAAAGAATTATTATTTTCACAAATAATTAAAATATAACATTTTGTTGTAAAATTAACTTAGTTCCGCCACGTCTCGATAGGCAACATTCAAATAGAATGCGTTGATTGTGAATTACTACAGTCCAATTTAAGGTCAATCATAGGTTTGTTTTTATATTTTGATAGCATTGTTTATCTAATAAATTTTGCTTTGATAATTAGGTCTAATCTAAAGCACGATTACAAGATAGCCACTGTAACTAAAGTACTTACGAAATTGTTGTTTGTAGTAAACATTATCGTTACCTACCAATAGATCCGTAAGGACGGTAATGAATGAGTTTTATTTTAATTACGAATTAATATTTAGAATGACGTATGTGCTTAACTTTATTACGATTTTACAGTCAAATTGTAAAATAATAATAATAATATTTTTTTAATTTTTTTTTTATTACAATAATTAAAAATGTGTATTTTATATGGAAAAAAAATAATAAACGAAATAATAATTGGTGTAAATAAATAAAATAATAAATAAAATCTTCTGTTTTAGACAGTTTATCGTCCATATTTTTAAAATTATTTAAGAATAATCATATAGCTCTAATTTACATTAATTAACAGTTTATAATTTGCAATGGGCATATTATTACACTACGGTACCTAGGTTAACATAACATATCAGTGAGATCAATACGGATAATTATGCTGATGATGACACTACTGTTAGCTACGTCTAGCGCCGCGCCGTGAGGTAAGTGAAAACTTTTGAAGTCGCTGGTATTATTGGAATTATTAGGTTTTCGCTAAATTTACACCAATATAAAAAATACTGGTAGATGCGTCTTTTTTTGGCTGATTCTGAATATGTAAATAACTATATTTCGAAAAAAAAAATGTCAGATACGTCTTTTTTCCTTAACACGGCCAGTGTAGATACACCACTGCCTACTGGCGTGACGTTAATTTGTTATTTTTACGATAAAAGAAAGAATTAAAAATATTTTATTTGGGTCACGCACAGGATACACAGTAATAATGGACATATAAAACTAACAAAAAAAAAATACAAAATTACATTAAAAAACAAAAAAAATACAAAATTACATTAAAAAACCAAAAACTACAAAATAAACAAAAAAAGACCTGTGTGAGGCAAAAAGGCTCCTAAAATCTGTCTCTATAATTTGTTAGTTTTGAGAATGCGAAATAATGATGATCACTTTGGCAAAAGAAGATTTAAGTTTGGGATTATTAGTTTCTCCGAGTTTTTGGAACTGATTGGATTTGATTGAAGTATTGCGTGACCAGAACCATTTCTACTTCGCAGTCCAAAGATTATAATTATATACTTATAATATAGGTAGATATATGTTATACCTATAATAGAGTATTTAGGAGGAAGTCTGAAAATGCCACCGGTGACTAAAAAGTTGGTATAGGCATGTGATATGGAGGAATGAGAAAAATGTCGTGAGGAAAGTTTTGAGTATGAATGTGGAGGGCTATATGAGTAGGGGAAGACTGACGAGAGGATGGATGGACTGTGTGAAAGAGGATATGGCTAGAAAGGGGGTAACTACCGAGATGACGACTAATAGAGAAGTAGGTATGGAAGAAAAAGACAAGTTGCGCCGACGCCAAATACATTGGGATAAGGGCAAGACAATAATGTTGAGATGCTATATGTACCTTGTTGAGGATCCAAAACATTTTATCTGGCAAGTACCTGGTTGTGGCTGGATATAAATAAACAGGTAGGTACAGTTACCGGCCGTAAATGTTGCACATGGATTGAATAGCACATGAAGCAAGTACCTCATATTTACGAAGGGCGCAACCCCCGCTAATTCCATCCAATAACACAGAGGCACACTCTCTCAACACACCTCCCACACCCTACCATACCCCATCACACCACTCCACACCCCACTCACACTACACTACACCACATCTCACCACACCACACCATTCAACTCCACACACTCTTTCCCTTACACATACACACACAATACTTGACATGACTCCCCATACAAATACACTTCACACATACACTCATTCCAAACATTATTACTTAATTTAAAATACTAATAAAATAAAATATATATTTCCTACGTTTTACTCCACATTTTGTATGTTTCGAGTCTGCTAGTACGCTCATTATTTGTTTGTCCATTATTTATGCGAAGACTGGCTCCTAAGATACAGGATCTTCCTAGTTTAGGAGTCAGGGCTCAAATTTTGTATTGACTGTACTTACCCATCTTTTGTACACTATTACTGGTTATCAATTTCTGTCTCCTAGTTGACTACTATGTGTACTCTAATTGAGTCAAACTTGTATTTTTGTTAATAAAACTTATTATTATTATATGACACATCAAGCATTAGAAAAAGTCAGTCACACACAATTACTAGTGACGAAGACTCTACAAAGCCCAACATTTTCTAAAAATCCCATGTGCAATATATACCGCCGGTTAATGCAGGTACTGGACCAAAAGGTTCCTAAATCAGAGGCTTATTCCCAAAGTACTCTATTCTTTTGTTCTAAAAAGATAAGAATGTCATACATTAATTCCCAAGTTATTCCAAGGAATTATTATTATTTAAAAATACTTGTTATTTTGTTCTCATTCTGCTCCGTAGTAGGTATCTGGAATTATTCTCAAAGTACTCCATCGATTATTCGTTATCAATACTCAAACTGTTTCATCTACATGTCATAATTACCTATAAAATACACATATTCCATCGAATATTAGTTATCAATTCTCAAACTGTTCCATCTACATGTCATAATTACCTAAAAATAAGGTACTGACCTGGCGATACCTTACATTATATTTGGAGTTAGATTAATTTTATCTAAAGCATTGATTATTTTATCCCATGCTCTGTGACTTTGAGAGCTACATGTAGTTAGGCAAAGGTGACCTTGAAGTGACCGCCAACTACGGGTTCATTCACAACAGGACAGTACAATACCTAACTTGTAGGATGAACATTTCCTAGAAACTTGCTAGGACTGCATATTGTATGGCTTGGACTTGCAAGGACTGGTTATGTACTAGGCTGATTATTGGAAGTTTTTTTTAATATTTATTTCTTTAATAGCTTTTTCCCGCGGCTTCGCTCGCATGGGAGTCAGAAATTATCCCACGGGAACGTACTACCGGGATATAAAGTATCCAGGTCTACCCATGTGCCAAATATCATTCAAATCCGTTCAGCCGTTTCAGTGTGAAAACGTAACAAACAAACAATTCCACTTTGGCATTTATAATATTAGTTAGGATTATTATTACGGTCTTACACGTGTGTTGTGACAAATAAACCTGTTTTTCTTTCATTCATGTATGCGGGGCGATGGGCAGTTTTCAACTTTTTTCTGTGGCGTTTGTTGGTAGCGCGTATGGTAATGTTCTGTGGCATATTTATTTATTTATTGGTGTTTTGTAGAGAATATAAACACTTCATTTCTCTATGTGTTACTGTTATTGTTAATCTGTATCATCCCACTGCTTGGCAAAAGCCTTTGCCAATGACTACCAGTGCTCACAATGCAGCGTTGATATGGACCACTGGTCGTTTATCTATGCATATGCATTTAAATTGCCTTAATGAATACCAATAGATTGCGATGCTGCAGACCAGATGTTGTGTCAGTTATAGTCAATAAACAAGCTGCGACGATGTAGCGAGTCCATTGTTCTATTAAATAGGTAACCAGCTTTTATAGAAACGATAAACTGCTACGCTACAGACTTTCAGATAAATCGATCATTGTAGCGATGCCGATGCTGTAATGATGAAACGATCCTATATCGCATAAAAAGAGCTATTTTTTGTATAACTACTTAACGGTATTCATAAATTGAAGGAATAAAAAAAAACGATATACATAAACAAGGAAGAAATAAATTTACATACCTACACAAATATATTCACATCTGTCACGTTAGAGCCATGTGAATCGAACTTTGTGCGCAAATATATTGTTATCTTGTACGAGTATTATTTCATTAAATGCGACATATATAGGCCAAGGCTCACTGATAACGTTATCTAATTAAAGGAAGCGAATATAGTAGGGTAGTAGGTAAGTATTTAGGGACAGCCCTTTATTTGTTGGGTATTTAGGTGTCTAGGTTAGCTCGTTTATAAGAAGCGAAATAAGAACTTAAAGCACACGTACAATATAAAACTGCGTGTATCAAAAAGGTGTGGTCATATTTAAGGGTGGCACAGACCATTAAAATGAACAACTTTCTTCAATAGATTAACATCGTAAACATAAAAAAATAATCTTTTAAATGAGTTTTTTATGGAACAGTTGTTAATTTATTCGCGATTACAATGATCGTCCCATGGAAAAAGGTGTTGTTTGATAGTCTGTATACCTTTAAATATGAGCACACCATTCCGATGCACGATGTATAGCATAATCAGCTATTTATATAGTTATTATATTTCTACTGGTGGCGGACTCAGCCCCACGAACCCTTCTCTGTGAGAAGAGTCAAGAGAAAACACATCTCAAATAAAAAATAAAAAAGCCGCAATCAGAAGGTCAATTCCCGTAAATAATCCGTCCAAAATCTAGTCACTATCGAATCTCATCTCAGCGGCAATCCATGTGAGAAACTAAACAAATTGAAACGAAACTAGAGCGAATGTTCGTTTTTATAAATTTACTTAAAAAAAAGTAAATCCGACTTCAAAAACCTAAAAGGAATAAAATAACTTTCTTAAATAAAATAAAAAAAACTTAAGAGCTTCGGAAGTCGGTGCCAAGCTAAATTTTATTGAAAAATTGACAAGACACCGGCTTATAAATTCCATAAAAATTTTGAGCTCCACAGTCAAAATACGTACATAATTATATTAGTTAAAACACAACTGTTGTTTTACATAGTAATTAGTTGCACACAAATTTTATAAAAAAATCTAATTACAAACATTACGCGAGCGACAAAAAAGCATATAAAATTTGTTTTCTTTTTTTAAGGCCATTTTTAAATTGTCTTTAATATGTAAGAAAATGAATAAAATAAATTATAATAGAAGTAATTTAATTATCGGTGCATAAAAAGTAAAATAAAAACTAGTTTCCGTTTTGTATAGCGCTTAGCTGTGTCGCGTACGTCATAGAAAGTTCATTGACTCGCCCCAGCCGTCAGCCGTGTGTTGGACTGTCGGTCAAGGCAATCATAATATCGTATAGTCTAGTTTCTAGTTTCCCTTCTATAAAAGTGAAATTATGAAACTACCGAGTCAGCGACCTTGCGACATTTTGTGATATTTTTTTTTGTTGCTAAGGCAGGTAAATCATCTTTATTTCATGGTCATCTTAAATACAATATACAAGCTATTTTTGCGATATTAATTTTCTTTCCGAATTTAAAATTTAAGATACTTTCCGTACGTTTTCATTAGACATTTCCTATTACTTTTTTTTTTTACTTGAGTAAGATTAATTTGGTTATTTTGTCCTCAATGTTTCCGTCAATTCTAGTTTGCTTTATAAATATTGCATTGGAATAACCACAGCAAACTTCCCTACTTCAATCAATCAGCCTAGCCTTTTCCCAAGTTCTAAGTTGGGGTCAGCTTCCAGTCTAACCGGATGCAGCTGAATATCAGTAATTTACATAGAGCGATTGAATATCTGATCTCCACAATCCAGTAACTAGGTAATACGATACCCCTTAGTAAGACTGGTTGTCAGACTTTCGGGCTTCTGACGACCCGTAACGACTGTCAAAGATCCACGAATGCCAGCCAGGACCAGCGGCTTTCCGAGGCATGGAGGAGTCTCGGTATGTAAAGAAGGTCATCCATCCACGGACCAACCCCGGCAGGCGTAGCTTCACCTGATGGATCGACCCGTGCGGCTATTATTACTTAGCTGTGAGCTCCTCAACAAACTTACCTACTTACTTTGAATAAAAATACTAATGGTACAATAATTCTCTTAGATTCCGAATAAGTTTGACAGATAGGTTAGGATAGGGCGTTTGTGCACTACAAGGAATTTTACTGTCCGGCAGTCCGATTTTTCCCGGTCCGATATGGCACGCCATAAATGTATATACTAGTTTGTGCACTACACGTAATTTTACCGTCCGACATTTTACTTTTCAACATTCCGGGCCGTACTCATCGTTCCTAGCGTAATTACGCGTGCGGGGCGTGTAGTTTCAAAGAGGCACTACAAGGAATTTTACTGTCGCGGCAGTCCGATTTTTTACGGTCCGATGTGGGATGAAAAAAAACGGATGATTGGCTTATGCACTTGTCCGTCTTTACTTGGATCGGTGCGGCGCAGTTCAGCCGAGTAAAGACGGACAAGTGCATAAGCCAGTCATCCGTTTTTTTTTCATGCCACATCCGACCGTAAAAAATCGGACTGCCGGACAGTAAAATTCCTTGTAGTGCACAAACGCCCACACGGAGACACGGTGGAGTTTTCGTACGTACACTATATGTATGTACGTATAACTATACTTAGATTATTTGTAGTTACTTACTCATGACTAGATTAGTCATGTTGATCATCGTTTTTATTATATTTTTTTTTTCTATTAATAACAGTCATAGTTTTTGCTTGCCGGGGTTGGTCCGTCAATGACCATATTTATATACCGAGACTCCTCCATGCCTCGGAAAGCACGTTAAGCCGTTGGTCCCGGCTGTCATTCGTGGATCTTTGACAGTCGTTACGGGTCGTCAGAAGCCCGAAAGTCTGACAACCAGTCTTACCAAGAGGTATCGTATTACTCAGTAACTGGGTTGTGGAGGTCAGATAGGCAGTCGCTCCATGTAAAATACTGGTATTCAGCTGCATCCGGTTAGACTGGAAGCCGACCCCAACATAGTTGGGAAAAGGCTAGGCAGATTGATTGAACAGTCATAGTTCTTGCTCTATTCGTTCGGAAATACCAAACTAATTAATTTTCTCTTTTGCATAGAAAATTATAAAAATATAAATGTAGGTAATAATAAATAGGTTGGAAAACTAAAAATAAATAATAATATGTAGATACCTATTTCACTATTTACTTAACTTCAGCTCGTAGAAATCTACGTATATAAAATAAATAAAAAATGCTCGTTGGTACGCTGGGTATTCAGCTGCACCCGGTTAGACTGGAAGCCGAACCCAATATAGTTGGGAAATGGCTAAGCCGATGGTGTTAAGCTGGCTATTTTTCTTTTTAAAATTTTCGTAATAGGGTAATAGTCTGTATAAGGTTTTTAGGGAAAAATATTGGAAACATTGCTCAGAAAATTCTAAAATTCGGGAAAAACCTGAAAGTGCTTTTTTCTATGAGAATTTAAATTGAGCCAGGGTGACGACAGTCGAATCAGCTAGTTGATGAAAAAATATAAACTACATTATTTTATTCGCACTCAGCTTATAACATTTATTTAAGGGGACTACTAACAGGACCTAAACGCGACTAACTGCTAGTTTTATAATGCCTAAAAGTACTTATATGATTTCGTGCAGTAAAAAAAAAAAATGATACTCTTAAGGATATATGCTAGTTAGATAGTATGTTAAAAAAGTAATACAACTAATTTGATATGATAAAATAAAATCACGAAGATACCTCTAAAAATTTCTTTTAACGAATGAAAACTATACTAATAGGTATATGCATGCAATCATTCAGATTTTTTGTCAGATTATTCTACAAGAAACATATTAACATACTTTATTCTCGGGACCCTGGGGTCCCGGACCTTTGGAAGGCATACGAGGGGCCGTAGCCAACTCGCAGAGGCCCCTTAGATAATTTTAAATAATGAGTAGACGACCAACCGACGATTATCCATGTATGCACTATGCTAGTGCACCCAAGGACAACCCCCTATTGGTGCAGGACTATTAGGTCCTCATAGAAACAAAACATATTACACTATGGGCTTAGGTGGCTATAGTGGATTGGTTATTCAGAACTATGGAAGGACTATGTCCCCTGCCTGACCAATGTTATGTAAAACACGGATAAAATGGCAGTGGGTGACTTGCACACTCAATAATGGGCCCCCGGAAACGGTCCCTAGCACATAGTGACGTAGCGGCAAGGGGGCAACACTTCCTGAGGTGCTTGAGGAATGGAGAGGTATTCCACGGCTATCAGGACACACCCGGAAGTACGGTCAAGATCTCTACCAGCACCTTACTGGAATACTTCCTTCCTCCGAGCACGTTTGCTCTTGCGAATCTCCACTCAAGCCGGCCAATAAAGGCAAGAAAGAGGTGGGAGCTCTGTTCCTCGTCAGTGTTCACTCCAGCCGGCCAATAAAGGCAATCCAGAGATGAGGACAAGATTTCTCCCGGGAGATAGGGTCCGTGGTGTCGCTACTGCCCAACAGCTCGACACATGCTGCCCTGCGGGTTTCTGTATCTCTCTTGGTCTGGCTCCTTATCCTAGACCCATTCCGGTAAAGTAAACTCTACCGGCAAAGACCTTCGGCAGCGCGCAAGCCCTACCACGACGTCAACGTAGAGATACAGTGGTGGGGATATATATTAACATTATTATTATTATTCATTTTTAGTCCAATCAACAGATTTTTTGTAAATAGATAATTGCTTCATATTTTGCGATAAATTACCATCGCGCTTCTCTTTCTTTTCCATGCAGTCCGACAATGACTGCGCTTTAGGTCCTGTAGTCCTCTTATTGTCCCTATTGTAATACATGTCCTTATTAGACACGATGATATTTGCACGTAGTGATTGCGGATGCGATCAATACAATCACACTTCCTTTTTTAACAGATTGCATTAGTTTTGATCTAGGCGTACAGTGTATCTTGAGGCCATTAACTTTTACTTTAACCAATCTTCATAAATAAATAGAGTGACTGGTAATTAGTGACCGATACTTAAACACACACATTGTACTCATGATAACAAACAACTTTTACTATGGGACCAAAACCGAAATCACCTAAAAAGTAATCAGCTGTTCCATACATTTTGTCGAGTTATGCGAACATAATTGTAGGGAACAGCTGATTTTTTTCGCGAGTTTTGGTTTTGTCCTATAGTAATAGTTGTTTGTTATCATGAGTACAATCATGTCTTTAAGTATCGGTTACTAATTACCAATCACCCTAAATACCTAGTCGTTGTTCGTGTGTGCCTGTGTGACCGCGTTGTTTTTCTAAACTGCTCAAAGAATTTTGATGCGGTTTTCACAATTATTTAGAGAATTTGCTCCAGGTGTATATGTGTAATACATTAATATTAAACTTTCTTATAATAAATACATCTCGATGGTTTATCAATTCTAAAAATCGTGTGTAGCTAGGTCTAGTATGTCAATAAAACAAAAGTGTGTCAAATCGGGACAGACCGGATGATAAATTAATGATCGTTTACCCCTCTGTAAATTTGCATTGAATGACGCTACGCTACTATCTGTGACGTCATAAAGTTACGCATATCTCGTAGCCGTAGCACGTAGCGTCGACGTGAGACGCAGTAGGTGACGACACGTGTACAACGTAATATAATATTGCAAGAAAGATTCAAAAGTTAATTTACGCATAAAATTCATCGTCCCACTCATTGGCGAACGATCAAAAGAAAGACTGAAGCTGTGGCGAGAATGTGCTTCCTTGCCGAACCATTCGTTCTACCCGCTGAAGATCTCCGACCTGGACATGAGTTGCCTTGGGTCCTCATAAAAGTCTTTAAACAGACTCCCGACACAGGTTGGCCGAAGCAAGTAAAACCTGTTCAGGTGGAGATTCATAGATGATTCCTCCTTGGAGTGTAAATTTGGTGCTGTTCCACAAACGATGGGTCACTTAATATTATGTTCCGCGTGGCCTGTCAGCTGCATGTTACAGAAACTGATGGACGCTAGTGATGGCGCCAAATACGTAGCCGAATTCCATTTAGATGGCCGTCGACAGGCTAAGGAGAAGATCATCACGCAGCTGAATACCAGTATTTTACATGAAATTACTGCCTACCTGACCGGAGTCGGACTGCATAGAAAACAACTCAGTTTCTGGATAACACGTTATCCCTTGGTAAGACTGGTTGTCAGACTTTTGAGCTTCTGACTACCCGAAACGACTGTCAAAGTTCTACGAATGACAGCTGGAACCAACGGCTTAGGCACAGAGTGGTCTCATTAAGTAATGGATGGTGGCAAGCGTAGCTTAATCTTTGACCGACTCGTGCGGCTGTTTTAGCCAGGAGCCCCTCGATTGACAGAAATAGAATGTGTTTTAAATTCGTTTAGTGCTAAATGCAATTAGTGGTGTGTACTTATTTGTATAACCTCTCCACACCCTCTCTAGGAATCCAGTTAAGGACACTTGCCCTACATTTTATACTTCCGATTTAAGAACATTGCTCAAGACATTTTGCAACTTTATCCGATTTTACACGATAATTACTGTGGAAACGGAAGGTGTACTTAGAGCTCGTTTGAAATTGTGCAAGATAGCAAGTGACAGGATTTAGATCCCAAGGAAATTACATTTACGTGACACATGACAGAAATAAGTAGTAATGTTCCAATTCGTACCTACAGATAAGTAATAACCACGATCGGCGATCTTCGGTACATTACCAGTCTACAGCTATGCGAACGAATTTTTTGACGCCATATTTTATTTTGTTATTATATACTACCCAGTAACTGGGTTAAGGAAGTCAAATAGGCAGTCACTCCATGTAAAGTACTGGTATTCAGCTGCATTTGGTTAGACTTAAAGCCGACCCCAACATATTTGGGAAAAGGCTAGGCAGACTGATTGATTGATTTTAGTTTGTTATTAGTATTAGTTAAGTTAGGATATTTATTTTTTTATTAAAACTTTATACACAAGTAAAAAACAAATACCGTACTAAGGCGGCCTTAATGCCTGACAGATTTTCTACCAGTCAACCTTAGTGTGATGCAGAGAGAAAACATGGCGGGTGCAATATAAAGTATAGATAACACGAAAATAACAAAAAAATACAATAATAAATACATCAATTTATACGGTCGACTCTCGATAATTTGAAACTGAAGAGACCAGAGGAAAATTTCAAATTACCAAGAGTTAAAAATAACAGGAGATTTAATAACCAAGAGGGAGGGAGGAAAAAATCAACTAAACAAGCTGACTCACTTTATCGTTCAAAGGTAGACTGGAATGCGAACTATAAACTCACTCATATCTTATTTATGTAAACAATGGACAGGTCTGTCCATGTATACGTACAAACGATAGGTGCATGATAAACGCTTCAACATATAGAGAGTAGGTAAGCCTGGACTTCAAATTATTGCATGTTGACGGGCAAGATACCATTCCGTCAACTTCAAATTATCGAAGCGACCAATTAACATTGATGTCATTCAATTTGTCGAGTATTTTTCAAGGGACCAGAAAAACTTTCAAACTATCGAGAGATTCAAATTATCGAGAGTCGACTGTACTGTGAACAGAATAAACATTGTCAGGAGAAATAACGATCGGTAGAGGAGAAAATGAATCTAGGAAATCAGCGCTGGGATATTTCTGCCAACTTCTTTATATGTATGTTTTCCTTGTTTTTTGGATATTATATTTTAATTTTATTAAATAATTAGATATAAAATATTATTTGTGTACAGTTCATTAAAATACAGTCCCTTTTGTTTACGCCAACCAGATAATCCGTGTTTTCGTAAGACGGGCTACCTGCTCAAATATTACAGGAACTAACTTTTCAACGTTGTCACCAGTGGTCAAAATAATCCTTTAGAACTTTACATGTTCCCGGTGTCTTTATTTATTTCAGTATTTAGATTATCTAGCTATTCCAGAGGTTATACAGCTAGGTTAACTTCCGTGGTAGCATAATGTAACAATTTCAATGTATTTTAAATGCGTAATTGTGGAAAGATTTGTTATTACGTGTTTCTATAGTCTCTTCCTTAATGGTGACCTTAATTAATACATAGGTACAGCAGGGATGGCGAAACAATGGCACGCGTGGCATTGCACGTAAAATAATAATTTGGGCACGGCATCAATTGAGGTACATATTTAAGTATCTAAAGTCATCTAGTTTGCAACAGTAAAGTTGGACTAATTTGTTATTTTATTTAAATAAATAGAAAACTGTTAATGTTAACATTACCTATTGTATGATGATAATAATCGTTTATAGTTGCAAGTAAAGTATTTATATAGTTTTTGTCCAGTAATCACTAAGTCAAGATTGTTTGTTGGCACGTCATGCTTGGCCAGATTCAATATTTATTTGGAAAAATGGCACGTAGATGTATCTAGAGGTTCGCCACCCCACATACAGGATGTCCGTAAAGAATGGATAACCTTGAAATAGCATAATACCTAATCCTTATGCCCGTTCTAAAAAAAAATAAAAAATAGAGTGTAAGTATAAACAGTGGCAACCTTTTAAGGGGTCATTGTACTCATCATTATGAACAACTTTTACTATGCGACCAAACCTCAAATCGCGAAAAAAAATCAGCTGTTCCCTATATTTTGACCAATTATGCGAACATAAATGTACTGAACAGCTGACGTTTTTTCGCGATTTGAGGTTTGGTCCCATAGTAAAAGTTGTTCATAATGATGGGTACAATGACCCCCTAAAATTTTGCCACTGTTTACACTTACACCCTATTGTATATGTCCATCAGTTCGTTAAGGTGTGGACACGTAACAGCCAGGCAGGCAAACAGACCGAGTTACTTTCCCGTTTATAATATTAGTATGGATACGGATAGTTTAAATTTCACTTCTATGCCTAGATTAAAAAAAAAAAATAACTGGATAGGAATTCACGGCTATTTATAAAAATGTAAGGGCGATAGCTAGCAGTCAAAAACGGCGTTTTTTGTTTTTGTAATAGATCATTTTACCGTTGTAGACAATTTTTTGTTCAAAAATTGAATAGGTAAAAAATATTGATTGTAGCATACCTACAATTTTTTTTTTAAATAATATTTGCTACAGAACAGAACACGCAATCTTGTCGATATATATTTTTTAACTATTTCTATTTATAAGAAATTGCATTGGGAATCATCATTTTATAACCAAGTGTCTTCTGCCCGCGGCTTCGTCCGACTTAAATTTCGGTCTTCGACCTACCACGTCGCATCATATCGCCCGCCCGCACCACGCTAGTACAGACGCCAGCAGTAGCTCAAGCTACTCGAAACTGTCAAATTTCCCCAATCAACCTTGAACCTAATGCTTTAGCCAATAAAGTTGAAAATATTTAAAATAAATTTGACAGATTATAGTAGCTTGATGTGCTGGCGTCTGTACATTGTTTTTCGGTTAGCATTCATTCTGACATTTTTTCTTTTTGCTCAGCTCCTAAGGGTCATGTTGTTAAGATATAACCTTCCTCAAGGATTGGGCTTTGAAATGCAATAAAATAATTTTTCAAATCCGACTGTTAATTTCAGAGATTAACGCGTTCAAACAAAAAAAAAAAAAACTACAGCTTTATTATATGGGTACCTATAATATAGATAATAAATAAGTGTGCAAAGATTTATCTTTACGTAAAGTATACGTATGTGAATAATTGTTTCATTATTTAGGTCACGATTGACTCATTGTACAAAGTCTACCATTAGACTAGAAAATCATACAGACACAATAGTAGGCAAACGAAAAGTACCGATACATTTTATGTACCTACTGCAAGCACTGATTTACATTTTAACGCAGCTGCATTTAATTAATTGCAATCAGTAAAAGCGTCTATTATAAATATTGTTTTACGTTACAGTAACTAAACGCATTGAGACTGACAGGACGTTGCGAAATTCGATATGAAGAGAACTGGACCGCCAATGCGCCAAATGGACTAATTTTCAGAATATCTGAAGATCAATTGAAAACTTTCAAAGTCTTCAAAAATGTAGGGAAATTATATCTTTCCAACCATTTTTTTAGCGTCCATGAAGTAACGCATTTTTGACGTGAAAACGTCTTTTCGCTCGATGGTAACTTCAATATTTCTGACCGACAAAACCATGTAAGGTTTTTACCACTAATAGCTAAGATACTCTTAATGTTATAGTAATAAAATAAAAAAAATAAATAAAATTCCTTTAATTCAGATAACTTAGTGATCCATACAACGCCTTAAACAGCAGACAGATATGTATCAAATTACCCGCTTTACAAAGGATCTCCACAGCGGAGACGAGACCCTGTCAGCTAACGTCCTCAAGATTCCGTTGCAGCTGCCACGCATTCTGTAGATCAAGGACACCGTTTTTTTGCGCATGATGGCATGAAAGCCATCAGTGCGATACAGCGCAAACATTCCTGATGCACTACAGAACCGAGGCAGCCCCAACATCATCCTGAAGATGTTATTATACTGGATGCGCAGGACCTCCAGTGACCTTTTGGTGTGACTGACCCACAGATTCCCCGTATAAAAGCTCTGACAATATGCCTTAAACAAGGTGACCTTGACTTGTTCAGAGCATCGCGAGAATCTGCGGGCCAGCATGTTACCTCGGACAGCCAGGGCCCTGCGCTCCCTCTCAATGTCCAGATCGTCCTCAAGACCGTCGGTAAGAAAATGTCCTAAATATTTAAATTTCGAGACACGATTTATGCTCAAGCCATTTAGGTAATGGTTGAGCATTTAAAAGATAGGTAATTTGCGTAAGACACAAGTGCACGCGCATGCGCGCGACCCTCTACTTTTCGCTATACAGTGTCGAAATATCAATTCGTATAGCGCAAAAACGAGTTTAGTTCGATCAGTTATTCTGGTGTTTTTGTCAAGACAAAGCACTACCAGGACCTAAAGAGAAACAACAGAATTATTGGCCAAAATAGGATTAAAAGTTAATATGAAGTTTACAATAGCAACATAATGTGAGATGTCATCTTAGATCGGCCGTAAATCTGCTCAGAAAAAAACCCCAATCGTAGAAAGCTTGCATCAAAAATATAATTTAAAAAAATTAAATCGACTTCAAAAGAAATTAACTCAAATGATGAAATAACTTTAATTTCGGAAATCCTAAGACACCGACTTCCGAAATTAAAGACATTTCATAATTTAGAGTTAATTTATTTTTGAAGTCGATTTAACTTTTGTAAAATTATTTTTTATTTCTTATTTTTTCGTTTTTAGTAAAAACTGGAATATTTCTTTGTAATAAGTAGTTAATAGTTTTGATATAAATATTGCACTAGAATTTGACCAAGGCTTTGAGATGTGTTTTTTTCCCTTTGACACTACACCTGTTGAGGGGCGGTGACCGTTGACACGTCCAGTATCTAACGGCCGTACCCTGGGACAGTCTCCCACGTTTTTGACGTATGTTCCCTTACTTACTCCGCTGGTGACACACGTCACCACGCTCCCCTGAAAGCGTACGTAGTGGTGGGTACAACCCACTAGGCGGACCTCGGAGGGATGATCAGCGAAGAGGCGGTGAAATAAAATGCAGGATTTTCTTGATTCTTGCTTGTAGATTTCGGCTTGTTCTTGTTGTTGTTGCCTCTTCGACGGCTGAGCTGTGACTGAATTTTGCGACCAAATGTCGCTTAATTTATACCCGGTGAGGCCGGCCTTCGTTACCTTAAAGAGAACCGCGTATTTTAGATCTCTTTTGCTTGTATTTTTCACTAAGCCGAAATCTTTAAGCCTTTATTTTATAAACCTTTCATGATACAATTTTACAGTTTGTTATTGTTTATCCTTCCTTATATAGTCCTTATGCTAATTAGACATTAATTTACAACTTAACTATAAACAATAAAAAAATCCTAGAACATTAACTTGTAAAAATTGCGACTTTACGTATTTTCATTATACAAAATCCCTTATAATTTCTAAACTAACTGTCCGATTTTCATAATTCAAACGGAATACATAGTTTTATGACTAAACCTATCTTTTAAAACAAAAATTATCAAAATCTATCCATAAACAAAAAAGTGAGTTTTCAAGTTACGTAATTTTACTTGAACTAATTTATTCTTATAAGAATCCTTTCAAAAACAGTCTTATTGGTTTATAGTACAAAAACTAATAACAAATCTAACTTAAATAACTAACTAGAAACATAGAAAACACAAAATAAATCACTTTAAAGGTTTCTAAGTTATTAACAATATTCTCACATCATTTTTGCGTAGCGGTCCCGGCGCTACTTGCGCCCATGTGCCTAGATAGGGTCTCGTCGCCGACATTCTCCCCCTCGTGCGCAGCACCATCCTCCTGGCTCGGCGAAACTCCCGGCACCAACAGCACCACTCTTGAACTGGGTCTTCGCAGCACTCCTCCTCGCGTCTCGACGTCGACGATTCTGGTTCGCCCGTCTGGTCCCGGATACACCTGCTGGATTCTGCCGCGTGGCCAGGTGCATCTTGGCAGGCTGTGGTCGACGATCAGAACGATGTCTCCGATGCGTAGGTCTGTGGCGCTGCTTCTTCCCGTCGTCTTCCTCGGCAGTAGAGTGGGCAGGTATTCTCGCAGCCAGCGTTGCCAAAAGTGGTCGGCAAGTCGCTGCGTCGTCTTCCAGGTGTGCCTGCCCACGAGCTCGTCGTCTTTGAAGCTGCCGATTCTCGCTGCGCCGCAGGATCGCCCGAGGAGGAAGTGGTTAGGAGTGAGTGCTTCCTCTTCAAGACTCTCGGAGAGATGGGTGAGAGGCCGAGAATTGACTATGTGCTCGGCCTCAAGTAGGAGGGTGTGGAGTACCTCTTCTCGTGGATGTCTTTCGTTGAGTGTGGCGTTCAGTGCGGTTTTTATTGATCGCACCAAACGCTCCCATGCGCCGCCCATGTTAGGTGCACCAGGAGGGATGAATGCCCACTGCACGCCGATCTTGTCTGCTTCTGAGATGAGGTCTTCTTTCTTCATGTCATCTAAAGCTTCTTTCAGTTCTTTATTTGCGCCGACGAAGTTGGTTCCGTTGTCGGAGTAGATGATCTTCGGCATTCCTCTTCTCGCGGCGAATCGTCGCAGCGCCATGATCATACTGTCGGTGGAGAGTGAAGGAGTGAGCTCAATGTGCACAGCTCTTGTGGTTAAGCATGTGAATAGAGCACCCCATCTCTTCTCTTGACGTCTTCCCACGGTGATCGTCATTGGGCCGAAGTAATCCACTCCGGTGCACGTAAAGGGAGGGTTGCTGTGCATCAGTCTCTCCTTGGGTAAGTTGCCCGTCGGTAGTTCTTGTGGTTTTGCCTTCTTCGTTTTGCACCACTGACATTGATGCTGAACTGCCTTGATTGCTGACCTCAACCCTAGTACCCAGTAGCGTTGTCGCACTTCGTTCATCACTGTTGCGTGGTTTCCGTGGTTGAAACGGCAGTGGAACTCTTCAATGATGAGTCGTGTTATTCTTTCCTTGCTGTCGAGCACGATGGGTCGCTTGTAGTCTCTGGTTACGCCCTGTATCGCGTCGATTCTTCCTTTTAAACGCAGGAGACCTTCTTCCATCACTATGTCGAGCTTCTTTAACTTGCTGTTGCCTTCTAGCTGTTTCCCTTGCTCTAGTCGCTTGATGTCTTCTCTGAAACTTCTCTGTTGACTTCCCTTTAGCAGCAGGGTTTCAGCTTGTTCCAGCAGCTCTGTGGTTAGTGGTATGTAGTTTCTTTCTGGCCTCTTTGGAGACGAATGTTGTTTCTCGACTGTTTTCGTCTTCTTTCCTTTCGTCCTTTTCCAGGTGGGATCTTCTTTACTGACGTTGACCTTCTCTTTTGTTCTGCAGAGTTGTATGAACTGCAGTACCCTTGCGGTGGCTCGCCAAAGTCTCGTCCAAGACGAAAACCTCTCAGGATCTGGTGATGGATGAGTTGTGATTGCTGTTGCTGCGATGTCCGTTATCTTTTCTTCGCCGGTGGTTTCCTTTTTGAATGTTCTTGCTTCAGGCCAGTGAGTTTCTTCCTTCCTTAAGAATTCTGGGCCGTTGTACCATCGGTGATCGTAATTAAAGTTCTCTGGCACGTCGCGCGTTGAGTCATCTGCAGGGTTCTGTGTCGTAGGCACCCATCTCCAATCTTGAGGCTTGGTGAGATCTTCTATTTCGGCCAAGCGATGAGCCACGAACGTTTTGAAGGTTCTCGGGTCCGTCTTGATCCAGGAGAGCACAATACTGGAGTCTGTCCAGAATGTTTTCCTTACTGCCTTCAGATCCATTTCTTCTTCTACTGAATGGGCTAGTCTGCTTCCAAGGAGGGCCGCCTGTAGCTCCAGTCTTGGGATCGATACCGGCTTCAACGGAGTGACTCGTACTTTCGCTGCCACTAAGCTGACGTGGTATGTTCCGTTCGCATCTTCTGTTCTCCAGTAGACTGTAGCTGCATACGCCGTTTCGCTCGCATCTGTGAACGTGTGCAGCTCCCCCTCGGTGCGATGTGGCGCCAGGCATCTTGGAATCTGAAGATCTTGTAACAGCTTCATGTTCTCGAGATATACTTTCCATGCTTCGTATTCCCTTTTTTCTATTTCTTCGTCCCAACCGACGCCGCTCCGCCATATGTTCTGAAGCAGCTTCTTGCCTTGGATGAGGACTGGTGACGCTAATCCCAATGGGTCGAAGGTAGACATAACGGCACTGGTGACTTCCCTCTTCGTAGGCACCTTGAATCCCTTAGCTATTTCTTCCGGAGTGTTCCGGAGGTTTGCCCTGAAGCCGATGGAGTCCCTTTCTGTGAACCAGCGTAGTCCTAGTGTCTTTTCTTCTTTTTCACCAAGGTTTACTTCCGTTTTTTCGATTGTTTCAGTCTTTATGTCTTGCAGCAGCTCAGGTCTGTTTGATGCCCATGCCCTGAGTTCGAAACCTGCCTTCTTGTGTATGAAGTCCACCTGCGCTGTTATCCTTCTGAAGTCTTCTTCTGAATGGAAGCTGTGCAAGTAGTCGTCCATGTAATGATTCAGCTCGACTGCCCTTGTCGCCTCTGGATACTGTTCCTTGTAGTCCGCTGCGTTTCGGTTTTTTACGTAGATGGCCATGCTTGGAGATGATGTTGCGCCGAAAATAACTGATGTCATTCTGTACTTCTTAGGCGGCACGTCGCGATGATCTCCGCGCCACAAGAACCTTAGGCTGTCTCTATCTTCTGGTCTGATGCGAACTTGTAGAAACATCTCCTTGATGTCGGCCGCTACTGCTAAAGGTCCTTGTCGAAATCTCACTAGTACACCGAAGAGCGATTGTAGTAGATCTGGTCCAGGCAGTAGAGCGTCGTTGAGGCTTTTCCCTTTCGACTTGGCTGCTGCGTCGAAGACGATCCTTATCTTCTTCTTTAATGGATGAACTACGGAGAAATGAGGGAGGAACCATAACTTCTTGGAATCTTCTGGTTCGTCAGGTGCTTCTTCTGCATATTTGTTGTCGATTAGATGCTGGATCTGCTTGCCATATTCCGTCTTCAAATGAGGATCCTTGTCTATCTTCTTTTCGATGTTGATTAATCGGTTCTTGGCAGACGTGTAGCTTTCTGGCATTCGTTCTTCTTCATTCTTCCATAGAAGTCCAGCTTCGAATCGACCATCTTCAAGTCTTCTGCAGGTTTTCTCTAGGATGGTGAGTGCTCTTCCTTCTGAATCTGTAGTGGGTCTTCTTGGTTGCACACCAAGTGCCTCGATCGCGAAGTGATCCTTGATGGCTTGATGCATCTCTTCTTCTGGCGTGCTGACATGTAGACATGTGTTCAGGAAGTGTACTGGTCTTGCACCTCCGCTGTCTGACCCGTGGAGCACCCATCCAAGTCCTGTTTTTGAAGCAACTGGTTCCCCTGGTTTCCCTCTTCTTACTTCTTGAGTCACAATTAGCTCCCAATTGTCTTGACCAATGAGCAATTGTGGTGACTCCCCTTCGTAATATAGAGAGTCGGCGATCTTCTTTAAGTGCTGATAATCTTGAATCTTCTTTTTGTCTAGGAACTGTGGAGTGAGCTTCAAATCGTTGATTGTGCGGACTCTCTTCAGTGTCTTCTTGTTCTCCTGATGAACCCCTTTTACCATAAGGTCCAGCATCTGAGAATCCTTATTCCTTATCAACCTTCCTCCCACTGTTTCAATTACCAGTTCTTCCTTGCTTCCTTGTGCGCCGACTTCTTGTGCCACCTTCTCATCCAGAAGTGACACGGTTGACCCTTCATCCAGAAGGGCTAATATTTTCTTTGATCCTTTTGTCCCGAAGACTTCTACTGGAACTATCTTCAGGTATGCTTTCGTATTGTTGACTGCGTTCACTGATGTCGTGACGCTCACCGCCTCTTGTGGTCTCTCGCTCTTCTTTTCCTCCGAGGTCCTTTCTTCTGACTCGACGTGCAGCAGATGATGATGCCACCTCTTGCATTCTTTGCACGGTGGTTTTCTGCAGCTCTCCTTCCTGTGTTTCCCTTGAAGACATTTGAAGCAGACGCGACTCTTCTTTACTGTTGCCCACCGATCTTGCACCGACATCTTCTGGAACTTCTGACATTCGACGAGAAAATGTTCACCCTCACATATAGGGCAAGTCTTCTCTTGTTGTCTTGAATCCTTTTCTTTGAAGTTCTTTTCTTTCGTTGAATGTGCTGCTTGTCGATTGGTCTTCTTGAACCCGCTTCTTTCTTCTGAAGTCGCGAAGGCTCCACATTTGTCCGCTTCTATGTTCAGGAACTTGGATACTAGCGTCAGGTCGGAGAAGTCGCCTTCTGCTGATGCTGCAGTGAAGTCATACCATCGGAACTTGAGAACCGTCGGCATCTTGTCCACGATTTGTTTCACCATTTCAGGTGAATGCAGGTACTGTGATTTCTTCAGTCCTTTTATTGCTGCTACGCTGTTGTTGATTTGGCTCGCGAAGACGCAAATGTCCCTTGGATTTTCTGAAATCTTCGGTAGCGCCTTGACCTTATCCAATTCTGCCAAAACCAGCGCATCAGGTCTTCCATATCTTCTTCTGAGGGCTTGCATTACTTCTGACGGAGAGGCTTCGGAGTACAACAGGCTCTTGATAGCTTCTCTTGCGTTGCCCTTCAGCGCTCTTCTTAAGCGCGCCATATTCTGGACTTCGTTGAACATTGGTGCTGTATCTTCATAAACAACCTTGAAGGCCAACCACTCGCTGCTGTTGCCGTCGAAGTAGGGTAGCTCGTGGATGTAGCTTGGCTGTGCTGCTGGTCCTCCTCTTGTGGAAAAGGCTTCTTTCAAGGCAGTCGCCAATGCTTGAATCTCGATCGTAGCTCCTTTCGTTGAAGAGTTCTCTTCAGGCTTCACCTTCTGTGGCTCTTCTGCAGTGTGTTGACCTCGCTGCTCTGGTTGTTTCTTGTTGCCATCTTCTAATACTGATGACTCGATCCAGTTCCGCACCTGGGCTGTTCTGTCTTCCTGGTCTTCATCATCCACGGAGTCCTCATCTTCACATTGTGTCATCTCCAGTCTGACTCGGGCTAGCTTCGCCGCAGCCTGTGCTTGTTTCAGTTCCAGGCGTGCTAATTCTTCTCTGGCTTCCAGCTCGCGTCTTCTGGCCAAGGAGCTCGTGGTCCTGGTAGACCTGGCACGACGACTGACCCCCTTCGGCTTTAGGGTCGTGGTTGAACCATGGACACCCTCTTCCGGGACATCTTCTGGGGTTTTCTTAGTCGTCTCCTTTCGTGTGGCATCTTCCTTCTTCTGTTCACTCTTGGATGACGCCGTGGTCACAGTTTCAGCCGTGGTTCCTTCCGTAGTCGTTGTACCCGAAGAAGTGTTGGTGCCTGATGATCCTGTAGTTTCTGATGATGCTGACGCTGACGCAGACGTGACCCCTTCTGACCCTGACGCTTCTACTGTCGCGTCCACATTGGTAGGACGGGACGGGGGGCGTGAGGGGGCATCCTTCTGCGACCTGGTTACTGGCATCTTGCAGTCTTCTTAATCTTCTGGCTTCTTCTTGCAGGGATCCGTTTCTCGAAGGACCAATTGTTGAGGGGCGGTGACCGTTGACACGTCCAGTATCTAACGGCCGTACCCTGGGACAGTCTCCCACGTTTTTGACGTATGTTCCCTTACTTACTCCGCTGGTGACACACGTCACCACGCTCCCCTGAAAGCGTACGTAGTGGTGGGTACAACCCACTAGGCGGACCTCGGAGGGATGATCAGCGAAGAGGCGGTGAAATAAAATGCAGGATTTTCTTGATTCTTGCTTGTAGATTTCGGCTTGTTCTTGTTGTTGTTGCCTCTTCGACGGCTGAGCTGTGACTGAATTTTGCGACCAAATGTCGCTTAATTTATACCCGGTGAGGCCGGCCTTCGTTACCTTAAAGAGAACCGCGTATTTTAGATCTCTTTTGCTTGTATTTTTCACTAAGCCGAAATCTTTAAGCCTTTATTTTATAAACCTTTCATGATACAATTTTACAGTTTGTTATTGTTTATCCTTCCTTATATAGTCCTTATGCTAATTAGACATTAATTTACAACTTAACTATAAACAATAAAAAAATCCTAGAACATTAACTTGTAAAAATTGCGACTTTACGTATTTTCATTATACAAAATCCCTTATAATTTCTAAACTAACTGTCCGATTTTCATAATTCAAACGGAATACATAGTTTTATGACTAAACCTATCTTTTAAAACAAAAATTATCAAAATCTATCCATAAACAAAAAAGTGAGTTTTCAAGTTACGTAATTTTACTTGAACTAATTTATTCTTATAAGAATCCTTTCAAAAACAGTCTTATTGGTTTATAGTACAAAAACTAATAACAAATCTAACTTAAATAACTAACTAGAAACATAGAAAACACAAAATAAATCACTTTAAAGGTTTCTAAGTTATTAACAATATTCTCACATCATTTTTGCGTAGCGGTCCCGGCGCTACTTGCGCCCATGTGCCTAGATAGGGTCTCGTCGCCGACAACACCCGTAACTCATGTCATATCAATAAGCCACGCCGTCACACTTACACGTATTAGTCCATTATCTTGAAAACTATTGAACCGATTTTGATGAAACTTTCACTGCGCCCTAAGTTGAAGTAAATGTAAGCCAACATAAAAAGAATGGTCACGATCCGATTAAAGTTTCAGAGAAATGCGTGGACTAACATACATACACATACATCTATGAAATTTTGTATATTTGTTTGGAAGCCCTAATAATATCATATGTGAATATATTGCAGTTCCAATAATATTACATACGTATCGAATTGATAACTCCTTTTTTTGAAATCGTTAATTAATTAAAAAGGAATGCACAATGAGCCTAAACCATCTCATTACAAAACGAGTTCTAACTTTAGGCCAAGCCCAAACTGTTGAACTCGTTATTGTATTATGAACTTTATTCAGAATACGGTAAAGTTCTTAATACAAAATTGACAACTTAGACTCGCGTTTGACTTCAGTTTTTGTAATTAGAATATTAACTTTGGCGGAATAGTGTTCGAAATTATAAAATAGCTGATGTTTTAAACCTGAGTCTAAAGATAAACCTCGTTTTGTAATAAAGCCGAAAAAGTCTAATACCGGGCAAATACAACATATACACAGCTACGGCAGTGTCAGAAACCGTAAGAAAATCTTACAAATAGGCAAAAGAGTTTAAGATGTCGTCTCACATCGGCCTTATATCTTCTCAGAACTGAAAAATATCATAATCGGTGAAAGCTTACTTTATAAGCTTTTATTATATGATATATTTTGCTCCTTGGGTAATCTCGTCGTGCGACGAAATCGCATCATTTGCTCGTACGATCGTAGTCAATTAGACAGGAGAATGATGATGACTTAATATAGACCTACACCCTAATTGCGTAGCACACTATCAATCGGAATCGGTTTCATTTTGACAGTTCAACAACATTCATTGCGTTATTTACGTTTTTAAGCAGACATTTTTTCGAACATATGAAGCAATGGATTAGCAATTTGCTTCAAAATGATCCAGATTCCGATTGATAGTGTCGCAATTAGGATATCAGCCTTTGTTTAACACCATTTAGATCCAAACCACAATGATGTCAATGATGTTATTCGAAACAAATTCATTGTTGGCCCTTTTAATATAAATACAATAATATTCTATGTAATACACATATTGTTTATTTGTATTTCTTACACAAATATCCGTATTGTTTTGCGTATTAGTTGGCATTTGTTTAGTTTAACGTAATCGTAAGATTGTTTTTTATCAAGACACTTGGTATTTGGTATTAATCTACAAATAGGTATTCTCGTTTATAGACAATGATTTCTTATTATGTTAGGAATTTTTTATTGTGTTTTCCTGCCCCATTTATTTTTTTTAGGAGAGGTATATCTGTTTCTACGTAATATCCCGTATATATGTGAGTATTTGTCTTGCAGATATCGACCGTCCCTATTAACAATGTCGGTTCTGCAGGGAGACTACTGTTTAGTTCCTACTGAACAGTGGTCTTTTTCGCAGAACTGACATTGTTAATCCAAATCAAAATCAAAAGTCATTTATTCAAACTAGGCTGAGAATCAGCACTTTTTGAACGTCAAAATTACATAAGACAGTCCCCCAAAACGCCCGCCCTTCACCACTTCCTAGTGCTTTAGCTGGGGAGAAGAAGTGGCGCCACAAACTCCGCAGCAGCACAGCTGAATACATATCATAAAGATTCTTTTTTATCGTTAGGGCAAACTTTGAACTGCCGACAGTTCAAAGTTTGTTTTGACCGTGAAGATTTTTTTTTTTTTAAATTGTAATTCGATTTATGTAAAAATGTGAATATTGGTAAAAATATATATCCGACATTGTTAATAGGGACGTTCGATATATGCACTTGTAAACAAAAACATAATATCACGCCTGGAAGGGTTAGGCAGAAGTGTACCTATAGTACACCAACATTTCGCCAGTTATGTTTAAGTTCTATGTAATAAGGGCTATTGCCATCAACCGGGCCCAAATCCAGAGAACTGCTAGGTACTGAGAAATTCCTTATGGAAAAACTCAATAACACTGTCCGACCTGGGAATCGATCCCAGGACTTCATGCTCAGCAGTCCACTAGATCAACGAGGCAGTCCAAACAAAGACAGATTAAGACCTTTTAATGAAATATGTAGGTATGTATTATATAAACCCTTTGTCTATAATGGTTAACTCGCGGGTGAGGTGGCGGGCGCGGTCACGAAATATCAAACACATAGCATAATATGCAAGACAAGTGTTCACGTACAAAACGCAGGTGCAGTGGAAGCAGCGGGTAAGGTAGGGACTGCGCGTGCGGCGCGCTCGCGGCTATATCAAACGAGTGAAGTCGTTGTGTTCACGTCGAACTAGCGACGGAGCGCGCGATTCACGCGCCGCCTCAGGCAAGATCAACCAGTTAGAACTTGCACACCCGCGCAAACGCTTGGCGGCCAATGTGAACACGAACTCGCCAAGACCGCCGCGCCCGCTCCCGCGTGGTCTACGTGAACAAGCACTAAGCGTAATATAAAGGCTTGTTTCTTCCATAATGGAGTGATTGGAATGCCAGGTGCTGTAGGTATAAAAATTGGTTAGGAAAAGTTTGAGGAATGTGTCTAGGTGTTGCGACGTCGAGAATGCGTTCTTGACACCTGTCAGTTTCATACTAACGAATATGTTTTATGCGAATTTGATTCTTGTTACTACCTGAAACTGTCCAACTGACAGGTGTCAGGAACGCATTCTTTGGACGGCGGGACTGTACTTGGAAACTATGGTTATAGTCACTCAACCTTAAGCGTATTTTGCCGTCGTATTTGTAGGTGCTTATGTAATGAGGGAAGTAGCTCGTAGGTCCAGTTGAAGTGGGCAGAGCTGCCCCCTAAAGGTGGGAATCCACGATAGCGCCATTTGGCGTGACTTCAAACGAAAATTCAGTTTTATACCACGCCAAGGGATTTTAACATTCACGATCAAATTTTGGATGTACTATCTCGCCATTTAGCGCGATGGACTGACCGTGAATGTCCACATTTAAGGCTCTCGCATACAGGTGCGACGCGACAGCGCGACGATGCGACTCTAGTAGAACAATAAAGTTCATGAGCATTGTTTTACCAAAATCGCGTCGCACCGTCGGTGTCGCGTCGCGCCTTTCTGTGGGTGCCTTCCCGGGCTTGGGCCCTGAGGTAAAAACTATCCAGTGTAAAACTAAAAATATACCTACGCTAGTTCCTTGCAGGCATAAACTTTTTTAAAGATAAATTTTCATAAGGCCTCAAGTATGGAAATATTATGAGGAGTGAAATAATACAAGGTTTTTCTGAGCAACGTAAAACAAAATGAACGCCTATACACCTTAAAGTTGCTTTTTGTGTAGCACTGATTCATTGAAGAAACCCTGCCCCTATGGTTCTTCGTTTTCGTCCAACAATAGAAAGTCGGTGTGGTCGGAACGGCACAAAAACCGAGAGTAAACTCCTGCCCGTGTGTCGCGTTGGTACTGACACACACATATATATTTTTTTAATGTTATTATTAGAGATGCGCCGTATGTAGGTTCAACTGAATACGAATGTTCGGCCGAATATTCGGTCCAAAATGTACCGAGCCGAATATTCGGCCGAATCATTCATTCCGTTCAATTCTGCGCGGTAAACAGGTACACGTGGGTACGGCGCTCTGCAAGAGCCGGGCGGCGTATGCCACCGCCCCCTCTCTGTCCCGCGCGCAACCCGCGGCCCCTCGCGCTAGTACGGTCGCTCAGTCGATGCATTGCTCTTTCGGTTACATATTGCAGTTTTCACATAATATTGTTAAAAATTGTCTCGGAACTGCATACTTTAATTGAAGTTTTATTATATTACGTCGATGAACGTTTTTGAAGATCAGTGGACGTAAAAGATCGCATGTATGGATTTAGTTTAATTTATCATTGGTAAAAAAAACAGAAGTTTATTGGATTAAAATTTTATTTAAGCTGATTGATAAAGTTAATCTTTTTTATTTTGTCAATAAATAATTGGTACGAAAAGTAGTGTTTCCTTCATTTACAAAAAACTATGTAGGTACAACTTTGGGAATAAACCACACTTAGGTACCTATATAGTAATTAATTAACCTTACTGTTTATTAAAATGTTTTTTTTCTTAATATTAATAACTAGAGATGTGCCGAAGTATTACCTTGACTGTAAATTGCTTTATCAATAGGTTTTCGTAATACATATTGTCTGTTACATTACGAGTTAGCGACCGAAGGCACTCATTTGTGGGAACTGACTCAACTTGAGCAATGTTTGTGTTTGCATGGTGTTGCTCAAAAACTGCTTGCAATGCAATCTCTCGTTGAAATTAACCTTCAGCAATCGTTGATCAAATAATAAATAGAAATAAATCATTACAAACTATCTGACCATGATTTCTTTCGACACTACACAATATGACGATCGTCAATTAAAATTATTTAAAATCTTTTCATTGAATAATCATCGAGTAGAAAAATATACAAACTTTTTATACAATAATATGGTACCTACCTACTAGGTTTTTGAAAACGAAGTTAAGTACAGTTTAAATCATTGAAATTTTTATTAAAAAAAACTACTCATTGTTTCAATACAATATGATTATATTAAAAGTTGTTTAAGCCCAGGTACGCGCGGGCGATTTATTTTTCGCGCATTGGATTTTGAACATACTGCTTAGCGCCGAGAGTTTAAAATCCAATAGTGTGTTATTTTGTCGCGCTGGGATGCACTCTGTTGGAATCTCTAGAGGTGCGTGACACATCCCCCCGCCAATGACTGTTAATTCTCTTTGCCCCTCGCGATAGTTTTACGTCCGTGCGAACGTGGCCTAAGTCAAAGTGCAAGTCATAAATATTTATGATTACCATTTAATAGGAAGTGCGTTCATAAATTACATACAGACTCATTTATAAAGCTCTCCTATGGATTCTCAAGATCCATATATTAATACGTAATTTAGTTCACTCTTTGTCTTCTGACGAATAAATATAGCAAAGCTAAATTCTTAAAAACAAAACGTGCGAGACTTTTACTTTACTTTTCTTTCTACTCTATAAACTATTAGACCATAAGTAATTTTCTTTCTAGTTACTAATAACCCGCGTAGAAAATTTACCATTTATTCATCAGTAACATAAGTATAATTTTATTTTATAACTAGTTGGGCCCCACGACTTCATTCACGTGGAAGGCGATATATATGTCGTAGGATGATTAGATAATTCGAATTTTCGCGAAAACCCTAGAGATATTGCGAAAACACGGATAATTAGATAAAGGTGAAAACATTTCTCAATCTTACTGGAAAAAGATAGGGTTTTTGCAAAAACACGTGTCACTCTAGTAACATTGAATATCCATGACTCCGATTGGCTAGACTTTTGCTTACTGACCAAATCTTATTCTGATTGGTTCCCTGTAAACTTTGAACTATTAAGAGCTGATCAGGTTATTTGTATCTGTCATTTTAAACTTATAGAACACACCTCCACCACTATTTTTCAAGTCCAACTACACTTTTAACCACATTTAAAACAAAAGACTACTGAATCGCGAAAACATAAAACAACGTACTTGAATGATTGATATTTGGAACGTCAACCAATCAGAGAAGATGTGCATCTGGATTGAGGGCTCAATTTCTCAAAGTCTTTGTAATAAAGTGAAACATTTAGGAAAATTAGTAAATAATAATAAAAACCTAAAACAAAGGTTTAAAAATTTCTAAAACTTAAAATAAATGTGTTATCACCCTATGAAGAGTGCTCTCAATTCAGACGCTAGAACAAAACATGATATTTTAAATCTCAAAACGTATAACCTTTGTGGCAACTGCTTTTATCTCAAAATTTAATAAACAATTTCTCAAAACTTTTAGAAAAAATTCAGCTCCGTAGACTGAGAATTTACAGATTTATAGCAGTTTAACTAGAGCCCTCAGTTCAGTACTTGTTTGAACTGAGGGCTCAACCAAAACTAAGTTTGGCTGAAAGAATTCGTAAAACAACCTAGTGTATATTATAATATATGTTAAAATACAATTCCTAAAATATAAATAATGGTTCGAAAGTAATCGGTTGCAAAGTACATTGAATTAAAATTATAGTGAAGCGTCTGAACTGAGAGCTCAATATTTTCGTTTTTATTTTAAATACTGAAATACATAAATCGAAACAAATTAGTTCCTATGTTTTAAGAATAATTTTATTAAAACTTGGTAAAAGTTCAATTATCCTACATGCTGTAATTCAGGAGATATACATATTTCACACATTTCATACAGAGAGAAAAGTAGGGTGACTATGATGTTGTTTCCAGTGTTCTAGTAATGTAAGTACCGACCTAAAATGTAAATGTTGTAAGTACAATTGAAACGAATACATAAACATGTAACAAATTTATTCAATGTAGAGCTATCAGGCTCATTGGCGACGTAAAACTGGTGGATGCCAAGCTTCCCAGTTTGGCTCATCGCCGCAAGGTTGCCTGCTTGTCGGTCTTCTATAGACTGTACTTCGGTAAGTGTGCTCAGGAACTCCACAACCTCATTCCACCGGCCCCCTTCTACCATCGAATATCTAGACGCACTGCAAATTACCATCCATACCTAGTTGCCATTCCACCAATTCGCACTAAGCGCTTCCAAAAATCCTTCGTAATGCGCACGGCAAAAGAGTGGAACTCACCACCTGCATCTGTGTTCCCGAACGCATACAACCGGAGTCTCATCAAAGTTAGAGTGACCTTAGTTTTAGTCTCTTCAAAGTTAGAGTGAAATTAGAGTGAACGTGGTGAATTGGCTTCTTCTGGGTAAGCTCACTCCATCGTAGACTTTGTCTCTGTCACCTCTGACTTACACATGTCATTCAAAACACATTTTAAAAATGTCATTAAACCGATCTACATAAATACCTAGTCTTGCCATAAATATTGTAACGAAGAAAAAAATTTTTTTTTATTGCAAATTATATTTTTTACTTTTACAGTGTGTTAGTTTAATAAATAAATATAAAAAAAAAAAAATATATAAAAAGCTTATTCGAAGTGGTCTCCATTGGCTGCAATACAGTCCTTTAAACGTTGAGGCCAGTTATCAATAGAAGCACGCACTCTTTCCATGGGAAAATTCTTCACTGCCAATCATATTTTTTTTATAGGGATTGTTTTAGGGACTCCAAATTATCATGGCGTTTAGAGCAAGCCGTACTCTCTAAAACTGACCATAAATCATAATCCAGCGGATTAAGATCGGGACTAGACGACGGCCAGTCTTCAGCTCTGATGAAGTCCGAAACGTTCACTTCCAACCAAGACTGCGTGGACCGAGCTTTATGACCCGGCGCCGAGTCTTGTTGGAAGGACCATACTTGGTTATTGAAAATGGTTTTGTTAAGGGGCTTAACCACCTTCTCAAGAATGGTATCTTGATACACTTGTGCCGATGTTTTGATACCTTTTTCACAAAAATATGGCTGTCACTCCTTCATAGCTAACACCCCACCAAACCATCACTGAAGTCGGATAATGCCCACGTTGCACTCTGTCGACTAATTGGGAAGCTTTCTTAGAGCTTTGAGCATAAATACGGTCATTTTGTTTGTTAAAATGTTGCTCAATTGTAAAGATTTTCTCATCCGTAAACAAAATTTTTCTGTGATCTCCCTTTGCGTACCGCTTCAGTAGTTGTTTCGATTTTACCACCCAATTCTTTTTTAAATTATCAGTTAAAAATGACCAGTGCGTCTCTTATAGGCTGCAAGTCCTAAGTCATCTTTTAAAATACGCGACATGGTTCTGGGTGCTATCTTCATCTCCCGAGATAAAATCTTTTGCTTTCGGACAGGATTTCTTCTAATTCTTTCCCTTACTTCTTTGACCACCTTTTCGTATGAACACTACGTGGGCGGCCAGATCTTTTCCTGTCAGAAACATTGGTCTCATTGTACCTATTAATAGCCCGGTACACAAACATTTGACTAATACCAAGCGTATGGAGAGTTTTAAAAATTACATTTGGCTCCATACCAACATTGTGTAATGCAATCACAGCGATTCGGTTCTCTTTATCACCCCACTCCATTTTAATATCGCAAATAATTGTACAATGTATTGGTGCCAAAATTAGAAAACTCAATGAACAATCGTATAAAAATGACAGATTCCAAATTCAAATGTAATATCTATCTTATTTTTAATTATAACAGTATTTATGGCCAGACTGTGTATTGTATTGTATACTTACGACAGTCACTCACGAACTGGAAACGATTGTGATGATAAATTATCAATAGTAGATACAGTGCACTATTATATTATTGATTTCTACATCCATGGACATGCACCATAATACATTGGGAAACCGACTGAACAAATGCTATAATGAAGGTAAATGTGTCCTCGAAACAATGACCAAAAACATATCTACCCTACATTGTTTTCTGTTCCTAATGTATTGAAAAAGCAGATCTTCCTAATTACGGCAAGTAGGATAATTGAACTTTTACCAAGTTTTAATAAAATTATTCTTAAAACATATGAACTAATTTGTTTCGATTTATGTATTTCAGTATTTAAAATAAAAACAAAAATAATGAGCTCTCAGTTCAGACGCTTCACTATAATTTTAATTCAATGTACTTTGCAACCGATTACTTTCGAACCATTATTTATATTTTAGGAATTGTATTTTAACATATATTATAATATACACTAGGTTGTTTTACGAATTCTTTCAGCCAAACTTAGTTTTGGTTGAGCCCTCAGTTCAGACAAGTACTGAACTGAGGGCTCTAGTTAAACTGCTATAAATCTGTAAATTCTCAGTCTACGGAGCTGAAACTTTTCTAAAAGATTTGAGAAATTGTTTATTAAATTTTGAGGTAAAATCAGTTGCCATAAAGGTTATACGTTTTGAGATTTAAAATATCATGTTTTGTTCTAGCGTCTGAATTGAGAGCACTCTTCATAGGGTGATACCACATTTATTTTAAGTTTTAGAAATTTTTAGACCTTTGTTTTAGGTTTTTATTATTATTTACTAATTTTCCTAAATGTTTCACTTTATTACAAAGACATTGAAAAATTGAGCCCTCAATCCAGATGCACATTCAGAGAAGGTCTCGTTTTGGGAGCTCCGACTGGCCAATCAGCTTTCTTATTTCATAATTAACTAACGTTTCGTTTCGCAATATTACTAGAGCGACTCGTGTTTTTGCAAAAACCCTGTCTTTTTCCAGTAAGATTGAAAAATGTTTTTACTATTGTCTAATTATCCGTGTTTTCGCAATATCCCTAGGGTTTTTGCGAAAATTCGAATTATCAAATCATCCTACGACATATACACGATATACTAAAATAACAGCCACACTTTAATAAAACTCCCTCGTCCCCCGACCCGCCGCGTTGTATCACCCGTCCGCGCTATTTGTTCACAATTTCATGGGATTTATTTTTCTTGCACGGAACCCTAATTCTTTTTCTAAAATAAAAGTAGCCAAAGTTATTCCTTATAACGTCAGCTATTTGCCAGTGAAAATCCAAATCCCGTCAAAATCGGTCTAGGCGTTTCGGACATTAGCTGGAACAAACAGACAGACAAAAATTTAAAAAATATTTTTTTTGTTATAAGTACCGTATATACGCATTTAGTAAGAAGCTGTTATTTTGAAATTACAAACAGACACTTCAATTTTATTTATTTGTATGTTTGTATGTACTAAGTACAGACGGCCCGTCCGTCGTCGTCGTCGGTATTCCAAAACATTACTCAAGCATGTATAAACAAACCAAGTTGACAGATTTCGCACTAATCTTTTCTACGTTCGTAGAGTATATATTTTTTTTAAATCAAGATTCATTAGCATCTTTCTAGAATCGTAAGTATTGCATTTTACATTTTTTGTGAAATGCTCACTGGACGCATAGTCAAAATAGCCATTATTGCATGTCTATCTGTAAATGCATACATGAGGCAATTTTAGCAGTGTAACGTATCATAAATCTTATAATACCTACTTGAACAATGTCAGACAAGTTTGAACTTTTACAGTACTTTATTTACTTTACTTTTGACCAATTCGATTTCAACAGTCGACTTTATTTATAAAGAAGTTTTAATCGATTTAACACATTGATATTTCATTTTAAAGAAAAATGTAAAGAAAAGCATTGTCCATGAAGTATTACATTTTTATCTATGGTTGCCTGTCAATAAATAAGAAACTTCATAGGCTTTATGTCACAAGTAAATTAAATGTTTGGAAAGATTATATTATAGGTTATGTAATTATTATACCTATTATAAAATGCAAGTCATCAAAGTTAATAGTCAATCCTAATCCCTCTAGGCGAAATCATTACGCACTTGTAGCTTTTCAAGTTTTTTAAAGGTTGAAACGTACGTTAAAAACACATTAAAAATATTTATCGATAAATTGTTATATTGCAATTGCATACTTATTATAAGCACACTTAGGACCTCGTAGAAAGAATAGTTACGCCAATTCTTTCCTTCACTTTTCTTATTGTCCCATTTCTTAATATTTTAATAAAAATACAATATAGTTGTCTGTTCAGACATTTCAGTAAACAGCCTAGCCTTTAAATAAACGGAGCCGTTTAACTAGCGCCCTGAATGGTATTCAATTACCTATTAAATAAATAAATTATTATTTAATAATATCCTGCGACATTTCACACACGGTCATCTGATCCCAAACTAAGCAGAGCTTGTACTATGGAAACCAGATAACTGATATACGTACACTACTTTTTGTTGTTGTTGTAAAAACATACTTATGTAGATATATACACCCAGACTCAGGACAAACAGACATGTTCATGACCACAAATGTTTGTCCTGGATAGGAATCGAACCCACGATCTGCGGCATGATAGGTGGTATCTTAACCAACCACGCCAACTGGCGTCAAACCTATAGGTTAGAACTGTGAAAAACGACGCGCGAGCCGAATTGGTCGCAGTAACTAAGCCAGGGCCTGCTGTCTCGACATAGATAGCGATCGCTTTACGACCGAATTCGGTTGCAAATTCCTAGTGGGGTACCTAGACAGTCAAAATTGCTTGACAAGCATATGATTTTTTCTTGATTGTCATGCAATTTTGACCGTCTAGGAACCTCACTAGGAGTTTGCGACCGAATTCGGTCGTATAGCGATCGCTATCTATGTCGAGACTGCAGGCCCAAGACACCTCGACCAAATGGGTTAGGTTAGGTTAGAACTGTGACCAACCTCGCGCGAGTTGAGCGAGCAGAGCGAGCGCTACTTGCAAAGGTTAGGCTGTTAACTAAGCGGCTAATTAAGCTAGTTGGATGCGACAATGTACACGCACTGGCGATTTACATTTGTGTGCATGAACATATCTGTTTGTCCTGAGTCTGGGTGTAATCATCTATATAAGTATGTATTTACAAAAAAAAAGTAGTGTATGTAGTATATCAGTTATCTGGTTTCCATAGTACAAGTTCTGCTTAGTTTGGGATCAGATGACCGTGTGTGAATATAGTCCCAGGTTTTTATTATTATTTAAAATTCGCGCTCGTTGCAATTCCGTGCACTGGATATATAATATAATATAATATAATATAAAATATAATATCCTGGGACATTTCACACACGGTCATCTGATCCCAAACTAAGCAGAGCTTGTACTATGGAAACCAGATAACTGATATACTACATACACTACTTTTTTTTTGTAAATACATACTTATATAAACCGCGCAGTGAGATTTCACAGTGCGTGCTAGGCCTTATAATCTGTAATCTTTGTTACCAAAGTAAGCAAGAAGTTTGAGTGCGAAACGAACCTATTTGTACTGTAATCAGAATTGTTGGCATGCCCTTGAGATGTGGTTGTTGCTCTCTGATTTATAGCAATCGTTGCTATGGTTACCACACCATGTTTGGGTATGTGTGTAAGCCAGTTAGCTGGTTAATATCACAGAGTACTTTTTACATACAGGGAGTTAGTATATACTTTACTAGCTTGTGAAAGCGAGTAATGACCACTAATGACTTAGAGACCTCTGTGAGCTCTGTCTTTGTGAAGCGGTAGCTACAGTAGGCGCCACGCAAATGGAAACTTTATGACCTTGCTGGTTTTGATACCCATGAGCACGTCACGGGGCTACTGTATCTACCATTTGAAACAGCTATTACTGCAGGAGGTGAGGAGAGATAATATGTAGTAATCATGCACAAACCCTCTATAAAAAAGAGCGATAATCGACAGCCAAAATAACGTATATAGGGTAAGGAAGCAGGTTTAGAAAAAAAAGTATCTCCTTCTTAAATAATGAGGTTGCAGGCGAGGTAGGTATCCCCCGGCATTTTCGAGGTGGGGGGCTCAGTAGCCGCGGCTTGGTCACCCACGGTGAAGCGAAGAGGAACCCCAGGAGGGGCCGCTCGTCAGGGCTTTTTCCAGGAAGCCGACGACGTAGCGGCCAACAAGTAGGTTGCGGTGCCGCTTGGGCGACATCGCAACTGAGGTGGGCCGCGATGTCGTATGGGAGGCATCGCGGCTGAAGGTTGGAGGCCGCGGCGGAAGAGGAGTGCCGGTATTGCGGTGCGCCGCTCTCCCTACCTTCCGCGACCTTGACGGGGCCGCCACAGTCTGATGGCGGTGGGGCCGCAGGGGAGGAGTAGTGTCGGTATTTCGTTGGCCGGGCCACTGACCTGACTGGTCGCAGGGGGACCAAGGGTGCCTAGACACGGGGTCGTCTAGCGCCCATGTGCTGGTTTGGTCCCTGGGGTGGTCATGGCGTGCCAGGTGTTCTGGTGCACCGGTGATGGGGGGTACTCCCCAGAGGAGGGTCCGGTGACGGACAGCCGCAGCAGGTTCGCGGTGAGTGCCCGTGTTCCCGCCACAAGCAGCAACGGAGGACACCGTGGAGTTTTAGTGGGTTGGAGTCCCACATAACTACACTATCTCCTGGTGGTAGTGCAGTATGCATGAGCATTTCTCCATGGAAAAAATAGGCGAGGTGGGTATATTTATTAAATCTTTATTTGGAAAATAAAATACAACAAACAACCTTGCACAATTCAATTGTGTTACAAATAAGCAGGTAATTATTTCTTTTTTGTTTGGTATGTTTCGGTACTTATTATGGTTGTTACATCGGAACTGATTCACTCTGTTCCCCGTACTAGTATGAACTGTATTACGGTGGAACAGCTTTCCTCTGTAAATGTGCTTATAGTAGCAGACTTGTGACAAAAATAAATATTGTAGTAGCTGAAAGAGTTTTTAGTTAATAATAACAAAAAAGTATGAAAACTTTTTATGTGAAGTTAAAGGAAAACGGCATTAGATAGGTATGTACTCGTATAAAAATACGTGATGGTCAATACAGGTTTCCTCATCATCTTCCTGCCCTTGTCCCATGTTACTTGGGGTCGACGCAACACGTTTTCTTCTTCCATTCTCCCCTGTCATTCGTCACGCTATCATTCACTCCCTTTACTTCACACAATCCATCCAACTTTTCTTTAAATGATAAATGATAATTGATGATTTACAATCCATCCAACTTTTCTTTAAATGATAAATGATAATTGATGATTTACAATCCATCCAACTTTTCTTTAAATGATAAATGATAATTGATGATTTACAATCCATCCAACTTTTCTTTAAATGATAAATGATAATTGATGATTTACAATCCATCCAACTTTTCTTTAAATGATAAATGATAATTGATGATTTACAATCCATCCAACTTTTCTTTAAATGATAAATGATAATTGATGATTTACAATCCATCCAACTTTTCTTTAAATGATAAATGATAATTGATGATTTACAATCCATCCAACTTTTCTTTGGCATGCCATACATCACTTTAGGTCACCCGCGCGATGGCGGGTAAACTATCACCAACAATCGCAATCTCAACAATCGCAATCAAATCAAGGAGGGCTGGTGTCAGGCAGGCGGCTTAGTAGTATAACCAGTACTATATAATCTTAGTAACATGATAGGATTCGGTCTGTATGAAAATAAGCCTATTTGTCCTGTAAATGCCTATTTCTGTTTGTATTATAATTCAAGATAAAATGAATATAATAAGAACATTATTCGGCGTAATTAAAACTACGGTAAAAAAAAAAACAATGAGATTCACATCACCATCGTTATGCCTATTTTCTTAGATTGTTACCTAGCCAGATTTTTTTATTGCCTTTTAAGAGCGTAAGAAACGTTATCGTTTGGATAATTAGGAACTATTCATAGTAAAATAAAAAAAAAAATGGTTAGTACGAAGATGAGCCCTACATACCTATTAAAGTATTACGAGTAAGTAGGTATAAAAAGTACGTACGTAAGCTATCAATCAATCAACACAGATTATCTCAGTCTACTGCTGGACATAGGCCTCTCCTATCTCCCAGGCTGCGCGACAACACCCTGTCCTCCGCCTAGCGTGCCTTCCGCATCCACTCTGTCCCAGCCACCTTTTTTAGGTCATCAGTCCATCTCACTGTGGGCGTCCCACACTACGCTTGCCGATACGCAGTCACCACTCCAGGACTCGTCTGCTCCACCAGCTATCGGTCCTTCGACAAACATGGCCAGCCCACTGCCACTTCTGCTTGCTTACTCTGCAATCTACGAGTATGTCGGTAGCTCCGGTTTTTTTCCGGACGTATGATGTGATAATTGACTAACGGAATCGTATAACATTTATGTAAATTGTAGCTTGTAGCAAAAAAAAAACTTATTACAATACAGAAAACAATCAAGTGATATAGATACAAGTGATTAAATACATTCAAGACTGTTCAATTGTGTTTTACGAGTATGTAAAAAAAAATACTAAGGTAAAAAGAAGTACTAAGGTATAATAAAAAACAGTAGCCCGATGAGCGACGTGCATTTGTTTTTGCATTCTGAAGCTTATGTAAATTGATTGCCTGTTGCCAATAAGGCTGGTTTTTGATTACTACAGTTTCCAAGAAATTATTTAAACATACGTCATACATACATACGCCAGTGAGTGCGCTTAGAAGACTTCTGGGCATTTGTGAAGCGTATGCCACGTCGCATGGACTCAAGTATAATGCTAGTAAGAGTGTCTTCATGGTATTCAAGGCGGGGAACAAAGCTCCATCAAATGTGCCACCAACTAGGATCGGGGGGGCGTCACTAGTAAGGGTGACTGAAGCAAAATACTTGGGTCACATGCTGACGGATCGCCTCCAGGATGATGCAGACTTAGAGAGGGAAAAGAGGGCGTTGGCAGTCCGCTGCAATATGTTGGCCCGCAGATATGCACGATGTACGAGTACTACAGATGTAAAACTGTTACTTTTCAGAGCCTTCTGTCAGTAATTCTACACGTGCAGTCTGTGGATCAACTATACGCGGCGGGCTTTCAATGCCCTGCGTGTTCAGTACAATGACGCTCTGAGGGCAGTGTTGAGGAAACTCAGGTACTGCAGTGCTTCAGAAATGTTTGCGGCAGCTTTCATCGATGATTTCTTCTCCATCATTAGGAAAAGAACCGCATCGATGATGAGCAGGGTCCGTGGTAGCACCAACACTGTCCTCAGAACGTTAGCGTGCAAAATAAACGGTCCGTTTACTGTTTACTGGGCGAGTGTTCACTTACTCAGAAATAGGAAATAGACTGCAATATAATGTAATATACTGATCTTGATTCTGTACTAACAAATTACTAACACCCTGTTATTTGTATTTTTTGTATTTTTATGCGTTCTACTAACAACCTTACTAACTTTTCTTTTGGTAAAAATGTATGGACGTATGTCTGAAATAAAGATATATTATTATAATATATACAAGTATTTGTATACATACTTACATACCAGTCAAAAAAGGAGTTGTATTGCCTGTTTGAATTGTTTATTTCCATGTTTTAAACCTGATGATTTTTATTACAGTAAAGAGTGCAAGCACTTTTTTTATAGAGGGCTAACCTCTTATCCTGAAAGAAAAACCTGCAAAAAGTAATGAAAAACCCTAAAAAGTCTCACATTGAAGCATCGACGAGGTTTCAGAATTCCTAAAATATAGCCAATACTTTTTTTAAATTATAAATCATTTAAAATTGTCTAAGGAGCCTCTGCGAGTTGGCTTCGGCCCCTCGTACGCCTTCCAAAGGTCCGGGACCCCAGGGTCCCAAGATATGTGAACAAAAATAATAATAATGTTTAATATTCATAATAATGTTATTTAGTAATTATAGTTTATTTTGCGTATTGTTAAGTATGCTAAATTGTTTTCATTGTTTAACTTTACATTTTTTTTATTTTTTGCCTGACCGACTTTTATCACGTGAGTAGGTACAAGTTGAAAGCAAAGTACGACTGTACGTTCATATTCATACACTTCGTCCTATTCATAATTTCATCTTGATAAGACCAATATATGCCAATGACGTTGTGGTTAGCTTGCGTGTTCTGTGCTGAGCTCACGCAACGTGTCGTACGTCCAGCTAGTAATAGGACTCGCCCATCAAGGAGCACTCTGTCCCAAATTAAACGCATTATGAATTTATTATTAGTATACATAAAACATTAAAACGCGTATACTAAAAGATGAATATTTAGATTATATTTAAAATGGTGAAGGTTTCATAAAAACACGCTTGATAGTTTTTGCGTGATTCTCAGTTTTTTATCCGCGTTAGACATTACAAATTAATTACACTTAGTAATATAAACAAAATGTAAAATATTCACATATTAAGTTATTGACGAAATGCTCTAATTTATCATAATTTTTTTTTAAATCATTAACACTGCTCGTTCAGGGGGACGCGTCAGGGTAGCCCGCGAAAATAAAATTTTCTTAAGTTTTTTGCAATTTGCAAGCCAGTATTAAGTTATATGTTAAATAAAGTATGAATTGCGGCCGTAACAAATATGTATTTACAGAATTATAACCATTAGAATCGGTAATACAACTCCTTAAGTTAGTATAATCCTAAAATGGCAAAATTTCATGAAATGGTCTTTCATTAGGATTACCTGGTCTTAAAGAGTTGTATTGCTCATTTTAATGATTCTTATTATGTAAATAGATACTTGTTACGGCCCCAAATTATATTTTGATCAACGTACTATCTAATAGCGACTTGTAAATTGCAAAAACTTAAGAAAATTTGAATTTCGCGGGCTGACTTGACGTTTTCGCCTTAAGACGTGATCTTCAGTTTAAAATTATTAAAAGTCGGTTATCATCGCTTTAAAATAGAGGAAAAGTACCATGTTTGAAGGCAAATGAAAGCTAAGATTGATGATTACAAGTACATACCATTAAACTGTGCCGTAGTACGTTTTGTACCAGTTTGGTGTCACGGTATGCGCGACCACAAACAATTGTGGTCCGTTGATGACTTAGCGTTATTAGGTACTGTGGTACTTATTTGACCTCGGCAAATAAGAAGGGAAACCCGTGCAGTTTTTGTACTTTGATTAGGTAACTACTCGTCTTAAAAGTTTTTTTTTAAAGGAAGTATTGCTTTTAGGCAGGGTATTAATCTTTTTCGTTGATGTACGGAAGTTTTAACATAATTATAATAGTTAAATATTTGTTACTTTGTATACGATAAAAATGTATGTACAAGCCAGATTTAATTATTATTATAAATAGCTATTTATATAAAAAAAAATAATAGAAATAGTCAGTCCAAAATGGAGTGACTACGTCTGAGTTGGACATGCTACTGAAACATCTCTCTCTGACTCAATAACAGATAAAAACAAGAATATTTACAAAATCAATAATAACTATGCACAATATCTATGTAACCTAAATAATGACATGCATAGACTGGATGACCTTTTTACCGTCTTGAAAAAAAAAAAATACATGAACGGAGTAGAAGCCTACCAAGTTTTTTTTTTTGAAAAAAAAAAAATCTAAATTTAAATCATACGCACTAAGCACCCTGCCTGATTTGAATTTAAATATTTTTTAAAAATCTAAAAGTTTTTTCATAATTTGTGTTTTTATTGTTCTAGTTTACTTCAAATGTGTTGAGGGCTTCTACTCCGTTCACCTATTGTACGCTATTTTTTTTCAACACGATAAAAAAAGTCATTCGGTATATTAAGTCTTCCAATGGACATCGATAACGAATGTATCAAAAAAAAAAAAAAAAACATAAATACCGCGATATCCATACTTCCATACTTATAAACGCAAAAGTAACTTTGTCGGTCTGCCGGTCTGTCTATCTGTCTGTCTGTTACCTTTCATGCCTAAATGGCTGAACGGATTTCCATGAAAATTGGTAAAAGAATAGACCATAGCCTGAATTAGGACACAGGATACTTTTATCCCAGTAGTACGTTCGTACGCGAAGCCGCCGGCAAAAGCTAGTCGTATGCACTTTCGTGGACCAGTCGCCTTGAACCGGTCGGTAGGTACATAAATAAACTACCTACACTACAAGTGAAAGTAGAACCTTCATTGGCAATGATCTCGCCTGCATCTCAAGATCACTATCACAAGAAAGTATTTACTTACCTACATACGTCGGAATATTGTCGCAACCAACTCTCATTCAGCCTTTGATTGAATCGTTATAGCCTTTTAAATATGCTGTTTAATTTTATTACCTAATGACTTTTTATTCTTCTTTTAATTAGGTACTTGCGTCTGTAGACTTGTATCGCCATTATTATTTTTCCGGAGTGTGTTTTTGGGTCTGCAATCAAGATTGAATAACGGTTTATTGCAGTTTTCTATTAGCTATTAAAAGTATCAAAATGGTTTTCACTTGTCGATGCCAGCTTAAGAATATTAAAAAGTAGCTGTTGTATCAGACGAACGTTGTTCTGTTCTTATTTCAATACTTCATACAAAAATCCCATAGAAAAAAATGTTAAGTTATCCCGAATTTGAAAATTTTCCACTTTTTTTTTCATTTTAAGATGGGCTTGCTATTGAAGAAGCCTGTTCACTCTCACTTTGAAGAGATTAGGGTTGTATGCGTTCGGAAACACAGACGCAGTTGCACTCATTTGCTGTGCGCATTATAAAAGACATTTAGAAATACTTTATGCGAATTGATGGAATAGCTATTAGGTAGGGATGGTAACTGGCAGTGGTGAGGGTATTTGGACTATTTTTTGTTTTAAAATGTTAGTAATACTAACATTTTAAAACAAAAAATAGTCAAATCGATCCAGTCGTCGTCAAGTGATGCGCTTACGATTACCCACGAACAGTATTTCAAGATAGTTTACAGAAAGATGCAAGGACTGAGAACAAATGGTGGTATAGGACGTGTGACCCACCACATCTCTTGACTTGAATTTAAATTGAAGTATAAGACAACGATAAATGAAACCAACCACAACATTCCAAGAGTGCTTTCACGATTTCAGCAAATTACAATGTAATAAACATTATCTTGTAAGTTGCTGAAATCGTGAAATCACGAGCAAAGCCTCCATTAAACTAAAATGTCGACAAACTCACGACAGGAATTAGGAAGTAAACGTTCCGTAGTGAGAGAGTCATTATACAGGGTCAAATTAAATTAGCTAGCGAAACTGCGTAAACCTGATGGTTTTCGATATCTAAACACGACAAAATAAAAATAAAAAAGATTTGGTGATTTTTATCTGTGGTCAATGACCGGCAGTGTTGTTAATAAAAGTGTGAGTTGATAAAATCTGTTTTATCGTTTTGAGATATCGATACCCATCACGTCTGTGAAGTTTACACGAAGAAAACTGATTTTAAAACTGATATTTTAAGTACTACCCCAAAAAAAATAATTAAATGATTTCTTTTTTATTTTATCATGTTTATATATCCATCACGTCTGTGGAGTTCCGCTAGCTAATTTAATTTGACCCTGTATACTGATTGACAGTCAATGCTCGCTCTTGACCCGATGGTTGAGAAACTCGATTTATTCAAGTATCAAGACAATTAGCGGTTGTATACGATTGTGCTACCTGCCGTTTTGACACACTCACTACACACCCACACACCCACACCAACACACCCTACTTTGCTGTCTAATTAATTATTTGTTTTTCCTTGTCTTACATTGTTTTTCTATTTTTTTTATCTTCCATCCCAACATTATAAGTTTATATTACTGACACCTGTAACACGGGTATTCCTAGTACAGGCTCCAGTCTCCACAACATCAATGTATGTTTGTATACACAAATTATGTATTGTACTAATTTTTTGTTATGCGGTGGAAAATATTAAAGTTTTTTTTTTTATTTATTCTTTATTCATTTGTTAAACATTGTTTTTTTTTTGAGGTCATGCATGTGAAAACTGAGCACCATACTTACTTTCACTAGCTTTGTTGAGTATTTGCTTCTTTTATTTTATGTTCTCGTTCATGAGAGTAATTGAGCGTCTTTAGTGAATATACATCAACGGAGTTGTATCTTTCTTTTTAACGGACTTCCAAAAAGGAGGAGGTTATAAATCTTCGACTTTGTGTACTTTTTATTTTTTTATGAATGTCCACCGATTTCTCTGTTAATGGTGGACCGATTTTTAAAATTATTTTTTTATTTGAAAGGGTATACTCTTGAGTTGGTCCCATCGTCACCACGTTAGAATCTGATGAGGGGATCCCATGGAAAGCGAGGGTACGCACACACCTATGTGTGTGTGTACCCTAAGTGATTTGGGTATTTTTTATAGTAACTGATCGTGGATTTGCTCTCGGAAAGCACCATTTGGTGAAGTGGAACTGATGATGAAGACCACAGATGACCATCAAAACTACTGTATAATAAGTATTTCACGGGTTGCGAATCAATTAAGTACTTTAATGTGGTTGTTAAGGAATTTATGCTCGTCATAATGCATAATTATGGTGAAGTGGAGCTTATTTCACCATCAGCTCCAGTTCTTACCAGAAGAACTCCTCAATAAATAACGTCCCTGGATCGGGAAAAGCAATATTTTGTAAAAGGTGCTGAGCATTTGATGTTAGGCTATTGTAACTTCGATAAATTGACAGGCCAGTTGGCGTGGTTGGTTAAGATACCGCCTATCATGTCGCTGGTCGTGGGTTCGATTCCCATCCAGGACAAACATTTGTGTGCATGAACATGTCTGTTTGTCCTGAGTCTGGGTGTAATTATCTATATAAGTATGTATTTACAACAAAAAAAAAGTAGTATACAGTATGTTAACCAACAGAGGGCGTTCCCGTTAACCCGCAATAGTATAGCATCCATACATGCTAAAAAAAATATTACCATTCAAAAACAAAATGGTTTTTATTTTTTTTAATATTACAATATTCACTAAAAATGCTAAAAATATTCACTAAAATATTCAAAAAAATATAAAAATATTCACTAAAAATAAAAACTAAATTGCGATGTTTCCGTCCTTCAAGTACGCGTGTACAGAGTGTTTCTTTTACGTATCAATTTAACATTTTTAGTGAATATTTTAATATTAAAAAAAATAAAAACCATTTTGTTTTCGAATGGTAATATTTTTTTTAGCATGTATGGATGCTATACTATTGCGGGTTAACGGGAACGCCCTCTGTTGGTTAACATACTGTATGTAGTATATCAGTTATCTGGTTTCCATAGTACAAGCTCTGCTTAGTTTGGGACCAGATGACCGTGTGTGAAAATGTCCCAGGATATTATTATTATTATATTATTAAATTATAATATAAAATACAAACTAACCACTAAAAAATGAAAAATAAAAACCTTTTTACCGAAAAAAAAACAACCGACCATCAAAAAAGACTACAAAGTGAAAAATAACTTCAATTTTGGAAGTCGCTACCAAAAAACTAAAATACAGTTCCAAAGACACCGACTTCCGAAAAAGAAGTTATTTTTCACTGTAGTGTTTTTTGGAAGTCAGCTGTTTTCTTTTTTTTTTTTTTTGTATAATTTTTTTTAATGTATTATATGAGCTATCCTGCTCAATCAATAATTTTATTAAATGTTGAACGTCTATGGAGTCTGAAGTCTTATATTTGCATTTTGCAGTTTTAGATTATATATTTATTAAACCGCTGCCGATTGTTTCAGAACCGTTACTTAGCTGTACGGTCATGAGCACTAATATGTATACACTAAACAACATTTAAAAGTGATTTTCTCTTACTGTGTTGATTGTAATTTTATGTTCTTATAGTATTTTGGAACCCATAGTAATATGAAATATGTGTTATCTCAAAGTTGCAGTCGTTATTACACGAGAAAATCGCTTTTGAATTTGGATAAGTGTATACATATCGTATTAATGCTCGTGACTGTACTCGTATAATCAGAAGTTATGATTAAACAACCTACAAACTAGCTACGTCACCGTAGATGTGTTATATAAATATAACACCATCTACGGTGACGTAGCTAGTTTACTAAGTAAACTTAACGAGAGAAAAATCACTACATCTGGATCCAAACTGATCTTGTAAAAAAGTTCTTACTTGCCTATAAAACCAAAAATAAAATAAGTTAATGGTAGACAGGCACTACCCTTCTACGAACGCCTTATCAAAATGACAACCGTATTTGTTAACTCTGCGATGATTGTGATCTTTTGGTAATGTTCTAGGTTCCCTTAACTCGATAAAAATCATGTCTAAGGTTTGGCTCCCATGTCCCATGACGACATACAGTTGCTCTGTTTAAAGTGTCGTGGCTTGTATTTTAAACATCATAATATCGCACACTCTGTTAAATTAAACAGTTTGATTTGGCATTTTTCTTATTATTTTTAGTCTTTACAACCAAGTGGGAACACCTAGATAATTACTATCAAAATATCTATACGACAAGCTCTTTATTTATACAATTATAAGACATGATTAAACAGTCGCTAATCATTTCCTAATTTTAAGCAATGCAAGAAAGGGGACGATGGGAAAAAGGCATAGGCGTTTTTACATAGGTAAGAATCTAATAAGTACGGGGTGTATCAGAAAGGTGTGATTAAATGTGGTATAGACCATCAAACTGAACAATTTTCTCCATTTTTCATCGTAATCGAGAAAAAATTATCAGCTGTCCCATACATCTGGGTCGACTAGGAAGGACTAGGAAGAAAAATATTTTTTTCTTAATTACGATATTGGTCCCATGGAAAAAATTGTTCAATTTGATGGTCTGTATACCCTTAAATTTGACCACATCTTTCTGATACATCCTATATAGGTATAATGTATGTGATTCAATAAAAATAATCAAGTTGCATTCAAGTTCCATTTAGAAGTGGTAGGTTACATAATCGTAACAAAAGATTATAACTCTCGTAAAGACAGGGTCAAATTAAATTAGCTAGCGAAACTCTGCAGGCGTGACGATGTCTAAACACGATAAACCAAAAACAAAAACAAAACCAGATTTATCGACTCATACTTCTAGTAAGCAGTCGTTGACCCCAAAAAAGTCAACAAACCTATTTTATTTCTTCGTGTTTATATATCGATATCCATCACGTTTGCGGAGTTTCGCTAGATAATTAAATTTGACCCTGTATAAGAAATTATTATGAATTTTAAATTCTAAGATGCACTTAGCGATAAGTGGTTTTATATTATGTTATTGGTTTGTGACGAAGTGTTAACGCATTGTTTTTACTGTTTCTACGAACTATATTACCTATAATGTTTTCCTTATGAACACCGTTATGGGGGTTTTATTAATATTTATGAGTTACTATATTAATAGGTCATTATCTGGTATGACACCGCTTTACTACTATGACTTTGTAGACAATGTAATAAAAACATGATATTGTAACATCCCTTTTCACATTTCAGATTCTAGAGCTGGTAGAGGGTTACTTAACTATCTCACGTAAAATATCACAGAATTCCAAATAAATACAATTTAAGGTCAGAAACCATATTAATTGCGCGAATCAATCACCTGACAACTTGCACCGTAGGCTGCGCAGGTGCAGAATTTCGAGTCTAGTTTTTTTAGTGTGGGGTTGCATGATCACCTAATTTCCTTTCCATATTGAGATAAATCATAATGTCTGGACTAATTACATACATTCACCATTTATCACTTTACGTTAGCGTCACTGTCATCGCTCAGGTCGTTTCTCCAGCGTAGGTAGGCGTAAGTAGACGTATCTTAGACACCAATATGAAGCAGCGTCGACGCCGAGCGCGCGGCGCGTATACGCTGGGCTACGTCGCGTAGTAGCAGCGCTACGCCGCCGTCGGCAGAAACAGCGCTACGCCACGTAGTAGCAGCGCTACACCACGTAGTAGCAGCTCTACGCCGTGTAGTAGCAGCGCTACGTCACGTAGTAGCAGCTCTACGACGAGTAGTAGCAGTGCTACGCAACGAAGTAGCAGCTCTACGACGAGTAGTAGCAGTGCTATGCAGCGTAGTAGAAGCTCTACGACGAGTAGTAGCAGCGCTACGCAGCGTAGTAGCAGCTCTACACCGCGTAGTAGCAGCGCTGTTCCGCGTAGTTACAGCGCTACGTCGCGTAGTCGCACCGCTACGCCGCGTAGTATTAGTGCCACGCAGCGTAGTAGCAGCGCTACGTTCGCATAGTAACAGCGCTACGCCACATAGTAGTAGCGCTACGCCGCGTAGTAGCAGCGCCACGCTGCGTAGTCAAACCGCTACGCTGCGTAGAGGCCTCGTAGAAGCCACGTTTATATTAATTTATGTGAATAACGTAAGGATTAAAACACCCACAAAGAAAATTGGCAAAACCCCAATGTACTTTGAGTGTCGCCTTTATACTTCGCGTGCATCAGTAAAAACACCCGAAAGAGATAGATCTAAAGCCTACTAACATAAAGTGTAATCATAGCATATTTTTTGTAATGGGATTTTGACAGAACATCGTTTTAAAGATTTACCATGTAGGTGAGGTTATGTGTGTTGTGAAATGTTTTTGTTATAAGGTCATGGAATTATCCGAGGGAGGTGAGCTCCCTGGGATAATTCCATGACCTTATAACATTAACAAGGTCTTCGTTTTCGTTTGAAAGACGATGTCGTGGTCTCGTCAACCGAAGTTAGCAGTTAACGATCTGAACGTTAGAACGAGACATGTTTATAATAAGAAATAGAGTCCTGTCTCAAAAAAGTGTTCACTATCACAAGTACTCAACACGCAGGAACTCGAAAGCTCAACTGAACGCGAAATAAACAATGCAAGTAAACACTAATGAGTTGGAAAGTAAACAAATATCAGACGCCAAACAAATCGCAAGTACGACGACTTTGACAGATCACTGATGACAGTTGTCAGAAATACGGAATTTTTTAATGTTGCCAGGTATTAACTGTAAAAACTAACGATAATGTTATGTTTTCTTTAATTACTTAATAATACGGTTTATAGTTAAGATTGGAATATTGCAATCTCATTCATTTATATTAATATAAAAAGAAAAAATGTGTTCATAATGTTATAAAACGATTTTTAGTTTTTAACCATCCAGCCAACAATCACATTCTACTGAAAATGGCAATGACTACTTCAACAATGCTGCTTTACGTTTAGTAATTGCTACTTTTACTTCTGATTTAACAAAATATCTGTTTATAATTTTTTTCTCTTTTCCCACAAAATAAAAAAAAAACTTTAATCAGGAAAGTAAACTACTGAATTTGATCTATAAAATGCATATAATTTAGTTTAGGCTCGTTTCTCAAATATAGCGACACTGACGCTGCCGTTCTTCTTTATTATCTTCTATTACTTGTCCTCATAATAACCTATCCCAAGCTCACTGTAGTTTTAGTCATTAGGCTTTTTAGCTGACAGTACCTATGTATCTTGTTTTCGGCATTTCAATGTGTCGACTCGCTTGAACGTTTAGTATCTTTTTATGACTGTACTGGCTATAAAAACATGCTGTAGAGTGCCAAGTGGGTCACTTTAAAGTACTTGAATTGCACTATATTGGCTAACAGTGATGTGGTTCTTTGTTCACTTAAAGCGTGATTTAGTGAATGCAAATACGCCAGTTTTTACAAAAAAGTTACTTATGACTTTTGTTATTCGAGCACAACAGCTGACTTTAGAGCAATGACATTTTAAAAGGTACCTACACTTTTTATGCTATTTGACTTTTTAGTCATTTATTCTAGTAAGAGCAACTTTTATTTTTATTTAATTTGAAATGCAGCTCGCTCGAATGAAATTGTCCATTGTTTTCGAAGCGTAATTTTGTAATATTATAAAGCTGTTGTTAATCCTTTGCTAAGTTTATAATATAAGGTATTAAGTATACGTATTTCTATTATTATTAGGTCACAAAGGAGTTTCCTTCAATCTTTTTTTTTCTAATGGAACGCAAATGCGGGGTGCGCCATTTTTAGGGTTCCGTACCCAAAGGGTAAAACGGGACCCTATTACTAAGACTCCGCTGTCCGTCTGTCACCAGGCTGTATCTCATGAACCGTGATAGTTAGACAGTTGAAATTTTCACAGATGATGTATTTCTGTTGCCGCTATAACAAAAATTACTAAAAAAATAATAATATAATAAATATTTAAGGGAGCTACCATACAACAACGTGATTTTTTTGCCGTTTTTATAGATAATGATACGGGACCCTTCGTTCGCGAGTCCGATTTGCACTTGGCCGGTTTTTATTGTAGCATTACAAATAAGTTTAGATTCCATTTTTTTTACTTGTCTGTGGCAGCGCCCGCTTTAGCGCATACGCGTTGATGTACTGGGTTTTGACACAATTCAGTACAACAAAACGTATGGAATTTTTATATTTTGGTTCAATCGAAAAAAGGTACTTCACTTTTGTTTAAACTTAAACGGCAGCAGCTGGTTACTGACGATGTAAACAGAGCGATCTCAAAAGTAGTTCACTGATTCGATGTTAATAATTTACTTCTTAATGAAAAACTAAAACCAAATGAATTAAGTTTACGCTACCTCACGTTAGGCAGGTGAAAACTAACGTATTGATAAAGGGCGAAGAATTGAATCCTGAAGATACCACAGTATTCTTGGGCTTAACTTTGGATGCTAAGCTTCAGTGGAGCCCACATATAAATAAATTGTCAAAAAACCTAAGCTACGCAGAATACGCTGTTAGGCAAATTCGCAACTTAACTAAAATAGAGACAGCCCGTTAAGTGTACTTTAGCTATTTTCATACTGTAATGTCGTACGGTAATCTCTTGTAGGGAAATGCAGCAGTATATATTATGCAACAGTTTCATAAACTACTATTATTATTTATATTACTTTCCTATGGAACGTCACATATAAGTACTACCTAATCTTGCCATAAATATTGTCACGAAGAAAAAAAAAAAAATTATTGCACATAATATTTATTACTTTTACAGTGTGTTAGTTTAATACATAAATATAAAACAATTTAAAATATAAAAAGTTTATTCGAAGTGGTCTCCATTGGCTGCAATACAGTCCTTTAAACGTTAAGGCCAGTTATCAACGCACGCACTCTTTCCATGGGAAAATTCTTCACGGCCAATCGTATGGATTGTTTTTAGGGACTCCAAATTATCATGGCGTTTAGAGCAAGCCGTACTCTCTAAAACTGATCATAAATCATAATCCAGCGGATTAAGATCGGGACTAGACGACGGCCAGTCTTCAGCTCTGATGAAGTCCGAAACGTTGACTTCCAACCAAGACTGCGTGGACCGAGCTTTATGACCCGGCGCCGAGTCTTGTTGGAAGGACCATACTTGGTTATTGAACATGGTGTTGTTAACGCGCTTAACTACCTTCTCAAGAATGGTATTTTGATACACTTGTGCTGATGTTTTGATACCTTTTTCACAAAAATATGGCTCAGTCACTCCTTCATAGCTAACACCCCACCAAACCATCACTGAAGTCGGATAATGCCCACATTGCACTCTGTCGACTAATTGGGAAGCTTCCTTAGAGGTTTGAGCATAAATACGGTCATTTTGTTTGTTAAAATGTTGCTCAATTGTATTTTCTCATCCGTAAACAAAATTTTTCTGTGACCTCCCTTTGCGTACCGCTTCAGGAGTTGTTTCGATTTTACCAACCTATTCTTTTTTAAATTATCAGTTAAAAAATGATCAGTGCGTCTCTTATAGTCCTAAGTCATCTTTTAAAATACGCGACATGGTTCTGGGTGCTATCTTCATCTCCCGAGATAAAATCTTTTGCTTTCGGACAGGATTTCTTCGAATTCTTTCCCTTACTGCTTTGACCACCTTTTTCGTACGAACACTACGTGGACGGCCAGATCTTTTTCTGTCACAAACAGAGGAGGTCTCATTGTACCTATTAATAGCCCGGTACACAAACATTTGACTAATACCAAGCGTATGAAGAGTTTTAAAAATTGCATTTGGCTCCATACCAACTTTGTGTAATGCAATCACAGCGATTCGATTCTCTTTATCACCCCACTCCATTTTAATATCGCAAAATATTGTATAATGTATTGGCGCCAAAATTAGAAACCTCAATGAACAATCGCATAAAAATGACAGATTCCAAATTCAAATGTAATATCTTTCTTATTTTGAATTGTAACAGTATTTATGGCCAGACTGTGTATATGTGATTTGCATTATGTTTTTAATTATTATTTCTAAAAAAAAACCTAAAGTACGTACCTAAAGTAAGAACTTACATAATAGGCGTAGTAACAAGCCAAGCCAAAGTTCAAAAAACAATCAGTAGGCGCCGTGGCAACGACACAGCTGATAGCCGGTCAATTTTTTCTAACGTATGAAACTGAATGAAAAAGGTTTAGGTACATACCCCTATGAGGTTATTAATTAATAGAAAAAAAATAACCCCTGATCGCGACTTGTTAAAATCACTTTACAAAACCATCTAAGAATAACTCAGATTCCCGCACAATGAAGGTAGTTGGAGTGAAATTATCCCAAGTACAAACTTAACATTGTAGTTAAAAAACAAGCTGTTCCATACATTCCAACTGTAAATGTAAGTTTGTACGCAAAATATTGAGAGTATTATGTTCTTTAAGACCATAGACTTCTTATAGGTTTTCCTGTAATCTGTATAGAACTATGTATTCTCTGTTTTTTTTTAGGCTGAGAATTTTATTTAATAAATTAAATTTGAATTATAATAAATCACACGTTAAAGTTTCCAAAACTTCTTTTTTTACTCGACTAAGGCGAAGCCCTAATGGAGGGTTATGTGTTGTAAGTATGTTTTTTAAATATTTTTATTTCATGAAATTATAATACAGAGGTGTTACTTAATTCTAAACTCGCCATTCTTTTACGTTTGATGGCGAGAGGCGCTCTTTTACAACAATGAACCCAACTACTTTTACATAAATTACACTGTTATGGTTTAATCTTATACAATATATTTATTTTTATTTTTTATTTGTATTGTATATCCCGATCGTAACTCCTAAACGAATGAACGGATTTGGATAAATTATACGTCTTTAGATTTGTCTTGGTAGCGCGAGTGTCACTGGCTAGATTAAAATACAAAAAGTAAAAAAACAAAAGTAAAATGGCGGATTTGAGGGGGTATTATGGAGTTCGAACTTTTTTATTCTTCTAATACCATCGAGTGGGATATCAAAATGAAGGGTTTTAAAAGATGATTATAAAAATATATACCTACAACTAATTAAAAATGTAAAAGGTTAAAAGTAATTCGAAGTGACGAATCGTAAAAAACACGAAATCTTTCAAATATGTAAACTAAAAAGCTGTAAATAAAAAAAGTAATTAAAAAAACTAAAAACTCGACTGCGGTAAAACTTACGTTAAAAAAAAACTGAAAAGCAAAAAATAAACCCAATTTAAATTAAATAAAAGTCGGAAGCAGGCGGGACCCACTTGAGTTTGAAAATATAAAAATGGAATGGTTCCCGCCTGCTTCCAACTTTTATTTAATTTAAATTGGGTTTATTTTTTGCTTTTCAGTTTTTTTTAACTTAAGTTTTTTACTACAGTCGGGTTTTTAGTTTTTTTTATTAATTTTCTAATTTTCCCCCAAAAGTTAACCCCATATTCACAATTCATTTATTTACGTTACACATTCGTATTTGGGTCACAGAAATTCATATGTGTACCAAATTTCAACTGGAGACGGTAACTCTACTTGAGATTCGTAGAACAAGAGCAAATCGGCTGTGACAGACGGACAGACAGACAGACACTCGAGTGAGATAAGATGGAACCCTAAAAACAAAAAGTGAGGGCCTCCAAAACGCTACGAAACTGCGCAAACAAAACAGCGTTTGCGTTTCTCTATTGTTCACAAAAAATGCGTTAGCTGTATACTTTCACTAGGTTCTGAGAACAGTATCTAACAATTGACGAAGCCAACTTTACATAGATTCAGATTTAAGGCTCGCGTACATTTGGGCAGGCCGCGCCGCATCGCAACGCATTACATGGCGCGGACCGCCCTTATGTGCGCAGCCTCATTGCACTGGACTGGACCTAGTTCAAATGACAATTCGTTTGAATCAATCTCTCAAAAATGCAATTTTTGCAATGTGGCGCGCTGCTGCTTAGCTTTAAGGTAAACTCACACTTATCAGAGCAGAAGGAAGCAAAGGAAACGAAAGAATCGAATTTTAGAATTACTTGTATGAAATCCTATGAAACCTCGCACACTTATCCGCGCCGAATCCGACGAATCGCCGCGCCGGAAGAATTACTAGGAACTTCGTTTCGTTCGATTCTTTCGGCGCGGACAAGTGTACGTTTACCTTTAGACGGAATCTCCACGTTCCTAGGGCGAAGTTCCTGTCTGCACTCGTAAAGACGTGGAGATTCCGTCTAAAGGTAAACGCACACTTGTCCGCGCCGAAAGAATCGACCGCGCCGAACGAAAGTCAATGCGGAAATTTTATCATACAATCGCCTCAAAAAATGCTAAATCCAAACATCATCTAATTAAATAAGGCACCTACAGCTTTTACTGGCGGATCTTTGGATAAGCCGATAATTAATACGTCAGACAAAAGATGATTAATGACTCCATACTATAAACTTATTCGACTCAAAACATATTAATAATGCTTAATAAAAACTCCTCAATTAAGTCATACCTACATCGATAATTCAAGAAAGAACTTTATGATTATCCCATTGTTGAATGTGTACTTTAAAATACAGTTACGATAATAATTACAATGCAATGACCGACACTGAACTCTCTTGACACTGATGCAAAAAAAAAAAACGAAAATAATAATTATTGACATTTTAATATGTAATAAATCATTGTAAATTGATAATTTATAGTAGGTACTCAACACTTAATTTATAATTTTCATTATGATTATGACTCTTCGATTAATATTGTACAGACGCCAGCACATCTACTAAAATCTGTCAAATTTGTTTAATAGATTTTCAACTTTATCGCTAAAGCATTAGGTTCAAGGTTGATTGGGAAAAATTGACAGTTTCGGGTAGCTTGATGTACTGGCGTCTGTACAAACTACTCACTGTCTGTTTAAACTATTCTGGGTGAATTTTTATTTTATTTTATTTGTGATGGGTTTGCTCTTGACTCTAGTCTAGGTCAGAGGTGACAGAGACAAAGTCGACGATGGAGTGAGCTTACACAGAAGAAGCCTGTTCACTCTCACTTTGAAGAGATTAGGGTTGTATACGTTCGGAAACACAGACGCAGGTAGTGAGTTCCACTCTTTTGCTGTGCGCATTATAAAAGACATTTGGAAGCGCTTAGTGCGAATTGGTGGAATAGCAACCAGGTAGGGATGGTAACTGGCAGTGCGTCTAGATGTCCGATGGTAGAAGGGGGCTGGTGGAATGAGGTCGTGGAGTTCTCGGGCACGCTCTCCGAAGTACAATCTGTAGTAGACCGACAAGCAGGCAACCTTGCGGCGATGAGCCAAGCTATGAAGCTTGGCATCCACCAGTTTTACGTCGCCAATGAGCCTCTTAGCTCTGCGTTCCACCGGGTCAAGCGCGGCTAGTTGGTACTTAGCTGATCCATACCAAAGGTGACTGCAATACTCCATGCAGGATCGGACTTGCGCTTTGTAAAGGATTAAAAGCAGTCCAGGCGTAAAGTATCGCTTCACCCTATTTAGGATGCCCAGTTTCTTGGCCGTAGTTTGGGCCTTGTACTCGATGGTGGCGCCGAAGTTGAGACCAGATGTCAACTCCATGCCTAGGAGCTCAAGTTGATCAGTTACAGGAACAGATGTACCCCGAATAAAGAATGAATAGTACCATCGGCATCGGCTGCTTGACTTCTCAAAAATGCAACTATCAAGGAAAAAAATCTAAAACATTTTAACTTTCTATGAGTAACATAATTGTAATAGAATGTTTTTCATTGTTTCAGCTGATCAAAGATGGATTTGGAGTTTCGGAATTTGACATACACCGTGCAAAGTCGCTTACTAAAAGGTAAGTTGCTTCCTAATAACGAATCCTTAGAAAATGGTGGCATTTACCTAGGTAAATAGATTATTCTGATAAATCTTTCTAGATAAAAGCAAAAGGAGTATAGGTAGGTACTCCTTTTGTAGCAGGTGGCGTTCTGTAGTTTCTCCATTGGAATAAGGCGTGAATTTATGTGTGTTTGTATAAAGTCACGATGAACCAAAAAACCTTGAGTATGATTTACAAGCTGATTTTCGAATTCTCTATTCATGATATGATTAACACAACTTTTATAATATTACGGGACCAATTCTGAAATTGGGCCGATAGTAAAAGTCGCTCGTTAGTTTTTAGAAACAGACCTATAGTTTTTTAGATCTCACTGTATCAAGTACCGTTTTATCTGCTGTAAAAGTTCTTAAAGTAAGCGGATCTATGTAAAAAGAATGAAAGTACGAAATAACTGTGCCCACCATTGCTACTTGAAAGTCATTGTGATTATGTACAGTACAGTCGATAGATAATGGAGGTATCTTAGGCACCTGTCCCACCACCGGCGATTAACGAGAAGCGCGTAAATCATTCGAATAATGCAGCATTGAGTGAAATAAATTATGATTGTTCTGGTATTTGAATTTGTGTAGGGTAGGTACCACAACTAAAAAGTGAAAAATACGTTTATTTTCGGAAGTCGATACTACAAAAAACGATAATACAAAACCAAAGACACCGAATACCGAAATTAAAGTTATTTTTCACTTTGCCCTTTTTTGCTAATTAAAAACAATCCTTAGCCTACCTTATCCTTCTGTACATTATAAAAGGAACCTCTGTACAAAATTTCAGCTTTCTAGGTCCAAGGGTTTGGGCTAGGCTTGATTGATGAGTGTCAGTCAATCGGGACTTTTCTTTTTAATCGACTTCAAAAAGGAGGAGGTCCTCAATTCGTCTGTATGTTTTTTTTTTGTATGTTTGTTACGCGATTACTCAAAAACGGATAAACCGATTTCGAAAATTCTGTTTTTGTTTGAAAGGGTATACTTCCTACCTAGGTGGTCCCATATAAACATTATTAACTTTGCTTGGGTAGTTTTTGAGTTAGCTTCAATAATGCGTATTTTTCCCACTTAGTTTATGTGGATAATGTTTTAATTTACGCGGATGATGTTTTAATAACTTCCTATCATTGTTATCTACATAGCAGGTAGTGGTATTCGAATTTGTGTAGGGTAGGTACCACAACTAAAAAGTGAAAAATAAGTTTAATTTCGGAAGTCGGTGGTAAAAAACGATAATACAAAACTAAAGATACCGACTACCGAAATTAAAGTTATTTTTCACTTTGTAGTGTTTTGTTTTGGAAGTCAGTTTTATTTTTTGCTATTTTTTTATATTTAAGTATATAGATAGATGGGAACAAATCATTCAAAAGAGGCAATTTATTTACATAATGTTCAGACTGCACGTGCACGACAAAAACCAATGCACGATTGCACGTGGCTCATCGGGCTACTATTTTTTATTTGTACCTAAGAAATAAAATAATTAATTAACGAGAAGCGAGTAGAGCTAGCAACTAAAAACGAGCTGACGAGCAACAAGCACTGAGTGCACGACGGCGACAAGCGATTACTCACTGGTATGCGTATATACCAAGCGAGTCTCTCAGCGAGTATTCTGCCCGCCAAACGAGCGTTGCTGAGCGAGTACTCTCTTTGGTGTCGCTGCGACAAACGAGTAAGTACTCACCGGCGCGCGGCTGTGTAAACAGGCAGCGATCAAATAAGTATCTCTTTTAATTACGCGGGAATTGTAATATTTTGTACGTTTCTTGAGCGAGAACATCGTTGTTAGCTTGTAGCTTCCTTGTCGACGGTGGGACAGGTACCTAAGCATCATGTCTTTATAACGGTATGTACGTTTCAGAGTAAAAAAGCAGGTTAAGGCTGTACGTATATATTAAAGTCATGGACATTTTAATGGTGTTTTTACTAACAACACAGAAAAACCGAGATGGATATGTAAATTCTTTAGGGTATCGAGGATGACTGGATCTGCCATTACAAGGTCTCCTCAGATGGTTTCCAGTTTCATCGTACCCTCGCTTCAGGTGCAAAGTCGCAGACCACCTATCACCCCCAGGGCCTTAAAACGGGTCCTGATGGTAGAATGGGAGAATATTCCCCAACATCGCTTCCGAAACCTCGTCTTCAGTATCCTAAACCGGCTTGAAGCTGTAATCAGGTACGAAGGGCATCGTACTACTCAGTACCTGGGTTGTGGAGGTCAGATAGGCAGTTGTTACATGTATTTTACATGTAACAACTGCCTATTGCTGCCAACTGCTGGTATTCACTGCATCTTTATCATTCATTTATTCCATTATTACCTTTTTGACAGCTGTCTTGTTTGACAGTTATCATTTGGAAAGACATTAAATTGTTTATCTGAAGTAAACCTTATCGTGTATTTAGTTAAAAAAAACAAATAAGTGATAAAGACAAAAGTTTATGTAGGCAAGGTTATTTACCTTAACAGAGAGTCATATGAAAGCGACATCAACAAAACGCTTGATACAGTTGTACATTGGCTTAATAATAACAACCTGGTCATAAATGTACAAAAACAAAAATTATACACTTCTACCAGAGAATTAATTCTGAAGACATGAACATAAACTACAACGGACAGAGTAAATATGGCGAAATTTTTGAGAATTTTAATTGGCAGCCAACTAACTTGGAAAGCTCACGCATAAGAAATTTGCAAAAAAATAAGCTCTTCCGCTTATGCTTTACACAATATGTCAAAAAAAAAAATTAACTGTAAATCTAGTGGCTTATCATGGTCTGGTTCGGTAGGGCATAATAATAGGTTGGGGAAAAAGTTTCTTCGCATTTTTTAAGAAAATTCAAAACATTTTTTAATATAGTTTATTTACATTTAACTAAAGTATGTAGGTACCATTTTGTTCGATAACAAGTGGTTTTGGCAGTCCTCTCGTGATGTTACCCTGACACTGCCTAAAGAATTCTGAAGAGACCGAAACAGGTGGAAATCTGAAGGTGCAAGGTCAGGACTATACGGCGGATGCATTAATACCTCCCAGCCAAACTCTTAATTTTTGCTGAGTGGCTAAAGATGTGTGAGGTCTAGCGTTATCATGATGAAAAACCACACCCCTTCTGTTGATTAATTCCGGCCGCTTTCTCTCAACTTCTTGCTTTAATCTCATCAGTTGTTCGCAGTAGAGTTCAGAATCGATGCTCCTGCCTGGTGGTAACAGCTCATAATGAATAATGCCCTTCCAATCCCCCCACACACACAGCATCACCTTGTTGCGAGTTAACCCGGGTTTCGCCACAGTCTGTAAAGCCTGACCGGCCTTTGACCACGACCTTTTTCGCACGTTCTTTTCATACGTGATCCACTTTTCATCACCAGATATCAGCTTCTTCAAAAATGGTTCGGTTTCATTACGTCGTAATAAAGAATCACAAATGAGTACACGGTTCATTAGGTTTCTTTCAGTGAGCTCGTGAGGTACCCAAATGTCGAGCTTTTTTGTGTACCCAGTTTTTTTCAAATGCGCCAAAACTGTTTTGTGGTCAATTTCCAGTTCTTCAGCTACGTCGTAACTACTGATATGCCGATGTTGCTCCACTTTTTCAAAAATGGCATCCATTTTATCCGTAATAGGGCGACCAGAGCGACGTGCATCTTTGACATCAAAATTTCCGGATTGAAAACGCTTAAACCAAATTTGTGCTACTCTGACAGACACTACACTAGGTCCATAAACATCGCAAATTTTTTTCGCGGCTTGCGTTGCTTTTTTACCTTTTTTGTAGTAAAATTTTAAAATGTATCGAATTTCTTCATTAGATTCACTCATCTTGACGGTACGAAAAACAAATGAAAATCACACATTTTCCTAATTTGAATTTGGAATTATGTTCTTTAAAATTTAAACTTTCAATGATACCAAAACCAGCCAAAGAGATTTTATTTCAAGTTCATACATACTATAATGCGAAAAGACTTTTTCCCCAACCATTTTGGGGCAATTGCAGCGAAAGGGAAAGCATTTTTAAATGTCAAAAGCGTTGCCTTATATCCATGTTTGGTCTAAAAGTAACGGATAGTTGTGTCCCTGTCTTTAAAACGAATAAACTGTTAACATTTCCATATCTGTATATTTTAGAATTAGCTATATTTGTCAAAACAAATAAATTATTTATTTCCATCTTTAAATGACGTCAGGAAAAGAAATAACATCATGAGATCCCAGTATAAGACTCTACTGTACACAGGTGCATATAATACAGCACTGTTAATAAAGGGCGTGATTTGTATGGCACCTACTGTTTATAATAAAATACCCCATAGTATAAAAGGTAACGGTTGCTCCGTTACATTTAAAAGTACCTTACAAAATTACTTGTGGATAAATGTTATTATTCATTAACCGATTTTATAGCAGATAAGTTACCAAATTGAATTAATTCTCAATTTGTTTATTATAATTGTACTTGCTATTATGATTTTTTGACTGTTATTTGTACTTCTTTTTATAATTGTGACATGTTAATATGATATTTTATTACTATTATGACTGTGACATATTTATTCTACTTACATACAATTTAAATTTATATAAAGATTTTATTCTGTTAATAGTAATTATTTCAAAATTAATTAATTTAAAATTCAATTTTTCTAAAGATTTGCATGCCATGACGTTTGGCAAACATGTATTCTCTACTTTGTTTCTATTTTGTCATCCTACATATACTAATGCACCTATGTGTGTGTATGTATACACATGTTTTTGCGAATAAATTATTATTATTATTATACACGGATAAAATTATCATCTCTTTTATTTATTTTTTAAACTTATTTTATTATATTTTTAAATATTTTTATAAAAAACATAAATGTTCTATGTTATTGGGTTTGGTTTCCGCACTTAATCCTTCAAGTGGACCATTGTACGTGAGCCATGGCGGCCGTCGGTGTTTATTCCAACCAGCCCACCTCCCTCCAGAAGTTAGTCACGGCTTCTGGTCTGTTCAGAACATCTGTGAAAGATCTGGGTGCCCCGAAGGTTTCTATTCTAATCTGGGCAACGCCCGTGCACTCGAAGAGCACATGCGAAACAGTTTCCTCAGCCTCCATGCAAGCTCTGCACAGAGGGCTGTCCGTTATGCTCATTGTGTAAAAGTGTTTGTTCAGCGAGCAGTGTCCTGTGATGGTTCCCCTCATCAGGCGCAGGCCATTCCTGTCCAGGCGTAAAAGTCGCCTGGTTAGTTTGCCATCTAGACTTGGCATAGCCTTCCTGGACTGCCTGCACCCTGGTATCGAGGACCACCACTCCTCTGCTTGTGTTTGGGTGAACTCTTGCAGCCACCTGCGTAATTGGTGGAAAGGGATGGGTACGATTGGTTCGGGTCCACAGACTGACGCACTGGATGCCCTCCTAGCAAGCTCGTCCACTGCATCTTTACCCAAAGACCCACTGTGTCCTTTTATCCATTGCAGTGTCACTGTATTGCGGTTAGATACCGTTACTCGTTCTAACGCATTGTGACATTCTAGTAGTAATCTTGAAGTAATATATTTTTTTTCTAAGGTTTGGAGTACTATCCGTAACTCTCCTGGCCTATATGGCATATGCCGCTTGAATAATGCCCACACATTCTGCCTGGTAGACAGTGTTGAACATTCCCAGCGGGCTGGATATGTTTATGTTGAGGTCGTGCGAGAAAACTCCGGCACCGGTTCCGGAGTCGGTTTTTGACACGTCAGTGTAAACTCTCAGCTCTTTCGGGCCCGAGTAGTCATACTGTTCTTCCGTCAGTATTATGTTGTAATGCTTTTGAAAGTAATGTTGTTTCGGGGCACTGTCGCAGGCTGATGCCATCATTGGCTGTCTTTTGATCGCATCCTCCCTAATGCGTATGTGCTTAACCCTGGAGTCTTCAGGGTTTCGGTTATATTGAGCCTAAAGGCGGCCAGCAGTGATTGCTACACAGGCGAATCGCTGTAGTTTTTCGAGATCTTTCCGGGTTGTGCTCAGGTCTGTCCTGGGCCATCAGACTAGTGAGCCATAAGTGATGATCGGTCTGATAACTGTGGTGTATAGCCAGTAAGTGACCTTAGGGTTAATCCCCCAGTTCCTGCCAAGCAGTCTCTTACACTGCCACAGGGCTATACTGGCTTTTGTGGTGATGTAATTAGTATGACTTGCCCAGTTCAACTGTTTGTCCAAAAATATGCCCAGGTATTTGGTTTCAGTCGATAGGCTTAGGGTAGTTCCAAAGAATCGTGGTAGTTGTAGGGTTGTCAGCTTCCTCTTTTTTGTAAAAAGAAAAAGGATCAGCTCGGTTTTGGTAGGGTTCACGGATAGTTGATGTTTATTGCACCAGTCCTCTACTATCTTCAAGGCCTGACGCATGAGATTACATAGAGTGTTTTCGTGAGTGCCATTTATTATTATGGCTATGTCATCAGCATAGCCAACAGTAAAATATCCTTTGTCATTAAGTGTATTAATAAGGCTGTCTACGACCAGGTCTCATAGCATCGGAGAAAGGTCGCCCCCTTGCGGGCAGCCCCTTGCTACAATGGCCCTTGTAGTGTCGTTCACTGTCACTTGTACAGCTCTCAGTTTGAGCATGTTTGTGATCCACCCACTCAGGGTTGAGTCTATGCCGTGTTTGTCTAGGGCCATGCCAATACTGTTGAACATGGTTTTGTCGAAGACGCCCTCAATGTCAATGAAGGCGGCCAGTGCTGAGCATTTGTGGGCCACTGCGCACTCAATCTTGGAAACCACAGTGTTTAGTGCAGATTCCGTTGATCTGCCAGTGGAGTACGCATGCTGTTGTTTGTGTAAAAAAAAACAAAACATTTAAAACATTTTTTGGCGTTGAAGTCCCCCAGAAAAATGAGCTTCGCTGTTGGGTACCGTTGCTGGGCTACGTCAGACGACTCCATGAGGAAATTAAAGAGCGCTGTTGTCTCCTGGTCGCGGTGACCAGGAGACAACAGCGTGTGCGATCGGTAAACACCGATGTAGATAGATTTCTCCACGCCAGTATCCACAAGTAACCATATGGCAGAAAAACCCGATTTCTCAAAGCAACGGAGACGACGACAACAAACGTACACACAGACCCCAGCTTGCTTCTTGAACTTGTGTTCAAGAGAGTAGCCCGGGTAGTTAAGGTACGCCACGTCCGACGGGGTTGTTATCTTCGTCTCCGTTCGGAAAAACAGGTGCGGCTTCTCGGTCTCAAGGTGGTGATTCTTCTTTTCGTTCGTCTTGAGCTTATGTAATTGTATAGTGAACTAAAAATGGAAAAATAAATTTACTTTAAAAAAGTAAAAACCGACTTCAAAAACTTAAAACGAATAAAATAACGGCTTCTGAAGTCGGTGTCTACAATTTTTCAATGTCAATGCACCTTAGCTTGCTTATAGTACTCGTGTGTCTGTACAAGTGTACACACGAGTGATCTTATAATGATTCTGTTTTTCCTTTTGAGGTACGGAACCCTAAAAACATTTCGACTTCAAACAAACACTACAAACTAAAGGAAAACTAAAGGAAAAATAACTTTAATTTCGGAAGTCGGAGTGTTCGGCTTTTATTTTTGTTTTTTGCTATGTAAAAGTTATTCTTTCTAAAAAAAAACTCGGTAAATACATAACGTTCTCCTTTTTTGTAGTCGGTTAAATATAGATCTTTGTCATTCTGCTAAAGTTGCTTCGCGTGTTTGCTCCACTAACCTAATTGAGTATTTAGGAAAATATTGTTATAATTTCCAAGGAATTGTTATCAAACGCACGTAGTTATTTGCCAGTGCACCAGCTGATATTAAAATTTGTCACACTGACCTTATTGCATCGTGTTTTGATAACCCATTAAGTGAACCCAGCCCAGATTCCTAATTAGTATGTACTTATGAACTTATAAGATAAAATATCGAAAATTCAGGTAATATTTGTTTGGAAAAAAGTTTAGTAATAATACTTGGAATTCGTTTTAGTAAAAAAGTAAAAATGCGACTTTGACCTTCAATATCTCCAGAACCAGTGGATTCAAAGGTGAAAAAAAAACGATCCAAATAATGGGTAGGTTAAATAGTGGGTGGCTTTCAGCTTCGGAAAATGTCTTTTTACACCCGCTATTTTTGTTATTTTATCCTAATTTAGATTTCCAGAAATGTCGATGGAGTTTTGGCGTTTAAAACGAAAAAAATAAATTGTAACCGAATTTAAATGCAAATTTTATTGAGGTAAGTACACGCGTCAGTGGTATTGAAATTCTAATTCCCTTCATAAACTATGTAAGAATTGTGTAACAGAACGGCAATAATCGGTCACTGTTTATTAAATAATTGGTATCTATCTACTATTTCTATATTCTCGCATAAAAATAATAACAGCTAGCAGAAAAAAAAAACACAAAAAATGTTCAAGAGGTCATTTTGAGTACTGGTTTTTAAAGTAGTGTACAAAAATCTTTTAATAGCTAGGTAGTAGAAAAATAAACACAAAAAGAAAGTTGGAGAGGTCATTTCCAGTACTGGTTATAAAGGTTACTAAGAAAAAATTCACCAAAAAGAGTTCAAGACGTCATTTCTGATACTGGTTTTTAAAATAAAACAAGGCAAAATCGGTTGAATGGACTGTAACAAAGGTTTTTAGTTGCTAGCTCTACTCTGTCTGTCTGTCCGTCTGTCATAGCCAATTTGCTCCGAATCTAATGGACCGATTAAGTTAAAATTTGGTACACGTATGTATTTCTGTGACCCAAACACGGAAGAGTAATGTAAATTAATGAATTTTGAACATGGGGGTCAATTTTGGCGGGCAAATGAGAAAATAAAAAAGAGAGTTTTACAAACTGAACCGTGCGATATATCAAATGAAAGGGCTTACTGTGAGGGTTTCAAACATTTTTTTTTTATAATTTTAAAATAAAGTTAAGAAAATACACGAAAATTGACCATTCCCCTCTTTATCTCCGAAACTCCTGAGCTTAAAATTTTGAAAAAAATACAGAAAATACTTCTATAATTCAATAGTTTACAGGAAAGGTTAAAATGAGGCTTAAAATAACATGGTAAATCTCTCAATATGTTGCGTACAAACTTACATTTGCAGTTGGAATGTATTGGAGAACATGTTTTTCAACTACAATGTTAAGTTTGTTTTTGAGATAAATTCATCCCAACTACGGAACCCTTCATTGTGCGTGGACACGCACTTGACCGGTTTTTAGTTGCTAGCTACTCTGCTTCTCGCCGGCGGTGGGACAGGTGCCTAATATTGTAGGTTTTAGGGCCAATTTCACCAGACTGTTCATAATCGGACATTAGTAAAACAGCCATTGCAATAAACATCGATGTTCATGGTATTTATGTTCCACCAGAAATAAGATAATTAATCATGGGTTAGCGCATGTGAAACTATGTCTTGATATCGTAGGTACATGTTTACAACATAAAGTCATAGATACCACGGAAATTTTTTAACAACTAATGTAAGGTTAATGAAACAAAAAACGTACTTATCTAATTATGAATTTTATACTTTGTATGTATGTCTCATTAATTTTATTTGTTGATTTTTTATCATTTTATTGAAAACTAATAATGAAGGTACGTAATACATCTATGTAGGTATGCGGTCATGCATTTTCCTTATAATTAAATCATTTGTAGCCAAGATTTAAATCGTTAGATTCGCCCTACCGATACCGCGTCAAAAGATAGTCGCGTTTCTGATTCGTATTGACACCTCTGATACAATGACGCAGTGACTTCACTTGATTGTCATAGAAACGCTATTTAATAATGTGTGTCTCACACAGAGAAGAGACACAGAAAAGTGTCCATACTGAGAAGAGTGAGCTCACATTGTGTAAGCTGTATCTTCTCAGTATGGACACTTCCACGTGACTACCTACTTGTACGGTGAGGGCGAATCTAGCGATTTAAATCATTGATTTTAGCTACAGTCAACTCTCGATAATTTGAAACTCAAGGGACCACAGAAAAATTTCAAATTACCAAGAGTTCAAAATAACAGGCGCTTTAGTAACTTGGAGAAAAAAATCAAGAAAACAAGCTGACTCAATTTAACGTTCAAAGGTAGACTGGATTGCGAACTGTATGTAACTCACTTCATAAGTATCTAAACGATCGACAGGTCCGTCCATGTATATAAACAATTATAGGTGCACGATAAACGCTTCAAATTATAGAGAATAGGTAAGCCCGGACTTCAAATTATTGCATGTTGACGGGCAAGATACTATTCCGTCAACTTCAAATTACCGAGGGGACCAATGTACATTGATTTTATTCAATTTATCGAGTATTTTTTAAGGGGCCAGAAATAAATTTCAAACTATCGAGAGATTCAAATTATCGAGAGTCGACTGTAGATGATTCGATCATTTGGAAGATTGAACTGGCATCATAAAACGATTAAAACTTTTCGATCATTCAAAATAACTGAACCCTCTTAAAAAGTTTTTGCATTGAAGTAAATAAATTTATAAAACATTTTATAAGTATACTATTATTTTAGGAATCTAACCGCATCCGCGTTTGGATTATTTGGATTCCACATTCAAGTTCTGATGAAGCTTGTTAATTTAATTTGTTATTTTATTTTGGATGGAAGTTTATCTGCAGTTGACTACAGCTTTGTTATTTTGTAACTTCCTTACTATTGAACTCTGTTGTAGGATTGTGGTCGAGTGCTGAATGTCAGCATATTTTTAAAACCAAAACCAAGTCGCACTTGATTTTGACTTAGTAACTTGCATAATACAACAACAACATAATTGTAAGCTAATATTGTTGCTAATATATACTAACAAGATATGGATTTTAATGATCTGAAATAAATTATTCTATTCTATTCTATTCTATAATACCTAATTACTATGCGTTCAAGAATCATGTAAAAAATAAAGTTAATCCAGTCAATATGTCATGTAAACCCTGTATTAGTTGATTAAATTTAATATAATCTTCTGTGATTAATAAATAAATAAATAAATAAATACATAAATAATAAAAGAGTTATAATAGAAAAAAATAGAAGTTTCTGGTGTGATATTAAAATTGATTGCAGATTGAATCATGATTTGGAATCAATCGAATATATAGGTAGGTATTTATACCTGATCCTAAAACAAAAAAGTAGCTAATGGTTGGCTATGCAGATTGGCCGGAATAGTAAAAAGAAAAATGAAGATTAATCTTTTGTATAAATTCATTTTTCCAATGTCATTCTAGATCTATAGGTACATCAATCACTACATATTATAAAAGTAAGTCCCCCACCGCGTCTGTCTGTATGTTCGCGATGATCTCAAAAACTCCTGAACGGATTTTAATGCGATTTTCATCAATAGATAGAGTGATTCAAGGGGAAGGTATGGGTATAGTTTTCCGACATCCACGCGGGCGAAGTCACGGGCAAAAGCTAGTATTATTATAAATAAAGTCTCTTTTCGTGACTGTCTGTGTGACCGCGATTTTCTTCTAAACTCCGCAACAGATTCTGATGCGGTTTTCACTTTCATTTAGAGAATTTACTCCGGAAGGTGTATGTGTATACCTAATACGTTAATATTAAACTTACATATAATAAAGAAATCTGGATGTTTTGTTAAGAAGTAAACACCGTCAGGTCGCTAGTATAAGAATTATTGTGTCTGTTTGTGTGACCGCGTTGTTCCTCTAAATTACGCAACGGATTCTGATGCGGTTTTCACCATCATTTTGAGAATCTATGGCGGAAGGTTTATGTGTATAATACAAATATTAAACTTACGTATAATAATTAAATCTCGATGTTTTGTCAAGACGTAAAACCAGCGCTAAGCAGGGGCGGGTTGCAAGTGTTATAGTTATTTATGCAACTGTTGTATAATAAGGGGTATTAAAACACGAATGTGGGTTTATCACAAGAGGCGAAGCCGAGTGTGATAATAAAATAAACATGTACAGTTGCATACAAGATGATATGAATCCTCTAGAAAAGTTTCTGAAACCATAGGTGTTGTACAGTGTTGTAAGAAGTCTATGTAAATTCATGGTAAGTTTAATTGCTGAGTATCTAATACAAACAAACTATGTATACACTTTTCTGGTAATAACTGGTTAGAAATATCTGGTGGTGTGTTATCAAAGCTTGTATCACTCATTTTTGTAAACAACAAAGTAATACATTTTTGCAATACTAATATCAAACAAAAATGGCGGAATCCGACGTGAGTTCAAATAACCTATAAGTTTTTTTTATTCCCGCACTATGACAGAGAAAGGCGCGTAAATGACAATGTTCTTTTTTGAAATTCATAAAGGTACCACGAGTTGAGTAGTGAGAATGTAGCTGTTTGATGAGTAAGGAAGGGATCGAAAAGCAAAGGAGTTGCATAATGAAATTCAGTACAACATTATAACACCCGTTTGGATGATATTATGGTTACTATCACACTGGTGGTTTTAATGTTTCAAATGTGTAACTGGTTCAGAAACTTTTATCTATTATTTTCAGAGAATTTTATACAGATGTTTTGTTATGATAATATGACACAATAGTCGAAATTACAGAATTATCTACTTATTAACAGATCAGAGATAGTTCACACATGTTAATTGAAACGATTGTCCAAATGTGACTATCGATTAAGTAGGTATGTACTTATACAGAGTTATTGGTAAAACACCAGCAACCTCTTAAGGGGTCATTGTACTCATCATTATGAACAACTTTTACTATGGAACCAAATCGAAATCGCAAAAAAATCAGCTGTTCAGTACATTTTGACGAATTATGCGAACGTAAATGTACTGACCAGCTGATTTTTTTTTCGCGATTTTAGGTTTGGTCCCATAGTAAAAGATGATCATAATGATGAGTGCAGTGACCCCTTAAGAGGTTGTTGGTATTTTCCCAATAACCCTGTATATTTTCAGGGTAACCCAATCTAATATTTGGTGTCAGGGCACTATTTTGACTGTGTAAACAGAAGTGAGTACGATTATTATCGAAAAGCTTCAGGTTTTGTTCGTTCTGCTTCAATTTCATACGGGATCTTTCACTCAAACTGAAACGTCTGAGCACAAAGTGAATTAAAAGGGAAAACGCATTCATTAGTGAACTGCTCCAAAGACGTTGAATTTCGGCACACAGCATCTTTTAATCACTATCGAATGATGAAAAAATGGAATAAATGTAATTTTGTCGGAGTCGTGTGGACTTGGAATAAAACAAAAATGAAAATTCACTCGACTGAAGCGCTCTGATATCAGTTGAACACTATTTTCACTGCATACCTACTTGTACCTTTATGTACTGTGTTGAGTTTGATAGTGAAAGTCAGATTAGCACTGTTTACGCTGTTGTCAATATTATCCTCATGTGGGCTTGTTCCAATTTATTCGGGGCGACGCGACGCAGCAAATCTTATTCTTCCAAACATAAAAATGTAATTATCAAAATTTTGTTTTATTATGCATTTCATAGAGCCTAGTAATTATTGTATTGACCAATTGGGTTTTTCACCATCACGACACGAGAGACTGGACACACGTGTGTCCAGTTGGTGAAACTCAAAATTAGTATCACTTATTATTTTGTCACCTGGACACGTCAAGATTTTTACGCGTGTCCACATATTGAAACTTAAATTAAATCATTTTTATGTTTTCGCCAACTGGACACACTCAGTTTTTTTTTTGTAAAAAAAAGGGGACAGTCAGGTTAATAATTGCTTCGGTCATTAAATTAATGAATGAGGCGATTTCATGAAATAGCTGCCTCAATTTTTTTCTTGAAAATACTTATAAGCTTCTATTTAAGAGAAATGTTGAAATAAAACAAATATTAGGTCCTTACCTATGAAATTTCCGATTTACATAGATAAACACCAAATTTTATTTTAAAAGAAATATTGTCGATACATTTATGCCATTTTAAAGATAGTTCGTTGATGCCTCTGATACTGATATCCTGGGAACGGGAATCGTTAAATTCTTTCAAGGCGTTTTTCGACCACCTCGTGGGATTTGAAACTTTTCCCAGGGCCTTATTGTTAGGATCAAAATATTCAGAACGGAAGCGATCAAACCAAAAACGCACCGTGCGTTCACATGCGGTACCTTGTCTCCATACACGTCGTTATTATTGCGTCCTGTCTGTGTTGCGTTGGTGCCACAACGGAACTCATGGTTACAGAAACATCGATACCAAAGAAAAATCGAACGTTGGGAAAACAAATGAACAACTGATTTAGTTTTAAATGTCATGTTAAATTACAAAATTAAATTGAATTTGGAATTCTAAATAGGATGAAAGATATTGATGTTCACACAAGCCGATATCAAAATTCTAATTAAAAAAAATAACGATTAATGATTATTTACCTGACTGTACCCTCTTTTTTGCAACAAATCTTGGTATGTCTAGTTGGCGAAACCATAAGTACTCTTTCAGAGTGAAGGCGGGCGCGGGTGCTAGCGCGGGCGCGTGTAATTCAAAATGTATGCAGACGCCATTTGCTTTCACAGTGCTCCTGCGAGCCGCGCGTCTTCAAAGGCGGGCGCGGGAGTTTCTAATGGCTCAGTCCGCCCGTATCGTTCACAGTGATATAGTGTCTGTTAGGTGACTACGCTTGTAGTTCTAAACCATTTTGATTCACCCGCCGAAGCGTCGTCTGTGAATACGCAGACGCCAAGACCCGAGCGCCCGCGTCAGCCCCGCACCCGCTAGTGCAGTCTGATTGACCACTAAAAGTGATTTAATTTAAGTTTCACTACGTGGACACGCGTAAAAATCTTGGTGGGTCCAGATAACGAAATAATAAGTGATACTGAATTTCACCAACTGGACATACGTGTGTCCAGTCTCTCGTGTCGAGTTGGTGAAAACCCCGACCAATTACGCCCATCTCGAAGCCATTTTGGAAAGGACCCCGAAGAAAATGTTAAAAAGCCGGTTGGCCAATTTGGCTGATATATAAAGTTATTAAACCTTAAAATATGATTTGAGACTTGTTGTGATTGATGTGAATGCTTTTTGTATAAATAAAATTCAACTTTCTGACTACAACATAAGAATGTCGGCGAACGGCTATTTCCTAACATTTTGTGCGGCAAATAGAATAGACTAGTAAAGAGAAAATAGACCACTAGTAAAGAAAATATTTTTTTTTAAACCAACTTGAAAAACTATAAATAAACATCAGAAATAATGCGGTCTGTGCTATCTGCCACCATATTTACTATATCGGTCGTCATAAACCGACGTTTCTAAACAAAGACGTCCTTTTCCTCGTATTCCTTATCACTCGAGTTACTTACTTAAACCAACTTACTCATCTCAAACAACACTAATTACAGTACTTTTGTAAAAACCTACATGATTAATTTTTCGCATAGCTTGTGCCGTTAGTTAAAATTATCTTCGCAGCGAGCGCGAAAATTTGAGCACCTCGGACAGATTAGGTTTTTTTATTTTACTATGCCTACAGTAATATGAGTTACTTTGTCGACTTATGCAAGAAAGTTTTAGTAAGATGCAATAGCAAGCGACGAGAGCTCGAAGATTTTTAACGACCCGCCTCGGAGTGATTACTTTTCTTATGATACTTTAATAACATAAAAATAGGTGTTGCTTTGTACATTTATGAAGAAAAGCTGAAGAAATAAGAGAAATTGTGATGCAGGCGCAATCGGAGCAAGCTCCAAAAGGTTTCTTCTCTTCTAGGTCAGATTTATTTTTCTAGGTACAATGAAATATGAGCGCCGAGCCTATCTATAATAGCATTTGCTATCCAACCAGTCCGCCTGCCGTCAGGCAGACAAGCTGCCTAGTCGGTTAGCTTTGGGGCCCCTAGGCTGGTTGGCCCATAGGCCGGGGCTTTGTAGGCCTAGGCGTAAATCCAGGGTTAGGCAAAGCGTTATTACATTGATCTCGCAGCAGCAAGCAGAATGTAAAAAGCAATCAATCTGCCTAGCCTTTTCCCAACTATGTTGGGGTCGGCTTCCAATCTAACCGGATGCAGCTGAATACCAGTATTTTATATGGATCTATCTGATCTCCACAACCCAGTTACTGGGAAATACGTTACCCTTGGTACGACTGGTTGTCAGACTTTCGGGATTCTGACGACTCGTAACGACTGTCAAAGATCCACGAATTACAGCTGGGACCAACGGCTTAACGTGCTTTCCGAGTCACGGAGAAGTCTCGGTATATAAAGATGGTCACCCATCTACGGATCAACCCCGACAAGCGTAGCTTAACCTAATGAATTGACCCATGCGGCTGTTATTACTTAGGCATGAGCTCCAGCAAGCAGAATGTAAATGTATCAATTAATATATTATCTTTGTAAATACGATATCTTAGCAGATTCCTAGGGGCAGCGGGTCAAGTGCGTATCAGTGTAAGTGGGACACTGACCGAGTGGTTACATCATTCCTGTGATGGGCAGTTCCATTAAACGATATCGTTTGACAAGCCCTTCGCGGGAATCTGGAGTAACAAAGCGAGTACAACGGTACAGTTCGACGTAAAGTTACGTAGTAATTTGTTTTTTTGGTAATATCTGCAATAATTGTAGATTATTTACTTCTTTATGCTTGTCACGCTGAGGTGAAACCGCGCGGGATTCGCGGGACAAGATTGCGCGCGTCGCTTGTTTTAAATTTTATGGAAGTCACGTGACTACTCGCGCCAGTTTAAACACCGCCACGTGTCATAACACGTGGCCATATTAAATCTGTATCGCTACTTCGGCGCCGTCACCTCGTTCTCGTTGACATGGCTGTGGAGTTGTGGACAAAAGGCCTTATTTGACACAATCGGCACGAGCGAATTACCTGTCGCATCCCACGCGGGATTCTCCTCAGTTTGCCAAGCGCTTTAGGTACTTATCACACGGTAATTATTCCAGTACAAAAAGTAAAAGTCGTTTTTTCATATAATAATTCGTTATTTTTGTTGGTTTGCATCGCTCTTCAAAATTCTCGGGTTGCTAAGGTCCCGGAACTTTGGAAGGCGTACGTGGGGCCGAAGCCAACTCGCAGAGGCCCGTTAGACGTTTTTCACTAAGTGAGGCACCAACCGACGATTATCCCTGTTCGCACTATGCAAGTACACCCAAGGGCAACCTCGGTTGGTAGAACTATTGCAGGATATGGAAACAAAGATATTGGATTATGGGTTTGGGTAGAAGAAGTGAACTGGTTATCTAGAACTAAGTATGGAAAGACTATGGCCCCTGCCTGACCAATGTTTTGCATAATACACACAGCTCAGATAAAATGGCGGGAGCTGACTTGCACACTCAATAATAGGCCCCCGAAAACGCTCGCTAGCATATTATAGTGTCGTAGCGGCAAGAGGGCAACATTGCATCGTGTATTAGTTATTTTATTCTGTTAAACAACTTTGAGTCTTAACACAATACATTTCATATGCAAAAAAATGTAGACATACGAGTATAGGTATGCTTTACTACCCGTGCGAAGCCGGGGCGGGTCGCTAGTTATGTATAAAAACAGGGTCTTCTGGCTAAGTAATAACCGCCGCACGGGTCGATCGATCAGGCTCAGCTACGCTTGATGCGGTTGGTCTGTGGATGGGTAACCATCTTTACATACCGAGACACCTCCGTGCCTCGGAAAGCACTTAAGCCGTTGGTCCTGGCTGTCATTCGTGGCTACGGGTCATCAGAATCCCGAAAGTCTGACAACCAGTCTTACCAAGGGGTATCGTATTTCCCAGTAACTGGGCTGTGGAGGTCAGATAGGCAGTCAGTCCATGTAAAATACTGGTATTCAGCTGCATCTGGTTAGACTGGAAGCCGAGCTCAATAGAGTTGGGAAAAGGCTAGACAGACGATGAGTATGATGAAACTTCACATAATTTATACCTAGTAGGTAGATTTGATTTTTGACTACTAAGCCTCAGACGAATAAAAAAGGTAGATGGCGCACAGCAACCAGAAACTAAAACCATTTTTTTAAATATGTGTGAGTCAACGTAGTGTTTCCACTTATTAAAAAAGAAGTCCCTGATAATTACTTAAGGGGGGTAAATACTATCAACTAATATTAAAAGTAAATATGTCTGTTTATTTTATTAAATTTAATTTTCTCAACATTTTTCAACGTCTATAATAAATTCAAAAAGAAATGATGGGCGTAAGTGCGGTCTGTAGATGCATCATTCTATAAATCGTCTTCTTGATAGATCGTCCAGTAGGCGTGTGGGCAGCGAGAAAAAATACAACAAGGCATATAATATCTACTAGCTTTTGCCCGCGGCTTCACCCGCGTAGATGTCGGAAAATATCCCACGAGAACGTACTACCGGGATTAAAATTACTCTATGCGTTAATCCAGGTAAACAATGTCATCACGCACTGCTAAATATAGTATCCGAGGAGCGGTGCGCGGATGATACATGATTGCTGGAGGGTAAAAATCCTAAATCTTAAAAATAGTAACGGAATAGCTATAATAACGGAACGGAAAATTACCAACTTGCATGCCAATTCCGGAGATCCCACGCGAGATAGGCTTATAACGTATAGCCCATGGTAGAAGCACTCTTTTCTTAAGTCAATGATGATCATTGAAAATGTGTGTCCCTGGGACTTATTATTTGTTAGTGAAAATGATAGTTTAACTGGGAACTGAAGCCTCTTAAATGATATAGGCAAATCCGTCGGTATCATTGAATTACGTGGAATGTGTGCGAGCTGTCCGGCTGCGGGCCCGGTGATGATGGTGGCTACAATGAAGTTGTCTCGAAGTACTTTGATTAAAACTCTTGTGCCATTACACAGGCTTGGAGGGTTAAAAATTCTTAATATCATACGAGGTTTCTAACTTTCTATTTGCCTATCTTGCTTTTGCCAGCGCCTTCGCCCGCGTGGAAGTTGGAAATTAACCCACGGAAATGTACTACCGGGATAAAAAGTATTCTATGTGTAATCCATGTTATAAACTATCTTTGTGTCAAATGTCATCTAAATCCTATTAGAAGCATAATACTAATGATTCAACACTGCTGACAATTTGTCAGATGTTTAGTTAAAGAAAAACGATGTATTATTATGGATGAAAAAGAAATAAAAAAATAATAGTTAATTCATGGAAGCAACTCAAAAAGTACTAGACTTTTTGTTAGCTTTACTGCTCAGAAATTGTGCGCAACTTGTCGTGTCTTGAATTGATATACCTACTATCTTGAATTCATGCAATCCTAGTACTTTTTGTAAGGTTACACAGGCATTTCTTTTAGCGACGCGATTTTTTCCACACAAACTTTCATCCCCTATTTCACCCCCTTAAAGTTCTTAAAAAAATCGAATTTAAAAAATCCCTTCTTAGCGCACGCCTACGTCATAACAACTTTACTATCTGTGTGCCAAATTTCAGCCCAATCCGTTCAGTAGTTTGAGCTGTGTGTTGATAGATCAGTCAGTCTGTCAGTCAGTCAATCAGTCAGTCAGTCACGCTTTCCTTTTATATACAGTATGTTAACCAACAGAGGGCGTTCCCGTTAACCCGCAATAGTATAGCATCCATACATGCTAAAAAAAATATTACCATTCGAAAACAAAATGGTTTTTATTTTTTTGAATATTAAAATATTCACTAAAAATGCTAAAAATATTCAAAAAAATATAAAAATATTCACTAAAAATAAAAACTAAATTGCGATGTTTCCGTCCTTCAAGTACGCGTGTACAGAGTGTTTCTTTTACGTATCAATTTAACATTTTTAGTGAATATTTTAATATTAAAAAAAATAAAAACCATTTTATTTTCGAATGGTAATATTTTTTTTAGCATGTATGGATGCTATACTATTGCGGGTTAACGGGAACGCCCTCTGTTGGTTAACATACTGTATATATAGATGTAGCATATTTATTATAAAAAAATATATATACGCGACGAATTGAGAACCTCCTCCTTTATTGAAGTCGGTTAAAAATACTTTATACAAAAATTAAATGCTAGAGGAATGAATGAGTTGGAATACAAAAAAATACCTTTCCATAGAAATCAAAATTAAAAAAAAAATGTACTTAAGAATTTAAGGGGGAAGCTCCATGTAGTCCGCGAAATTCAGATATTCTTACGTTTTTTTGCAATTTGCAAGTCAGTATTAGGTTGTATGTTGAGTAATATATATATTTATATAAATATAATAATTAGAATCAGTAATACAACTCCTTAAGTTAGTATAATCCTAAATGTCAAGATTTCATGATATAGTCATTCGTTAGGATTTTACGAACTTAGAGAATTGTATTGATGATTTTAATGATTATTATTCTAAAAATATAAATTTGTTACGGTAGCGCATCATATTTAAATTAAAATACAACCTGATACTAACCTGCAAATTGCAAAAAACGTAAGAAAATTTGAGATTCGCTGGCTACCTGGAGATTTCGCCTTAAACAAAAAGACAAGCGAGTTAAATAATAAATATATATTTACTTTGACTTCAATTTGATATAACATACGAAAACAATAATTAAGTCCACTTTACATATTTCTCCATGACTTTACCTACATTTTACTTATCCACATTTTGGGCAATTCGAAATAAGGGAACAACTGGCAACACTCTTCCGTCACGTCACCTCGGGACATTGACATTGTGTGTGAATAACCTCAAATTAAGTTGTGATAACATAAAAAAAAAAATAGTTTTGTACGTAATTACATGTGAAACGATATTCCTTAACACTTTTTGTTCAGTCTAGTGTTGTTTTTGCAACATTTAACTACACAGAATGGCATTTTGTAGGCAAACTTACTGCACAACGTTCCGGGAGGTACTGACAAAAATGAGCGTAGTTAGATGCATGTGTGCGTGAGCGCGTGTATTTACTTAAAGGAGCTGAGTTTTGTGACTTCACCAATAACTAAGGCTGCGCTTTATCTACCTTTTTTTATTCATCTGAGTACTAAGTAAACAGTAATTGAACACAGCATTGTAAATTATGCATTTAATGATCAATGCATTTAATTGTTTAACGTTTCTTTATAGCTGGAATACAATAAGGTTGTAAACTAAAGGTTTATTGCTTAAATTATTTATTTACTAGCAGCGCCCCGCGGTTTCACCCACGTAAGTCTTGAATCCGTAAGAATATGGGGATAAAACTATCCTATGTGTTAATCCAGGCTATTTGTGTGTTAAATGTCATCAAAATCCGTTCTTACTAGTTTTTGCGTGAAAGAGTGACAAACATCCATCCATCCTTTTGACATCTCGTAGTTGGCCTAGAGAGGCGGTGACAACTTAACCGGTCAATCCTGTGGCTGCCTTAAGCGAACTAAAGCCTCCAGCCAGGGCATAAAACTTACAAGACTAAGCGACTACACGCTAAGGGCTCCCCCTGTGGGGAACGAACCTCGGCTTAGGGCGTCGCTGGGGGGAGGACATCAAGATGGGACAGACTGGATCAAATCAGGGTAATTTAAAGCTACTGGCTCAGCTACGCTACCAGCTGGCACTTCATTACCGAGCAAGGGACGGGGGGAGGACAATTACTTTGGGGTCGTGGGACCTCGGCGGCGAGGTCGGAATGTCGATTTGTTTTTGTTCCTACGGTCCCTACTGCTCTCCTGGAGAAGAGTTATGGGGTCATCGGGATCTGAGAGGACAAGTCTGGGGCGGCGGACCTTACTGATACGGGAGGGGCATAGCTAGCCGCCTCGATAACCAGAGGGTTGCGATGGTTAGTGGCTGAGTCAAAGAAACGCTTGGAGTTGCGTTTCAAGAACTGAGAGTTGGTGGGAATGTCAAGATCTAAATGGAGGATGTCATTCCGAACGAACCAAGGGGCTGCCGCTGCCTTTCGCAGGAAACTGTTTTGGAGGGCCTGCATCCTATGAATGAGGTGGGGTTTTGCGTGCGCAAAGACTGAACCCGCATAGGTCATGACGGGGCGAATGCACGCTGTATAAATGCGCGATATGCACCTAAGTGACAATTTGCTACGTACATTGAGAACGGAAACAAACTTTCGCATTTATAATATTAGTAGGATTTAAATGCACCATTCTGGTATGCCTTCTCTGATACTCGAGTAGCGGAACATCATGCAGTTTCGCGGTTTCGCGGCGGAGGTGTGTATTAACACCCTAAAAAAAAAACCAACACCCTAAAAATTCACCCTAAGTTCCACAAGTTTTCGTTTTGTTGAACTTTACTAACAGCTAGGTATATCAAGCAGTCATGCTACTATACAACTGTTATCGATGATACATACTTAATAATATTATAGGTAGGATTGCGTTCCCTCTTGGTATTTTAAAGTATCGAAGTCAAACAATAATTCTCTATGGCAATGATTCACCCATTGGGTGCCAGCTGTTTAAAGTGCAATGAATCCCTTACATCTTGAGAATCCATCGATTATTATTCATTTAGGGCCGGATTTTTGATCCGTAGTTAACCAATGGTTAAACATAGTAACTAATGGTTGAGTTTTGGCTTAATGTGAAAGGCTAAACATGAATGAGTTATGCCATTAGTTACTATTTTTTAATACAAATGAGCTAACATGAATAAGTTTATGTTAAATTCAACCATTAGTTACTATGTTTAACCATTGGTTGAGTTAGGGATCAAAAACCGACCCTTAGAATTTCCTAGTGTAAGTACGTTATGAAACGTAGGTATAGTTATACTTAAATTATCGATTAAAGTATCGTTTATTCTATACCTATATAATGACTTTAAGAGGGCTGTTTTGTTTTGTTACCTCTCTCGCTCACACGGGACGGGTGACTTTTTGAAAAATGTAATCAATTAGCGAACTAGTAAATAATATTAATTTAATAGGTAATGATTAAAAACACAAATGTCTATTGTGTTATATATAAGCTCAAAATGTATTATGATGTGTTTGTAATAAATGACACAATATAAATGTGTTTTTAATAATGTTAACTATTAAATTAATATAATTTACTAGTTCGCTAATTGATTACATTTTTCAAAAAAGCATCTTTTCAGAGAGGAGGTTTTTTTTGCGTGTAGAAGTGCTCATGCATACTGCACTACCACGGGGAGATAGTGCAGTTATGTGGGACTCTAACCCACTAAAACTCCACGGTGTCCTCCTCTGCCGCTTGTGACGGGAACACGGGCACGCGTTAGCACTCACCGCGAACCCGCCGCGGCTGTCCGTCACCGGACCCTCCTCTGGGGAGCATCCCCATCACCGGCGCACAAGAACACATTGCGCGGCGCGACCACCCCATGGAACAAACCAGCACATGGGCGCTAGACGACCCCGTGTCTAGGCACCCTTGGTCGCCCTGCGACCGGTCAGGTCAGTGGCCCGGCAGCTTACCACTTTTTGGCCGCAGAGGATAGGGAGAGCGGCCAACGAAATACCGACACTCCTCCTCGCCTGCGGCCCACCACGTTCGCCATTACATGGTGGCAATCCCGTCAAGGCCGCGGAATGTAGGGAGAGCGGCGCACCGCAATACGCCGACTCCTCTCCCGCCGCGGCCTCCAACCCTCAGCCGCAATGCCTCCCATATGACATGGCGGCTCGCCTCAGTTGCGATGTCGCCCAAGCGGCACCGCAACCTACCTGTTGGCCGCTACGTCATCGACTTCCTAGGAAAAGCCCTAACGAGCGGCCCCTCGTCGGGTTCCTCTTCGCTTCACCGTGGGTGACCAAGCCGCGGCTACTGAGCCCCCAGCCTCGACAATGCGGGAACCCCCCGGAGGGGACAGAGAGGCGGCCTGTGTCCCAACAGTAGTGGGAACCTAGGCTAATTATGAATAACTTTGCCTGCAACGCAACTCTAGATAAGTAGATAATTAACTAAAATTAGCTAGTAGCAAACACTGATGGAAACTATTATTTGCATTTTGCATTGATACTTCGCATAAAAAACTAATCAATAGGTAGATACGTCGTTCTTTCAGGAAATTAATTAAAGTTTATTGACTACATAAAATAAATCTTCAATTTAATAGTCCAGCCAGAACTCGTTATATTATGCTAGATCGTAGGTCAAATTCTGAATAAAATTAAAATAATTTTGGAAATCGAGCTAAACACAAAAAGCGTTTAGGATTACTAAAAATATTTAACGATTATGGAGTCATTATGTTTTATACGTAAAGCCTGATTTACACGGTGCGATTTAATTGTCTGCGGCATACCCTAAGTTGAAGCAACAATAAAAGTAAATGTAAATGAGGCTTTACTTTTCTACTCAATGTAGATTTGTATACCTGCCTGCCTGCCTGCCTAGCCTTTTCCCAACTATGTTGGGGTCCGCTTCCAGTCTAACCGGATGCAGCTGAATACCAGTATTTTACATAGAGCGACTGCCTATCTGACCTCCACAACCCAGTTATTGGGTAATACGATACCCTTGGTAAGACTGGTTGTCAGACTTTCGGGCTTCTGACGACCCGTGCTTTCCGAGGCACGGAGGAGTCTCGGTATGTAAAGATGGTCACCCTTTATTGTATACAATTATATTTATATTATTTTTCTTTTGTAGATTTGTATACCTACTACATTTTATTAATTAGGTAAACAAGTATTTGTGATTCCCTCGTTGGCCTAGTGGTCGCAAGCGCTACTGCTGAGCACGAGGACCTGGTTTCAATTCCCAGGTCGGGTAAAGTGCAATTGGATTTTTCCATCAGGAATTTGCCAGTAGCAGCCCGGAGTCTTGAGTAGTGCCCGGTTGACATAGAGCAACACGGGCCCCGGCGGACCCCGTGTGTGTTGATGGCAATAAGCTCGCCGCCTGTTACATGGGACTTTAACGTATCTAGCGAAATGTGGGTTTACTAGGTATAGGTACAGACGCCAGCACATCAAGCTACTACAATCTGTCAGATTTCTTTAATAGATTTTCGACTTTATTACCGAAGCATTAGGTTCAAGGTTGATTGGGAAAATCTGACAGTTTCGGGTAGGTTGACCTGCTGGCGTCTGTACACCTCGGCCTAACCCTTCGGTGAATACTGGCGGGAAGTTATGTTATGTTATATAGGGTGACTGGTAATTAGTGACCGATACTTAAACACATGATTGTACTCATGATAACAAACTACTTTTACTAAGGGAACTAATCTGAAAGCGCGAAAAAAAAAATCAGTTGTTCCCTACTTTTTGACGAATTATGCGAACATATAAAATATAATAAATGTAGGGAACAGCTGATTTTTTTTCGCGCTTGCAGGTTTTGTTCCATAGTAAATGTTGTTTGTTATCATGAGTATAATCATGTGTTTAATTATCGGTCACTAATTACCAGTCGCCCTATATATTTGTGATTTGCGGTGAATAAAGAGACATACTCATCAAACACTTCATCAATAAACTAATGCATGTAAATGCAGTGCAAACACTATTAGAAGTTGTGAATAATGCAACTCATTTCTGAATCACTTGGCGTCATTAGACTACCAGCATTAAAATCCACTTACTTATTCTATTTATTACATTGATGAGTAATATGTAGGTAATATAAGGATGTTTTCAATATTATGCTCAGATATTTAAACAACTTGTATTTCCTTATAGAATGGGTATTGAGGTCAAAGTTCGATGTTGAAGCCAGGGACTGGCTCGATAAGCATGTTATGCAGAATTTTGTATTTCAGTGAGAAACTCAAAGTGATGACAAATAGAGCAAAATGTACATACTATTTATACTTACGCTACGAACTGGATATTACAGAAGATTAAAAAGAAAACCCTAAAGGTTATAGTCTCTACATGTATATAGGGTGACCGATACTTAAACACATGATTGTACTCATGATAACAAACAACTTTTACTATGGGACCAAGCCTGAAATAGCGAAAAAAAAATTCTGCTGTCCCATACATTCATGGTCGCATAACTCGTCAAAATCTAGGGAACAGCTGATTTCTTTTTAGCGATTTCAGGTTGGGTCCCATAGTAAAAGTAGTTTGTTATCATGAGTACAATCATGTGTTTAAGTATCGGTCACTAATTACCAGTCACCCTATATACTGGGTGTCTGAGAAAGAGTGTCGCCAACTAGGGTATGGTATAGACCAGGGTTACTCAAAGTGGGGTACGCGAATCCTTAGGGGTTCGCCATTTGACAGTAGGGAGTTCGCGACAGGATTTACGTAATGGCGGCTGGATGGCTGGCAAGCGAGCCGAGTTGGAGTTGACCAAAATTCCTCCTAAAGTCGACTCAATTTGTGACAAGAAACAAGCCGCCCACCCATCACATTAATTTTCTTTTTGACACTGTATTTGATAACTTTTATGAATATAAAAAAACCGTAATTACTACTACCTACAGCTAGATATTCTTTACAGGGTGGGGGGAGGGGGTTTAGGGGGTTCGCTATCGTCTGGGAACTTTAACAAGGGTATGTGGGGCCATAAGTTTGAGGAACCCTGGTATAGACCATCAAACTGAAACACGTTTTCCTAAGGACCAACATCGTAATCGTGTAAAAAAATCAGGCGTCCCATACATTTGGTCAAGTAGGTATTGAAGTTTTGTATGGGACGACTGTTTTCCCCCCGCCGCGACAGACAGACGTCTGTCTGAACGTGATAAACTCAAAAACTACTGAACAGATTTTCATACGGTTACGGATACAGTTTTTACCAATAGACGCGGCGATGGAGAGATTCTTGGGAAGATTTAGGTATACAATTAATTAAGGTTTTGTGTAAATTCGATGAAATTTGACTATGATTTTTGAAAACGTCGGAAAATATCATGCAGACTGGGAGCTTTTTGCCACGTAAACCAACAGAAATATGAAAACAATGTATTATGGAATTAATACTTACATTGTTTACCTGGATTAACACATTGGGTACTTTTAATCCCGGTAGTAAAAGAAAGAAAGAAAAACAGTTTATTCACGTGAAAGTGACGCACACAAAATACCCATGAAAAGCGAAACACAAGATAATAAAATATAACAAACCACACAAAACAAAAACACAAAAACAAACATAAGTACAAACAATAAAGTTGTTGGAAATGTGCGTCACTACCCCGCGAATCGGCTAAACGCTCAGCATAATGCCGCGACCCGTGCACGAAGGCACGAATCCACGGCGCTGGTTTTCAGCGTAGTAGTAGTACGTTCCCGTTTGATATTTTCGGGCATTCATGCGGGCGAAGCCACGGGCAAAAGCTAGTAGTAGGTATATAAAACAGCAAAACAGTATCACAGGAAACATGGGTTCATTTTGGTATGAAAATATCAAAACAAATGTATTTAGAAATGAAAGTGATACACAGATAACAAATGTAGGTTTGCAAGATATATTTCCTTTACGCCACATTTAATATTTATTCATTATACAGACCTACTTACAATTATTTCTCTTGTAACTTGATTTTGCACGCAATACGCATATTTATTGATTAAAAACGTGCTTAATTAATATAATCTACGCATTGAAGGTACTATAAAGGGTCACTAATTACCAGTTGGTAATTAGTGACCGATACTTAAACATCACGATAACAAACAACTTTTACTATGGGACCAAACCTGAAATCGCGAAAAAAATATCAGCTGCTTCCTACATTTTGACGAGCTATGCGAACAGGAATGTATGCGACAGCTGATTTTTTTTTCGCAAATTTAGGCTTGGTCCCATAGTAAAAGGTGTTTTTATCATGAGTACAATCATGTGTTTAAGTATCGGTCTCTAATTACCAGTCTCACCCTATATACAGGGTTATTGGTAAAACACCAGCAACCTCTTATGGGGTCATTGTACTCATCATTATGAACAACTTTTATTATGGGACCAAACCAGAAATCGCGAAAAAAAATCGGCTGTTCAGTACATTTATGTTCGCATAATCCGTCAAAATGTACTGAACAGCTGATTTTTTTCCGCGATTTCAGGTTTGGTCCCATAGTAAAAGTTGTTCATAATGATGACTACAATGACCTCTTAAGAGGTTGTTGGTGTTTTACCAATACCCTGTATATATATGTCACAGATAAAATCTCAATTGAGGACTTTTTTTTAGAACTTTTTAAGAGAAACAATTCCGTCATACATGATTGTTGAGTCACTTTAACCGTATACGCAGAGCACGCAACGGAAGCTCACAAAAGGAATTTTTCCCCGTTTCTGCAGCATGAATTAAATGAATACATTCATTTTAATTCGTTCATGTTTAATCTTTCACATAATTTAGCCAAAATTCAACCATTAGTTATTATATTTAACCATTAGTTGAGTTAACTACGGACCAAAAAACATTGCATATAAAGTACACTTAAAGTAACAAATCAAACGATCTTAACAGTTGTATCAATCTTGTACAATATACCATTTATTAGACGTCGTGTTTACTTACCTGTCATTGTTAAATATCACCTTAGTACTGTGATTTATTATTATATTGTAGTTGCAATTAGGCTTTGCGCAGACTGAGATAAGAACTCAAGACAGATACGTAGTTTATATTACTCTATGAAAACAAATGACGGCGCGCGCACTCTGTACTAAATAAATGAAACAATTGATTTTCGGGGCAAATGGAACAAATCAACAAAACAGTACCAAAATCAAAGGGATTATTCCGATCTGTCACCCTGTTTTGTCCCCCGTTAGAGGAACAAATCGAAAAAAAAAATTGATATGTGCCCCGGTTAGCAACGAGAGGACAGTTCGAAGTTTATTCACTCCTATCTCGGGCAGATAGGATTGAATAAAGTTGCTAACAGGGAGACAGATCAAACTTTTTTTCCGATCTGTTTATTTAAGGGGACAAAACAGGGTGACAAATCGGAATAATCCAATGAAAGTTGCCAAAATCTAAATGAAATTAATGAAAGTGAAATATAAGAGAAGACATACGAAGGATAGATAGATAGATTGTATAAAATATGTTTTTATTTATGACGGACAATTAGATAGGTATATATATATGGATAAAGCTAGAAGGAGTGCATGCTGCAGCATTGTCCCGTAAATACATTGGTACCTATAAGGATAGGAGGATGATCAATTTTATTGTATTATACAGTATGTTAACCAACAGAGGGCGTTCCCGTTAACCCGCAATAGTATAGCATCCATACATACTAAAAAAAATATTACCATTCGAAAACAAAATGGTTTTTATTTTTTTTAATATTAAAATATTCACTAAAAATGTTAAATTGATACGTAAAAGAAACACTCTGTACACGCGTACTTGAAGGACGGAAACATCGCAATTTAGTTTTTATTTTTAGTGAATATTTTTATATTTTTTTGAATATTTTTAGCATTTTTAGTGAATATTTTAATATTAAAAAAAAATAAAAACCATTTTGTTTTCGAATGGTAATATTTTTTTTAGCATGTATGGATGCTATACTATTGCGGGTTAACGGGAACGCCCTCTGTTGGTTAACATACTGTATGATAAGTTGTGATTTTTTTTGTTCTCGGTATGTTCTGTACTTCTGTCTATGATAAACAAAACTTTTTGTAACTTTCTTAAACTCACTCAGTCTGAGCACAGCCTTAACATTTATCTCAAAACGGAGACCGTTTTACATAACATTGTGACATAATAAATTCAATAACTAATAGGTTATCGCCTGACACTGGGATATCCGTAGCCTTGTTCGTTGTCGTTGTTGATTGATTGCGACTGGACATCTGCATAAGCACTTTATAAACGATGTTATGCAATTTGTGTGATAAAGACTGGAGGGAAAAATATCTTTAGAATTTACATGCTTTATACTTAAGGGTATCGTATTACCAAGTAACCGGCTAGTGGACTTGTGGAGGTCAGATGAGCAGTCGCTCCATGTAAAATACTGGTATTCAGCTGCATCCCGTTAGACTCGAAGTCGACCCCAGCATAGTCGGGAAAAGGCTTATATGATTCTTAGGTGGATTCATGTTCTGTACCAAAGTAAGTACCTAGTCTGTTATAAAAGGAGAATAACCCACTCAAGGTAAATGTCTCCTAAAAAAAATCATTTGCTTTGTCTTTTGCGGTTCAATACGAGTAGTACCTATAGGATTTTTGATTTCGTATTCTAAATCTAAAGATTTTAAACTGCAGGTAAAGAAAGCATACAATGGCGCCTATTCCCTTGTTCACCAACTAAACTAAATTTTGGTTCAGTCTGGTGCATCTTTTTTTTTCTATTTCATTAAGAAAAGGACAGAAGATAAATATTATTTTAGTCCTGTTAAATTAGTCAGCGGCTGACGTAAATTGACGTATTTTTAGTAGTAATTTTTTTTAAATCATGTTGACTTGTCTATGGAGTATCTTAATTTGACAGGACTAAACTAACATTTATCGTCTGTCCTTTTCTTAATGAAATAGAAAGAAAAAGATGCGCTGAACTTAAATTTTGTTTAGTTTGTGAACAAGGGAATCGGCGCCATCGTCATTATCACAGCTAAATAAAATCGTTAGGTACTGAGCCCCTTCAGATAATAATGAAGTGATGCATGCATGTCTAATGCACCTTCTACGTAACATGGTCTTGTCTAAAACACGAAACTGATTAGAGAAACAACTTAGCATCCTAAAGATCGCCTGAGGACTATCGAGACGGATGGAGGTAAATATACCATGATTGACAACCCCGCTGGCCGAGAAACAGAGGTGGCCTTGTAGTAGCACTGAGGAGTGATGTAACGATGAGATGAGATGACAGCTGTCACATACTGTAATTTATGACATGATAATGGCAGCTGATATGGGAATCTTTAGAGCCGGATGCTGGAAACTGAATGAGGAAAATTATTTAAGGTGGAGCCGCAGTGGTAACTCGCGAAATTCAAATTTTCTTGCGTTTTTTGCAATTTGCAGGTCAGTGTCAGGTTGTATCTTGATACAAAATCAGACCAAATCTTTCCTCACCTTATATCCAGAACTTATCTAACTTTGAGAGATGTATTGATGATTCTTATGGTTATAATTATGTAAATACATATTTGTTATTGCCGCGAATCATATTTTGATCAAGATACAACCTGAAACTGACTTGCAAATTGCAAGAAACGCAAGAAAATTTGAATCTCGCGGGCTGCCACTGTAAATAATGCCTACCTCTCTCACACACACCAGTTTCCTCAGGCCACATACTGAGGCACTGAGCAGCACCATGTCATCTGAATAGCTAATGTTGTTGACACATATGCCATCAATATAACATCCGATGCTACCGATGCTACTCAGCTCCCCAATCAGTTGGTCCATGTACAGGTTAAAGAGTGTCGGAGAACTCAGACCCCCCTGCCTCACACCTGCCTCAAGCCTATACGGACTGCAGAAAGCCCCGTCTCACCTAACACTATTGACCTGGTTCCCGTACCAAAACTTAGGTGGTAGCTTCGCATCATTAAGTTTTTTCCAGAGGATGTCGTACGAAACCAGATCAAAAGCACTCGACAGGTCAGAAGAGGAGGAAACAGGCGTAAAACGCGGTGCTACGGCGTGCTTAAAGCCCAATATAGCACTATCGGTAGACAACCCAGGACTAAACCCAAACTGGTTGTCATGCAATTGAACGTGTTTATTTAAGCATGCTGTCCAATACCTTAGACACAACCATAGCCAGTGAAATAGGTCTATAGTGACGACCAAAATTGCTTGACAAGTTCGTGATTTTTTCGTGCTTGTCTAGCAATTTTGACCGTCTAGTAATTCGGTCGCAAAGACTTTGCAACCGAATTCAGTCATAAAGCGATCGCTATCTATGTCGAGACTGCAAACCTAGGTCAATTTAAAGGCCGTTGTGATACGTCATAATGAAAGCTATTGCAGTGACATAGGGTGCAGAACAGGAACAAAGTGTATGAGAAATCATAATGTCATCGAGAAGTTATAGTGTCATAGTGCTCTACGTTTTTTACTTTTGATATTTATAAAATAATATAATATACCATTTTTTTTATTCCAGGGCAATTTTTTTTATCAGTAGCCAAATTTTGACAGGGTGATCTACCCACGTATATGAACAACTATCACTATTACAGCTGACTTTCAGAGTTGGTCCCAAAGTGAAAGTTGTTCATATTCATGGGTAGAACACCTGTGAAAATTTGGCTACAGATAAAAAAATTGCCCTGTATAGAAAATAATTGTATTTAAGTACACCTTCTTATTCAACATAATTATCATTAATACAAACGTCATAGTTATTCTCTCTATGAATGACAATTACTTTCCTTACCTATCTAAAATCACAGGAATTACCAATAACAGCAGTTCAAAATGCTGACCACGACACACACAATGAAGGTCGGAATACATTATTGTAGATGTTGATGGACACAATATGGGTTTTACTTATCTTAGTCATCGGGGCTTTTGAAAGTGTTATTAAATCATTATTCTGAACAGAGCACCTATCCGCATAGTTTAATTATTAGTTGTCATGTCAAGTCAAAACTAAGTGAACTCTATACCTAGCTTACATACCCAAGTTTTCAGATTGCTACTTACATAGTAAGTAGCAACCTGAAATCAGCATAACCGGAAATTTGGAAAACTTCGTAATAGCTCGCGTACATCTAACTAAAGCGTCCTCCGACGCGCCGACGTGTAGACGGGGACATTTGCTCGTCTGTGGTAGGTATTTAACGTCGCCAGATGCGTCTGCCACCAATCCGTTTGCTGTTGGTTTTTGTGGCACGCAACCAATGACTAGGTTATATTCTCTATGCACGCAACAAAGGGTTCCAGCGCGAGCGCCCCGCGTCTGTCCACACGTCTGACGACGCATCAGTATATGTATATCGGAGTTGCGAATGAAAGTGCACGCGTGCTTCTTGTAGATTTTTTTCTTTCTAGTTTGTTAATGTCGTTCACTGAAATGGCTAATATGTCATTTTTATTTCTACGGTCTCAACATCCATCTTTTGCGTGCGTGCGTGTTGCGTCTGTCGAGAATTAACACAGACTGAACAACCTACAGACTGTGGTCGGCTCGTGGTGACGTCCGCGGACGCGTCTGTCGACATGTAGAGGAGGCTTTATCCGTCATCAGCCGAACTATGGCCGTACATCGTCGGCCGAAATCACCAGATCGAACGAAACATGTGTATAAGAAAATGAGTGCGTATATTCAACCTACATCGTCGAATGACATCTGATAATAATTAGGTACTTACTAAACAGACATGGAAATAGTCAGTCATATCAGTCTTTATTAAGTATATGCAAAACAGTCGTAATAAACGACTCTCTCAGCTATATTAGGTAGGTATTCGGTATACCTAGCTAATATAGCTGAGAGAGTCGTTTATTGAGTTTGATGAGGTATATTGCATACCTAACTACATGAACATGAACTATGAACAAAAAAAAACACATAATTGAAATTCACCACATTTTTTGTCTAATTTATGTTATGTAAAATTCGAACCAGGAATGAATCATTTTATTACGGAACGCTCGAAATATTGTACAATGCGGATAACTATCATAATTCAGTGCATAAACACTGACCGGATGCGACTACCGGATGGCCGGAACCCTAATAGCGTCCGCAGAACAACGTAAACCGGTTATAGGAATTTAACATGAAGCTTTACAAAACAGTATGTTAATTATGATAAATATATCGATGGTCTACAAAACAAACGTGCTAAGTGCAAAATTTTGAATTTTTAACATTTAAATGCCAAATGTAATACATAAGCATGCTCTACCGTTTGGCATTTAAAGGTTAAAAATTTTAAATTTTGCACTTAGCACGTTTGTCTTCTAGACCATCGATACATGGTAATAAGTTTCACTTTTAACACTGTTTTTATTGGCTGTGGTTTTAGCGTGTAGTATCTTCATAAACATCTTTTTTTTTGAGGTAATGTGTTATGCATTTAGGTTTAATGTGAAAATTCTAATATGTATTGTATTAGAATTTCGTTCGATTAGAAAGTCGTTGTCAAACCAAAATCTACTATGTGCACTTTTTTGAGATTTTTACTTTTTGCATTGACCTTTGCGTATAGTTCACTGCCCTATCTACAGTATAAAACAACTGCTAAGTGCTTATGAGCACTGTACGACGATCTAAGACCTTTTATAAAAAATATGCTATGTGCAACAGCTAGATTTTTTTGAGATCTTCGTTTTCATTATTTCAAAAGTACCCAAATGTCTTTTCTCTGGTATTGTTCGTCGGAACACACACATTTCAGACACCAGTCTACATGGTCTTCCCATGAACGGACCAAGATTATCTCTGGACTTTAATAAAAGAGACTGTGACCTTTGAGTTTGTTTCGGCCTTTCTTCTCAGAGTAGTCAGATAGAAAACGTCGATCTCATCTAGTTTTGAAAAAAGAAACATGATTGACGTATAAAAGTGTTTGTAAAAACCTACTTACAAAAACAAAATCATTTATAATTTTTGCCCATAGCAGATTTTGGTTTGACAACGAGGACATGCGCTAATGAAACCCACATCACACCTTAGTTTTCTTAAAAATAAGGTTATAAATCCCTTTTGTTTGTGATTACGAGAGAAATAAAAGATTATTATTATTATTATTTATTATTATTATTTTTGTAGTTAATTAAAAGAGGCTAAGAACATTGTTTTAGCAGTCAACAATAATATGAAGGAAAATCCTACTAATGTTATAAATGTGAAACTTTGTATGTTTGTTTATTACTCAATCACGCAAAAACGGCTGAAAGAATTTGGATGGGCTCACAGATAGTTTATAACCTGGATTAACACATAGGATAATTTTTATCCCGGTAGTACGTTCCCGTGGAATAATTTCTGACCACCGCGCGGGCGAAGCCGCTGGCAAAAGCTAGTTCTTAAAATAAGCCGTAGCTGCCTATGGTATATACCTAACAATGCAGATGTGCTATCAATCAGATGCAGCTGCGTTTGACAAATCAGTAGGTACTTATCAAAAATCCTACTCCGGTCAGCGGATGTCATACAAAAATCCGAAAGTACAGTCACGAACCGGGATTGTTAAGCCACTAGCTTATCATCTTAACTTGGTTGTGTTACACGAATGCCGCCCGTGAAATTTAACATGTCATTGTGACATTTCATAACGAAAAATGAGTGACATTCATGTAACATATAACCAAGTTAAGATGATGAGCTAGTAGCTCAACAATCCCGGTTCGTGGCTTTTATATTAATAGGTACGACATACAGAGTGATATCAATGATCTTTGAGCTCTTTATTATAATATTATTGAATAATAGCCATATACAATTAGGGATTTGTATTGATTTTTAACGATTCCAAAAAAAGGAGTTATTGTAGGCAAATGAGTGGGGCGAATTTGCAACAAGTCATCGAGTGTATTCGTCTGTGTTCCATATTCGGCCCAATCAATCCCGTTATCCGCATGCGTGTGGAAAAAGTATTGCGTGACGATAATTCAGTTTCATACTTGACACAAAAATCCTGTAAACTTCAACAATCTGTATCGCGTCAGCGACATTGAACATCGCTGCCCAATCTAAATTCTTATGAAAGATGTATAAAAAAATAATTATGATTTTAAATAAAATTACTCTAATTACTCTAATTCTAATTAATTTCTACACTCTTTGTCTTTAATTACCTTTCTGTTAATAATAATTGTACTTACCTAGTTTTTAGGGTACCGTACCTCAAAAGGAAAAACGGAACCCTTATAGGTTCACTTGTATCTTTCTGTCTGTCCGTCTGTCACAGCCAATTTGCTCCGAACCTAAAGAACCGATTAAGTTGAAAGGTACACGAATGAATTTCTGTGACCCAAACACAGATGTCTAACGTAAGTAAATGAATTTTGAATATGGGGTGGATTTTGGGGGGCAAATAAGAAAAAAAAAGTAATAAATTGTTTTAAAGTTATTTAAGAAAATAGGTGCAAATTTACCATTCCCCCCTTTTCTCCGAAACTGCTGAGCCTAAAATTTAAAAAATAAGAAATTTTTTCTATACCTATAGATTACAGGAAAACCTATAAGAAGTCTATGGTCTTAAAATAGCATGTTTAATTTCTCAATATTGTGTGTACAAAGTTACATTTGCAGTGGGTATGTATGGGAGAACATGTTTTCTAACTAAGTTTTTTCTTGGGAGAAATTCAGCCCAACTACGGAACCCTCAATTGTGCGTGGTCCGACACGCACTTGGCCGGTTTTTTTTGTTTACCTACCCTTCATTATATCCCACTGCACTTTCCCTTTCTAACTTTTCTATTTTGCCTGAACAATTCAAGTAGGTTAATAACAATTATTTTTTCTACGAAATAAATCGCTACACTATTATCACCATGTCCACTACCTCGCAAAGGGACCGTGACCGCATCGCAATGAATCATGCGCACGCGTTCGACGCGGTAGGTACGTAAACCGGTAGATCACATTTTCGCGCCAAAACACCGGTATTGCGCATCCGCATCCATGACAAGACTGCAGATTTACCGTTTAGTGATCTTTATCTCGAATAACTGGATCTGTTGTTTACTGCAGTAATACAGTAACATAAATTGTATTGTTACGGTTGAGGAAATCGAGCCTTAGCACAGATTACTTATTGTACTCGTAGTTGCAAAACTTTGTAATTACCACGATATCGTTTATCATCGAATTAAGTAGACAAGTAGTAATATACCGATAAAGGCTACACATACTTTTTTTTAGATAGGTGTGCAATGCTTTTCGTATAGTAATTTTGTTAGTAAAACTTACTTTCATCAAATTAAGCGAATTTTGGCACAGATTTGGGTAATACATTGTAAATGAAATTAAGACCATTCTATTTTTGGCATATACATATATTTATGCACGTTTGGCAGACGAGAGGAATTATCATGAGATAATTTTAGGCTAAGATACACGTGTCGACACTTCGTGACTTAGTATAAAGTTTGCAACTGCACGGTTGCAGATTAAGGGTCAACACACATCTGTCAGCACGGAATCGCATTTTTTCATGCTCTATCCTTTTCTATCGCTCTAGCAAATGACGATCATGAGAGTTGAGTTGACCCTAATAGGGACCAAAAGCCTAATTATTGCGTCCCCCCTAATGAAAAACACTTTAATTTTGACAATCCAATTATTTCCATCGCCGTAAAGGCGAAAGATTTCATTGGTCGATAGAGCTCGTATGCGGGGTGCGGGAGATTTCTGTAAAGCATGCCATAGGGCCCGCATGCAGGGAACCGTTTTCATTAGTTGATTGGGCCCGCATATGGGGTGCTGGAGATTTCTGTAAAGCATGCCATAGGGCACGTATTCGAGGAATCGTTTTCATTAGTCCATTGGGAACGACTGCGGTATACGGAGAACCTGCACGGCACGTTTCACAGTTGCTGTGAAGGCTCATTTTCACTGGTAATTATTATTCTGTCACGCTTTTTACCTATCACTAGCGGTTGGCCGCGGCTTCGCCCGCGTGGATGTCAATACTTTCCTATTTGAAACCTTTCATGTTTTGTTCTTTTTATGTTTAGCTATTTAAGTTCTCTTCTTAAACTGTGGTATGTAGCTGGTTAAGTTGTTTCTAAACTGTTGTATTAATAATGTATTAGTCAGGCATAAGCATGGTAACTTCTTGATTTTTTTGCTGACAATATGTAGCTCCTTTTTATTATTTTTAACTAGCTGACCCGACAAACGTTGTCTTATCAAAATTTCAATAATTCATACAAAATTCCCATAGAAAATGCACTTTCAGTTTTCCCGAATTTTTCAATTTTCCCGGCAATTCTTCCAATATTTTCTTTCATACAAACCTTCTCTTGATAATTACAAACATAACAAAAAAAGAATTAGCCAAATAGGTGCAACCGTTTTGAAGAATTTATTTTTATTTAAATAGATTCCATCCACAATGCACATGTATTGTACCTACTCATGTTTTACAAAATAAAAATATCTTTATCTTCTTCAATAGTATGATTGTTATGTAAGTATTCGATTGTGTGGAATGTTTAGAAAACAGCTTGTAACGATTATTACAAATAAGTACATACAGATTACATTATGTTTACTATTCACACAGGGTTATCAGTTGTTTAATATTTCTAATTAACTAAAAATTTATCTTACTATTTGTATGGTAATTGTAAAAGGGTCATCTCATCAGTCATCATTCCTTCCTCCATATCGTAAGTGTCAGTGTACGGTCAATGTCGATTCATTCTGAATAGTTGTTGGACTGGATAATAATACTTATTGAGTACCTATTGGTTTTGTATTGCATAATGCTGTAGGACTGTATGTAGGCTTTAAGTCCCTAAGATTTAAGATTAAGAAGCAAAGTAAAAAAAAATCGCAGAGATGAATTTTACCATCTTCATTAACAAAGACTAATGAAGATGGAAAAACTATTTATTTGCGATTTCCTTTGTGATGGAGATAGATAGCTAGATAGAGAGATAGGATAATTACTCTTTATTTTGTACACCATAAAAATTACAGTTAGGAATGTAGAAATTTTAAAAGGAGAACTCACATGAGGCTCTTGGAGTCTTGGTTGAAAATTGACGACACGATATTTTACCGTCTAAACATTGAAATTTTCACAATGCCCAAAGAGCCCATTTTATTGTTACCATTCGTATTGTATTACATAAGACTAAATGCTCTAAGCATAAGACACATGTTTAGTATTGCAATTTCTTATCGAGATGCAGGAGTCAATAAACTGTGCGATAAACACGTGGCTACTGGCTCGTCACCAACTATTTCTACCGCAGCATTATAATCATCGCCCACAATACGTCATTGTTCGAGACGTCAACGTCATACGAGATTATTATCAGAGTTTCTACTTTAATGATATGAGAAGTAAGTACAGCAGGCTAGAGTCTATCCAACTTGGGACAAAGGATTACCCCCAGTGTCACGTCACTGCAATGCAATGTCGCGTCGTCATTTTTGGTTGTGTCAGATGGATTTTGGCTCAGAATACAGTATATATATATACGTATATATATATATATATATATATATATATATACCTATATCAATGTGTAAATATCGCACAGTACAGGATAGCGCCAAGTGTACAGCCGCTTAGTAATATATGTAGGAACGTAGCGAGCGAGGTGGGTGAGCTGCACTAATAGATGGTTGAACTATTAGTCAAAACAAAATCCCACTCACAACAAAAGCCACCAGGTATTTATGGTGTACAATGAAAATTATTAAATGAATTAATTGTTTATTTCTGTATGTAGGTTTGTACCAACACTTTTACTAAAAATAACAAAATTATAAAAACTATTCACAAATTAAAATATGGCGTCGAAAAATTCATCCGCATCGCTGTCGACTAGTACCGAACCCATGTACCCAAGCGACTGACGACATTGCCACGTTTTATGGCAATGCTTTGCCTCTGGCCAAGGTAAAAGCCAGCCCTTGGGTCATGGGAAGTGTCAACCAGCCGTTTCGAGATTTCCTTAAAGAGACCATGAGCACTCGGACAATAATAGTAAACAAAACAATGGTATCGTTTACCTTTTAGGCTTAGTAACTGTTTAAATTAATTATCAATAATCATATTTATTTAACTTTAAAACAAAATGACAATTTAAGATAAAAGACATAAACAACGAAACGTCACTAAAAACTAAAATATTCTTTAATTTTTATTTCTTTTTCTGTTGCTTTTAGTAACGCATATCCTTTAAGCTATGTACTCCTGAAGCCTGGAATGAATGCTCTTGATCAAATGCCTCACGTTTTCAGCTGGAATCTCTTCCCAGGCAATTTTCAAAGCGTCAATCAGTTTATTTTTATTTGAGATGAGTTTGCTCTTGACTCTAGTTTAGGTCGATCGCCTCAATCAGGTGCTGCTGGTTGCAGACGTCTTTCTCACTCTCTCTAACCCTTCGTTTCAATTGGTCCCACATGTGCTCGATTGGATTCAAGTCCGGACTGTTTGCTGGCCACGGTAAAACTTGAATGTGAGGGTCTTCCAGCACAGACTGTGTCGCTCGAGTTGCGAGTTGAGACGGGCATTATCCAGCATCAAGACGAACCCAGGAAGCATTTGCTGTGCAAGTGGGATCACATGAGACCTGATGACTTCCTCAATGTAATGCTGAGCGGTTACGGAGCCCTCCTTCAAAATAGCGAGGTAAGTTATGCCGTGTAGGTAAGCTAATCCCACCCCAAATCATTACATTGGGACCACCGAAGCGGTCAACTTCATGTATGCAGGCTTCCGAAAATTGTTCGCGTCCTCTCCACGCCATAATGCACCGGTCGTCATTAAAAAAAAATTACTTTGCACTCGCCGGTGCAAAGCACCATGCCCCAGTCCAAGTATTGACGGGAGAAACTTAAACCATTGGCACGTTCAGCCCTGGATAAAGAAATTCGTACAACTCGTCGTTTTGAAGTTTGCTGGTCTTCGTGCAATCGTAACTGACACGAGTAGCCGTTGTCAACAACCGTAGGCGATTTTGTTGTAACGAACGAGCCGTCATTTTGCGTTCTCGCCGGGTATACAGTTGTAATGCAAACTCTAAACGTAAGCTTGTCAGTCGATCTGACGTCTAAACTTTTCTTCTATTATTTTATTGAAATATTTGTCTCATGAAATAATCCTAAGGTAGCATGCAAAAGTTCTTCTGGTTAAAGCCTTTACAGTACCTAAGTATAGAAACGGGTTTTAAATATAATGCTAATGACCGTATACACTAGACAAGTAAGTATCGATTCTCGCTGGCTTTAAACTCGTTATTATACTGAACATTCAAGTGCAAGGTGCGAATGCACTCGGTCACATAACTGTTTCTCGGCCGAAGCCCGTCAAGGGCCGCGCGGGGCTTTTCCACGTTCCATTCGTTTAGTTGAGAAATCTTCCGTTCTGTTTTTAAAATAGATTTTTATTAGTTTCCATACTTTCTGTGGATTCTTTTTTTTTTAATAGAGAAGAGTTTTCTGAGGTTGGTTTTTGGAAATGTTACGTAAGTAATGTAGTGCTGATGAAAGCCTCAGTCTAATATTCCTGCTGCTGATATTTAGGCCTTCTGATTTTCAGAGGTTTGTGAGCTGTAAATGCTAAAATCCACACCGGGTCAATCTCAGTCCAGGTTTGTGAATGTCTTAGATTTTTTTGGTTGTAGGATAATGCTGGGGTTTCCTCACGATGTTTTCCTTTATCATTTGCACTCGGTCACTGTTCTTGCACCATATGTAAACTTGAACTTGACAATATTGAAATAGTTAGAAAACACTAATATTCTATTGAACTTGGAATAATTCAATAAAGTATAAAACACTGGTGGCGCAATGCCTTAAAACGATTTCCATGGAAGCAAGTGAACAATTCATATCCACAGGAAACTAATCTAGGACTTTGTCTCTATAGTCCAAGAACCCAGAACAAGTAAGGGTAAATTTTTTGATTAACAAAATGTTTGGGGTAGAGTGTATATTACTATAGTGTATATTACGTATTATTATTTTCTAAATTATTATTTTCTTCGTTTCCTAAAACTTTGGTAAGCAAGCGGGAAATAAGAAGTGGAGTAGAATGGCAATATTGCTCTTGCTTTGCGAAACGCATACACTTGAAACGCGACCATTGTTGGATTTCGACGGTATTTGTAAATTATTCAAGGTAGTGGATTAGAAAGTATATACCTAAGCATGGACATTATGGACAATCATCATGTTGTAACTCTCGTCACTCACATTTGCACGAATACGCGAACACACAAGTGTAGGACGACAGTTGCAAATGTATGTAAGTATATGCAAAGTTTTCGCTACATTTTTTCCACAGGTCCAGTTGAAAACCAGTGTCAGGCACTAGCTGTCTGGCATTTTTGCTGAACTGGACCTTTTTTAGCGCAGCCGTGAGGCACCCACTTCTGCATTGTTTATTTGTTTACATTTGCATACATTTTATTTGTTTGTTTTTTTATTTTATTTTTTGTTAGTATTGCATCTGCTGTGTATTATTTTTATGTGCCTTTTAGTCTGTGCTAAATAAATGTATTTTCTTTATTTCTTACATGCCTGCAAACATTCGTACAATGTACGAATGTTTGCGAGCATGTGAGTAACCGGGGTAAGAATTTGTACGAAAAATGGGCGTTGAATCAAGACAAAAAGGAAATCAAATTCTTTCAGTTAGGGTTTTATGAAAAGTTATAATAATAATAATAATATCCTGGGACATTTTTCACACACGGTCATCTGATCCCAAACTAAGCAGAGCTTGTACTATGGAAACCAGATAACTGATATACTACATTCACTACTTTTTTTTTGTAAATACATACTTATATAGATAATTTACACCCAGACTCAGGACAAACAGACATGTTCATGCACACAAATGTTTGTCCTGGATGGGAATCGAACCCACGACCAGCGGCATGATAGGCGGTATCTTAACCAACCACGCCAACTGGCCCGTCGGGTATGACGTAAGAATATTGTTACGCGCGTACTTACTTAACTATTACTTTTTGCGTGCGAGTTCATTTGTAAAAAAATACCCTTTACCTAAGTAAAGCTCATTTTCACCACACATCAGTAAACGCGTTTAACGCTAAACGTGTTTAAAACATCGCTCCGTTTCTTTCAGTCTTTTGAAGATGACAGAGACTGAATGATATTTAAACTCGTTTAGCGGTAAACGTGTTTAGTGATGTGTGGTGAAAATGAGCCTAAGTATAATGATAAAAATAAAAGCGTCAAGCTTAGCTTCTCAGTAATCAAATGACTAGGGCTTATATTTAGCACATATAAGCTCTAAATAGATTATGTGGGCTCAAAATAAACACTAGTCGTTGCATTCGTTGTAGACTGGAACGAGCAATGCTAACGATACCTAGGTCAATGTACTCTACACATTATAGAAGTTGCTGTATCAATACATGGGAACCAACTGTCGGCTGTTAACAATGAAAAGATTTTTTGTTGATATATTCACACATTAAAGATAATTTAATATTATCTACCTACTCAAAAAGAAGAAGTTCTGCCTACTAACAGACATAAAATAATAAGCTTGCAATTTATATTGATATCATTTAAGTATCAGGGGCAATTGAGTTTTAAAAACACGCCAGTAATACATAGATTCTATGCAAAAGGTAGAAACAACTTGACAAAAAATAATTAGGTTTCGAGAATATCGATTTGCATTTTGGGACTACCAAACCGCAAATCTACTTTATTTTTGTCAAACCAGAAATATTGTTTCATCAATATTACCCACCCAACTCCCGATTACTTTGATAAATATGTGACATCGAAGGGAAGTGACAAACACGTCATTCTAAGAAGACGTCATACAAAGCATAGTCTTAGCAAAGTCATAGTCTTTCTTTTTGTTAGGGATTTAGTTTAATAGAGAGAAAATCTAATTAATAAAAAAAAGAAAAAGAAACATGAGCTGACACAAAACAAACACATTGACAACATAGAATAAATATTCTAATACATACATTACATATTTTTCTTATTTCTTAGTGTGGCATATGTCGCTTATTATGACCTATTCCTTAAAAATAGGTCATAACTGTATTATTACACCATTCGATAGTGTCACTAATAAGGATCGAATTCTGGGAAGTAATGACATACGGCTAACTAAAGAAAAGAGCTCATTTTTAACAAAATATTTTGTTTTTATTATGTTACCTATCTATTAAGCCTAGATTAAAACTGCATCATTGGATTTTTCAAAAATCCAATGATGCAGTTTTAATTTTCATCAAAATCGAGCCCGAGACTCCTTTGAGTACTTTTCACTGTTCCTCATAGTTTCGGATTTAGCCATCCCCGCCTACTTGATGAATTCACCCTGTATACAGGGTTACTGGTAACTCGACGTATTTCTTGCAGGACGTCATAGTTGGGTTAACATGCAACACATTAAGCCACCGAAATTCAATAGTACGAGTAGTGAGAGTTTTTTTTTAATGAAATATGACAGAAATTACGAAAAATAAAATATTTAATTAATGATTTTTGCCAAAGTTTTAGGCATTTTGGAACTTTTATTTATTAACAGAGATCTGCTATAGCATCAGCTATTATAATAACTTAAATTCCAGTATAATCGCGCCGTAAGTCTTTTTTAAATTGGATTTTTCATAAAAATCGAAGTAACTCAAAAACTACTGAATTTCGGTAGAACATTGGGTAGCTTAATTTGTTGCAGTTTAACCCTACTATGAAGTCCTGCAAGGAAAACGCCGGAGTTACCAGTAAGCCTGTTTTTATTTACTTAAGTTTTAGTTTTCAAAAACTCACAAACTATTTTCAAGGTTGACTGACCTTTGTACAAACAAAGGTTTAATTGCTTCATAATAAGCGTGTACAAACAAAGGTCAGTCCACTTTGGCACCCACCTTTTGCGTACATACGCAAAAAGTAACTCAACGTTTTATTTTTCTCACAAAATATTATGTAATTAGTTCAAGAAGGTTTTTCTTTTGTTTCAGGACCACGGAAGGTGGTGCTTAAAGGCGTAGATGGCAGGTTCATGTCAGGTCAGCTGGTGGCCATCATGGGTCCCTCCGGCGCTGGCAAGAGCTCGCTACTCAACGCTTTATCTGGATACAGGTAATTTGTTATTGTTATCAAGAAGGATTATACTGGAAAGGATAGGGAGACTAAGAGTGTTACATCGCCTTGGTGTCGTGAGTTTTAGAGCTACATGAATGGTTGAGGTCTCTAAAGACGCGTATCAACAAAGCTACAATATGGTGAAAAAAAAAAATGAAAACTCAAAAACTTTTTTGAAAATCGCAAAAATGTTCAAAATTCGATCAATTTTTTTGGGTCTTTTGTCATAAAATCAACTATATCTCAAAAACTAAATGCGATATCGAAAAAATTTAAAAAGTCCTCGGGGTAGTGAGTACTTTAAAAAAAAACAGTATCTCTGTATCACTAGTAGTCTAGGCAGGAGGGTGCCCTTTTTGTGGCGTAATTTCGAGGAGCGCGCTCCTTTGATGCGCGTTACGTCGCTAAGTTGTTAAGGGAATCGTGAAATGTATTTGCATTTATTTGTAAATACGTATTTTAATTTAATTTTATAATGGTGTTAATTTTTTTTTATTAATTTTGTTTTGCGATATTTTGAAAATACTTCATATTACTAATCAGAACTTTATATTTGAGACTAAAATTATTATTTCTATGTTAATAACTGTTTTGTATCGCTTCGTTGTTATTGTGATAAACAAAAAAATATTTTCTTTCAAAAATAGTCTTAAGATGATTTTATTAAAGTTCAAAATTGCATGGCGTAATTTTTACCATACGGATTTTTAAGGTTCCGTACCAAAATGGTAAAAAAGAACCCTTATGGTGCGGCTCAGTCTGTCCGTCTGTCACAGCTGGATATCTCAAGAACCAATAATGCTATCAACTTGAAATTTGGCATAGTTTTAGTTGACGTTTGCCCAACTATTCAAATAATAAAGACATATTTTTGCAACAGGGACTGAAAGGGGGTCTTAAAAATTCGAAGCGGGGCTACTAGAGCATGTGGGGTATCATATGAAAGAGCGCTGTTTGCACATTTTCAAACATTTTTTTAAATTTTTTTAGGCCGCATGGTTTTCGACTTTTGATGAAAAATGTGTAAAAATAATACCGTTCCCCCTCTTACCTCCGATGTTTGCATAGAAAAAAATCCGAAGTTATTCTGTGTGATAGAAGTTTATGTAAAGATTACAGGAAAAATAAAACGATGTCTGTAAACAGCACACTTTTTTATATATGACAAGCAGTTTAACCCGCGGTTTAACCCGCGTAAGTCTCGAACACGTAGGAATATCGGAATAAAAATATCCTATGTGTTAATCCAGGTTATAAACTATCTGTGTGCCAAATTTCATAAATATCCGTTCAGTAGTTTTTGCGTGAAAGAGTAACAAACATGCATCCATCCTCACAAACCTTCGCATTTAATTAGTATAGTACCTATTTATAATATTAAGTAAGTAAGATAGTAGGAAGTAGGATGGTACGGAACCCTCGGTGCGCGAGTCTGACTCACTCTTGACCGGTTTTATTTACTTCGTGCATTTGAGCTCTATTACTTCAAAGACGATACAAAATCTATTAGGTCTAAATCTATTAGATTAGGCATCGTACAAAATGAAAAGCCTGCCTAAGTGCATTTTCAATGTACCCGAAGTTCGTGAAGAGCACGAGATCTGTGAATTTTGCCACTTTATGGTTGCCTATGTTTTTCATAAATGTCATGTCAACTGGTAACGTTAGTTAGGTTTTTAATTTAGGTTTTACGTACATACCTAATGAAAATTATTATAATAAAAATAGATATTTGGGAAATAAATATCTGACTTCTTTTGATCACATGAATCAACACTAAAACATTAACAGGTTTAACAAAACAACTGAATATTCAATCTCACGTCGCGATGAGTAATGTCCTTTTCCCCTATGATTGTAATTTGGACCCACTTTCAAGTCGGGAACACATCATCATCTTCCTGCCCTTGTCCCATGTTACTTGGGGTCGACGCAACACGTTTTCTTCTTCTATTCGCCCCTGTCATTCGTCACGCTATCATTCACTCCCTTCTCTTTCATATAATTCCTCGCACAAACCATCCATCTTTTCTTTGGCCTTCCTCTCCCTCTCCATCCATCAACATTTATTTTGATACCTATTCATTCAGTTGGGGTATATTTTTTTCCAAATACAGGTCCGCAGGTGTAACAGGCCAACTTCTGGTAAATGGGCAACCAAGAGACGAGCAGCATTTCCAGAGGTCGTCCTGCTATATAACCCAGGAGGACTTACTCCAGCCACTGCTTACTGTACGCGAAGCTATGGACGTCGCAGCCAGCCTGAAGGCACCTAAAGGATCTAAGGCACCTTCAGAGGAAATCTTGCAAGAAATGGGGCTGTTGGAACATCAGCATACGAGGACGGATATGTTATCGGGCGGACAGAAAAAGAGGTTGGTAGAGTTTTGAACTTAGAACTTTGCTCGTCTTTTGTTAAGGGGGAAGTAACCCGCGAAGTTCAAATAAGTATTTTTTGCAATTTTCAGGTCAGTATTAAGTTTAATGTTGATTCAAATATAATTCACGACCGTAACAATCTTAAATTTTGGTACAGAATTAGTATTACATATTCATAAGTTAGAAAATACCTCAAATGTCAAGATTTCATGAAATAGTCATTCACTAGAGTAATTTGAACTTAGAGAACTGTATTGATGATTATAATTCTATAAATACAGATTTGTTACGGTTGCGATTGCGAATCATATTCAAATCAACATACAACCTAATACCGACTTGTAAATTGCAAAAAAACGTAAGAAATTTTGAATTTCGCGGGCTACCCTGACGCTTTCGCCTTAAGAGTATCTAATAACTTGGTTCAGCAAGTTTTGGATTCTAGAAAAACGCTTTTCCGCTGACTGCTTCCTAAAATTTCAATAGTTTCAACTAGGCTTATGAAAATCGATCAGATAGAACCGCGTAGCAACGTCAAAGTGTCGAAACTATTGTCGGAAGAAAAAAATCTTAATAATGGTGTAATTGAAACTTTCCCACTGTTGTTTTACGGTAGGTAGATAATGACTTGTAGATACAAATCCATGAAATACCTAGGTATTGTGCATTGTTTAACTTGTAAAAACGCATTTTATGTGATGTTGTTTAGCTAGAAATATTGAAAAACTTTCCGTATGTTGATTTTAAAATGTATTCCATTACCTGATCTGAAATTTTCAGTCCTCATATTATTTAAATACATATGTTAATTATTTAGTTTTCGTTCTCCATACGCTTGAATATGCTTGGTGACATGAGTCCTCATTATATTATGACTGAGGATTAAAAAAGATTTTGCGTATCGTTTTATGTTTCTTCGTCGTTTATTTTTTTTTGTAAAACAAAACCAATTAAGTGCTGATATACCGAAGACTTCCTGGTAGCTTAATTTAAATTCACGGGTCACTGTTCACCCGTGCTAAAACTCAAAGGTTGATGACCCCAACTATAAAGAAAGAACTAACAATCGAAAATAATTTTTGCCTTTGCCTTTCCGTTTACAACAACATTTATTACGGTAACTTGAAGTGGGTTTCCTTTACCTAAGTTAGTGATGAATAGTAACACACCGTCAGAGCATGCGCAAGCTTTAAGTGTTATAATTATACCACTAAAGCATCGTGCTCTGTAATTATAGCCTACAACATCGCAAAGTATTATTTTAACAACAGACATAGGTAGGTATATTCCATTATCCATCGATCTTTGAGGTTTCCTCCTATTATAATTATGGGTTGCATTGCAACGAGCTTTCAAACTAATCAGCTCACGGATCTCCTTCACATGATTCTCCTTCCTGACCTTCTGCTTCTACAAGACTTTTGACTGACGTAGTGCCGTCAATATCCTATAAACCAATGAATTTCATTATCATTTCATACCCGAAAGACGTTCACCACAGGGCATTTATGGCCTCCCCAACCACGGTCACATAGACCGGTTCTCACATCCAGCAGATTTTCGCCAAAGAAAGTATTTAAACTCCTTAATCTCTTTCAGGTTGGCAATAGCACTGGAGCTTGTGAACAACCCACCGATCTTTTTCCTGGATGAACCGACAAGTGGACTAGATACAGTCACTACGACGGCGTGCGTCAAAGTGCTGAAGCAACTGGCGCGGCAAGGCAGGACCGTCGTGTGCACCATACACCAGCCTTCTGCGTCGCTGTTGGAGATGTTTGATCAGGTAATAACAGTTAAATGTGTGATTCGGACAGTAGGTACAGAGTGCTCTTTCTTCCGTTACCTGGTGTCGATATGAGCTATACGACAGTGGGGTTGTTTACCGGAAGTTTCGCCGCGAGAGAGCGCTGTGTGTTTGGCACTTGTCAAACTCATCTTGAAGGCAACGCTACCAGCCGGCGACAAGAAAAAACAGTTAGCGCCATCTACATGGAACTAATTTGACAGTTTTCATCCCCATTGAATCATTGGTCATGCCATCTTTATAAAGATTGGAACAATAATTTAAATACGCTTAGCGCTAAAAGCACATCGCACATCTGCTAGTTTGAAAAGTACCTAGGTACTTTAGTACTATAGTCCGTCCATAGATGGACAAAGACAAACATGTACTTATGTACGTCTGACCTTATAATGTAGTTAACCAACCAGTTTCAAAGGTACTCTTGAAACTGGAAAAGTAGGAAGAAATTACGTTAGACAGTCGTTAGGTACTTGTTTCAAGGTCGACTCTAACTTAATCCCGTATTATCACGGACCGCGAAAAGACAAAACATAAGTTCATTCTGCGTTGCGTGACTTTCGATGCACTGTCTGAAACTTTCTTTAAATCGACTCGAAAAGGGGCCAATAACGGGTTCTTTAAACAGTCTGTTTTCAGAACACTCAAATGCCTAGCCTTTTCAGTTTTACCGGATGCAGTTGAATACCAGTATTTATATGGAGCGACTGCCTATCTTACCTCCACAACCCAGTTACTGGGTAATACGATACCCCTTGGTAAGACTGGTTGTCAGACTTTCGGGCGTCTTATTACCCGTGACGACCGTCAAAGATCCAAGAATGACAGCCGTGACTAACGCCTTAACGTGTTTTCGAGGGTAGATTTGTAATGTGACCACAATTTTCTCCCACAATCAGTTTAATCCTAACTATATTAATATTATAAATGCGAGAGTGAGTTTGTTTGTTACCTTTTCACGCCTAAACCACTGAAACGATGATCCTGAAATTTTGCATATACTTTGTGAGGTGTACAGAAACGTACATAGGTAGAGGCAATCTTTGCACCCTCACGCCCCTAGTTGCAGGTGATCGGTTGTATGCACAGACGCCAGCTACTACAATCTGTCAAATTTCTTTAATAGATTTTCAACTTTATCTCTAAAGCATTAGGTTCAAGGTTGATTGGGAAAAAATGACAGTTTCGGGTAGCTTGATGTCTAGGCGCGCGATTCGAAAACGCACGTCAAAATTTAGCCATCTGAAAGTAACCTAAAGGTTCATGATGGAAGAAGTAGACCTCCATATTTATACATATTAGGTATGCTAGAACTTTCTCACTACTAAAATATTCACTAACATGAAAATATTTGTGTGTAAATGTCAATGAAAGAGAATCCTATGTTTTGTTTATTGAGGAAAATCAAATCATTACAAAAGTCTTATGTGTATGTTACAAGAAGAGAACAATTTATTACAATGTTATGTTTTATGATACGAGTAACACAATATGTTATTATCTTAATAGGTGGTCAGCAATTTTATTAAAGTTATTAACTCGTGCACACCTATGATCCTGACTTACTGCAACGTTTCTATTTGTAGTAACATTGTTTTATTGTTATTAGGAATTATAGTCAAAGGATTAGGTAAGTAATGTTATATACAGAACAAGTTTTTAAGCCATGCGCAAAATTTCACAAGGTGTTCTACCCATGAATATGAACAAATTTCGCTACGGGACCAACACTGAAATTACGAAAAAAAAAAAGAATCTGCTGTTTCACACAAAAGTTCATTCAATATCTACTAGACTAAAATGTACGCAACTGCTGATTCTTTTTCGTGATTTCACAGTTGGTCACATAGTGAAAATCGTTCATATTCATGGGTAGAACACCCTGTGAAGATTTGCGCACTGCTTAAAAACTTGTTCTGTATGTTATTGGTACTTTATTGGGTACGTACTCGTACTTAATATATCACGTACTGTGGTGCCTAGATTGTGGAAAACGGTTGTCATGTTATGGGCATGTGATGCGGAAGAATGAGGAAATGGATGGCTATAAGAGTAAAAAGACCAAAGAAACGATGGATAGACTGTGTGAAAGATAATATGGCTATAAAAGGGAGTGACTACCGAGATGATGACTAATAAAGAAGAAAAAGGAAGAAAAGAAAAAGACATGTTGCGCCGACCCCAAATAAATTGGGACAAGGGAAAGAGAATGATGATGAATGTGAGCCTAGGATATCTCTAAGTATGGACTCTATGTTCAGCATACTTATTTCAGGAATGCCTTAAAAAAAATACAAAGAAAACATTACAAAAAAACTTAAAAATAACATTTATAAATAGGTTGAAGCGATACTTTACGCCTGGACAGCTTTTAACCCTTTATAAAGCGCAAGTCCAATCTTCGTTCGTGTGCTCAAGAACTCCACGACCTCATTCCACCGGCCCCCTTCTACCATCGGACATCTAGACGCACTGCCAGTTACCATCCCTACCTAGTTGCTATTCCACCAATTTGCACTAAGCGTTTCCAAATGTCTTTTATAATGCGCACAGCAAGAGTGGAACTCACTACCTGCGTCTGTGTTTCCGAGCGCATACAACCCTAATCTCTTCAAAGTGAGAATGAACAGGCTTCATCTGGGTAAACTCACAACATCGTGGACTCTGTCTCTGACGCCTCCGACCTAGACTAGAGTCAAGAGCAAACCCATCTCAAATAAAAAAATAAAGAGAGATAAGAGATTATTTATTTGCATAGATTGTAGGTACATGACATAAGGTATTTAAAAAAAATAATTGTGATCCTTGTACAATCTACCTTAAACTAGGCATGCAAATATTAATGAATGAAGTACACGAGTAGGTAATCACAAAATATAGCAAAAAAAAAAAAACAAAATTACAAAAACAAAATTCAACATAGGTACAATTAAATAAGTCGGTATGTCGTTACATTGCATTGAAATATTATAATTAGGTTAGAAATTTACATTATTTAGGTTAAATTTAAGTCATTGTCTTTTAGAAAATCGTTAATTGAGTAGTAACATTTTTCAATCAATAATGCTGCTAACTTCTTTTTAAAATTGCGTATTGTGTCATCTTTTATTATGTCAGGTATTTTGTTATATATTTTAAGGCCCATACTAATAACATTTTTTTTATTTAAAGCAGTATTGCAACTCTCAACTAGTAAAAGATTCTTGTACTGGCTTCTGACTGGTCTCTTACTAGTTTGTGATACTGTAGTAAAAAGATGCATGCTACGTTTAACAAAAATTGCCATTTCTAAAATATACATTGCCGGAAATGTTAACAGCTTTAGGGACTTAAACACTGGAACACAACTATCGGTCGTTTTCATATTTAACATCGACCTCAAACAACGTTTTTGGGCTTTGAATACCTGTTCAAGGTAGGTTCAGGCAAGAATTTCCCCAGAAAATTATACCGTATCTCAGACTGGAAGCTACGAGACCATGATATGCAATCAAAGTTGTGGTGATGTTAACTTTCCTAGCCAAATTGAATAGGACATAAGCAAATATGCTTAATTTTTTACATACCTCTTCTACTTGAGGTTTCCACGTCATTTGACTGTCAATTAGTATGCCTAAGAATTTTGCTTTTTGTACTTGGTCTATTTTAGTTTTATTAAATTCAATGTTTAGATTTGGTATTGATGTCCGCTGATGAAAATGTATTATGTTAGTTTTTCCTAAATTAATTACTAATTTATTGTCGTCAAGCCAATTCACAATGTCCCTGAGTGTACTATTTATTTCCCGTTCATATTTATTTGCATCATAACAACTGATTAATGCGGTGCTGTCATCAGCAAACAATATCATTGGGTCTTTAATGTGCCGCGGTAAGTCGTTTATATAAAGCAGAAATAAAAGAGAACTTAGTACCCCACCCTGAGGTACGCCATGTTTGACATATCTGTATTCGGAAAAGTATTTCTTTTCGCGTTTGCTTTTTATACATATACTAGATATTTCCGTGTATTGTTCTCGTTCACTCAGATATGATTTGATAAGATTAAGGACGTTTCCTCTTATGCCATACATGTCAAGCTTAGTTAGCAAGGTTTTATGATGGACACAGTCGAAAGCCTTTGTCATATCAGTGGGAATTGCACATATTGGTATTTTTTTGTCAACATGTTTTAAGATTTCATTAAGCAAATCGTAAATAGCTAAATTAACACCTTTGTTTTTCCTAAAACCTTTTTGTTCATTACATAAAATATTATACTTACACAAAAAATTATTAATTGATATATATATAATTTTTTCAATGACTTTAGAAAAAAACAGAAATTAAAGGGAAAAATTAGCTAACTACAGACCCATTGGTCTGTAGTTAGCAAATTTTTCCCTTTCGTGTTTTTTAAAAAGTGGTTTTACGATAACTACTTTTAACGCTTTTGGAAACACTCCAGAGCTGATGCATAAATTTATAATGTGACTGAGGGGTGAGGCAATAATATCCGATACAAATTTTACTACTTTTGTGGCTATGTTTTTATTTTTTAAAGATTTTATTGCTCTCATGACATCTTGAGGTGAGACAGGAGACATAAACATAGAATGTGGATTGCTTAATATTTTAGTAGCTATAGGTGTTGTCATAGAGTTTGTCTGAATTTGATCTATAAAAAATTTATTAAAGGCGTTTGCAATATCTTTTGGATTACTTACGATTGTATCTTGGGTTTTTATTTGAGAAATTTACTCAGTAGTGCGTGAATTATTATTAATAATTTGCCATGAAGCTTTAGATTTGTTTGTTGATGTACTTATAAAATAATTATTGTGTGCCTTTTGGGTTAATTTTATTATTTTCTTAAATTTCTGTGAATAATTTTTAAATTTATTTTTATTTTCGTTTGAAGGTTTGCGCCTGTATGTCCACAACAAATGCCGCTGTCTTTTACTGCATACTCGTATGCCACGTGATACCCATTTTACTGTTTTATTTGTTTTGATAGTTACAATCTTATTTGGAAAACAGAGATCATACAACATACGAAAGTGTTCTATAAAGTAATCGTACGCTTCGTTCGCATTTTCTGTTTTGTCTATTTCTGAAAAGGTAAAAGAAACATTATAAAAGCAACTACAAATCTTAGCCGTTTTATCAAGACCAAAACTGAATACTGAATACAGAATACAGGGCTATTTTTAAATCACTAGCTAAATTTTCACAGGGTGTTCTACCCATGAATATGAACAACTTTCACTATGGGACCAGCTCTGAAATCACGAAAAAAAATATCTGCTATTTCATACATTTTGGTCGAGTAGGTAAAGAACTTTCTAACCTAACTAAAAAAATCTATTTTTTGGGAAATCGCATATATTATAAAATTTTGTCAAACGTGACCTGTTTTACATAATGGCTTATAACTCAGTCAAAAAGGCATAATAATAATGAAATAATGTATTGTAGAAATAATTGATGAACTGATTATTGATACAGACATGATATTTTGAAGAAATTTAGTTTAAACGAATTTCTTTGTACGCTTAACTCATTTTGGACCTGCAGTGCTATTCTGTACAAATATCACCGTGAAAACTTAGGTGAGGTGATCGTGGAGTGAGCTGTCTATTAGTGTCAATCCTAGCATCAGGTGGAATGACAGCTCACTGCAAGCTCACTTCACCTACGTTTTCACGGTGAGATTTTTACAGAATAGACCGGCTGAACCGTAATCGGTCAGTTTATTATTAAGCGTGCGATAATTAAACATTACCTACCTAAAGTCCGATTGAAAAAGTAAGTAGGTGTTTTCACCTGGCACTACTGGTCAAATCAATGCAATCTTTGAATGGAGACAAAAGCGGAGATTTACCTATCATTTCTATTTTGAAAGATAAGTATTGAGTAGGTAAGTACTAGCTTTTGCCCGCGGCTTCGCCGGCGTGGATGTCCGAAGATATCCCACGGGAACGTACAACCAGGATTAAAAGTATCTTATGTATTAATCCAGGTATCTGTGTGCCAAATTTCGTCCAAATCCGTTCAGCCGTTTTTGCGTGATTGGGTAAAAAACATACAAACTTTCACATTTATAATATCAGTAGGATTGAGTATATTCTTTTATTTTATTGGCTGTGGTTTGGACTCAAACCAAAGGTTGTACTTATCTATGAATAAAATTAGTTCGTGACGATCGTGACTGACTGTGTGCGATTGCCATTGCTTCATTAACATCGTCATTATTTACATAATGAATCGAATCACCATTATTATGGCCAATGCCCTGTGATTTACTCTGACATTTTCCTTTTTGTAAATTCAACAAGGATTGATTTATAAGTATTGAAGAATACTTATAAATCGGCTTTGAAAGCCTATAAAGTCGAAATAAAAGCATTTTTTTTTTTAAAGAACTACCTAATTACCTAAGCATTTCTCAGTAGCTGAAAATAGCGGTTGTGAATTTCCATTGAAATTTCGATTCAAGACATGTGAATCAAGACAATCGAATGAGGACCAAAAAATACAAAAAAAAAACTTACTAAAATCAGCACTCGTAGGTACCTACACTAGTTTTCAAAATACCGAAAATATAGAAAATATAGATTTGCCTGGCGTCGGGGTTCCGGTACAGCGAAATTCTGGGTTCAATCGATCGCTGAAAAAGTTGTGCACAGTCACTATCAAAGTCAAAGTAAAAATCATTTATTTCAAATAAAAAAAGGCACTTTTGAACGTCAACCTTTCATCAAATAAGATGCCGTTAGATTACCAAACACATTAGCAGCATTACTTCATCACGCGACATGCCAACAAGATTGACGTCAATAATTTCTGGTGAAACAAAAACCAATGAGTACAATGTTGCAGTCTATTATAGAAGTGGAACGTGTAGCTGTTGCTGTAGCTATAGTCGTTGTTAGCTGCGCAAACTAGGTAGGTCACATTTCACGGTCACTAGAAGCCGAATAAAGTCTTTTCTCGTGGTTGTCGTGAAAAACTGCTATGCCGTAGCTGATAGGGAACAAATTCAAGGGATTGGGTAGTAACTGACAACGTGACGGTCTAGTCTAGAAATGGGCATATATTCAATAGATCTAATCTCAATAATGAGAATTAACATTCTGCAAGATAGATACTAGGAAATTCCTGAAAGAAAAACCTAAAAATACTGCTTGGCCTTTTTTTAGGGTGAGAAACATTGATATATAAAAAACCCGTGAGAAATCATCAAATTACTTCTCCGCTCTGAGCAGAGCGTGAGGGCGTGTCAGTTTTACTGACTAAAACCCACCCGTGTTCCTTCAGTTGCCTGTGCCAGGGACATGGTAACTCTTTCGAACAACCTGCAACCCTGGCAGGCGTCGGCCCTAGCGGATCCCATCAGTTAGTGCTGACGTCTCTTTGAGGGGCGCGTGGAACACAACGCGCTGTCGACCCGGGCCTGATCCTTACTGGACAGCAAGCTACCCATTGCTCGCCGTCCGCAAGCCCGGGCCTACGGTGGCTGGGAATCGGCTCTCAATTCCCAACGCCCAGGGCGTCTACTACGGCGACTAAGGGCGAAAGGGCGCAAAAATTGCCTCTCTCTCACACGTTCCGCCTCGTCCTTCGCGAGCATTACTGCTACCAAACAAACAAAAATAAAATAAACATCAAAACAAACAGAAAAGATCGGAACAATGTTTCATCATCATCATCATTTCAGCCGATAGACGTCCACTGCTGTACATAAGACCCACGCACCGCCACTTCGACCATCCAACCCGCATCCAACGGATTCCTGCGGCCTTCACAAGGTCATCGGTCCACCTTGAGAGAGGCCTGCCAACGTTTCCGGTCTTCCGGTACGCGGTCACCACTCCAGAACCTTTTGGCCCCACCGGCCATCTGTACTGCGAGCAATGTGCCCTACCCATTGTCAGTTAAGTTTGGCAATTCTTCGGGTTATGTCGGTTACCTTGGTTCTCCTACGGATCTCTTCATTTCTGATTCGACCACGTAGGAAAACTCCTAGCATAGTCACCATCTCCATTGCCCTTTAGAGCAACAAAGGACCAATGTTTAACTTAGTAAAATTCTCCGGAGAACGGTAGATTACATCAGTCAGTCAGTCATCAGTATTGGAATTTCCGAGAGTATCTTCATTCATACTCTGCTTTGTAACGGTCTGATCTAATGATGATGTATTTTTATTTTACAGGTTTACGTGCTCGCAGATGGCCTGTGCATATACCAGGGCGACACAACAGCCATGGTTCCTTTCCTACAGTCCGTTGGTCTGCCCTGTCCTAGGCATCACAACCCAGCTGATTTTAGTAAGTTTCCTCTTTACTTACTACAAGCTTACCTAAAGTTCCATAAAACTTATTGTGGCGCGATAAGTTATTTGAAAGTGACCTAATAAAGGTAGGTGACCTTAGTTTTCTAATAATAACATGTTGGTACCTATTTGCTTATGCAAATAGGTACCTATTCAAATCCAACGCCAAAATGTCACAGACATTTATTAACACAAGTTTTGCAAAGATAAAACAATTTATTAATAATTAAGTTTAAAATTATAATATGACGAAGCAAATTTAAATAAATGGTTTAAATGAAAAAGGTACCATCGAACCGATGTGATGATGAAGCCAGAAGGTAGACACCGGAATTGCGTAATAAAACAATGTATCCTAGCCGTGTTTGGGCTTATTAGAATCTGGCTATAAGTTATTTAAATAGTTATATGCCGCTTCAAATTGCGTTACTTGAGTCGTATTTCGAGTGGTATTGATTCGCGCCGTCATATTGTCATCGCTCGTGCGATGTTGCGATGCAATTTCATCGTGCGATGAAACAGCTCGCGCGATAAGAAATTGTGTGTCCTGTTTTGGAGCGATGCGATCACACTCGAAATGGCTCTTATCAGAGAAGCACAGTTCTTGCATGATCGCGCGAACTTCAATAGGACATTCAGTAGATATCAGTATGTTTGAACGCACGGTCGCACGATCATTTTCGTCGGACGCACGCATCATCGTACGAGCGATGGCAATAGGACGGCGTCATTGTCAGAACGCAGATTTCGTAGCCTCGTTATCTCCGTCAACATAAAACTACGCCTTCCAAACTTCTGATACGACTTAGCGCGACATATACATATTTGCCTTTGAAAGTTTTGTTATTTGAAAGGGTTTCTACTCTTGAGGTGGTCGCATATTTTGGTCAAGTTCTGATGAGTTGTTTTTGAGTTAGCTTCAATAATACGTATTTTTCCCGCTATGTGGATGATGTTGTAATTTATGTTTCAGAGTGGTATTCGAATTTGTGTTGCGTAGGTACTTCAATTAAAAAGTGAAAAATAAAAAGTTTTTACAAAAAAAAAACTGACTTCCAAAAAAGCACTACAACAAAGCGAAAAATAACTTTAATTTTTCGTAAGTCGATGGCAACTTCCGAAAAATTAAGGTTATTTTTGTAAAAAAGCTTTTTGAGTAGGTAGATTATATTAAATCTATTGTGTGAATATATTTAAAGAAAAAATCACGTTATTGTTAACAGCTGACAGTCGGTTCCCATGTTGATGATTGATACAGCAAGTTCTATAATGCATAGAGTACATTGACCTAGGTATCGTTAACACTGCTACTCCCAGTCTACAACGAATGCAACGACTAGTGTTTATTTTGAGCCCACATAATACAGGGTTATTGGTAAAACACCAACAACCTCTTAAGGGGTCATTGTACTCATCATTATGAACAACTTTTACTATGGTACCAAACCTGAAATCGCGAAATAAAAATCAGCTGTTCAGTACATTTATGTTCGCATAATTTGTTTTCGCGATTTCAGGTTTGGTTCCATAGTAAAAGTTGTTCATAATGATGAGTACAATGACCACTTAGAGGTTGTTGGTGTTTTACCAATAACCCTGTATATTTTTGATAGGAAAAAATACACAGTAATCATAAGTAGACATAAGAATCAGTCAGTACCTATACATAACTGATTTACCCTGAAATCTATTTTAAGTAGTTCTTTAGTATAGAATAGTAGTATAGTTTCTTTAGTATAGAACTAAAGAAAGAAAAACTTAATCCAGGTCTATTTTTCTAGTTATTATACAGAGTGTTAGGTTAAACGAGGGATTTACTTTAAGGGGTACTGTACTGTACTCATAATTATGAACAACTTTTACTATGGGACCAAACCTGAAATAGTGAAACAAAAATCAGCTGCTCCCTACATTTTGACGAATTATGCGAACATAGTTCTTTAACTTTCTTTACTTTCAGTACTGAACATCTGATTTTTTTTCGCGATTTTAGGTTTGGTCCCATAGTAAAAGTTGTTTATAATGATGAGTACAATGACAGAGGTCATTGTACTCAAAGTAAATCCCTCGTTTAACCTAATACTCTATGTCGTAGTATGATTTGATAATTCAAATTTTCGCGAAAACCTTAGAGATATTGCGAGAATACGGATACGAAGACATTTTATCTTCAATCTTACTGGAAAAAGATAGGGTTTTTATAAAAACACGAGTCACTCTAGTATACTTTTTCTTTTTTTTTTAGGCTGCATATTTTTCGACTTTTGATGAAAAATGTAAATAAAAATAATGTTCCCCCCTTATCTCCGAAGTTTGCATAAGGAAAAATCTGAAATTATTCTGTGTTATAGAAGTTTATGTAAAAATTACAGGAAAAATAAAACGATGTCTCTAAATAGCCCACTTTTTTATATATCATGGTACGGAACCCTCGGTGCGCGAGTCCGACTCGCTCTTGACCGGTTTTTTATCTAATGTACCTAATACCTAAAAGAAGGCTGATAGATAAGTGATTTATCTTAAGACACTAGTCTACTAAAAGTCTTGTGTTTGTGATCTTACTATAAAAAAGATATTTACCTAGATACTAAAGGATCCTTTTGTAGATTATGTAGGTAACTAAAATGTTTAATAAAAAGTAAAGTTCTTATAAATCGATATTGTTATTTCTAACTCTATGATATAAAAAACAAAGCTCACAGAGTAAAACTAGGAACCAATCAGAACAAGATTTGGTCATCATTTATTTTAAGGCAAGAATTCGCATAATGCAGTAGGTATACAGTAAATGAAATGACCCATATTAAATAAATACCTTACAAACGTAGATAAAAATATAAACAATAACACTGATTTTTTTTTATACAAACGGTACCTACCGACTGACCAAACGCCGAACAGCCGGATTTGTTGGCCAACTAGTGTATAAACGAAACGAACGCACAACAGAGCGAATGTGTCGTGCCATACAAAGCGCACACTCCCTGACATACAATGCTAGTACCTGGACTGATCGCACAAATAGTCGACCTCTAAGTACGGCGACGAGTCCATGTTTACAGTAAAATCGTCGCACGCACACAAGAAAGTGTTGGAATAAATATTTCCTCTCGCACATTGAAATAATCAAGTTTTGTGGAGGGGCGTTCATTTTTAGAATGGTTTATCTATAACTAGGTAATTATTTAGTGTCGTTGCACCCCGTTATCTCCTACAACTGATCGTTTGACCTTTTTTGCACTTTTTGCACAACTGCAAAAGTAGATTACAAAATTGCAGCCTTTACTTCGACATAATATCAGCATAATTAGCGTTTTAATTAAATCTCAGACCTAACATTGTAGTAGGTTACTAAGTCAATCTAAGTCAGAAATAGGTACACGCGCAGCAGTTCTGATAATTATTATTAAGACGCAGATGGCAGCCAATGGCCTTGAGTAGGTAGCTTGCCTGTTCTGTGCTGAGCTCACGCAACGCGTCGTACGTCCAGTCAGTAATAGGACCGCCCGGGTGTTACTATTGTGTGGATCGCCCGGAAGACACGGTGGAGCATACAGTGGAGGTCTGCCCGGCGGCAATCTTTGCGCCCTCACGCTCCTAGTCGCCGCAGGGGACGCCCTGGGCGTCGGGAATCGAAAGCCGATTCCCGGCCATCGTAGGCGCGGGCTTGCGGATGGCGAGCAATGAGTAGCTCGCAGTCCGGTAAGGACCAGGCCCGGGTCGACGGCGCGTTGTGTTCCACGCGCGCCTCAAAGAGATGTCAGCACTAGCTGAAGGGGTCCGCTAGAGCCGATGCCTGCCAGGGTTGCAGGTTGTTTGAAAGAGTTACCGTGACCCTGGCACAGGCAACTGAAGAAACACGGGTGGGTTTTAGTCAGTAGAAGTCTGACACGCCCTCCCGCTCCAAGAAGAGTGGGAGAAGTTATGATGATTTCCCATCCAAAAAAAAAAAGCCTGTAATAGGACTCGCTCATCTAGGAGCGCTGTCCCAAATAAGACATATATATACATATACATAAAACAAATTAGGTATTAATAACTTGGGTATTTTAATAAAACACATATACTAAAAGATTAATTAGGTACTTAATTAAATTATCTTTAATATAGTGAAGGTTTCGTAAAATATGCTTGATAGTTTTTGCGTGATTCCCAGTTTTTAACCGCGTTAGACATAACTTTACAAATGATTTGAACTATGTAGGTACGTATATGTACAGACGCCAGCAGGTGAACCTACCCGAAACTGTCAGATTTTCCCAATCAACCTTGAACCTAATGCCTTAGCAATAAAGTCGACAACCTATTAAAGAAATCTGACAGATTGTAGTAGCTTGATGTGCTGGAGTCTGTACCATAAATATTCACAGATTAAGTTATGGAGAAAGCTCCAAGTATCCCGTGAAATTAAAATTTTCTTACGTTTTTATTTTTGCAATTTGCTGGTCAGTATCAGGTTGTATGTTGATCTGAATATGATTCGCGACCGTAACAAATCTGTATTTATAGAATAATAATCATTAAACTCATCAATACAACTCTCTAAGTTCATAATCCTAATGAATGACTTTTTCATGAAATCTTGATATTTAGGATTATACTAACCTAAGGAGTTGTACCTATTACTGATTCTAGTGATTATAATTTTATTATGTTACGGTCGCGAATCATACTTTAATTAACATACAAGCAAATACTAACTTGCAAATTACAAAAAAACTTCCCCTTATTAAGAAAATGCACTTAATTAACATATATTTTTCCAAATCATACACATGTTTATGGGTGATCATCAGTTTAAAATCATTATAGGTCGGTTATCGTCGCCTTAAAGGCACGTGTATTTCTGACTCAGATTTAGTTGCCACGTCAGTCAGAACACATGTTATGTATGAAATAAAATCGAGACAATGTTGGCACGATTTGTTCGAATACGTAATCGATATTTATTTGTCATATATCGCAAATAATTCTTTGATGAGGTAATATATCCTAATATTTACTTTGAGAAAATAATGTGCTAGTCTCACATCCGTATTAATAAAACAAGTAAAAGTGATTACTTAAGTGACAGTAATTACTCAAGTAACGATTTTTATTCTATAGTTTATTAGGTATTTACAAGTTAAAACTGTCGAAGGTTAGAATTTCTTAAGAATCGTTTGATTTTCCAATGGAACGTTGATTATTAGGTACTATATGAGTCGAGATAATGTACATTACTCTACCATAGAATAACATTTTATAATGAAGAATTTCATCCTCAAGTAATGACTTCACTAAGAAATTACTTAGCAGCAAGTAATTGCTTGTTTATAAATACGGGTGTTAGACTACCTTGTGCCACAAGCGCGTCTGCTGAGCGTGGAATTTTCGGGTTTGATTCCCAGGTCGGGCAAAGTGATGAAATGTGTCCACATTTACAACTTTGCCTAATCTTTTGGAGAATACATGCGTGACTTTGATTTGCTATCTGAATATTTATAGTGTAACATTCTTCGTACATGTTTTAAAAGAGCTTGTTCACTAAAGATCCTCTTGTAATGAGAGGTACCTAGGTACTCACACTGGTAGGTACATAAAAGGTTAACCTCATAATCAATGATGATGCTATTACGTTCCTATTATCAGGCATACTGCCAATACCAGGTTCCACTCATTAGAGTAATAGATACAATAGCAAGGTCAATACTAACCTACGATTGATTCATAGGACTGTCGTTGTTTTCTTAGATATAACTCTATCATATCAAAAGGTTAATACCAGATATACCTACTTATAAGTGTAGGTAGCTATAATATTTAGCCAAAATAATGAAAGTAGCGGGGAGGGATTAGGTTAATGATGAAAATCTCAAAGATTTGAATGGGACATTCAACTTGAACCAACTAAAAAAAAATTAAAATATTTTCACTACCTACCTACTTTGACCAGTCGAATTCTTTGGTTCAGCCTAATCTTGATTCCAAGACCTACTAGCCTTATGAATTATGACTCAAAACAGGTGCGTAGCTACCTTCAGCGTTTGTCTAGCACAGTTCAATAGTCAACCTAGCTAGCAGCTAATCTGTAATGGTAAAAGCAAAACAAAGCTCAACAAGACATTTGTAATTCAAATAGCTATTTAATTAGGTACGCAAAGTATTACAGGAATTTTAAACAATCCATTGTAGTATTGTCCTTCTTAACTTACTATAGGTATATTGTAGGTCCAGACTTGCATATTCTGGTTTGTTTTACATAGGTATATAAGTAATTTGTACTTTGTGTCGATTAGCTTTGTCTTTTACTGTTATTTACGAAGTATGTAGACCTGTCTAGGTAATCTGCACTAACTATTGCTCAATCACCTTGAATGTATTTAAAACCTTTGATCAGTTTCCAGTAGAGATAAATAAACTAGTCTTGTCTGGTTACTATGAGCAAAATCAGATGTAGAGTGGTGGTGAGGATTTTGTGGAAGATTTCGTCAATGAGAAGCGTTTTTTCGAATTTTTCATTCCGATGGGATGGGTTCTAGATACACCAATTCTAACAATTAATTTTCTTTTTCCAGTCATAGAACTAACAGAATCCCCAGAAATCATAACCATGCTATCTAAAGAAATGATGAACGGTCAACTTTTTAAATCGGCAAAATTGGATCAACCACCGAGCGAGCCTAATACGAACCAGATGCAGCTAAAGATCAGTTATCAGACGGACGATGCAAACGAAACAGAGATAATACTGTCAAATGAAAAGTGCACTTACAAAGTACCTAAGTTCGAAGGATCAAGTGTCTCCTTAAGTTCGTTGTCCAGTCAGCTATCTAATGGAAATTCTTCGATGGCTTGGATGAAGATGCAAAAGTCGGATTCATCGGAATACTCCACGACGTATTGTGAACAGTTTTCGATTTTGCTGGCGAGGATGATGAAACAAATACTCAGGAATAAAACAGGTATGGAGCAAATACTACTTACAGTTGTTTTCATTTAAAAAGATAAGAATACAAAAAAAAAATGTCTGAACGAAGGAACATGTGCAAAACTCATAGGACGAAGGACGAACAAAACCGTGCAGACTGGTAGAAAATAAAGGAGGCTGATACCCATTACTGGGTAATTCCGAGCCAAAATGATGATGATGATGATGCGAAGAATCAGTACTTAGTCACTTTCGAAACTAGTCATAAAAAAGGAAGAATAGTTAACATACGGACCGTACAGGGGATCCTAACTATGTTCCTACCTATTTGTATATCGCTCGTAATAATATTTTCCATTCCCAACCTTCAGGTATCTGCATCCAGTTCATTCACCACGTGATGTGCGGCTTGCTGATCGGCACGTGTTTCTTCAACATGGCTAACGACGGCACGCAGATGTTCAACCACCTCAAGCTCTGCGTTGGACTCGTCATATTCTTTGCGTATACGCAGATTATGGTTCCAGTGCTTGTTTGTAAGTATCTTTAGTTTGCATCTGTATTTTTCAGCATCAGCCCTACTTACTTAATTTGGCAAAATATCGTTCTTTATTGAAATGCTATTTATTCTGCTTCCACTTTGTCACTTCATGTAATTTTTTGGTTATTTTATTTTGGTTACTGAACTCGCCAACTTTGTCAATTATTTCATTGCAGTAGCAATTTTCTATTTTTGTTTAATTTGTTCTCATATTTTATTCCAGTTGGAAGAGCATTTCAAGACGTCCCATACAAAATTGACCTTTTACTTTGTCATTCCAGATCCCCAAGAAGTAAAACTAGTAAAGAAAGAGCACTTCAACTGCTGGTACAGCCTCACTCCTTACTACGCAGCCCTCACAGTATCCAAGCTGCCCGTCCAAGTGACGTTCAACATCATATTTTCTACCATCGTATATTTCATGGCCGGCGTCCCGTTCTCTGTGATGCGGTTCGTCGCCTTCTGTTTCGTTGGCAACGTTGTGTCTTTGGCAGCTGAAGGCATGGGCATGGCGATTGGATCTGTGTTTAATGTTACGGTGAGTTGGCATTATATTTTTACCTATCTCTTACGCCTTTACCTTCTTCGACCATTGCTTCTGGAGGAAATTCTCATGAATGTGTAGTCGCTTTCATCATCGTGAAGCAACTGGTTTTATTGAGCTACTTCCAACTTAAATCCAACGGTGCTTCTTTCATCTGTCAACCGACCAGCTAAGCAGGTCACGTATTGTACAGTAATCTACGATCCCAGCAAGAGCTTATACTATATTTTCCTGTAAGTATCGGAGCACTTTAACGGATGCTGCACCTATCCCCAAATCATGCGCCATTAATGCTACGAGATTTATAATGGGTATCATAAAGACAAACATTGTGTTTTCCTTTATGTGCATAGTGAAAAGGATCTATAGGCAGCAGCCTCGTCATCATCCTTAATAACAATACTGCGATCACTTCGCACCTTCGGTAAGACAAGGCCATAAATGTCAAAATTTCAAAAAGTCGGTTAAATATGCCAAAGTGCTTTAAAAATGCTCTTTTCATCAGGGATCACAAAAGTATAGGGCTTATTTTATGCAAAGATCAATAACTTCAAAGTGGTAAGGTGGTATGAGCAGAATAATATGGATTTGAGTATAAAAAAAATCTTAAAATGGCTCTCCTGTAAAATCACAAAAAGTGCAGTTGTGCCCTTGTTTTACCGAAGGTGCGCCTTGTTCATTTAATTTGTTCTATTTTCCAGAATGGCTGCGCCATCGGACCAGCATCAATCGCTCCATTCCTCGGTCTAGCTATCTATGGCTTCGACTTCGCTCATGAGATCCCTCTCCTGATGAACATCCTCATGAAGACTTCCTTCATCAGGTGCGGTATCGTCGCAATGGTCCTCACCATTTTCGGCTTCGACCGGCAACCTTTACATTGTGATGACATGTATTGTCATTTCGCGAAACCGGAGGTCTTGATCAAGTATTTGGATATAGAAAACACTTCGGTTTGGTTAGAAATTGCCACAATGGTTGGTATTATGCTGGTGTTCCGATCTATGTGTTACATCGGTCTGAGATGTCGATTTGCTACATGATCTTACAATTTTACATGCAAGCAAATGCCTTTTAGGAATTTGTTAATTAATTGTGATAATAATATCAATTGCATTACACTTTTCTGTTAGTACAAAATTATTTTTGATTTCTTGTGATAATTTAAGATTAAATTATTAAGATGTATTTAAATCACTTTGTATGTTGTAGGTAGTTAAATGGATGTTCAGTTATTTGAATGTGCGAATATGTTAATGGTTTTTGTCTCGAATTGGTTAATAAGTAACGTTTATTTATGTTATTCTTAGCGGTGTAATAACAAACCTTAATTGTGAGGGCATTTTTTTCCGAGGCAGGGTCAAAATTACAATAGATACCTACATGACTTATTGTGAGGAATTTGTGATTCATTCGTTTTTGTTGGTCCGTTTTCAGATCATAACCTCAGACTTGTTGTGACACAAAGGTCTGAGTCACTGAATTTATTATTAGGTTAAGTATAAGATAAGAATTTATAATTTACTAAAAGAAACAAAATACAGTCAAATATATTTAACAGGGGTACTAGTAGTTTGGAATCCACATTGCTAGTAGCCTTTTAAAATGCAAAAATCCTGCAAAATAGAAACAACAAAAATTCGTCTGTACCTCACTGAGCAATTCGTGACACATAAAACTCAGGAAATACTTTGTTTATATAGACAACTTTGATCAATCCATTTATGTCACAAAAACATGTTATACATAAACGTTATGTATCCAGCCAAAGATACTATGTACAGATATATCTGTGACTGATAATTTCTACAATTACAAATTGAATTAACGGTGAAACTTCATATCGAGGGTTCACGGGCTATTTGTATTAAGCGACATCCTGGCCGATATTGAGTTATTATCATATCTACCCGCATTAAAAAGTGAAAAACGTAAAAAAACGGATATACACAATTGATTATTAACTGTCGATAGGCCACTTTTTCGTAAAGAATATTGATACATTTTTACAATGTTCTTTTTTCCGAATAATGAAACTTTGAAATGCTCTCCTGTAAAGTTCCAAAGATGTCGCTTAATACAAATAGCCCGTGAACCCTCGATATGTATATATCGACTAGCGTTTGCCCGCGGCTTCGCCTTCGTGGATGTCGGAAAATATCCCACAATCCATAGTACGTAGGTACTATCGGAATTAAAGTATACTATGTGTTAATCCAGGCAAATAATGTGTTAATAACGTAATTCATTGTTTTCATATAACTCTTTGGTTTACGCGGCGCTCCCCTCAGTCGGCAATATCTTTGACCGAGTTGACCGATTTTAATGAAATAAGGACTAAAGATACCTACGAACTATGACTACAATGGCGCCGATTCCCTTGTTCACAAACTAAACTAAAGAACAATGCTCAAAAATGTATGGACACTGTCCCCACCCTTGTAGCACTTTAAAACCTATGTTAATTGAAGGGCCATAGTCATCTTATCATTTTATTGTATGACAGCGTAACAGAAATGTGCATCCGAAAAAAGGTATATCGAGATGAAGAAACCGGAATCAGTCACAATAATAATTATGTTTCCGATCACGATGATTTTCTTTTTTTAATTATTACTGTGGGATGGTTTTGTTCGGAGTTTTCAAACAATTCTTTGGAATTAAATGGTGACTCCCGCTCGGGAACAACTCACGGAGCACAAAAAAGTTCAATGAGGAATTCAGCAATCAAAAGTGGGAGACAAATACGCGTACGCTCAAGGAAGTTCCGAAAGGTACTAAATAACAATTGGACGTTCCTGCTGGTTTTATTGGTTATTGTAATTGGACGTAGTTATGCTATATCGTTCCAATCCACAAGGTGGTCAAAATTGAGTTTTTGAAATATTAATAAATTTTAATGACAAGTATATAATAAAATAATGTTTATTTATTTAGTTGAAGTGATACATACTACTTAGTTGTACTCGCTACCAAAAAAAAGCGTACCACAAAATTAAAAAAACGCGATTTACTCAGTTCGACCTGCGTGTGGATTGGAACGTTATAGCATAACTACGTCCAATTACAATAACCAATAAAACCAGCAGCGGCAGACTGGCAAGCGATAAGGGAACAAAGACATACTTCCCTTCTCCCCGCCCTTCCACCACCGCATACTTACTACCTGCTCTGCGTCGTGTGGCGCTGCGCGTGCGGCTCTTATAACCATTCTATACTGCTCACCGCTGGCTTCTTTGGACTGCGAACGTGTTTTGAATTAAAAAACTTACCAAAATGTAATAATAATTGTTACTGATTCCGTTTTCTTCATGTCGATATAACTTTTTTCGGATGCACATTTCAGTTTCGCCGTCGTACAATAAAATGATAAGATGGTTATGGCCCTTCGATTAACATAGGTTTTAAAGTGCTACAAGGGTGGGGACGTTTTGAACATTGTTCTTTAAGTTCAGTGCATCTTTTTCTTTCTATTTCATTAAGAAAAGGACAGAAGGTAAATATCAGTTTAGTCCTTCAAATTAGTCAGCGCCAGACGTAAATTGATGTATTTTTAGTAGCCAATTTTTTAATCACGTCTAAATTGTAAGGAGTTTTTTTTATTTTGACAGGACTAAACTCGTCTGTTCTTTTCTTAATGAAATAAAAAGAAAAAGATGCACTAAACTTTAGTTTACTTTGTGAACAACAAAAAGAGGTACTTACCTACCCAAAAGTTTAAATATTATTTGTTAATTTTGAAATCAACCCTATTTTACCCCCTTAGAGAATGATTTCTCAAAAACGCTGATTCTTTATTTCCTAACAAAAGCATAAATTTGAATGTTCATATTCCTTGCTTAAGAAATGTTGGGTTCCCATACAATGTTTCATCCCCTATATCACCCCCTGTAGGATTATTTATGAGACAAAAGTAGCCTATGACCTTCCCCAGGGCCTGCAGTCTCGACATAGATAGCGATCGCTTAACGACCGAATTCGGTCGTAATGTCCTAGACGGTCAAAATTGCTTGACAAGCATGTGATTTTTTCGTGTTTCCCATGCAATTTTGACCGTTTAGGAACTCCACTAGAACTAAGTGACTGAATTCAGTCGTAAAGCGATCGCTATCTATGTCGAGACTGCAGGCCCAGGATGCCATCTATCTCCTTGCAAAATTTTATCGAAATCCGTTAAGTGGTTTAGGCGTGAAAAGGTAACCGACAGACAAAGTTACTTTCGAATTTATAATATTAGTATGAATACCCATCAAGTCTGTGTAAACAACACAGACTTGATGGGTATTCATACTAATAGCTAGCTAATTTAATTTGACCTTGTTTAGTTTTTAATTAGATAATAAAAAGGCGGTGTACTCGTTTCTCTTGCCCTTAATTTGTAATAGTTAGGTATATTAACTTAATTTGTATTAGTATTTAAAAGTAATGAGTTTTGCAGTAAAATTAATTCAATTTAAACCTGAGTCTTTTTGAAATCTCCAAAAGTGTAGTTAGTATCTTACAAACCAAGAATAGGTTGGTGTCGATTCATGAGACCAGGAGCTAGACCCACCTCTTAAAGCAGTATTATTTTAATCTTACTTGAGTGTGGGAAAGAGATGGAGCTAGAAGTCCTGTATAGCTCCATCTCTTTCTCACACTGATGTAATATTAATACTGCTTTAAAAGGTGGTGGTAGGCCCCCTGTAAAACAGCTGTTGTTTAGTTGCTAATTGTGTAACCACCTTCGACAACAATACCCAGTAAATTGAAACTTCACTAAGGTTGAAACTATTTAACATCACGCTTGATAAACGCTTGATTTTGCGTCGAATTTTATACTTGAGGACCTGGCGAACAAATCCGGACTTGTCCACACACTCATTTTTCTTTTGCGTTCTTTGTGTACTTATATTTACTAACGAAATATTTCAGTCAAAACTGGCTTCAAAAAAAAATTGTTAAAACGGTGTTTTCAATCAGAAACGGACTCGTCCTTGTCTAGTTGGACGATTACAAATTCACCAAAAAAAAAACCAGCCAAGTGCGTGTCGGATTACGCACAATGAAGGGTTCCGTACTTGGGATGATGTTATCCCAAGAACAAACTTAACATTGTAGATGAAAAAAAAATCTCCCGTATAATTCCAACTGCAAATGTAAGTTTGTGCGCACAATATTGAGAGATGCACTATGTTATTTTACCACCATAGACTTCTAGGCTTATAAGTTTTCCTGTAATCTGATATAGAACAATTTTCTGTATTTTCTTTTTCAACATTTTAGGCTCAGTAGTTTCGGAGATAAAAAAGGGAATGAATACAGTTTGTTAAAAAAATAATTAAAACAGTTTATTTTAAAATTATAAAAAAAATATATTTATTTGATATGTCACACGGTACAAAACTTTTTTTAATTCTTTCTTTTGCCCCCCAAAATTAACCCCCATACTCGAAATTAATTTATTTATGTAACACGACCGTGTTTGGGTCACAGAAATTCATACGTTTACCAAATTCCAACTTAATCAGTTCATTAGCTGTCATCAAATTGGCTGTGACAGATGCGACAAGCAGACCGACACGAGTGATCCTATAAGGGTTCAGTTTTTTCCTTTTGAGGTGGGGAACCCTGAACGCACAATGAAGGGTTCCGTAGTTGGGATGAATTTATCCCACGAAAAACTTAACATTGTAGTTGAAAAACATGTTCTCCCATACATTCCAACTACAAATGTCCATAGTTAAACGAAAAAGATCCAACCCACATTACACCTAATGTGGTTTGGATCCTTTTTGTCTAACTATTGACAAATGTAAGTTTGTACGTACAATATTGAGAGATTTACCATGTTGTTTAAGACCATCGACTTCTTATATGTTTTCCTGTAATCGTGTGGTATTGAACTATTTTCTATATTTTTTTCAAATTTTTAGGCTCAGTACTTTCGGAAATAAAGGAGGTATGGTCAATTTTCGTCTAATTTCTTAAATAACTTTAAAATGGTTTATTTTAAAATTATTAAAAAAAAAATACATTTGATACTCTTACAATAAGCCCTTTCATTTGATATGTCACACGGTACAGTTTACAAAACATTTTTTTCTTATTTTCTTTTTGAATATGGGGGCATATTCAAAATTTATTTATTTACGTTACACGTCCGTTTTTGGGTCACAGAAATACATATGTGTACCAAATTTCAACTTAATCGGTCCATTAGATTTGGAGCAAATTGGCTGCGATAGACGGACAGACAGACAGACACACGAGTAATCCTATAAGGGTTCCGTTTTTTCCTTTTAAGGTACGGAACCCTAAAAATATAAAAAGGGGGTTAGGGTTTCTATTGAACTAAATCCAGATCCGACCTTAAATTTTGATACACTAGTCATTTACTAAAGCTCAAAGTTCTACCTAATTAATTTTAGACACATTACAGAATTACAGGACAAGTCCGGATTTGTTCGCCAGCTCCTCACATAAATTAGTCAATATTTTTTTTTTTTTTTTTTTTTTTTTTTTATTTGTGATGGGTTTGCTCTTGACTCTAGTCTAGGTCATAGGTGACAGAGACAAAGTCGACGATGGAGTGAGCTTACCCAGAAGAAGCCTGTTCACTCTCACTTTGAAGAGATTAGGGTTGTATACGTTCGGAAACACAGACGCAGGTAGTGAGTTCCACTCTTTTGCTGTGCGCATTATAAAAGACATTTGGAAGCGCTTAGTGCGAATTGGTGGAATAGCAACCAGGTAGGGATGGTAACTGGCAGTGCGTCTAGATGTCCGGTGGTAGAAGGGGGCCGGTGCAATATTGATATAGTTACTTATTCAATGGAATTTTAAAAGTGCTCGAGCATCCGCGATTTTTTATCGCTTGGTGGCTGAAACTGACCCCCACATCTACAGCAATGACGACTTCCACTATACGGCCTTTATTGGTCCATCCAAGTAACGCAGCTATCAGTGATTTTACGTAATAAACATTCAAAATTGGAAATTGTAAGCAGGTAGTAGCTCAAAACGTATTAGCTGTTTGGCTTCTTCTTTTCGTTTCGAAGGTACTATCGAAAAAACTTACATCTGACCAATTTGAAAACAAAATCCGAGCACACGATGATCACATCTGTTGTGCAAGCGTTACTATAGCGGCCGAGCGCAGCAAGCAAGAATAGTCCTTACGGTGTATAGATGTTCGTTCCTCGATAGTACATCCTAAGTTGCGTATATTGTTTGGGCCTAGTAGGTGGCCACATTTATTGCGGCCACGAGTATCAGCTATTTGGCTATGAAGGTACAATCAAAAATGAGTACCTGGTTAAAATGAAATGTCTTTTTTGGAGAAAATATTGATATTTTGTAAATATTAGAACAAGTTAATGTTATTATAATGGGACCATTATTAGTGTGATATTTGTAAGCATGCAGCCCAGTACTTCAATAGAAATGTATTTTGTAATATAGTTTGGTGTTGGCATTTGAAAATGTAAAGATTTATGATATTATATGTTAATGTTAAGTTGGCACTTGCAAATAATGTAATAATGTCATATTTGTATAACACATCATTTTAGACAATACTCTATACCCGAGTCTCCAATTCAAATAATTTTTGTAGACAAAGAAATGTCAAGAAATGTCACTGTCAAAATTACAGGTCAGCGGTACAAAACATTTTAAATTCAATGTAAAATTCAATCCAGTTTCTTTCGCCCATTCCTAATTTAATTATAGAGAAAATATTGTGGAGGGAAAAGGTAATTTAGATGTAATGGCTGCCACACAGCGTAAAATAAACGTGATATACGTAATTTATGATTAATATTTAGGGGTTTGCTTAACATTAGCTTTAAACACAAAATGTAATGCCACTATTGCAGCCAAATATGACTTGAAGTTAGCAGCGATTCTGAATGCTATGAAATATGAAATTGCTTGAATCCACATAAGCGAGAATTTTGGGCAGAATACAGTCAATGAGTTGCTTACTGCGTAAAGTCAGCGACTGGCAGCCCTTAGTTATAAGTATTATGGATCTGCATGGTATTAAAGATATAAATAGAAAGCTGCAAGTTTCAAGTCATATTTGGTAGCCTACTATGGCCCAGTGGCCACAAGCAAGACGCATCTCTACGCGAAAGCCAAAATAAACCTTATGAACACGACATAGAACTTTGATTCTATATAATTAAGACCGTCACAAGGTTTATTTTTACTTGCCTTGTAAATTTTTGACTCATCACAAGTGACAAATGAAACCCAGCCCTTACAGAGGTATTAAAACAGTAATATTATTTATTTGAAGTGTAATACACTAACGGATTTCATTCGTCAAATGTGCGTAAACTATGAAGCTTTTTATACTTTTATATGAAACCGAAATAAAATATAAATTGACAAGTAAATAATCGTTTTATTTATCCTAATTATTTATTATCTTTATCTACATTTACAGTACTTTGAATAAAATCATTGGTAAGTTTAAGAAACATAATAAGTGTGTTTTACACTTTACACTTTGCTAAGCGGAGATAAAAAAAAACAGGCCAAGAGCGGGTCGGACCACGCACAATGATGGGTTCCGTAGTTGGGATGAACTTATCTAAAAAAAAACTTAACAGTGTAGTTGAAAAACATGTTCTCCCATACATTCCAACTACAAATGTCCATAGTTAAACGAAAAGCATCCAACCCACATTACACAATATTGAGAGATTTACCATGTTTTAAGACCATCGATTTCTTATAGGTTTTCCTGTAATCTATAGGAATTGAACTATTTTCTATATTTTTTTCAAAATTTTAGGCTCAGTACTTTCAGAAATAATGGCGTGAAATGGTAAATTTTCGTCTATTTTCTTAAATAACTTTAAAATGGTTTATTTTAAAATTATAAAAAAAAAAAAAATACAGTTGAGACTTACAGTAAGCACTTTCATTTGATATGTCACACGGTACAGTTTGCAAAACTTGTTTTTAAATTGTCTTATTTGCCCCCATATTCAAAATTTATTTATTTACGCTACACGTCCGTGTTTGAGTCACAGAAATACATATCGACCGAATGCTGCCAATACCTTCTAACTAACATTTTTTACCGAAATATGTTTTTTTGCGCCATCTATTAGCTGGTATCGTAATCTTTGAAGTGAAAACATATCCTCAAACTTGTCCTCAAAGCACTTAGGAGGTATAGGCAGCATACGGCCGATATGTGTACCACATTTCAACTTAATCGGTCCAGTAGATTCGGAGCAAATTGGCTGTGACAGACGGATAGACAGACAGACACACGAGTGATCCTATAAGGGTTCCGTTTTTCCTTTTGAGGTACGGAACCCTATAAACATAACACGTCTTTTAAAGAACGGCAGGAAACTAATATTTCTTGATTGCATATTAGTAGGTTACTGGGCGTTGTGATTGCGCTTTTAAATTGTTATAATCAAAGGGAATATAAACCTTCAACGGTCATGATCAGACTAAAAAAAAACCAAGACATAGCGCTGTCAACAGTGACGTGAGGCCGCACCTTTCGGGTTTCGTAAACATGGGTGCACGTAATGCGGTGTAGTTTGATTATAGTTTTGTGTAAATGTGTCCGTGTGAGCGTCTATGCACAGAGCGAGGTGTAGTTTTGGGCATGCTTCACTGTAAACAATACGCAGCGCTAAGTCCGGGCTTTTATGTTATGAGACACAATTCAATTTCTTTTGTTACCGACCTCTAGGAGGTCGATCGACCGTTGAGAGGATAACCAGTAAAAGCAAATTGTCGGCCTAATTCGATAAAGTTGGCTATACAGGGTGTAAGTGTAAACAGTGGCAACCTTTTAAGGGATTTAACTTTTACTATGGGACCAAGCCTGAAATCGCGAAAATAAATCGGCTGCCAGTCATTTATGTTTATTTATGTTGTGTTTGTTTATGTTCACATAAATGATCAAAATGCAGGGAACAGCTGATTTTTTTTCACGATTTCAGGCTTGGTCCCGTAGTAAAAGTTAGTAATAATGATGAGTACAATCAAATGACCCCTTAAAATATTGACATTGTTTACACTTACAACCTGTATATTTGTTTTCCTATTTTCTTAAAATGTGCGTAAGATATGCTATTAGTTAGGCTTTTAAAATATCAAGGAAACTTATAGAGCCAACAGGATTTTCAGAATTGCTAAAGCGATAAATATATTAGTCGGTTTTTTCTTCCGTCCTGTAAACTGTGGAAAAATGGACTTGGCAGGTTTACAAATTAGGCCGACGATATTGAAATACATTTTCAACGGTTTAGCTACTATGTCCACAAAGACTTCGAATTTACAATTTTTTTTTTTTTTATAAATATTTTTTCTTTGAATTTACAAAACCTTTGTTTTGAGAACTCTCAAAATAATAAAGCTCTGGCCAAACTGAAGCGAGTCCCGCGTGGGTAGCGTGACGAAATTCACTCGCACCAAATGTGTCAATTAATTTATATGGAGCTGTTCAAACTGGCGCTAATTAGGGAATGCAATCTCGTTCTCGCGAGATCTCGGCCGAAAATCAAACAAAATCTCACGAGATTAACATACAGAAGCATGAATACATATGTTTTTCGGGGGTCTAAGGGAAAACTCTTACAGTTTGCAGACAATAATGTTTGCGCTACCAGTTTAGAGGATGAACGAGCGTTTTCTGCAGCTGGTTATTTAGCCTGTAAAATAAGAAGCCGGCTACGTACGACACATATATGTTTGTTACAAAACTACTTCCAAAATGTTGAGGACAAATTTTAACTAAGTATCTTAAATTACTTAGCTGTTTAATTTTGGTACAAAAAAAGAACCATTAATTGATTATTAAAATTTGTTTTAAATAACTGATTATTAAAAAAAAAAACATCAAATTTCTTATTATTTTCCTATCAATTATTCTAATATTTATGAGAGATGAGTTTATGAGACAATAAAAAAATAAACCAATCAGATCCAGGGTGAATATTCGAGCGTTTTAATCGCCGTCATTACCATTCGCCAAAAGTTGATGAAAGAGAATATATTTAATGAAATATTTCAGCAATTCCCGATTCTGGTCCTTAAGCAGATTCTGGGAATTAATGAAATATTTCATTAAATATATTCTCTTTCATCAACTTTTGGCGAATGGTAATGACGGCGGTTAAAACGCTCGAATATTCACCCTCCACCAATCTCGCCGAAATCTCGTAAATGGCGAGATTGATCTCAGCTTCACCAAAATCTCGCGAGATTACATTCCCTAGCGCGAATAGTTGCGTGACATCCTAATCATTAAAACAATCGCTGCGCGCAGTCGCGTCCTTCGCGGGATTCGCCTCATTGTGGTCAGAGCTTAACTCTGTTTCAATAAAAATCTGAAGATATAAAAATATATCTATCGCTTTCCTGCTCCCTTGTCACGTCGCTTCTTAACATGTTTCTTAGTTTTAGTTTTCCTCCTCTCGGCTTTCTCATCTTTTACGGCTTTTTTCCTTAACTTTTTACTGTTCGGTGACTCATCTCTGGGCCGCGCGCTGGTTTTGACCTGCTTAGATGATTCTGAAAATATTAATATATCGTCGTTGCGACTTTAAGACCTCTTATGTGTCACTTTTGGCAAAATCACTTTTTTACGCCAGCCGATTCTACATTTTGAAGCTCTATCGAATGCAAAAACTCTCATGTGTATACGACGTTTCAATCGTAATTTGTTTACAAACTTCAAGATCTCCAATGTTCTTGCTAATTAAAACTGATGCGACGGTTTTTATCGATTTTCTCACAAAATTGATTTTTACACATAAGAGGTCTTAAAGTCGCAACGACGATATGGTCGATTTGAATAACAGATTTTTAGTATTTTTTATAGAGACTACAACTTCATAATTGACAATATAACGGGTAGGCTCAGTTAAAAAAAAATGTTGTTATTCTAAGCCTATGGGTTGGATTTTCAACGCTCAGCTCAGTGATGAAAGTTGAAAATCCAACTGCGCGCTTGCGGGCCATAAAGCACCTCAGTCGCGTATAGTATACCCCCGTCTTGCAGTCTCCTTGAGTAGACATAGTCTACTAGTCTTGCTCCTCCTGGGTGCCTGAAACTAGTGGTTGTCATACCGCCGTTATTGGTATGGCCCAGACAATGGTTACATCAACATCTGCCAAGCCGTTTCCCATCTCAGTTGGGGTCGACTTCCAGTCTAACTGGATGCAGCTGAATACCAGTATTTTATATGGAGCGACTGCCTATCTGACGTCCACAACCCCCCTTACTGGGTAAAACGGTACCTACTCCTTGGAAAGACTGGCTGTCAGACTTACGAGCTTCTAAAAGCCCATAATAACTGTTAAAGATCTACAAAAGACAAAATCAAGTCATTTCTTAAACTAGGCTGAGAATCGGCTCTTTTGAAAGTCAAAATTACATAAGACAGTCCTCCAAAACAACCGCCAGCACCGATGGCCATGGAGGAGTCTCGATATGACGTTTGACGTTTATAATATAAACGTAATTACGTCATTGTTCTATTGGATGAGCGATATGTAGGTAATATGATGGTCACCAACCACAGACTAACCTCGGAAAGCATTGCTTAAATAATAATAATAATTCAAAAATTACAAGGCATAAAAATTGTACAGTTTTGCTTAAATGTTAATTATAATCCTAAGACTTACGTGCCTGAACTAGGTAATCCTGTGTTTCAGGCGAAAAGAGCTCATAAAGTGTTATAAAATTAATAAATAATCAAAGACGAAGAAAGTTGACAAAAGACAAATTAATTATATGTTGAGTAGCTTACCTCTTAGTTTCTAAATTTGATTAACCTTCTGCTGTTTATATTAAGCCACGATCCCTAAAGCAATGGTTACTATACTAATAAAATATCTTACCATCATCATCTTCTGTCCCTTCTGAGTCACTATCAGAGCCACTAGCAGAGATATCATCTTCTTGCAGTATGTCAGGCTTATCAGCTGCAGTCAGATCCTCGTTGAAACCAGCTATCTTCTTGTATGCTAAGTCTTCTGTATCACCCTTCTTGGCTTGTGTGATGTCTCTCTCATAGTTTATCACCTGAAATATATAATTATGAAGAACCAATTAAGTGAAATATTATAACATGATAAAATAAAAACGTGACTAGCTAGATAGATCAATAATAATTATCTGAAACTGCATCACAAATTCACAACTGACCTGAATCACTTCTAACTTGGACCAAACCTTGTTTTTAACCAACTTCCAAAAAGGAGTTTTTTTTATGTATGTTCGGGCGGGCATAACTCCGTCATTTATAGAGGGATTTGCAAAATTCTTTTTTTGTTTAAAAGGGTACACTCTAGAGGTAGTGCCATTGTCACCCAGTCAAAATCTGATGAGGGGCTCCCATGGAAAACGAGGGAAACCCTTAAATTTTATAGGCACACATATAGCGATTTGGGTATTTTTTATAGTAACTAGTACATTTTGTAAAGTGGAACTGATGCTGAAGACCACAGATGGCCATCGGAACTACTCATTTATAATTGAGTAGTTCCGTTGTATTTCAAGGGTTGCGATTCGATTACTTGAATATGGTTGCTAAGCAAATTATGCTCGTCACAATGCATATAGTGATGGGTACTTCACCATCAGCTCCAGTTCTTCTGTTCTTACTAGGAGACAGCGGCGAGGTGTGAATTTTTGTCAGAGAGAAGCCGAAGCAAAGCAGTGGTCTTAACTTACTTATCAATAAAGTAAGAATGAATTTACTAACTTAAAAATAAAAGTCTTTTCTTTAGTAAGTCATCTTGATGTACTACTAACACTCTATGGACCGAAAAGTCTAAAATAAATGATTTGAATTTGAATTTACTTTATTTAACACCATCTATCGTCAAATACCAGGACCAAAAAGATGTTAATTAAGAAGACCTTAAAACAAAACTTTTAATGTTTAAAGTAAATTAAATTAGGGACTACCCTTATCATTCTAAAATTATTATAGGAATATAAAGAATCGAATACAATACAATTGAACAAATGAAAACTAAATAAAATATGCAATATTCCTCCATCTCGTTTTCGCTGATGCATTTTTTCTATATCGGTCTCTATCGTAACCCGTTGTACACCGGCTTGCTCTCGTCCATATCAAGCGGTGCCAGGTGACCTATAGTGATGTCATAACGGGATCGCTATTGTATGAATTTTTAGTTCCCGATTATGAAATTTTGGCGCTGAGTTATTTCAGAACACTTTTTCTTGTTGTTGTAATTCAAAGCTAATAATAGGCAATTTTATTGTTTGAATGTTATGGTTAATTAAATACCCACAGTGTAACTATATTTTTGGCAATACTAGACACTATTGACTGTGGCATTTTTCCATAGCGGTAGAGTTGCTGATCTGAAACTCCGAAGGGAAGACGGTAGGAATCATGTAACAAGGTACTTTTGGTTACACTGCCAGGAGAACTCCTTAACAATTAACGTCCCTGCATAGGAAAAAGCAATGTTTTGTAAAAGATGATGAGCAAATGACTTTAGGCTATTCTTAGGAGCAAATAACTTAGATAAATTATAAACTGACTCACTAAAAATGGAAAAATAAAAACTATTTTACAAAAAAAAAAAAAAAAGAACCGCCTTCCAAAAAACACTACAAAGAGAAAAATAACTTTAATTTCAGTCAGTCAGTCGGTTGCAAAAAACTAAAATACAGATCCAAAAACACCAACATCCGAAATTAAAGTTAATTTTCATTTTGTAGTGTTTTTTGGGAAGTTGATAAATAGGTAGTTGTTTATTTTTTTTTTTTTGTAAAAAAGTTTTTTATACAATCGGAACATATGTTTCTGTGCATGTGTCTGTGTATTTCACAATATAATTTAGTTAGCTCATAAACCTGCAACTTTTGGATTATAAACAAAATAAATACCCTGCAACAACTATGGCCTCCGACAATATTTAGATGACAAAACTTATTAATGTTACTGACTGAGAATTAATCTTACCTCCGTAAGTCTCTTTGGAATGTAGATATTCTTGAAAGCTTCCTCTTCCACTTGCTCCTGAGCTGTCATATCCTCAAAGTTCCTTGTAGCTGCCTTTTCAGACAGCTTCTCCAGACATTCTTCTAAATTATTCTCATTTATGGTAGAATCAGTTATAAAATCAAACAATTCTTTTACAGTTAATGTGGCTACCCCTTTTTTCCTGAAGAAGTCAGAGATATTTGTGCAATCTTTACGTAAGAACTCAAAAGCATGTGGATGGTCATGTTCTACGGACTGCGACACGTCTATGATAACAATATTACCTTGGTGGTATAAAAGGTTAAATTCTGATAAGTCAGCATGCACTAATTTGCAAATGTTAAACATTTTCCACATCATCATCACAATATCTCTGTATATTGACCGAGCTGTTGACTGTGATATTTCAACATCTTTGAGTTTTGGTGATGGCCAACCATCTTCTCCCATGAAAGACATAACCAACACATGACTTCGTAAAATAACTGGTTCCGGTACACTTAACTGAGCATTGTGCATTCGTACAAGATTTCTCATCTCTTTTTCAGCCCATGTTCGCACCATCTTGCGTGGATTGGACTTGCAATAACCATTTCTGAATCTGTATTCTCCTGATACATACTTGTCTCTGTCTTTAAAGACTAAAATAGAAGTTTTGAAGATTTTAACTGCATAATCTTTCCCATCTTTTGATGTTGCATGGTAAACATTAGCTTCTTTGCCTGTGGAGATGCAACCATTGATTTCGTTTATAATGCCTCTGTTTAAAAGTTTGAATAAGATCATTTTAGTGCGAGGGTCCATAACCTGCTCAGCAGTAGCTCGGTCATGTTTGTCTTTGATTCTTATCCTGGTATTGTCATGCTTTCTATCATTAATATCCATGAACTTCTCAGTTTTTCTCGACATTGGCTCATATTTGTCAACATTTATTTTGTGTACGTATTTTTTAAACAACTTTTCACTCGGCTGGTATGTGCTGACTTTACTGGAAGGTGCTTGAGAGTTGACGTTGGTTTTCTTCTTGTTCTGACCCGGGTCATCGGAGTCGTGAAAGTATTCATCTGAATCGAAGTCGTCATCATCTTCAGATTCACTGCTTAGAGTTTTTATTAGTGGAACATCTGAAAACTGCACAACGTTAACATGTTAAAATGCGCCGGAGGCTCAGCTTAAGGGTCTTATTTTCATAATAATAAAGTACTTGCTAGCATGTTGCGCAATAAAAAACAACGTGAGAAAGCGACTTACTCGGACCGTTTTCACCTTCACAGTTATATCTTCTTCGTAATCACTGAACTGGCCGTCCTCCATTTCGGTAAAGAAACTTTATAGTTAAAGGTAACTTATATATGTGAGTAAACAATGAATATATTAGAATTTTCTGCGTTTTAAATTACTCATACGCAATATTTTACTAGTACAACCTCATAACCCATGCGGACCTGAGATTTTGTTGTTGTAATTTTGACACTGACAGTGACATGCAGTGACAGTTGATAACTGATGTTGAAGGATTTTCACACTCTGTTTCACGTTACCACCACACTCTCTGTTTCACGTATCAAAAAAAGTCTGTCACTTTTAGCAGGGAATGGCTGTACTACATAAAAAAAAAACAAAAGTGGCTCGCCCGCTAAGAAGGACTTCTCTTAGCAGGCGAGCCACTTTTGTTTTTTTTTTGTAGTACGACCGAATTTATTTTTATCGATATCGATATTCATTCGGAATTTTGCTTGAATTCATTCAATAAAACAGTTGATGCATAAAATACTTTAATTTTAATAATAACAACTATTAAATAAACGTAACACAATTTTTATGTTATTGTACCAAGAATTAATACATTTAAAAAATCAGTAGATACATAACAACTACTGGTTTTTAAAATTTATCACTTTCCTAATTGATAAATTTTAGTAAATACGGTGAATACATTTTTGAGGGTGCCTTTTTTGTATTGTACGCAATGCTCGTATCTGTATATTTGGTCATCAATTCTACCTCATGACTATTTAAGACGTCGGTATCATGATCTTGTGAGAACAATGTTTTCCCAACAAGATTCCGCAGAGTCTTTGTAACGACATAGGTGGTGGTATATTGAGTACTTAATTTTTTGTGGTCATCCAATCCTAGCCTTATTAACTTCTCACATTGCCAACATAAAGAAATTATGAAAAACCATGAAAACGACACGAAAAATTTGCAAAATTTTTATGGCGCCATCTTGAATTTTGGTTTTGACCCTGTAGTGTAGTCAGCGCCCTCGAAAACCATGAAAGCGACATGACGAAAAATTAGAAAATTTTTCTTGGCGTCATCTTGAATTTGCACTTTATAAAGGGTCAAAAGCTGTCCAGGCTTAAAGTATCGCTTTACTCTGTTTAGGATGCCCAGTTTTATGGCCGCAGTTTGGGCTTTGTGCTTGATGGTAGCGCTGAAGTTGAGACTGGATGTCAACTCCATACCTAGGAGCTCGCGTCGATCTGTTACAGGAACGGATGTACCCCGAAAAGTAGGATTTGGTCGAAACGACTCCTTTTAGCGGTTAAAAGACACGCCTGTATTTTGGAGGCGTTAAAAGAGACCAGATTGTCATCACCCCACTGGGAGACAAAGCTTAAGGTCAAATCTGTCCACTCTACCATAGCCTCTCTCAAAGAACGAACTTCATCGCCACTGGTTTTTGCGCTAGACAAGTATCTCTCCGAAACAGTACTGTCATCCGCGTACCCAACAATACCATGCTGATGTCGGTTATTAATGTGCAGCAGGAAAAGAGTTGCAGATAGAACAGAACCGTGAGGAACCCCCCTATCAATAGTCATAAGCTCAGAGAAACAGCCGTCAACTACCCCTCTGATCAATCGTTCACTAAGGAAGTCTGATAACCAGCTGGAAAACTGCATGGAGTATTGCAGCCGCCTTTGGGATGGCTCTCCTAAATACCAACTTGCCGTGCTTGACTCGGTGGAACGCAGAGCAAAAGAGGCTCATTGGCGACGTAAAACTGGTGAATGCCAAGCTTCACAGCTTGGCTAATCGCCGCAAGGTTGCCTGCTAGTCGGTCTTCTACAGATTGTACTTCGGTGTGTGCTCAAGAACTCCACGACCTCATTCGACCGGCCCGCTTCTACCATCGGACATCTAGACGCACTGCAAGTTACCGTCCTCACCTCGTTGCTATTCCACCAATTCGCACTAAGCGTTTACAAATATCATTTATAACGCGCACAGCAAAAGAGTACAACTATCTACCTGTGTCTGTGTTTCCGAACGCATACAACCCTAATCTCTTCAAAGTGAGGGTGAAGAGGCTTCTTCAGGGTAAGCTCACTCCATCGTCGACTTTGTCTCTGTCGCCTCCAACCTAGACTATACGTAGAGACAAAGGCAAACCCATCTCAAAGAAAAAAAATCTGTTCTTTTTTTATTTAAGCAAAACCAAGGAATAAACGATATTGCATGTAAGTTTCTTTTAGTTATGTATTTGTAAGTATTGTGGTATTATAAATAAATATCTACTTGGACTAATATACTTCGAGTCTTATTTTATTTTATTATTTTACCGACGAGAGTAGTGAATTATTAATAACAACTGCTAAAAGTAATGAATTTCAATTCACAATTACCAAATCATGAGGTAATTATTAATAATGATGGATAATTATTAATAATTTTCATTTAATCACACCGTGGCATATAAAGGGTGTCTCAATAAGATATATAAGATATTTAAATTTCGTGTATTTTTTTTTTCGTGCAAGTGGCAACTCTGAAATTTTACAGCTGTCACCTATGATTGTTCCGATTATTAAAAATGGAGCGCTACACAAAGAAGAGTGCATTATCATTGCGAAAACCCATTTAAAAATGGGGAACCTGAGACCGCTCGCAATCGTTACAGGAACAAACGGAGTTCTTGTGGCATCAACTGGACGGCATGGATCAGGATGACATGTGGTATCAGCAAGACGGCGCCGCCTGCCACACCACGAATGAAACCATCCATTTATTGCAGCAACGATTTCCAGACCAAATCATCTCACGAAATTCTGATGTCAACTGGCCACCAAGATCATGCAATTTAACGCCGTGCGATTTCTTTCATTCATAAAGTCATCGAAAACGGGGGTCATTTGCCGGATATTTTATTCCATACTTAATCGGAACATATCTACTTTGTAAAGTAACAATTTTGAAATGGGTTTTCACAATAAAGTTGTAACTTCAAACACATGTTAAATAAAGGATGTAGCAATGATTTAAATTATCCCAAGGAAAAGTGCCTGATAAAATAATAAAGGCAAATAGTTGCAGTGTGTCTTCACTCAACGGTATTGCTACTTTAGGCACTTTTCTTTGGCATAATTAAAATAATTGCTACATCCTTTATTTAACATATGTTTGAAGTTACAACTAAATTAGATAAATAAAGTAAATATGTAGCAATTATTGACGCAATACATTTCCGAAAACTGCACGCTTGACTTTAAACAAGGAGGTGACCAGCCAACCAAACGTCAGGATTGCTGGTCAAAAAAAATAGTTTGTTTCTAAATATATATCCTATGTAGCAATTATTTATTATATGTAGCAAATATAAGCAATTTTGTACCAATTTTCGAATCAACTCTCATATACCAACGCCACAGACAACAAGCCATTCTGACGCAAACTAAAATTGTAGTACATACATTCTACCATGACAAACTTGTAACTTGTAATTTTTATTAAATAGACACTTGCAGAATTGTAGCCTGTCATGGCTGTCATATATTGATTTCAATTTGAACTCTTTTGAAAGGTTTATATCGGATCTACGTTAAGTGTGTAGGTATCTATGGTCTAAAATTTAGACCATAGATACCTACACACTTTAGACTCTAAATAGTTCAGCATCTGAAAGATGTAATTAAAAATTAACATTTAACTACAATAGTTGTTACATAAATACGTATAGGTAGGTACCTACTTTGAGTTTGCATAATTCCTATGGGAATACAGGCGCGGCGTAGCTATGTAGATAGGGGCGAGTTGATTGAGTAATGAGCCAATTCAATGTCAATTGGAAAAATTGCGACGTCGTGTTTTATAAATATTTGTTCTACCTGATTAATTGACCAATCTCCTGTACTCATATTAACTACCGGGACATTGTTGACCTTGTATTTGACTTTGTCGCATTTTAATTTAAAACAAAAAAAAAAAAAGTTGGCTACAGCAAAACCATACCGCCTATGGTTATGGTTTTGCTGTAGTCAACTTTATGTCAAGTCCAATTCTCCTTTACTAAAATGTATCGTGATAACTTTACAATAATAGTTCTTACAGATTTTTAAGAAAAGTCGAAAGAAAAGGAAAGATGCGGTTATGCAGTTACGCATATTTGTGTGATTTCTAAGTTTATCTTGGACATCACTGACATCGGTGAAGGAAAACGTCGTGAGGAAACATTGACTTTTAATTAATTTCAGTCTAAAATCGCTAACCCATCTTGAGCAAGCGTGGTGATCACTGCTCATGCCTTCGCTGTATAAGAAAAGGCCTTTGCCTTGCAGTGGGACAATAGGCTGGTATAAGCACCAAGTAGCCCGCGAAATTCAAAATTTCTTACTTTTTTTTTGCAATTTGCGAGTCGATGTTGTATGTTGATTAATGTATGATTCGCGACCGTAACATATATGTATTTATAGAAATATAATCATTAGGATCATCAGTGACGTTTTTTAGGTCCTCAGAAGTGCAAAAAAATCTCCATAAAAATTGTACTTACCTGACATACCTCATCTCATTTATTTTCAGGGTGTCAGGACATAATGACTTGCGAATCGGTTTCTTTATAAAACCACCTTTGTCGTCATCTACTTACATTTGATGAATCACAATTAATTTTTCCTTTTATAACTGTATAAATAAGGGAACTACCTAAACACAACCTGTCTCATACCGTTTCCTCTTAAACAGAAGGTATGGAAAAACCAGCGTTTTGTAGGTACTGAGAAAAGGATATTGCATGGAATTGTTTTTTTGATGGGTTGAATCGATGTTCAGATGTTTATTATGTCGTTAAGAAAACACATATTATTGTTAGGTCTAGGTTGAGAAGTATTGATAATACGATAATAAAATATATTATTTTATTTATGTCCATTGTTTGTTTTGTTCTTGATCTTATTTGTATTAAAGCACCTTTTTATATACCATTGTTCGTGTTGTCTACATATGTACTCAACCTAGTTTTTCGATAGGTATTTATTTGGCTTTTTTCAGTAATTTATAATGTAGGTACTATCGACAAAACAGACGCCTTTAAACCGGTTGCATTTTGTATACACATTGAAGAAACCCTGCCTCTACAATCCTTTTTTCTCGTCCAACAATAGAAAGTCGGACGCCACCAAACATTTGCAAGCAAAATTCTTTCAAAATTGGAAAGGCCTGGCGTTTGTCGATGGTACCACTACCTGACGCACTATGGGCAGTCAACCTCGCGACCACCATGCTGATAGGCATTTTTGACATTGAAAATGTCTTTTCCAGGGAAAGTGCGAATTCGCCCTGGTGTCGTGATTTTAACGGCTACGTAAATGATTGGGGTGTCAAAAAACGCGTATCGACAAGGGCTTACAAGATTGTGAAAACAAATTTGAAAAAAAAAAAAATAGTTTTTTGAGAAAATCGCAAAAACCGCTAAAAATTGCCGTTTTTAGGGTGTTTAAAAGGGCACTTTTAAACATATTTCGAAATATATATTATATTTTTTTATATTAACAGCACACTGAGCGTGTTCGCGGACAGGTGGGACTCTCCACTGCTGCGCCACTGGATGCGCTTGCACACTGCCTTGTGAGCAGTGGACATCTTTTCTTCGTCAGACTTAATGAGTTGCTTCTTCTGTGTTGTCACTGGTATCTAATTGTTTGTATCTTCTTATGTGTATTTTTGTGTTGTATATTTTTGAGATTTTGTTATTATGTGTATTTTTTATTGAATGTTTCGTCCTTTTTTTTTGTGGATGGGAAATCATCAAATAACTTCTCCCGCTCTGGGTGGAGCGGGAGGGCGTGTCAGACTTCTACTGACTAAAACCCACCCGTGGTCCTTCAGTTGCCTGTGCCAGGGTCACGGTAACTCTTTCGAACAACCCGCAACCCTAGCGGGGAATGTTTCGTCCTATGTTTTGTTAGTGTACCTATGTACAGAAAGTCTGAAATAAACTTTTATTATTATTATTATATTTTTATATTGAAGATCACTTAATATCTGGATCCCTTCTTCCATTGATGCCTTTTTCTTATTTTTTGAAAAGAAGTGAAATATTTTTGAGATATGAAAATTTTTAAATCGCCCATTCACGATTTCGCTCGTGGCGTAAAATGTTAATATAGTTGTGTATTATTAGTAATAATAACAATAACAGTTTAAAAGTATTAACGTTAATATAATTTATTTTTATGGTATTTGGAAAAACTGATAAAAAGGTTTTTTTTTTTTAAGTAGATGTGTTTTTGTGTTTTACGGGTATCTATAAATTAGTGATAACATCGCGAATGTTAATTTTAAATATTTTATCATTGATTTGTTTATTACGATAGGCGTTGTTATCCTATTCTATGACGAAAGTTAGTTTAAAATTATAAACACATTTCTTGTATTTTGGGATAGTAATACAAAAAATCGAGTACCTACGTATTTGTTGTGCATTATTTTTCTAATGCTATAACTGAGTTAATTTTCAATGCATCTCGAAGGTCGTCTAATACGCGAGATCTGTATTTTTTTTATCACCGCACTTGCCGTTTTTACTGTCTCCAATTAAATTGCTGAAGAGAAGAAGCTGTCAGCCGATCATGGTGTTCTCATAGTCCAGGATACCTACACCATATCTCCATACTTATCATCCAAATCAGTTCTGTGGTTATGACGTAGGAAAATCGACAAACTACACTAACTTTCACATTATAGGATTTACCCCAGCTTCTTTCTTCTTGAGTCAGTAACAATCTTTATGGTCATGACTCAGGATCATATTATCAGATCTCAGGCTCACTCCACATTCCCACCATAATACTGGCCTATACCTTCTAATTCATGTCCTAGAAAAACCTAATAGGCAAGGCACTGGCAAGGTTTTGCTCTGATATCAAGGTGTACCTTGGAGTTTAAATCACAAATTGTAACCAAGACAAATTGTCTTATGGCCGATTTCTATAATTTGCAGACCGTTATCGGTTAAAATTAAGACTCTGGTATCTTTACCAATATAGAAGCAAAGACCTTTGCCCAGTTTGGTACTAAAAAAAACGGTACTAATCTATAGGTATAGAATTATTTTCAAAATAGTAGGCTCGGTAGTTTTAAAGATTAGGGTGGGTGGGGGTCAAGTTTCGTCTATTTTCTTACATAACTTTAAAACTATTTATTTTAAAAATATTAAAAATAAATGTCACACGGTACAGTTTACAAAACTTAAAAAAAAAATTCTTATTGCCCCCAAAATGGGGTCACCCTTATTTAAAATTCATTTACGTTACACGTTCGTGTTAGGGTCCATTAGATTCGGTGCAAATTAGCTGTGACAGACGGACAGACATACGAGTGATTATAAGGATCCTGTTTTTCCCTTTTGAGGTACGGAACCCTAAAAGTGCTACCATTTGATAAGCAAAATGATCCGTTTTTGTTTGTCGGTCGCTTGAGAATCGTGACGAACCTAGACAGATTGGCTCCATTGTGCGACCTACACTATACGTATACGTAGTCATATGAGTAACGTTAGAATACAACAGTAGTGTAAAGAATGTTGTCTAGTTGGTTTTGCCTTTTGAGTGATATATCCTCTTGGGTTCATTTGCTTATAGTTTTTTCTTGACTTCTATATCAACATGTTTTGTACAAAAAAGCAGGGGCTTGTGGCTAAGTAATAACAGCTGCACGGGTCGATCGACCAGGTTAAGCTACGCTAGCTGCGGTTGGTCTGTGGATTGGGTACATACCAAGACCCCTCCGGGCTTCGGAAAGCACGTTAAGCCGGTGGTTCCTGGTATCATTCATCTTTGACAGTCGTTATGGATCGTCAGAAGCCCGAAAGTATAACAACCAGTCTTGCGAAGGGGGATACCCCTTACCCAGTAACTGGGTTGTGGAGGTCATAATAAGCAGTAGCTTCATGTAAAATACTGGTATTCAGTTGCATCCTGGTAGACTGGAAGCCTACCCCAACATTATTGAGAAAAGGCTATTTTGCGCAAAATTGGCAACACAAAAAAAAAAAAAACAAACGAAGTGAGACTGAATAATGAAAACGATGCACCATTAATTATTTCATCATGGTTGAGATAATACAAAGGTCTTGAATCTACACGTGCAAACCAGCTAATCTAAGAGACAAGACAACATTGGATACAATACCAATACAGACAAAGACTGGAAAATAGCACAAGCACTTGATTACAAGCATTCTACGCTTCAGATGACACGAAATCCGAACCAAACATTACCATTATTATCTGAAATTTAAAACAATAGAAACATTATAACTTAAAAACTTTTTATTGCAATTTGTTCGCAGTTGATTAGCCATGTAATAAAGGTCGATGCCGACCTCCGTATTACTAATTAGCGTAGTAATACAAAAAGTAACTGTCAAGGCAAATAAAAGGAAATGTAAAAATTAAGGAATCGGATTTGTTCGAAAACTCGTTGTTCTTACTTACTTATATGGTCTAATGTATCTTTTGCTTCCTATATGAAGTGGGTAACACGTGTACTTGATGTCGATTGTTAATTGAATATGGATTCATAAATATTTACGTCTTTTTCATGCTATGTATCTAAACAAGAGCGTATTAGCGGTTCGATTCAATCTTCGTGACCACGACCGTTTTGTCAAGAGTTTACTAAAAAGAAGAATATACTCATGCCATGATAGCCACGTGTAAGGTCATACAGCCTTCGTCGATGATGAATCTCTAGTAATATAGGTAATTTTCCCCAAATCGCACGATTTTCTTGTAATTCCTTAGAATCATCTTGTAATATGTTGGCAGCTATGATGATATATAGACTTATCTATTATAAATATATTATTTAAAATTAAAATGATAAAATCCTTCATTAGTCTGGTACCCATCCTTTTTTATATGCTCGGAGAGTTAGATTAATTATCCAACAAAAACTGTAAAAAAATGCAGTAGTCCATATTAATTAGATCATGATTTGATCAGTAATTGATTATCTTTAACTTACGCTCTACCGTTCACTTTAAACGTTGGTTAAAGATATATTATTTTTAGCGGTACCTACTGATAGCCTTGAAGTTTGAAGTATTAGTTAAATAAATAATTTTTTTTTGTTCCAGGTTAGGTCCATGCATTATTAAATGTTAAATAAATAAATATATTATAAAAAAATGAGTATATATTATTGCTGCAGTATATTTTACAGATATAAAGTATGCCGGAGGATGCATCTTTACCAAGCGTGTCGTCAAAGATGCGTTGTGGGTCTACCATCCAGTCCATTTATATTCCATCAATAAATTCATCGACATATATACAGAATGTACACCATGTGTTTTAATAACTAGCCTAATACAATATAATAGGATATTGTATGATGAAGCACGTGCTAGAAGTAACGTGACAGAAGCATCTAATTTCGAAAATAATTGACCACAGTGATTGAATTCGTTTGTGTTACATTCTACTAGAGAATATAACCGTGGAGTTGATAATGCTTCTGCTACATAAAAGTCATTAATTACCTACGAGTATACCGCTCATGAAATTTTTGCACAACTAAATTAAAATGAGAGGTTTTGTGGACAGCACTTCCTCTTAAAATTTTACTTAAACAGGTAATAAAATTGATTAAAATGCATCAGTGTCACGTTTTGATAAATTTTGTGACTTGGCAAATAACACATTTGTTTATATTTTACTGGAGTAACCTTACGAAGTGAATTGACGTCGCTCAGTAGTATTTAAGAAGGCTACGCGATGATTGACGAGTCAAACCTTCGGTTCAGAGGCACGCGGCCGGCCGCAGCCGCCATTCACAATATAGTGCACATTTGAAATCTTTATTTTCTTCGAATAAAACTTACGTGTTGAGTGAAAGAAGATAAAGGGAAAATGCCTGCCGATTCAGATCTTATTGTACCCGATGGGGAGGATCGAGGTGTGGACAGGGATAACTACAAGACACTTGCAGAGAGATCCAAGCATGAAGATTTCATCAGGCGAGCAGTGGACCTGTTGGTTGAACGAGTGGTTTTTGGAAGGTCTTCCAGGACGTCAAAGGTTGTGGAGTGGGCTTGTCCTGAAGATATCAAGAAAGCGATAGATTTGAAGCCGCGGGAATCGCCAGTATCACATGATGAGCTCCTGGCACTTATGGCTGATGTGAGTTTTTTTGGTAGTTTTAATTTTTGGAAACGTAAAGAAGAAAATATGATACAACTTTGCTGTTTTTGACTATAGTCTTGTGATATTTGAATTAGAGAATTTATTTCGATTTCTTATTCCTGAAGAACAGTGAATCACCCTCAGATTATCTTGAAGTAAAAGTATTTGAATTGCAAAACTAATTTCTATTGTAATAACTAGTGTTTAACTAATAATAATAGAGCTGTTAGCTATAACCTACTTCTTTTTTTTCAGGTTGCTCGCTACTCTGTTAACACAGGACATCCATACTTCGTCAACCAATTGTTTTCTTCAGTTGATCCTTACGGTTTGGTTGGTCAATGGCTGACTGATGCTTTGAACCCAAGCGTTTACACATTTGAAGTGGCTCCAGTGTTCAGCCTGATGGAAGAAGAAGTTCTGCGTGAAATGAGAGCTATTGTCGGATGGCCAGAGGGTGAAGGCGATGGCATATTCTGTCCTGGAGGTTCCATGTCTAATGGTTATGCTATCAGCAGTGCTCGGCACTACTACTATCCAGAAATTAAGGTTAGTTGGTTTTTATTTAACTTAATAATTGTGGGTTAGGTACGGATAAACGAAAAAATCAGACAGATTTTTACGAATTGCGAAAGATATCGAAACAGGAAAGTATCAAGCCTTACAGAAAATCAAATTTTGTACCTGTTAATGTCAATGAACTGCAAAACATTAGCCTTTAGCACGACCTTATAACTTTTATTCACCAAAATAAACCGATTACTTCGTTCACTTGTAAAATGTATGTTTATTAATATCCAGTATTTACAACAGGTCGTTAGATAAATTATTTTATCTCGCTTTGCACTCGTTCATTATATAGATTAGCCGTTTTGCAGGAAGCATACCATTCGGTGGTTACCTTAACCCCGATACACCGATCATTATGATCGCGTGCCGTGGTTGGCGTAAACCTTGGTATTTAGTTTTATAAAAAAAAACTTAGTGCTTGTGATATGGTCTTTCCTTTGACTAGTTTTACGACACTATGAGAAACGTAGTTGATAGAAAGGTGAGAGGGGAATACCAGACTTTTGAGCATGTTTATTTAGTGGTCGTTGTTTTGAACCTCGGGGAGACCTAGCTGCATCCAGCAGTGGATGTCGGCTGAGATCATCAATGATGATGATATTATCGTACTAGCTTTTCCATATTTATAACTGGAAAATTTCGAGTAGCATATTGTTATCAGAAAATCTTGTCAATATTTGAATTAACAATCGTTATGTACCCGATTCTCTTGTCAATTGAGAGATATGTCAATATTCATTCATATTAGGTCAAGAGATATATGAGGAGCTCGTGGTTAAGTAATAAAAGCCGCACGGGTCGATCCATCAGGTTAAGCTACGCTTGCCGGGGTTGGTCCGTGGATGGGTGACCATCTATACATACCGAAACTCCTCCGTGCCTCGGAAAGCACGTTAAGCCGTTGGTCCCGGCTGTCATTCGTAGGCAGTCGCTCCATGTAAAATACTGGTATTCAGCTGCATCCGGTTAGATTGGAAGTCGACCCCAATATAGTTGGGAAAAGGCTAGGCAGATTGATTTGATAGGTCAAGAGATATATCGTCAGTCGTTCAGTACAATTAGATCTGTCATTTGATTGAGCAGATTTTCATTAGTTCCTAGATCTATTATTAGAGCATCATACAGTAGAGGTTGTTAAGTTAAAGTTGATTGATTAATAGCTAGTACCTGGGCGACCGAGCTCTGTTCTGATGAAAATACAGAAAACGACTTTTCCCAGATATAAGACCTAGCTAGATCAATTTTTCACCCCCGTAAACACCTATATTGCAACTTTCATTGAAATCGTTAGAGCCGTTTTCGAGAATGTGATTACAAATAAATAAATATATAATATATATAATATATATATATATATATATATTTTTTTTGTTGTAGATATTGACAATTCGATTCATATCTGATTGGATGCTAGTAATCTCAAAGATAAAATTGAAAGGAGTACTTACTGCAAAGCTACCATTCAACACTAGGTATTTAGACTATTTAATTGCCACCAGCTACTTTTTTTGTAACTAATTAGGTAATATCTAGATTTTTTTAATAGTTGATGCTAATCATTATTATTAAATTACAAGGGCAAGATAAAACAAAGTTAATGAAATTAACGACTGTTTTTAAGAATGCATTTGAAAATAAAACGAGTAATAATAATTATGGTTCTATGTTAGAATTTTGTAACGGTATTAGCAATGACCTTGACCCAAAATTAGGGAAGTCTAGTCTAGTCAAAATCGTCTTAATTTTTTTTTTTTTTGTAATGGCATCGCGCCGGTCTGCCTATGAGGCTGTCGGCTGATTAAACGGGCTATACTGTTGGTGCCATAATGAATTAAGCAGGGCATAAAACATATAAACTGAGCCATTACATGCTTAATCTTCTAAAAATGCATGTTATTTTATTAACAAAACGTATAACGTTATAACGATTAGCGATTACCTGCCCAGGGGCTGCAGTCTGGACATAGATAACGATCGCTTTACGATCGAATTCGGTCGCAAAGTCCTGGGGTCAAAATAGCTTGACAGGCACGTGATTGTTTCGTACTTGACAATTTTGACCGTCTAGGGACCCCATTCAGCCCCCCTTTTTTTTTTTGGATGGGAAATAACTTCTCCCACTCTGTGCGGAGCGGGAGGCCGTGTCAGACTTTTACTGACTAAAACCCACCCGTGTTCCTTCAGTTACCTGTGCCAAGGCCACGGTAACTCTTTCAAACAACCATCAACCCTGGCAGGCATCGACCCTAGCGGATGCCTTCAGCTAGTGCTGACATCTCTTTGAGGCGCGCGTGGAACATAACGCGCCGTCGACCCGGGCCTTGTCCATACCGGTTGGCAAGCTTCCCATTACTCGCCATCCGCAAGGCCGCGCCGGCCGGGAATCGGCTATCAATTCCCGACGCCCAGGGTGTCTCCCGCGGTGACAACGGACGTGAGGGCGTTATGATTGCCTCTCCCTCACGCGTGTCACCTCCTCCTTCACGAGCATTATTGCTTCGCAGAAGGAGGTGACGGCTTACCATGGACCGTGGCCTGCCATGGACCAGGGCCGGAGGCGAGAGATCGCCGCCGCCGATCGTCTCCGCGAGGCCGCGGCGGTGCTAGCCCAAACTGGGCAGACTTCCACCGTATCCTCCGGGTGATCCACACAATAGTTCCCGGGCGTTTCCTCCCGCCTTATCCGGAACAGGAACCTCCCGAAGCAACCGTGTCCGGTGAGAACCTGCGCCAGGCGGAAGGTGAGGACGCCGTGGCGCCTCTCCAACCACTCCTCAAGGAGGGCGACCTTATCGCCGCAACTGTGGCGTGCCCAAGACTACAGCCTCTGGAACCAAATTTCTAAGGGCTGCACAGTCAGAATGGTGTTACAAATCGATTTTTTCTTAGCGTTTCTTAATACTTAGGTGAGAAAAATCCATGATAACGAATGATTACATATTAGGTAGGTAATGTTTAGAGACAAACGTTGGTTACGCTTTATTCAAAACTGGCTGTTGCCCACGACTTCGGCTGCGCGCTTCGTTCCCCGACCCACTCCGTCGTATCGCATCATCTGTCCGTGCTATTACTTCGTTTTTGCTTAGCATTATTTCTGACATTTTTTCTTTTTGCGCGGCTTCTAAGGGTCGTAGCGTGATGTTAAATTGTGCATAGCCTTTCTCAAGAATTGGGCTATATAAAAGAATTTTTCAAATCCAACTGGTAGTTCCAGAGATTAGCGCGTTCAAACATACAAACAAACTCTTCAGCTTTATTATTAGTATAGATAGATAAATAATAGATAGCGATCGCTTTACGATCGGATTCGGTCATGGTTGACAAGCACGAAAAAATCACATGCTTGTCAAGCAATTTTGACCGTCTAGGGACCCCATTAGGACTTTGCGACCTAATTCGGTCGTAAAGTGATCGCCATCTACGCCGAGACTATAGCCCCTGGGCTCTCTTAGGTTTCTAATGGTAATGGATGAAAATTCTGTTACTGCTGTGTGACTCAGAAATCATAAGGTCATGAACTTGCCAAAGTTGTAGGACAATTTGCAAACTTGATTAAATATAGTCAATCTGTTACGTGACTATTTTGCCTGTAGTAAATGTATTGTTATAAAAAAGCATGCATTGGCGTGACACACTCCCCCAGACGTAATAATAATAAAACTTCTATTGTGTCTCGTTCAGTGTCCTCCAGTCGATTAAATCAAGTCAATGAAATCATGAATTAGTGTGCTTTTTGGTAATGGCACAGGTAATGGGTAAAGTAAGGTCATATAAAATATTTACGCGCCAAAAATCTGCCCCTTCGACTTGGGGTCAGTTCAGACCAAGCGTAAAATCCTCGCGGAATTTACTGGCTCCATTGAAAATAGGGCCGTATTACCATACCCTAAGTATAAAACTTTATAAATATCGACACAGTCGGGTCGGCTCGGAGCGAACCGACTGACAATTTTATACTTTTGGCTATGATAATACGGTCCAAATCGTTTTATCTTAAAATGAAACGTATAGAACTGTCCAGGGATCACCTCTGATTTCACTGATGTTCTGAACTTTATAAATTAATATTGTCTACATTGTTTGATATAGGTAGGTACCTAATAGTATTACATCTGTTCAAGTTTTGGGTCTTGCAGAGAATTTGCGATATTCAGTTGCGAAGGTCAAATTCGTGGGATTCTCATTTAATTGGTTAGTGAGTAGATATTATGTAATTGGTTATGAGATTAGATGCTACTTGTGATACTAAATTCTAAATCTCCATTTGCCCGACGATAAGTATAATAAATACTCTTCCAAATAGGACTGCTAAATCTCAAAATGAAGGAGACGTTTAACACTTTTGTAATAAACACAACATGTGACAGCAGTTTCTGCAATTTTTTTGGAAAAAATCCAATATAATATTTTTGAATTTTGTGTTAAAAAAGTCGGTCATCCAAATATTAGCCTGGGCAAAACACAAAGCTTAACATGGTCGAATAATGCGTGAGTCCTGGAAACCCCAACTCTAACCATTATCATCAATGAATAAGTAAAAAGTCGTAGATAGGTTACATACCCAACATTCGATGTTCAAAAACGACTCAATGTCGAACTATTAGATGGCACGTGGAAGTAGGATGGCATGTCGTAATTATCGGGAGCGAAAAAGAGACAAGACGACGAAAATGTGGCTAATTAGCCACATTTTGACGTGTCACTTGCGGAGCTTGTATAACCTATCTACGTCTTTTTACTTATAATATCATTGATTATCATAGGTAAATGAAACAAGAACTTAGAAATTAAATAGACCGTACTTATGCTACCAACAATTAAATACCAGTAGGTACTATTCCCTGTTTTTATTACCTACATTTAAAAAAGTAATTTCCGCTTTGCTAATGCATGCGTGTACGCATAATAATACCTACTTACGTAAGAATTTTATAAAATTTTTCGCGAAGGGTATCCGCGTACTTTGAGGTCATATCCAAGTTTGTGCAATTACGATCAGACAAAAGTAATTGTTAGTGTTGCAATCATTTTGCTGTGCTGATTCTGTAGTTAGATAAAATAATATTATTTACTTAGGTGTGGTGCAATTTAATTTCACGAGTGGCGATAGCAACTTATATCCCACCCGCAACTGAGCTGGATACGAGAAAACGTTTTTGTAACGTAGAGTGAAGAGAGTTTAAAATAAAAAAACGAGCGAGCCTTACAGTAGTCGCATATGATGTGTAACATCTGACATCTGTTTGGGTTGGTACCATCTGACGGCCAACTAAGTCCCCGGCGCGCTCATTGTTCAAATCAAATAGCGCGCGATTCTCCGGCTTCCTGTTACACACTTCCGTCCCTTTTCACGAAATCACTCCCAAATTGCAGGAAAGCGAGAGGGAAGATGTTACACATAAAAAAAACCATGAAATATCGTATAGGAAGCTTGCTCTATTCTCTGATACAGAAGGTCTAGGTCCAAAAAGGTTACATGCAATGAAACTTGCCAAGTTTTAAAATTACTCTAGAATCTAATTTTGGCTCTTCTTCTCCACAGCTCATGGAAGCTGGTGTATCTTCCTGATATAGAAAATTAAGATACCTACGTTTTATTATTGCAAATAAATTATAGTACTTAATATTACTTCATTTAAACTTAGTATTTAGTAACAATCGAATACCTAACTTAATTACTGAACTATTCCAGACGAGATAGCAAACTAATCTAATCTTATCTATCAATTTTAATTATGCTGACATTGCATGATTACTCAGAAACGAAACTTATAATTAATTTAATGAGTAACATCAGTATCTTCAACTACAATAGAATTATTTAATTTAACATCTTTGTTTTAGTTTCGTTATTTAAAGTAACCAGATAGTGTAGAACAAAAGACGTCAATTAAAATTTATAATAATTAAAATACTTCATGTCTGATAGTGTTCTTTCTTATGCAATCAAAAACTTTCGGTAGAATTCGTTTGAGTATTTAAAGTAACTACATAAGTAGTTTGTAGTATCAAGAAAAGAGAAAAGAAGGTAAGAAAGAGAGAGAGAGGAAAGAGATCCCTTGAAAGAGCACATTTTTATCAGAAAATAATAGGTTGATATTTTTTTTCTTCTAATACAAAAAAGGCATAAGCATTATCAAACCACACTTGCTCACGGCGGGAAGACGATTCCAGACTTATTATATTATCGACTTATACCTACTAATACACATTATTTATACTTGTATTAGTTATAACTAAGTAAAAGTTACCCCACAGATCTGATCAGATCTGCCACTAGCATAAAATAAACAAATCGAACGTAGCCGTATACTCTTTTCAAGTCGCATTGTTTTCCCGTCTTATGTGTCTTTTCCTGTGGCCGATTTGGAAAAACTAACGAAACCTCATTACTTACAGAGCAAAGGCGTCTACGCAGTACCAAAGCTGGTTCTCTTCACATCAGAGTTGGCACATTACTCCACCAAAAAACTAGCTACATTCATGGGTATCGGCGGAGACAACTGCGTTATGGTCAAAGCCGACCAGACAGGAAAAATTATCGTAGAAGATTTGGAAGCCAAGATTATTAGTGCTATAGAAGATGGTGCAACTCCTTTCATGGTGACGGCCACTGCTGGTACGACGGTGTATGGTGCTTTTGATCCGTTGGTGGAAATATCTGCGGTGTGCAAGAAGTATAATTTGTGGCTGCATGTGGATGCTGCTTGGGGAGGAGGTGCCTTGATGTCCAAGAAGCACAGACATCTTCTAAATGGAATTGAATTGTAAGTATTTATCATTAAAATTTTTCGATAGCAAAAAAGCCAAATTCAAGTTGTAGCACCTAAGTTTGGTTAAATAATATTTATCTTTAAAATTATTCGATAGCAAAACAGCCAAATTCAATTTGTAGCACCTAAATTTAGTTAAATAGTATGTAATAATAATAATAATAATAATTAATGTTGTCTTGGTAGTAATATCACGCAACAAGATTTTTAAACCAATTGAAAAACTAACAAGAGTAACGCAGATGTTTTCCTTTGCTCATTCACCAAATTATCGTATACCTAAATCTGCGACTCTCCTTTCCTTATAACAAAACTAAACTAAATGCTAACATTTCTAACAATTTCACAGGGCGGACTCGGTGACGTGGAACCCTCACAAGCTCTTAGCGGCGCCACAACAGTGCTCCACCTTCCTAATTAGACACAAGAATGTTCTCAAAGACTGTCATTCATGCAACGCCAAGTACCTCTTCCAGAAGGACAAATTCTACGACACCACTTACGACACCGGAGATAAACATATACAATGCGGCCGGAGGGCAGATGTACTGAAGTTTTGGTTCATGTGGAAAGCTAAAGGTTCTGAAGGTTTCGAAAAACACATAGACGCGCTCTTCGATAACGCGGTCTTCTTCACCGAACACATCCGACAACGGGAAGGCTTCCAACTAGTACTAGATAAGCCAGAGTGCACCAACATCATGTTCTGGTACGTACCCCGATGCATCCGTGGTCGCGAAAACGACCCCGACTACAAAGAAAGGCTGCATAAGGTCGCGCCGAAAATAAAAGAGCGAATGATAAAGGAAGGAAGCATGATGGTGACCTACCAACCGCAAGGCGACCTCGTCAACTTCTTCCGTATCGTTTTCCAAAACTCCGCTCTAGACCACAAGGATATGGTCTACTTCGCGAACGAGTTTGACAGACTCGGTAAAGACATGATCGTTTAAATATTATAATTAATATTTAATTAATTCTAAGCGTAAAACTGTACAAATGTCAGTTGACCTGTGATTATGTTTTAAAGAATTATAAAATTCGATTTATTACGTAGATTGAACGAATTTAGAGGAATTCTTGTGATTATCGTAAATGTACTGTAAATAAATTATTTAGATTTATGACATGTTTATTTTTCACTTGATGCGTTATGCGATTTTCAGGGAAGCCTCATAAATAATGATTGCAATAAAACTCACGGAGCTGATATATCATGATATGAACCTTGGATAAATGTTTATAATAATTTACACTTAAAATTAAATGGATTTTCAGTTTCATAGTGCATTGTTTCTCATAGAAACAAATTATCTTCAAGGTACTTTAAATTTTACATCAAAAAGACTATAAAATTATGTTATTGTTACAATGTTTTTGTTCGTGAAACCACAACTTCAACAAATCATTTTTTTAAAGCAATATGGAACATTTATTTCTAATAACAAATAAATGTAGCAAAACGTCGTTCTTAGAATCCAGAAGTGATAAACATAAAAAGAATAAGAATACCTTGGGGGCTGAAAAATTTTGAGCATATGTAACTTCGAGTGTTATTAATATCTCAGGCTGCATATTACTAATTTGCGACTACGTCATTAGTATACTCGTAAATACAGAGTTTCATGGCATTAGCATCATTACGCTTTTAGTAATTAATCCGTAAATATTATCATGTCTCAATCATCCGCGGCCCATCCCTAGGCTTAAAACTTTTCAGGCCCCTGTATGTTAGGTACGTTTTTTAGGCCATATAACAAATCTGAGCCACAATAGCGCTCTTAAGAATTACATCCGGAGTACCGAGAGGCTGAAAAATTGAGTGTTGGTGCAGTTGTTGTGTTGTCTTTATTTGATAATCTCGGAATAAAAGGAAGACGTAGAATATATCATCCGATTTATATTACCCGGAATCGAGATTGAAAAACGTAGAACTGGTGGGTGACAAGCTTCACAGCTTGGCTCATCGCCGCAAGGTTGCCTTCGGTGAGTGTGCCCAAGAACTCCACGACCACTGGCCCCCTTCTACCATCGGACATATAGACGCACTGCCAGTTACCATCCCTACCTAGTCGACCAATTCGCACTAAGCGTTTGCAATGCCTTTTTTATAATGCGCACAGCAAAAGAGTGGAACTCACTACCTGCGTCTGTGTTTCCGAGTGCAAAAAATCAATCTGCCTAGCCTTTTCCCAACTATGTTGGGGTCGGCTTCCAGTCTAACCGGATGCAGCTGAATACCAGTATTTCACATGGAGCGACTGCTTATCTGACCTCCACAACCCAGTTACTGGGTAATACGATACCCCTTGGTAAGACTGGTCGTCAGACTTTCGGGCTTCTGACGACCCGTAACGACTGTCAAAGATCCACGAATGACAGCCGGGACCAACGGCTCAACGTGCTTTCCGAGGCACGGAGGAGTCTCGGTATGAAAAGATGGTCACCCATCCACAGACCAACCCCGGCAAGCGTAGCTTAACCTGATGGATCGACCCGTACGGCTGTTATTACTTAGCCACGAGCTCCTCAATGCTCCTGTTTCCGAGTGCATACAACCCTAATCTTTTCAAAGTGAGAGTGAACAGGCTTCTTCTGGGTAAGTTCACTCCATCGTCGACTTTGTCTCTGTCACCTCTGACCTAGAGTAGAATCAAGAAAAAACCCATCTCAAACAAAAAGAAAAAAAAAATTGGGGTAAAGTTTTGTTACAATTACTTGATTTTCTATTTAATTGGAGAAGAATTAAAAATATCTCTGAATGAAGCCATGTTTATAGTTCATATTACAGAAACAAAAGTACTTAAAGTGGAACTTTTGGAGTAATTTGCAACATTAGCATGATTTTTGGTTCGCATGCAACACCGACCGTCGCGTCGCGTCGAATATAACCCAATGTGGCAGTTCTCAGTACATTGACAGATGGGTCCCAGGGTAATAAGGCTGGGCGCAAATTAGCCACAAGCGTAATAATACCCTATTTACATAGATCATTTGTCAACATTTACGATAGGTGACCAAATGATTCGGACCTCCTGTGGCATCCCTCGGGTCTCGTTAGAGGTAGACCAAATAATATTATCCAATTTATTGCTAGATTTTTTATTTGTAACCATCAATTATTGAGATTGAATCTGATTTCAATATCAATGTAAGTTCTTATTTGTTGATTGTGTATTTATGCAAAAGCTTTTGAAATTTCTTTGGTAATGGTTTTCTCTGCGTCGAGGATATTTTAGGAGAATTTCAATACTTTTGGAGGAAAATGGGTAAATTAGACCTAGTTTCTCATGTAACCTCTGAGTATTGTGTATTATAGTAGTAACGGCCGGTATATTGTGGAGCAATTTAATGCATAGAGTATAGAAATATCCCTGTACTCGCCCTAAACAACATCACTATCTTGCTAAGGGTGGTGAATATAATCTTTTTATTTTTACAATCTACATAATTAAAATGTTAGGAAGATAGTGGGTTGTTATGAATGGTCAATATACAGGGTTATTGGTAAAACACCAATAACCTCTTAAGGGGTCATTGTACTCATCATTATGAACAACTTTTACTATGGAACCAAACCTGAAATCGCGAAATAAAAATCAGCTGTTCAGTACATTTATGTTCGCATAATTCGTCAAAATTTACTGAATAGCTGATTTTTTTTCGCGATTTCAGCTTTGGTCCATAGTAAAAGTTATTCATAATGATGATTAAAATGACCCCTTAAGATGTTGTTGGTATTTTAACAATAACCCTGTATAATGTAAGTCTACCTCACCAGGAAAAATAATTCGAAAATATGGTACTCAGAATTGAAAGCAAATAATTAAAATTCACATTTACGCTGAAATGTGTTACAGTGGCGGCCACTATAACACATTTCAGCGTAAATGCAAATAATAAAATGTAAAAGGTCGATAAAAATAATATGAATTTGTTTTTCGTGGTTCACTGAATACGTAAATGGGTTGTTCATACCCAGTTTTTCCATTTTGTGCCTTTATTGCTGAAAGATAAGGTTCAATTTTCTTCGTGTTCTAATTTCCAGGTTCTTGTTACGGTCTGCTTGGCTTGAGGAACTAAACATGAGGAAGTGTTGGTCTAGCTCCTTTAACCGGCTTTATAATGTTTAGTTTTTATTTAGTATTATCCTTACGGCGCTCGGCTTTGACTAATATAGCATTCAGAAAGGATATATTAGTCATAATACCCGAGTATCGCCAGCGACCCACTATGGTTCGCGTAGAACAAGCTAGCTGGACAAAATTATTTGTTTCGATTTTTATTCATAAATGAGGTTATTAAGCATAGATATGAGGGTCTTAATACTTTTTTGAGGACCGTTGGTCGTTTGAGCAGGTATAGTCAAATAAAAACATAATATTTTTTAAAATAATTTATCTATAATTGTAACTATAAAATCTAATAACAGATACATAAAAATACTTAATAACTAAATCTATTACTCATTATCATCACTATCATCAGATCAATCATCCATTGAATAGTCATGATCATAAGTGGCAGAACTATGGAAACTAGAAACTATATTAACATTTTGTTCCTTACATCTAGGTTGAACTATTAAATCTAGGACTTCGGTAGGGAACAAACTTAATTTCTTCCGGGGAACTTCTCTTAAACCATTTATTACAGGGTCAGATGGTTATCAATAACATATTAAGTAAATCTCTATTCGTAGCAATTCGCGATCGTTTTCGTGTGTTGTGTTCACGAAATCTTCTGCAGTTCTTATTCCGAGCTTCCTGAGCTTTTTCGGAAAGCTGGCCGATAGGCAGAAGTGATGATTTAATTACATCACCACTGTGCAGAAGTATTGTGAACAGTCGCGGGCATATAATACCATGGATAGAGATTTACGTAAAGTTGTCTGGTTTCTTGAGCTAAGGTTTCAAATTTTTCAATACTTATATCATATCCTGATGATAAAGCACGAAGCAGTATGCCAAATTTTTGTATAAGTGAAACATCTAACCCTGTAATATCGGCACTTGCCTCGGGATTTTCAAAGAATCTTCGCGCTGTGTTTCCGTCATTAGTGTTACCGAACCCGGGTTTTGGTTTGTCAACAATCAAGACCATCTCGCTTATAAAACGTCTTTTAATGTCATCTGAACGTTGGTTCACATTAGCTTTGTCTTCGGCTGATCTAAGTTGCCATTTTTTACATTAAGTCGATAGCTAATGTGAAGCAAGCATTCAAAGCACCTAATCCAAGCGTGCAACGTAGACAAACCAAAACTAAGATTATCTTCATTATTCGCCGTAAACTCTATAATAATAATAACCTGGGACATTATTCATACACGGTCATCTGATCCCAAACTAAGCAGAGCTTGTATTATGCAAACCAGATAACTGATATACTACATTTTTTTTGTAAATACATACTTATATAGATAATTACACCCCGACTCAGAACAAACAGACATGTTCATGCACACAAATGTTTGTCCTGGATGGGAACCGAACCCACGATCTGCGGCATGATAGGTGGTATCTTAACCAACCACGCCAACGGGCCTGTCAATCATTCATCATTGATTGAATTGCCCCACAAATAAAACATTTCTGTGCAGAAGTTTCAGTCAGAGTGTTGCAAACCTTCCCGTCAATCATTGTCAAAAGCATTAGATGTGTGACAGATACCTCGGTCTCCATCACCTTGCTTGCTGTCGGCAATAAAGCATTTATCTCTTCTAAAACGTTATTGGTTTCGGTTATCGTAAAATCTTTGGTTTCCTTAGAAAAGATAAACTTTATTGGGCGACAATACATTGTAGAGGAGGGCCGAGGATTCTGCCACACAATATTACCTTTTTCGTCTTGCAATTGAAGGGGAACGAATGAAAATACAAACAAAAACTCATCACTGTCATCACAGTTGGTGAATTTTTGTTTGTACAAACTATGACCTGAACTTCCTTCACCACCCCCCTTACTGGTTAATGTGAATGATGTGCAAGGTAACAGACTACTGAAAACTTCTTGTTGCGCTGAAATTAAACGTTCCGCAGTTTTATCAAGAATTGCCTGAACTTTCATTTCAGCACGCGTTTCGTTAACGGTAATCTGTTCATCTGAAGGATAGCAAGTTATTTTTGCCTTTCTAACACTGTATAATGACGGAAATACCTTATGTCTGGCTTTGATGCTCCACTTCCGAGTTTGCTTATAGCTATGGCTACTTGATTTACTATCAACATAGTATGCTAAAGCTTCCTCGCTTGTCAAACACCTGGGGGCACTTATTTCACTGTCATTATGGGTTATTGAAGGGTCACCAGTTACATCTTTGATTTGACGTGCTACACTTCTACGACCCGACATACGCGCTGATACCTCAGCAGCGTAAATCAATTCACTAGCACTCCTGGACTGTAAGAGGTCATCTACGCGTCGTCGTTTCGTTTTGAGACTGGAATCATCAAATTCTTTAGAGGGTCTTCCAGGTCCCGGTTCTGTCGATGTACTTGGCATACATAAATAAACGGACACATCGAAAGATATGTCAACTCCTTCAGCCACGTCGAATTCTTCTCTAGGAACCGTTCTCGATTTCTTCCACAGCTGCTCCACTTTTCAGCTAATTTTGAGGAATAGTTTGACATGATGACCTTGACATCTCTCAAGGACTGCTCCGTAACACCATCAAAATCATGTCTCAAAGATATAAACCGAAACAGCTTCTCATTCCGCGTTTCATTTGGGTGTTTTAGCCATTCTTCGAGAAAATCCATTTTTGAGACGGTGAAAACTGTTTAATGAAAAATAAAAGAAAAAAATGAGTTGTGCAAATAATGTGCAATTTTTTTTTTTACTAATTACTACTAGATACTTGTGAGAATCATATAAAATAGATTCTACAGAGTGAACATGAGTGGACATGTAATTTTTTGACCATTGAATTAAAAAATTTAGGTGAAAAAGTCCACTTTTATCTAAACAATTAAGTTAAGAAAATTATAGAATGAAGTTCCTGCGATAAAAATGAATTAAAACAAAACTATTTAAACCCTTATGTCCACAATCCATTACAAAAACACTATCACAAATTTCTTTTAGTTACTTCAATAATGTTATCAATGATGGTGTAAAAACGCAAATGAATGCACTTTGAAATATCAATTCTTTAAATACTTACCTTAATGACGGTCCTAATGAGGGTAGTTACAAAAATTAATAGGTGTATTCCTTAATGTATAGGGCTAATGAGTTCATATTAGTAATTAACTACTAGGAATTGAAGAGTTGTTTTTGTCCAGCTAGTTTGTTCTACACGAACCAGATTGCGACCATAGAGAAACATAGATGAATAGCTTCTTCTTGTCTGATAATTTATAATGCTGATAATTTTTAGGGTTCCGTACCTCAAAAGGAAAAACGGAACCTTTATATGATCACTCGTGTGTCTGTCTGTCCGTCTGCCACAGCCAATTTGCACCAAATCTAATGGACCGATTAAGTTGAAATTTGGTACACGTATGGATTTCTGTGACCCAAATACGGACTTGTAACGTAAACAAATAAATTTTGAATATGGGGGTCAATTTTGGGGAGGCAAATTAGAAAATAAAAATTTTGCAAACTGTACCGTGTGGCATATCAAATGAAAGAGTTTACTGTGAGGGTCTCAAATATACAGTATGTTAACCAACAGAGGGCGTTCCCGTTAACCCGCAATAGTATAGCATCCATACATGCTAAATAAAATATTACCATTCGAAAACAAAATGGTTTTTATTTTTTTTTAATATTAAAATATTCACTAAAAATGCTAAAAATATTCACTAAAATATTCAAAAAAATATAAAAATATTCACTAAAAATAAAAACTAAATTGCGATGTTTCCGTCCTTCAAGTACGCGTGTACAGAGTGTTTCTTTTACGTATCAATTTAACATTTTTAGTGAATATTTTAATATTAAAAAAAATAAAAACCATTTTGTTTTCGAATGGTAATATTTTTTTTAGCATGTATGGATGCTATACTATTGCGGGTTAACGGGAACGCCCTCTGTTGGTTAACATACTGTATATATTTTAATAATTTTGAAATAAATAATTTTAATGTTATTTAAGAAAACACTTTTTAGCAAAAAATAAAACCGACTTCCAAAACAAAACACTACAAAGTGAAAAATAACTTTAATTTCGGTAGTCGTTGTCTTGGGTTTTGTATTTTCGTTTTTTGCCACCGACTTCCGAAATTAAAGTTATTTTTCACTTTGTAGTATTTTGTTTTGGAAGTCGGTTTTATTTTTTGCTAAAAAGTTTTTATTTTTCACTTTTTAGTTGTGGAACCTACCCCACACAAATTCGAATACATAATTCAGCACAATAATTGTAGATATAGCCATGTAAATAACAGTGATAGGAAGTTATTAAAACACCATCACATCATCCACATAAAATAAGTGGGAAATACGAGTATTTTTTTTTTTTTTTTTTTATTTGTGATGGGTTTTCTCTTGACTCTAGTCTAGGTCAGAGGTGACAGAGACAAAATCGACGATGGAGTGAGCTTACCCAGAAGAAGCCTGTTCACTCTCACTTTGAAGAGATTAGGGTTGTATACGTTCGGAAACACAGACGCAGGTAGTGAGTTCCACTTTTTTGCTGTGCGCATTATAAAAGACATTTGGAAGCGCTTAGTGCGAATTGGTGGAATAGCAACCAGCTAGGGATGGTAACTGGCAGTGCGTCTAGATGTCCGGTGGTAGAAGGGGGCCGGTGGAATGAGGTCGTGGAGTTCTCGGGCACACTCTCCGAAGTACAATCTGTAGAAGACCGACAAGCAGATCCACCAGTTTTACGTCGCCAATGAGCCTCTTAGCTCTGCGTTCCACCGAGTCAAGCGCGGCTAGTTGGTACTTAGCTGATCCATCCCAAAGGTGACTGCAATACTCCATGCAGGATCGGACTTGCGCTTTGTAAAGGGTTAAAAGCTGTCCAGGCGTAAAGTATCGCTTCACCCTATTTAGGATGCCCAGTTTCTTGGCCGCAGTTTGGGCCTTGTACTCGATGGTGGCGCCGAAGTTGAGACCAGATGTCAACTCCATGCCTAGGAGCTCAAGTCGATCAGTTACAGGAACAGATGTACCCCGAAAAGTAGGAGTTTGGGCGAAACGACTCTTTTTAGCGGTAAAAAGACACGCCTGCGTTTTGGTGGCGTTAAAAGAGACCAGATTATCATCACCCCACTGGGAGACAAAGCTTAAGGTCAAATCTGTCCGCTCTACCATGGCCTCTCTCAAGGAACGGACTTCGGCCCCGCTGGTTTTTGCTCTGGACAAGTATCTCTCTGAAACTGTACTGTCATCTGCGTACCCAACAATACCAGGCCGAAGCAGGTCATTGATGTGCAGCAGGAAAAGAGTTGCAGAGAGAACAGACCCCTGAGGAACTCCGGCATCAATAGCCATAAGGTCAGAAGAGCAGCCATCAACAACTACTTTAATCGACCGTTCACTAAGGAAATCTGATATCCAGCTACAAAAATCAGCTGGGATGCCATAAGCAGGAAGCTTGCTGAGCAGAGCAGCGTGCCAGACCCTGTCAAAGGCCTTCGAGATGTCAAGCGATACAGCCAGTGCTTCGCCGTGTTTCTCGATGGCTTCGCCACAGCAGTGCGTGACATACACAAGAAGATCGCCAGTTGACCGTCCCCGGCGAAAGCCATATTGACGGTCACTGAGGAGATCATTGTCTTCAAGGTAGTTCAGCAACTTATTGTTCAGTACCCTTTCCAAAACTTTGCACAGAATGGAGGTAATGGCGATCGGACGGTAATGGGCAGGGTCTGCACGGTCGCCTTTTTTGGGCACTGGTTGTACATTTGCAAGCTTCCAGGATTTCGGCGTTCTTTTTTCAAGAGAGAGGCGGAACAAACGTGTCAATACAGGAGACAGTTCAAGCGCACACTGCCTCAACACTCTCGCTGGAATGCCGTCAGGCCCACTGGCCTTGTTCACGTCTAGACTGCACAATACTCTTCGGACCTCTTTAATGTGTACTGCGATCTCCGGCATCGAGGAGTCACAATGAGGTACAGTAGGTGGTTGCTTTGAGCCAGCGTCCAGACGTGAATTGCTTGCGAAGAGAGATGCAAATAAATTTGCCTTCTCAGTTGCAGAGTGAGCCAGCGACCCATCAGGTTTCATCATAGGAGGTAAAGTGGGACGACAGAAATTCGTTTCAACCGCTTTAGACAGGGAACAGAACTGTTTACTACCCGGAGGGTGCGAAGCCAGCCTGGCCCCGATATGTCCGACATGGTCAAAACGTGCCCTACGCAAAACCCGCTTGCAGAACTTGGCGGCAGAATTAAAGGCTCTCTTCTTCGCGCGAACCCTGCGCGCTCTAACTTTGCGGTCGCGGGCCTTGACCCAGGCTTGGTAGGCAGTCTCTTTTCGGGCCTCAGCGTGGGCACATTCTGCATTATACCAAGGCCGGGATTTGTGACCGAGCGGGATGTCGGAGAATGGAATAAAATATTCCATCCCCTGCCGAATCACGTCCGCAACCACGTCAGCACAGCGCGAGGGGTCACCCGAGGAAAAGCACACTTGCCGCCATGGATAAGACGCAAAAAAGTGCCGCATCTCATCCCAGTCTGCTGACCCGTATCGCCATACTCGCCTCGTGCCTCTAGGGCTCTCATCTGGAGGAGAGCAGGTTGATATGGATTTCACCAGACAGTGGTCAGACGTTCCCAGCGGGGCCGAGACCGATACTGAATGACTGTCCGGATCAGATGCCAGCAGAAGGTCCAAACAATTGGGTGTATGGCCGTCAACATCCGGTACCCGCGTTGCCACATTCACCATCTGGGTTAGATCTAGCGTTAAAGCAAAATTGCGCGCCTCCAACCCAGCATGGTCAGTTTTCTGGTATGGGAACAACCATTCTTTATGATGGGCGTTGAAGTCCCCCAGAAAAATGAGCTTCGCCGTTGGGTACCGTTGCTGGGCTACGTCAGTCGACTCCACGAGGAAATTAAAGAGCGCTGTTGTCTCCTGGTCACCGCTATGCGATCGGTAGATGCCGATGTAGAGAGATTTCTCCACGCCAGTATCCACAAGTAGCCATATGGCAGAGAAACCCGATTTCTCAAAGCAACGGAGACGACGACAACAAATGTCATCGCGGACGTACACACTGACCCCAGCTTGCTTCTTGAACTTGTGTTCAAGAGAGTACCCCGGGTAGTCGAGGTACGCCACGTCCGACGGGGTTGTTATCTTCGTCTCCGTTAGGAAAAACAGGTGCGGCTTCTCGGTCTCAAGGTGGTGATGGACCGAATCGAGATTGGAGTGCAACCCCCTGATATTAGTGAGGTGCACTTTTAGTGGGAGTATACGCATTATTGAAGCTAACTCAAAAACTCCCCAAGCAAAGTTAATAAAATTTATATGGGACCACCTCGACAGTATACCCTATCAAACAAAAAAAGAATTTTCTAAATCGGTCCATCCGTCTTTGAGTAATCGCGTAACAAACATACAAAAAAAAAAACATACAGACGAATTGAGAACCTCCTCCTTTTGGAAGTCGGTTAAAAATAGACGAAAATTGACCCTTATCTCCGAAAGTACTGAGCCTAAAATTTTGAAAAAAATACAGAAAATAGTTCAACACCTATAGATTACACAAAAACTTATAAAAAGTCTATGGCCTTAAAACAACATGATAAATCTCTCAATATTGTGCATATAAACTTACATTTGCAGTTGGAATGTATAGGAGAACATGTTTTTCAAGTACAATGTTAAGTTTGGTGTTGGGATTCATTTTAACTATGGAACCCTTCATTGTGCGTAGTCCAACACGCACTTGGCCGGTTTTTTTTTAAGTTAAGTTGTCCATAGCTTATATAATAATGCGTTCAGGGTGTTCCCAAGGAGCAAAATATATCATATGATAAAACAATATAAGACTATAAGTTATAAAAATATCATATAAGAGTACCTACTTAGCTTTCTTCGGAGTCCTTTAAAAGTGTTACGCTCGACTATTTAGTCGTCATTAATCCGTGTCGTATTAATATCGGGTTGGCTTATAAGTAATGAGCGTTTTAGTTTATAATTTCTAGAATTTTCGGAAAGGTTCGAGAACGTTCTGTAGCAGAGGGTATATAAAGAGCGAGTCACGCTCATGCGCGTTATTGATAGTTTGGCTGTTAGTGCGTTAAAGTTCACAAAGAAATGAGTGATATTAAAACCCACGTACGACATTGTTTATTATATGAGTTTCAATCTGGGCATTCTGCTGCAAAAGCTACACGTAATATATGTCAAAGGATAGCTCACGATGCAGTCTCCGAAGCAACAGCAAAGCGCTGGTTCCAACGGTTCCGCAATAACGATTTTTCCTTAACCGATCAACCAAGGTCTGGGCGCCCCGTGGAAATAGATATCGATAAATTAAAACTATTAATCGAAGAAGGTCCTCGAAGAACTACACGCGATTTGGCTGGTCAGCTCGAGTGCTCTCATGGCACCATAGAAAATCATTTACATGGTTTGGGAAAGACTTACAAATATAGTGTTTGGGTACCCCATCAATTAAGTAAAGATCACCTGACCTACCGAGCTGAGATTTGTGTACAACTTTTATCTTTCCGCCGCACATTTAATTGGTTAGATCGTCTTGTCACTGGAGATGAAAAGTAGGTTCTCTAAGTTAATCACACACGCAAGCGCCAGCGGCTGGGATGTAAAGAACAGGGAAAACCAACGTCAAAAAGTGATCTTCATCCTCGCAAGGTAATGCTTTCTGTCTGGTGGGATATACATGGAGTAATAAGCTGGAAATTCCTTCCTACTAATACTACGATTACGGCAACAGTATATTGTGATCAACTCGAAAAACTGAAGCTTGAAATCCATCGCAAACGTCCACAATACGACAACATATATTTCCTGCACGACATTACCCGGCCGCATATTGCTAAGAGTACCAGGCTTAAACTATTGGAGCTTAATTGGGAAATAATACCCCACCTTCCATATTCGGCGGACTTAGCACCAACTGATTTCAGCTTGTTCCGATCACTTAGTAATAATTTACGGGAAAAAAGCTTTGACGATGAACCACACTTGAAACAATACATAGATGTCTTTTTCAATTCAAAACCAACGAAGTCCTATGCGGACGCCATTCACTCTTGGCCAGATCGATGGCGAATGGTAGTAGAAAACGACGGTGAATTAATGATTAAATTAATTAATGATTAGCAATTGTTCATTTAATAGATAAATACAAATAAAATAGTTGTATGTCGCTCATTACTTATTAGCCAACCCAATACGTTCTGCAAACGTCTACAAAACAATCTTATACGACTTTTCAGTAACATTATACTTGTGTCGTATTAAAACGTTACGTATACGTTTACTCAAATTGTACGATCTGTAGCGACATCTACATCGCCACATGCGAACTACAATCGTCGGGCAGTAGTCTACCAGACACAACACCCGTCTGGTCGCAGGATCCTCCCTTTTCTATGGAGGATGAGTCAACTTTACACCCTGTTCCTCATACCTCTATACTGGTGACCCCGAGCATGGACATTGATGCAGCCTTAGAGCAGCTAGTTCAGCGTGACCAATCACATTTTTTTTGCAATTTGCAAGTCAGTATTTAAATTATTTATTATTATTTATTTGGCTAAATAATAACAGCCGCACGGGTCGAACCATCAGGTTAAGCTACGCTTGCCGGGGTTGGTCTGTGGATGGGTGACCATCTTTTCATACCGAGTTTCCTCCGTGCCTCGGAAAGTACGTTAAGCCGTTGGTCCCGGCTGTCATTCGTGGATCTTTGACAGTCGTTACGGGTCGTCAGAAGCCCGAAGGTCTGACAACCAGTCTTACCAAAGGGTATCGTATTACCCAATAACTGGGTTGTGGAGGTCAGATAGGCAGTCGCTCCATGTAAAATACTGGTATTCAGCTGCATCCGGTTAGACTGGAAGCCGACCCCAACATAGTTGGGAAAAGGCTAGGCAGATAGGCAGGCAAGTCAGTATTAGGTTGTATGATGATTAAAGTATGATTCGCGATCGTATTATTTATATGTATTATTACAAAATGATAATCATTAGAATTAGTAATACAACTCCTTAAGTTAGTATAATCTTAAATGTCAAGATTTCATGAAATAGTCATTCATTAATATTATAATATATGGACTTGGATAGTTGTATTGATGATTTTAATGATTATAATTCTATAAAAATGGATTTGTTACGGTCGCCAGTCATATTCAGATAGACATGTAACCTGATATTGACTTGCCAATTGCAAAAAAATAAGAAAATTTGAATTTCGCGGGCTATCTGGAGCTTTCGCCTTATGTTGTTGGTAATAACAAGCTGATGTGGAGGCAACGGAGATATTATTTCACTTGATACGAGATATCAATCTTAACTTATGTGAAAAAAGGAATAGAGTGGTTACAAGGCACAAAATAACACACACCCACATAATAAAAAACAAACCAAAATTTCTACGATTAATAATATTCTATTTACAATAATTTACGACCGTATAAAAATAATGTCAATATCAGCTCAGTTATAAATAAAAATGGAATCACAATCCTTATAATTAAAATTTTACACTAAAATTATATTATCAGATCATTAGCTTATCACATCTTCTTCCGGCACTTCCTCTATAGGTATCTCTTCGCAGTTCAGCTGAAAAGAATAAAAGAAAGGAATATTACTGTCTACTAATTAACTTTCTCGATAAGAAAGGATTGCAATCTGATCGGATCTATACAAACTTTACTAGGGAAACTAACTGAAACTGTTGCTGATCGCTTTAAAACTTTTATGAACTAGATATTAATTCCTACTCGTGTTGAAATACTTAAAGCAAAAAATTTTTCCGTATACAGGCGCGACGCGACTGGTGGAACCATTTCTATATTGGTATTACCGGGGTCGCGACGCGCGCCTTTAACTATGATCGCGGATGGGTTTAACGCCTGATTTACAGGGTGCAATTAAATGCCTGTGACATACCATAACTTGAAGCAACATTAAAAGTTGCATCGTCTAAACTGTATTAGGCGATGAAAGTGACAGGCAAGAAACTTGCATTATGTTCCTAAAGGGCTTAAGAAAAGAGATAATAAAAGCTGGAAGGATTGTGTGAAAGACTAGGAAAAGAAACTTTGAGACGACGCGTCGTCTCCGTCGCGACGGCATGATGACGGCTAGGTAATAGAGATGTGGAAGAATCCTAACTTCCTAACTAATATTATAAATGCGAAAGTAAGGTTTTTTGTTTATTTGTTACCTTTTCACGCCTAAACCACTGAACCGATCATCCTGAAATTTTGCATATACGTTGTCAGGTGTGCAGAAACGGACATAGGGACATAGGGACGGACACATACCTTTAAAAAAAAGTACTGTTCACGATGGAAAACAACAATAACGATCTTATGATAATAGATGGCGCCACGTGTCTTTCGAATCATGATTGAATTATATTATTATAGAAACTTTAGTAGTGTGTTAAAAAAAAGTACCTAATACATTTTGTGAGTCTAAAGTGTCGACAGACCGGTTTTTATCCTCCTAACTATAATATTATAGATGCGAAAGTAAGTTTTTTGGCTGGATACCTTTTCACGCCCTAAACCGCTGAACCGCGGATCATCATGACATTTTGCATATACGTTGTCAGGGATACAGAAAAAAATACCCACATTTCATCCAGAAAAAATAGATCTATTGCCGTGCATTAGTCTCGCAAAAACTCGAAAATGGCTCGACCGCTTTCTTTTTGTTTTATTTATTTTTTTCGCCTCATCACGGGGCTTAGAAATAAGAAAATTAGGAAAAACCCAAAGAAGCATCCGAAAAATCGAAAAAAAAAAAACGAAATTTGTGTCACGTACGTACGCAATTTAACCGGGTCATCTAGTTGAGGATAAATAAATATACGAGTGCGAGGGGTGGTTACACATGGCCATTCAAGCCGGCGCGGCGTAACTTCGATCGCGTCTTTTCGCTCGACGCACTAACGCCACATCGCATCGGTTGAGTGTGTAAGGTTGAATATTTTATTACCTACAATTGTGCGTTTTGGCGTACTACCTGCACGCGACGACACGCGACGCATCTCCCGTCAGATATGCAACCAACCTTACATCCGTAATAAAGTCGCGCGTTTGTATTGCTTCAAAAATCGCTGTGAGTAACCGCTCTTATAAAGTTCCGTTAAATAATGATGGAGTATAAAAGTAAGTTCAACGTAATATCTTACCAATATTTCATCATTAGGTACTCTAGACAGCAGATCAAGTATTTCATTATTTGGTACTCTATTGGGTCGTAATATTTTTCTTGTGAACTTGTGAATTCCTGCAATGATTGATAATAAAAGTTAGCTACAATGGAAAAAAACAGAACAATCTTTTTCTTTGTTAGCACAATGAAGTCTACATAATAGATTCAATTGGAATATCAATGAAGAATGATTTTTCAAAAGAAGTTGTTAAATAATATAAAGTATACAATAGGTGTTTATGTTATTCTCAAGTCTATTAGCAGTACATTTTATTAATAAACTGAATCAAGTCTAGTTATTCGATGAATCAACAGCTTTTTTAAGTTGTCTCTTTTTCAAGTATTGTTGTTTTAAATATAAAATAATACAAATTCAAGTGAACTTACCCCAAATCATTAAAATGTATTTGGTTGGGATCATAAACATTACAAATGCGATCATCAGTATGATGAAAATCGCCAGCAGACTGAGGAATGGTACCGTGAAGTTAAAGAGGCTGCAAATAAAATAATTCTTAAATTATTATTTTTTTTACTAGCCATTGTTGTCGTATATTCCTAACCAGGTCTGTTAATTTGATACCCAGAATACTCCAACCCATAGCCCTCTGGCAAAGACTGAGCGTGGACCACTGCTGAATTGTCAAAGACTAAATCAATCTGCCTAGCCTTTTCCCAACTATGTTGGGGTCGGCTTCCAGTCTAACCGGATGCAGCTGAATACCAGTATTTTACATAGAGCGACTGCCTATCTGAGCTCCACAACCCAGTTATTGGGTAATACGATAGCCCTTGGTAAGACTGGTTGTCAGACTTTCGGGCTTCTTACGACCCGTAACGACTGCCAAAGATCCACGAATGACAGCCGGGACCAACGGCTTAACGTGCTTTCCGAGGCACGGAGGAGTCTCGGTATGCAAAGATGGTCACCCATCTACGGACCAACCGCGGCAAGCGTAGCTTAACCTGATGGATCGACCCTGCGGCTGTTATTACTTAGCCACGAGCTCCTCGAATTGTCAAAGTCTATGTTTGAGAATCATACGTGAGGATGGGAAGAATACACACGTCGATGAGTCTTCTCTTGAGAGAAAGAGAGAGATCGCCCTTCATTAGATCTTTCAGGAATTTTTGGTGTCTTGCCACAGCTCATCTAGCTCTACGAGTCAGCTCGGAGACTGAAGACGAAAAAGGGCAATATCGTTGGCAAAACGGAGATTGGATAATCACATATGTCCAAAAATGAAATTTAGCACGTATATTTGTTTTCTCTATGGTATAATATTTTTAGGCAGAGGAGCTCGTGGCTAAGTAATAACAGCCTCACGGGTCGAACCATCAGGTTAAGCTACGTTTGCCGGGGTTGGTCTCTGGATGGGTGACCATCTTTTCATACCGAGACTCCTCCGTGCCTCAGAAAGCACGTTAAGCCGTTGGTCCCGGCTGTCATTCGTGGATCTTTGACAGTCGTTACGGGTCGTCAGAAGCCCGAAAGTCTGACAACCAGTCTTAACAAGGGGTATCGTTTTACCCAGTAACTGGGTTGTGGAGGTCAGATAGGCAGTCGCTCCATGTGAAATACTGGTATTCAGCTGCATCCAGTTAGACTGGAAGCCGACCCCAAGATGGTTGGGAAAAGGCAAGGCAGATTGATTTATAATATTTGTAGGCAAAATATGCCATAAGGTCTTCATTGAGCATGCTGTTATTATGCTTCAATGCTTTAAAATAGCCTCCACAAGTGGTGAGACCACACACCATACATTGCTCCATAGCATAATCCATACCATAATATAATGAGGAGGCCTGTGTCCCAGCAGTAGGACTTGCTTTACGTTACAGGGGGTAAAGCCTATTATTATAACATGGGATGTTGTATTCAACTCACTTTTTAATACTTTCGCCTAGATTAGCGAATGCTCCAATGAAGTTCTGTACACTTTGTACCATGTCAGTTAAACTGTTTAGTTTTTGTCTCAACGACTGGTTTTTCTCTTCCTGCAATTAAATATGTTACATTCATTTTAGTTTTGTTCGTGTCGTCTTCGAATAAAAAGGTAATTCTTGTTTTGAAATAAATTAAGGGTTCTATGAAGTGAATAAGTATTAATAGAATATCTGTTTAATAATAAGTTTGATACCAGCTAGTGTGAAGATCAATATCTTTTACTCTATTTAGAATTCCAAATACAAATTAATTTCATAATATATCATGACATTTATAAAAAAAAAACAGTTTTTCATTTGTTTTCCCGCCGTTCGATTTTTTTTTATATCGATGTTTCGGTAACCATGGAAAAATCTGAATTGTGCGCTATTTTCGAATAGGACTTCCGTCGTAGCACCAATGTAACATAGACAGCACGCAATATTAACGACGTGTATGGACAAGGTACCGCCAGTGAACGCATTGGTGCGTTTTTGGTTTGATCGCTTCCGTTCCAGAAATTTTGATCTCAACAATGAGCCCCGGGGAAAAATTTTAAGTCCAACGAGGCGGTGAAAAACGCCTTTAAAGAATTGATCGACTCCCGTGCCCAGGATATCTATAGCAGAGACATCAACGAACTTTCACTAAAATGGCAAAAGTGCATCGACAATATTTCTTTAAAAAAAAACTATGTGTTTTTTTTATGTAAATCGTCAATTTCATAAGTTAAGACCTAATAGTAAGATCATTAAGATCTTACATATGATCAGAAATAAATGATATTATATTCTATTCTAATTTCTAGCTATACGAATTGAATTAAGTAAACTCTCTGTTTAAAGATAGTCTCGCTAAGTAAATAATTTGTTACCTTTTCTTTTTTATCATCATCATCATCTATTGGTTGTATCTTGAAGTCTTTCCCTGCAATAATACAAATAATATAAATAACGTACAGACGTCAGCACATCAAGCTACTACAATGTGACAAATTTCTTTAATAGATTTTCAACTTTATCGCTAAAGCATTAGGTTCAAGATTGATTGGGAAAATTTGACAGAAAATTTGACAAAATTTGACACGTACACGCCAGCACATCAAGCTACCCGCTTGATGTGCTGGCGTGTACGTCAAATTAAATAGGACCTAGACCTATTTAATTTAACAAATCAGTACAGGGGATGCAGTCTAGTGATAGGTAGCGATCGCTTCACGACCGAATTCGGTCGCAAAGTCCTAAAGTAGCACTTTTCATGCAATTGACCGTCTAGGGTAGACGGTCAATTACATGATAAGTGCGTGATTTATTCGTGCTTGTCAAGCAGTTTTGACTGCCTAGGGACATTAAGACTGCGACCGAATTCGATCGTAAAGCGTTCGCTATCTATGTCGAGACTGCAGCCCCAGAGGGGCAATTACGTAATACACTATCAATCAGAATCGGTTTCATTTTGACAGTTCAACAATGTTCATTGCGTTATTTACGTTTTTGAGCAGACAAATGTTTCGAACATATAAAGTAATGGATTAGCAATTTGCTTTAAAATGATTTGGATTCCGGTCGATAGTGTGTTATGCAATTAGTAATAACTGATAATGCGACATATTTGTAAAAATCTAAAAAATTGAAAAATTTTCACGATAGGTCCTGCTTAATATTTTAAAAAGCAGGAAATGTATGAACGAAACTTTAAAATTGTCAAATTGTTGGATTGTCGCCTGTCAGCTGTCGGCTGTATGATGCTTTCTCAATACATCCAAGAAACAATTGAAGGCGTTTCAATTATTTTTTTATTTGATTCTCAAGATTTAATTTTCTTGGAAATTGTGCCTTTATCACAGTCATAGCGGTAATCGCTTTGACTCATTTGATCCATGATTACAAGTTGTTCAATAAAATAAGAAGTGTTTATTGTGAGACGGAGTCTGTTTTTCAGGGTTCGGTACCCTTGTGTTCCACGCGCGCCTCAAAGAGATGTCAGCAAAAGATGGGGTCCAATAGGGCCAATGCCGCTGGGGTCGCGGGTTGTTTGAAAAAGATACCGTGGCCCTGGCATAGGCAACTGAAGGAACACGGGTGGGTTTTAGTCAGTAAAAGTCTGACACGCCCTTCCGCTCCACCCAGAGCGGGAGAAGTTATTTGATGATTTCCCATCCACAAAAAAAAAAAAAAAAGGGTTCGGTACCCGAAGGATGCCAAAAGGAATTACGGAACCCTATTACTAAGCCTCCGCTGTCCGTCCGTCTGTCTATGAGTTGAAATTTTCACAGGTTGTGTATTTCTATTGCCGCTTTAACAACAAATAATAAATTAAAAAACTAAAGGGGATCCTCATACAAGATACGTGATTTTTTAAAGTGATATATATTAAAAAAAAAATGAACGTTGTATATTATACAGTGGTATGAAACCCTTCGTGTCCGACTTACACTAGGCCGGTTATTTGTTTACTAATTTTGGCAGCTATATCTCAGGATATATAACTACCACATTATAATAATACAATATGTTACAAAGCCCTTTTTTTTGGGGTGGGAAATTATCAAATAACTTCTCCCGCTCTAGGCGGAGCGGAAGGGGGTGTCTGACTTCTACTGACTAAAACCTACCCGTGTTCCTTCAGTTGCCTGTGCCAGGGCCACGGTAACTCTTTCAAACAACCCGCGACCCTGGCAGGCATCGGCCCTAGCGGACCCTATCAGTTAGTGCTGACATCTCTTTGAGGCGCGCCAGACGGCGAGCTACCCATTACTCGCCGTCCGCAAGCCCGCGCCTAATGTTACAAAACCCTGTTGTTCCTTTTAACACATGACTTTTAACAAACAACTTTTACTGTGGGACCAAAAGGAATTCGCGAAAAAAAAATCTGCTATCCCATACAATGTAGGGAGCAGCTGATTTTTTTTTTTGCGATTTCTGGTTTGATCCCATAGTAAAAGTTGTTTGTTATCATGAGTACCTACAATCATGTGAAACAACATGGTTTTTGTTACATATTGTATATGTAGCTACCACATTACGAAGAACGAAAGAAAATACTTACATCGAACAAGAAAGTATTTGGGAGGCCGGTACCAGAAGAACGGAATAAGTATGATTAGCGGTAACATCCAAATTTTGAAGAACCAGCAGAATAGCAGCCATATGATTAATGCTATTATATTAGCTCTTCTTGACTCCCACTCGAAACATGATCTGAAAAAAAAATGGAAGATGTTAATCTTGTTTCTACTAAGTTTTTTCGCTTTTCATCTTGCTATAGATCTATATCTGAATTTGAAAGAACCTTAGACATTTTATAAAAAGTATTTTCCCTATTCATATTTATGAATTTCTACTGACAGACCGACCTATATTTTATTTGATAAAGAAGAATCAGATTATTTAAGTTGATTCTTCTTTATCAAATACTGTTTTTCACTGAGATTTGACTTACATAAATATAAACTCACGCCTTTCCCCATGGGGATAGATTTGACTTATGTAAGCCTATAGCATAATCAGCCTATAATGCGACGCGCTTTACATGTGGGTGTGAAGACGAGTAGCGTCTGCATCTGCACACCCTCACAGATTTCCAACTTTGCCATTGTCTCGGACGGTACCGAAAGTTCCTGCGTTTTAAACACACATTCACACCGTATTTGTCCACTTGGTAACCACACGTAAAGCGCGTGTCGCTTGGGGAGGTCTTAAAAAAATAATTTAAAAAAATTTAATCGACTTCAACAAGAAATTAACTAAAAATTCTGAAATAACTTTCATTTCTGAAGTCGGTGTCTTGGGATCTGTATTTTAGTTTCTTGCCACCGACTCCCGAAATTAAAGTTATTTGATAATTTTAATTTATGAAGTCGACTTTTTTAAATTATTTTTTTATTTCATAATTTTTAGTTTTTAGTAAAATCTGGAATATTTGTTTGTAATAAGTAGATAACATTTTTGTTATAAATATTGCACTAGACTTTTACCAAGGTTTTAAGAAATCTTCTTTGACACCACACCCGTGGCTCGTATCAATAAGCCAGGCCGTCACACTTACACGTATTAGTCAATTATCTTGATAACTACTGAACTTTATTTTGATGCAACTTGCACTGTTCCCTAAGTTGATGTAAATGTAAGCTAATAAATACAAAATGGTCATGATCTGATTAATAGTTTCGGAGAAATGCGTGAACATACATACATCTATACAATTTTGTATATTTGTTTGGAAGCCCTAGTAGGTAATATGTGAATATATTGCAGTTCCAATAATATTAAATTCATACGTGTCGAATTGATAATCTCCTTTTTTTGAAGTCGTTTAAAAATACTATACTGGGACAAAGACTTCCTCTCAGTGCGAGGAGTGGGCCGTTATCCACCAAGCTGCGATTTAATGATCGAATTTTTGTTTCTAGGACTCGGTTTCGGACTTATATATTTTTTTTTTAAATTGCGATGAAATAATGTGACAAATATGTATATATAATTATTTGCGCAGAAATGTTGGTGGAAAATGAAAAGCAAGATAATGAAGCAGTAAACTGTTAACAGACTTTTATAATAAGGGCTGTAGTTTTGAAGCCTTAATTAGTTGAAACGAGCTGATCAAAGCAAGTGTGGGAGAAAACTCAACTTGAAAGTGCTAACTTTCCCAGAACTTCCCGACACATTGCTAAATACGAAGTTTTTAGTGCAAGAATGTTGGAGCATGTAACTTCATTTTCACTTCCCCTTTAGGTTTTATCCATCACCTAAGTGGTAAGGGGTAAGAACAAGAAAAAGCTGCGAGTCGATCGATAAGGTTAAGCTACGCTTGCCGCGGTCGGTCCACGGATGGGTGACCGACCATCTTTACTCATACCGAGATCTCACCGTGCCTCAGAGAGCACGTTAAGCCGTTGGTCCCCGGCTGTCATTCTTGGAACTTTGACAGTCGTTACGGGTCGTCAGAAGTCCGAAAGTCTGACAACCAGTCTTACCAAGTTACAACCTAGTTACTGGGTAACACGACACCGTGTTACCCAGTAACTAGGTTGTGGAGGTCAGATAGGCAGTCACTCTATGTAAAATACTGGTATTCAGCAGCAGCCGGTTAGAATGGAAGCCAACCTCAACATTACATAGTTGGTAGTATTTCACCGTTTGTTTTACTAGCTTGTCACTAGAGGGAATTTTTATTCCTCTTTGAACATAAAAAATGCTGTCATTTTTTTTTATTTTGGAACAATTTTTTAAATTTTTTATTTAAAATACTTACTTCATTACTCTAAAAGCACCCATAGTCCAATTGAACACAACTTTAGCTCTGGCTAAGTTTCTAGTAAACGTGTGTCTATCCAGTTTTTGTTTAGACTCCAGATATTTTTCTTCCTTTGGGTTGATTACGCGGATTGATGCTTTTACCTGAAAATAAAAAGTAACTGTCAGCTAAGTTTGTTTTTCGAACAACGATGCAAGTAGCGTAGTAGCGTAGCCAGTCAAGCCAAGGGGCCAAGGGGTATCATATTATGGTGTTATCCAGTAACTGGGTAGGTCAGATAGCTAGAAGCTCCAATTGATCAATTGCAATTAATTGCAATTGTAGTAATATTGTCAATCGCTTAAATTGCATTTGGTAGACGATCAATTTGCGCATCAATGTGTATCAATCACGTAAAAATTGACAGTTGTAATTGATCGTTTCGGTGACCCTTTAAGTTGTTTGCGTACGAAATGAAATGCTATTTAGTAAATGATTTGTTATGAAGAAAAACAATACTTGTTTAGTTTGTATGTCAAAGTTGGACCGTGTTATGCAGAAAGCAGCCATGTCGGGAAAAGTGCAAACAGAGTTATAAGCGTTTTTCTGTCGAAGGTTGCATTATAGATGTATGGACAAGGCTGCATTTGACGGCTCATATCTCCGTGATAAATAGAGATATCGACATGGTTGTTTTTGCAAAAAATCTTGTATGCCGAAATTAGTATAACTGTGTTTATTTGGAAAAAGTGCCATATGGCTGCTTTCTGCATAAGTAGGTCCAGTTCTATTAGTTAGTAATTTATTATTCAGAAATAAACTTTTATAACCATAAAATACAGCATTCAGCTGCATCTGGTAAGACTGGAAGTCAACCCCAACATAGTTGAGAAAAGGCTAGGCAGAAGATGACGATGCAGGTAGTGTAGGACCTGAGATAGTACCGTTACGAATGTCATAATAAAAAAAAAAGTATTGTGGAAAACGATGCCATTTATTTAGCATAATCAGCCTTATAATATTCCCACAGCTGGGACACAGGCCTCATCTCTTCGAGAGAATCTAACACACGGGCCCAGTGCGGGTTGGTAGATGTCACATGTCTTCGAATTTTTGATTCTAGGACATACCGGTTTCCTCACGATGTTTTCCTTAACCGTTTTGAGAGCAGTGGTGATGAATTTATTTACACAAAGTAAAGCATATGCCTGGGTCCGAACCTACGATCTACAACCCGTAAGTATACCACTGGACCACTACTGCGCGTTAGTAGGTTAGTAGATTTTAATTTTCTATTTCCGGGGTCTGTGTTTGAAGTGTCGTTGTCTCGGACGAAAAGAAAAAGATTCTCTAACATATTTTTATTCGGTTTATTGTTCGGTTAGCAATATACCTTATACACACACCCCACTTCCACATACTCATACACACACTCTCACTAACACATACACAACATACACCCTACACTCTCATACATCCTTTGCATGCTTCCTAGATAAAATATAAATAACAATAATAAAAATTGTGATTTCAAGCAAAATGTCTTCAGTACAATACTTGTAATTGTGCCTGGTGCCTGGTGCTTGGGGCCTGGTGACCTGACATACAGGATTTATAAAAACTTAGTTTAGGCACCAGTCTTCTACAATTTAGTATCTGTATAACTTTAAGCTGCAATTTGTGGTAAAAAAAATAAAATGTATTCAATTCTATAGGGTGGCAGGGTCAACCTTTTTAGGGGACAGTGCACTCATTATTATGAATAACTCTTACTATGGGAACAAACCTGACATCGCGAAAAGTTCGGATAATTCGTCAAAATGTAGAGAACAGCTGAGTTTTTTTCACGATTTCAGGATTGGTGCCATAGTAAAAGTTGTATAATGATGTGAACCCCTTAAAACGTTGACACTGTTTATACTTACACCCTATAGATTTCTAGCGTAAATTTTTTTCGCAGAAATGCAATACCTACGCGGTCAAAATGTATGGAAAATTTTAAACAGAACAAACTGTTTTTTTTCTCTATTTCATTATTCCGGTAGATACGTCCTTATTCCTTACGCGACGGCAGAATAGTCCCTATTCATTTATTAAAATACCTTCACTCCATGTTATTATGAAAGTGATACTAAGAAATTCGTTTTTCCGTAAAGCAATTTCTCATTATCTCTCTCCGTATCATGTCTTATTTTCCTGTTAGTCTTATTTTCCTCTGTCAAGTGGTAGACAGATAATATTATAAGGAAAATGCTGGTGTGCTTCGTATGTTTCATACCTCCATTGTTCTAATGAGAAATAGACACAATGAATCATTAGTTCTTGCCTCATTATCTAATATTTGGGCTGGGTTTCCAGTTTGCCAGTGCTGTCGATAATGAGTATGTATGCAAACAATGAGAAATTATACTGGTATAATTGAGTTAGAATAGTTGAGTTAAAATGTTTCTGTTAAATTGTACTCCGAACCCCCTCGCTGAAATGACTGAAAATCGAAAGGAAAGGGAACTCAATTTTTTTATCGCAGATTTTCACATCGACGCCGCTCATATGAAGTTGTCTAGATATGTTAGCACCTTTTTGTATTTAGGGTGGGGAAATCATCAAATAATTTCCCCGCTCGGGTGGAGCGGCAGGGCGTGTCAGACTTTTACTGACTAAAACCCACCCGTGTTCCTACAGTTGCCGGTGCCAGGGCCACGGTAACTCTTTCAAACAACCCGCAACTCTGGCTGGATATATGTAGATAGGTACTTAAGACCGTAACAAGATAATTTGTTGTAAAATTTAGTTAATGACGAAATTACTGACACCTTTACTATTTTTGCTTAAACGCTGCGCTTGAAATACATTACTATTCTACGGTACAGTTCTAGGTGTCAATGACTTCAAGTGCAATATAAACCAATGTTGTTGTAAAACAAAAGTATGCTTACAAGTTTCCAAGTGAGGTTCATCTCCAATAAAATCCTTGGATTATTTCCTCTAGCTCTCTCTCGTAAGCTGGAGTCTTTGAGCGCGTACCATTTCTTCTCGCCACTTTTAATCTTCAGCAAAGGTAGTGAGAGACAGCCCACGTCTTCAGACTTCTTCTCATCGTGGACGGTGATGTCTAGGATTGAAGTAATATCAGTAACTTCACTGAAATTAAACGTAGAATTCATTATTGAATAATCATCTCGTGGACTATGCTCCAGACATAGAAATATAAAAAACAGGAGAAGTGGCAAGGAGGCGTGTCGGTGTCAGCTCGTAGTGATCATAATGCTCATGTCACAGGCAAATGACCGTTTCTGCAAACTAGTGCGCTTTTGACCGTGATTGAGACATCATTTTCAAGAATGCCGTGTTGTTCAGTGGTTTCTTGTAAATACCAAAGCCAAACCAAAAACTTATATCTATGACTTCAGGCCATAAAATTGTCTTTTGTTTTCGTTTGAGAAGACAATTGTCAACATATTTAGCTGATGTCTGAAATTCTAAGACCCACTTGCACCACAAATCACTAATTGAATTTAGCGCTAAGCGAATTTAAAACATTGATCTATTTCTGTCAATCGTTTGAAGATGATAGAGACAGAATGATGTTTAGATGTTTCATTTAGTGATTTGTGGTGCAAATGGTATGCCCATTTGCACCACAAATCACTGAACCACAAATCTGAATTGTTAGTCTCGTTGTATTCAAATACGCTATATTTGTTACTTAATTTGAGCTTCTAGCTTTTAGTTTCAAAATGCCTGGGGTTAAAACAACACCATTGTGCCAAAAAAATATAAGTTAAAAATATAATTACCTAATTTAACTAAAACTATTATAAAACTAAAATATGGCGTTGAAAAATTCCTCCGCATCGCTATCGACTGGTAATGTACCCAGGAGACTGGCGGCATTCCCACGTTGTATGTTGTTGTTGTTCTTAAATATATTTTGATATATAAAGAGTAGTCAAAAATGCTGTATGTTCTTAAAACCCTAACAATCTACTCACAAAGTAAATATCTTCATCCAGTTAGGCTCCTGTGTTTTGAAATCAGTTGGAGTCTGCAGTCTTTCGTTGTTAAGTTCTAGAACACAGTGACACTCGTTGGCGGTCAGTCCCTTAGCACCATAAACTATTACTGTGAGGGTGCCAACTTCTCCAGAGTCATCTTTGTAACTGTACCAGGGCTGCAAAGAGACAAAAGAATGCTGTAGGACGTAGGTATCTATTGGCAGGGACGCAGTTTTATTTTGAGGTGAACCTGTTGTGTGTACACACAACAGGTTCACCAATGATCCAGTAGATTTTGATCTACTTTTACTGCACTTTTCTTCTACGTGTGGTGAAATTCTCTTTCATTCCGGAGTTTGACACTTCAGACTGCCTTTCGTTTTTACTTTCATGGACTTAATATCTGATTTGTCTGTCGTGATAGGTAGTTTACCTACATACCACGTACCATCTGTAGGATGTAAATCATTCCTTGAAAACTTCGTGAAGTGTTCGTGAGAGCTGCTGTCAACGTGTATTTTTAACATTCAATCTTTAATAAAGGCAAAAAGAAGTAAAATTGAAGTGGTGTAAGTGCGGGTTTGTTTTACAGAATAGACTTCTGAACCCTGGAAAATTTAAACCGTATACAGGGTGTAAGGGACAGCCCTTCGCAGACTGATAGGATGAATTCAATATAATCATACTAAGATGACCGTTACATTTTGAAGTTGTAAAATATGTATGGCTGCCGGCGACATCTGCTGGTATTAGAGGAAGATCAAGGCATCGATCTGTCATTGGTTCCATTGCGGCTGTAGAGAAGGCGTTGCTTTCGTTCATAGAAATTCAATAGTAATATTCTACTATTAATTGTTTGTTCATTAATGATCATCCCAAATTTATTACCCGCTTCTAATTTGGTATTTGGTGTGCATCTAATTTTTGGTTGGGGAAAATGATTATCGTGATAGAATTCGGAAATCGATTAGATTCTGCACGTATGGGTCTGGGTTATCTGTGGTCGAAGCTTCTAGGAGGAAGTGGAAAGGATTCCGTGAGGGGAGAGGGTTTTTTATCCTGACCACGATGCCTCGGTTGAGATAGATTTCTCTTGCACATGTTTCTGACCCATTCCCGGTCCTGAGATATTCTGGAGGGTGTGCAGATAATCCAAATGGGATTCATATAAGTTATGGCGTATTAAGCTGTGAGTATACTATAATCTTCTTCTGTCCCGCCGCGGAAGCCTTGATACCTGGTTGCAATTAGGTGGTTATTTGTTAAAGGTGACTGTTTTTATCTGACCTGAACCTAAAGGTAAGAGGACAGACGTGAATCCCTGGTGTCGGAATTTTGTTTGAGCAGAATACAGTTTGATCTGACACATGGCCTTAGTGGTCTGTTTCCGCATAAGAGGAAAACGTTATACCTGTTGGTCCTTGTGTCAGAAAACCGGGTGAAGCTTCAGGTATGTCACGCAATCTTGTCTTGTCGACTCCTGCTCGTTGATTCCAGTTTATTACTGAACCTCCATGCCAAGGGCTTTTGTTCTGCTAATTGAGAGTTCTTTTTGACTCTGTTTATTGAGTGTTGATTGAGAGTTTATTTTGACTCTGTTTATTGAGAGTTTAGTTGAGCGTTTTATTTTGACTCTACTAATGAGAGAGAGAGATTGTCTTATTTTAACTTTTGTACTAAATATTTTGATAAGGTCATGTTAGGGATTTAGGCCTTATATAAAGAACTAGGTAATCGACCCAGTTATTATAATATTCATGTAAATGGCAGCGTCTCCTGTTAACTCGCTAAATATTTGAATTTGCTTTAGGAGCGCAGCCAGAAGCTTTGAGAATATTCGATTGAGCTAGATGTTATTCAGTTGTCACCTCTTGGACCCTCAAAAGTGATCTTGAGTATCCTTTGTCATAGACTCAAGCTAGTATTGCCCTAACATACATTTTTACGGATTATTTATACGGTGTATTGAGTATTATTTTTACTGGTTATTGGTTGGGAGGGGTAAGTAATGGGTATGCGGCGAGTTCGATGAATTCTGTAGCTAGGCAGAAAATGAACAGCTGATTTCACGCGTCGTTCGGTAGAGTATTTCAACATCCATTGCTGATTTTTTTTAGCTGTTTAATTTAACATAAATGGAGTGCTGCATACAGAGAATGTAATTTTACATTAAAATAAAGGAACAGTAACTGAAAAAACTATAAAAAATGAAAATTTTGAGATGGAATATGGCTCATAATAAGGAGCTGAATGCACCCTGTTAGTTTGCGGAGGGCTGTCCCTTACACCCTGTTTAGTTGTTACTAAGCTACGTTTTATAATTCTGAAAATAACAATTCACTTACAGAATTCTTTACGACCGTATCGAGTCTTCTCTGCGTCTCTTCATAGTCATCCAAGCTTATAAGGGAAAATCCAGTAATAGTGAGCAAAATAAATAGCCCAGTGCTTCCCGTGTCTCCCTCCAAGTTGAGTCGTATCTTATGTGTTTTCTCCTTGGCCATTTCTGATAAATCAATGCTGGTCCTGAAATTGGAACATTCGTTGAGAATATTATTTAACTTTATTTGTTGAAGAATTGGAAGATAATATTTTTTCTTGTCGATTTAAGTTTATTTTGGCTGATTTTTTCAGATAGGTGAAATTATCTAACATATTATATACTGCGTATGTACATCTAAATATACAGGGTGTGTCGTAAATAGTGGTCCAACGTTAATGGATCGATACACCGTATATTCAACTATCACAATATGAACCATTTTTTCCCTAGATCTCAGAATACAATTTTATTTTTAACCGACTTCCAAAAAGGAGTAGGTTCTCAATTCGGATGTTTATATATATTTTTTTATGCATGTTCGGGCATAACTCCGTCATATATATGAGGTCATGACGGCCAGAGTGGCCTAATTGTCATTTGTTCAATACTTTTTTTTTTAACTGTTCCTTACTACTGTAAACTATTGTTTAAGTAGTTAGGCCTCTATTGGCTCTCATGGCCTCATATATATATAGACGGATTTGCAAAATTCTTTCTTTGTTTTAAAGGGTATGCTCTCGAGGTGGTCCCATTGCTAGCAAGTAAGAATCTGATGAGGGTATCCCATGGAAATCGACGGAAACCCTCAAATGTTATAGGCACACCTAAATTTGTTTTTTTGGCAATTGATATGGTTGCTAAGCAATTTATGCTCGTCATAATGCATATGGTGATGGTGACTTCACCATCAGAATCCTCAACAACTAAAATCCCAGCACCGGGAATAACATTCCTTCGTAAAAGGTGATGAACAGTTAACATTAGGCTATTATAACTTCGATAAATTGCAAACTGGCCCACTAAAAAGTGAAAAATAGTAAATAAAAGTGAAAAACTTACAAAAAAAACAACCGACTTCCAAAAAAAAAATACTAAAAAGTGAAAAATAATTTTAATTTCGAAAATCGGTGGCAAAAAGACTAAAATACAGGTCCAAAGACACCGTCTTCCCAAATTAAAGTTATTTTACACTTTGTAGTATTTTTTGGAAGTCGTTTTTTTGTATAATAGTTTTTATTAAATGAACAACTTGCTATAGTACAATTTTTAAATCTGTATTATACAGTTATAAAAAAAATACTCTCATTTATAGAAAATACAGCCTTATTAAAAAAAAAACAAGACGTCAATATTTCGAATAATAATATAAAATATTTTATTCTGAAAATGGAAAAAATGGTCCAAATTGTGGTATGTGCTAGATGAATATACGGTGTATCGACACCTTAACGTTGGACCACTATTTACGACACACCCGGTATAATTGTGTAAACAGGAAGAAAACCATGTCATCAAAATTTAATGTGATTAGCTAAACGAATATGATTTAATAAGCGGCTGTAAAAAAATATAATACATAAATAATAATAATAATTTTAATATCGGGCAATAATTAAAAATACATAAATGGATGTGAAGCAATTTACCTGCCAACACAAAAGTCCTTTTCCCATAGAGAAACCTCCACAATATTATCATCATACAAATTGAAATTGAACAGCTCTTGCCATTTGGCTTTCGATGAAATGCTTTTTATTACTTTTGACTTGTACTTCTCTGAGCCCAATCTGAATAAAATTATGTGGGTGTTTAATAAAGACATCGAAAATAAATTAATGTCCTCATAATAATACATATTATAATTTAATAATATTATAATTTTATGAACGCAGTTTAAGAACGGTAATACTGATGAACAGGATGTTCATGCTAAATATAAATTATAATAATCCTATGAATTAAAACTGACATCACTTTTGACATAGATGCTAAATCTTTATCTTAATAAACAAACATGATAAACATGAATCCCGTTTTCCAGCAAAAACCGGTTTTATTTACAATTTGAAATATAAAGATTAAGTAAGTAAACAAATTCTTTATCTTACCTAAAACGACAAAACAATAAACGTGTCTTTTCCTCCAAAATGTCAGCTCCCAGACCAGTGGCTTCAATTAATGCGATGGCCACCGTAGCCACTTTTGTTCTTTTGACTGTTTTCACTTTGTCTTGCTTGGTGTTGCTCAAAATAAACTGAAAACAAAGATTTCCTTATTGGTTTTTCAGTCTACAACCCTTTTTTATTTTGCTCAAAGAAATTCCAATAAATCGTAACAGGCGACGCATCAATTATTCGGAAGCATCAGCTTTTTTAAGCAATTTTGTAAACATTAATAGAACAGTTCTTTTAATCGTAATCGTGACAGTATCCATTTGAAACGTAAATAAAAAGGACCTTTTCGACTTTCTCCCGAGTTTTTTCTTTCTTCTCGTTCTCTACTTTATCTTTCTCCTTTTGTTTCCGTTTGTCTTTTACTGCGTCTTTAATCCGCGAGCCAATTTTATTACGTATTGAAATTATTGGGGGTGGTGTGGGAGCGGGCGTTGCGTATTCGTCGCTTTCTTTGGCCACTTCATTTAATCTGAAAATATGTTGGGGAATTTCCACATTATATTGAAATTGCCTTTTGTTATAAGGAAAAACAAAACAAACTTACGATTCGAGACTCAAATTGCAGAAATCGTCGCCAAAAAATCTGTTTGTTTCACTGTCATTTTCATTTTTCTCAAACGGCGACGGCGTAATGTCAGATTCAGATATACTTGCTTCTCTTATAGTAATGTATTGGAAAGACGCATCATTTTTATGAATTTCTTCTTCTATTACACTGTATTTAACACTTTGTTTCCCTAGAGTCATACCGTTGTTCATCGTGTCAAGTCTATTAATATCAGCACTGCTCGCGTATTTTGGTTCTTTGTAGACGTAATCTTCTTTGAGTGAAGACAGCGAGTCAACTGATTTAGATTTTTCAAGTTTCCTTTGCATTTCCTCATATTTGTTTTGTATCCTTTCATGCAGTCTCGCAAAATGACTTTTTTTGAGAAATTCACCGTTTCCACGCATATCTGCCATTGATTTTCCACAATGTATTAAATTTTTGTTACACAACGGACATATAATATTGCTCACGTCGAATGACACGTTAACATTGGCAAAACATTTCGCTGTGTAGTGAGTATAGATAACGTTATCAACTGAGTTATTGATTATTTTGACTAATCTATTATCTTTAGTATGTGTTTAGTCTTGCGGGGATTTTTATGTACGTAGTGTAGGACCTTCTTCAATTGTTGGTGCAGCATATATGTGTGCACACGACAATAATTAAAATATAAGTATGGCAAGCACTTATAGTTTGTGTTAGATAAAACTTATCTGATTGAGTTAATGACATATCGGTTAGACGACTCATAGATGAATAAAATACCTCTAAGTACGTTACTTATTTAGTAAAAAATAGAGATAACGGCTAAAATTCGACTTTATTTGCAGCTGCGCTATCGCAAACATCATATAGGCTTTCTTTACTACAAAAATGCAATCAGTTTAGTACAAAAAAACCGTGGCCTTTCTTGAGTGCGTGCGTAAGGCCAAGGTCTATTATGGTATCGCAATGAGTGACGATTGACGAGTGTTTCGATAACTGATACAGATATATACATATAGAACAATAATGTTATCTGTAAAGGAAATAGGTATTGGTTATTTTTAAATGTGATTCTTTTGCAAAAGAAAAAAGATATATAAATTAAAAAATCAAAAATGAATGGAACTGAGATTACCGGAAAGCTTAAACATCAATTCTGTTGAAAGTCGTTGTAGAAATAAGAAACGCTTTTAAAGATTGCCACTTGTTTATTACCTCTGGTAAAGGTTTTGATGCGGGGAGCACAGGACCAAGCCATACATTTTGACCAAGATTTGGCCTTGTAGAGTTACCATTTTATGTTAACTGTTGTCTTATTGAACTTGTCATAAATAACACTTCGAAATAAAGTCAACTTATAATATTTATTTACTTAAGGTGGATCCGCAGTAGTAGCCCACGAAATTCAAATTTACTTGCGTTTTTTGCAATTTGCAGGTCAGTGACACTGACACTGACGTTGTATCTTGATCAAAATATGATTCGTGACGATAACCAATATGTATTTAAATAATTATAACCACAATAATCATCAATACATCTCTCTAAGTTAGATTTGTTCTCTTTTGTTCTCATTTCCGAAGAAATCATGACATTTTAGAACAAATCTAACTTAGAGAAATATATTGATGATTTTTAATGTTAAAATTAGGTATGTAAATACATATTTGTTACTGTCGCTAATCATAATTTGATCAATATAGGTACACCCGATACTGACCTGCAAATTGCAAAAAAAACGCAAGAAAATTTGAATTTTGCAGGCAACCATTGCGGATCCACCTTAAAAGTAATTTAACAATCACAATCCGTCTCCGTTTTTCTCAACTTGTGTGAAATTCCAGCGCTTGCTAGAAGTCTTCCGGCTTCGGCCAGAACTTTGGCCCATTTTGGCCGATGCCGAAGGTTTGACCGAAGATGATCGAATCGAAGCCGAAGTTAGATTAGAGATTAACCCGTAGTTAGATTAGTGCCATCGCGAACATTTGCGATGAACCACTTTTCGACCTTATTGCTAAAGTAATAAGGTTGAAAAGTGGTTCACCGCAAATGTCCGCGATGGTACCTACGTAAAAGGCGGTGATTGGTAGAAACACTATGACGTCAGGAAAGGTGTTACAGATTATAACAGATCAAAGTTATCAGTAAATCATATCTGTGTGTATTAGGTGATACGTGACTATTATTTATGCCTGCATAACGATGAGTCATATTTAATGTTTACCTATTGATTTGATAGTGGGTGTTTCAGGTCTTTTGACCTCGGGTCTTTTCCAAATAACAACTGCGTCTTGGGATCTCACATACACACAGTAGACACAGATGTGCAACACGAGACGTTGCCATTCTGTGGAAAGGTTAACATTCTATCTACATTGAAAACTTTCTTCTGGGCACACTAATATCTAGGAGATATACAGCCCTGACGACCTTAACGAGTTACGAAATTCTGAATATGGGTCCAAAAACTATCATTGTCAACCAAATTAAAGACTTCCAAGAATCACTTTTACTGCTTTTCTGCGTTGTCCACATCCAGCGGACCCCTAAAGCATTTACTAGGTAGTATAGTCTACCTTATCCAGCCAACGTTAAGCTGCGTCTGGAATATTGGTGCTAAGGTAATAGGTTGTGGTATGGAGATTAAATGGATCTTATGCTCCATGAAAATGTTGATATTTGGTTATATTTGGTGCCACTGGAAGTCGCCCTGGAAGTTTTGCAGTTCAGGCTTCACTTTTCAACGAGATTGACATAATATTTCGGTAGCCTAGGTCAATCGCATTAAGAGGATACATTGCAGCGTAGTTTTGCCTAGTGTGAAAGTGAGATGACGTTATGGCTGTGTAGTTTGACGCGCGAGATAGAAGACTCACGCGCTACGTTTAAAATGTTGATTTATGAGAAAATGCTTTTCAGCTTAGTAAGTTCTTACCATATTTAGATACTTTCGATTTAAAGCAAGTTTTACTGCACAATAAGGAAATGTTTACGTATAACCGTATAAACACAATAAGACGGTGTAATCATCGGAATTAATCATGTTTCGGTGTTTTTTATTTTTTTTTATTTATTAATATAATCTTACACTATCTTAACAGGTTGACACCCAATGCGATAATGTGATGTGATCAACTGATTATCATTTATTCGTTAGTAATTTGATAGTCACCCTCACGAATTTCGCCAACGTAAAATTAAAAATGTGAAGCCTTTGCGAGACGCTGTTTAGTAACCGTATGGCTCTTGCAACCGGTGCGAATTTGCCTAGGTTAGTGCGAGCCACCTGGACGTCGAAAAGCCGTGCCCTCGGCGCCTGCCGCAGCCTGGTATTAGAAACGAGCAGCCTCAACGAGTCCAATATATATGGATTATTTAATTTACCACGAAACACCTCATATATGTATTTTGCTAAAGCTAAGTTACGCTTTGCCTCTAGCTTATAGTATCCAACCATCCATATAACAAAGAGGGTAGGTAAACTCCATATTGCTTAAGGTACAGATACCGGATAAATTTGTTCTGCATCATCACCATGAGACTATTTATCTCATTTCTATTTAGTCTCATGGGGATTCCAGATAATAGCACTGCTTTCCAACCTACTCCTAACCAATGCATTATACAATGATTTTACAGCTTCCGTTTTATTAGAGTCCCGTGTTTCGCGCATTATAAAGCCTAGACACTGTTTTATGGTGTATATGTGTGAATTTATCGATGTGTGTAATAATAGGTTGGGGAAAAAGTTTCTTCGCATTTTTTAACAAAATTCAAAACATTTTTTACCTACATACTTTAGTTAAATGTAAATAAACTATATTATTTACATTTAACTAAAGTATGTAGGTACCATTTTGTTCGATAACTTTTTGCCATCTTGTAGGTAGGGACATGATCCCATTGCTATAGAAATTTTGGGACTTCTGGTCAAAATACCGCGACAAGTGGTTTTGGCAGTCCTCTCGTGATGTTAACCTGACACTGCCTAAAGAATTCTGAAGAGACCGAAACAGGTGGAAATCTGAAGGTGCAAGGTCAGGACTATACGGCGGATGCATTAACACCTCCCAGCCAAACTCTCTTAATTTTTGCTGAAAGGCTAAAGATGTGTGAGGTCTAGCGTTATCATGATGAAAAACCACACCCCTTCTGTTAATTAATTCCGGCCGCTTTCTCTCAACTTCTTGCTTTAATCTCATCAGTTGTTCGCAGTAGAGTTCGGAATCGATGGTCCTGCCTGGTGGTAACAGCTCATAATGAATAATGCCCTTCCAATCCCACCACACACACAGCAAAATGGCATCCATTTTATTCGTAATAGGGCGACCAGAGCGACGTGCATCTTTGACATCAAAATTTCCGGATTGAAAACGCTTAAACCAAATTTGTGCTACTCTCACAGACACAACACTAGGTCCATAAACATCGCAAATTTTTTTCGCGGCTTGCGTTGCCTTTTTTGTAGTAAAATTTTAAAATGTATCGAATTTCTTCATTAGATTCACTCATCTTGACGGTACGAAAAACAAATGAAAATCACACATTTTCCTAATTAGAATTTGGAATTATGTTCTTTAAAATTTAAACTTTCAATGATTCCAAAACCAGCCAGATAAAAATAGTATAGCCAAAGAGATTTTATTACAAGTTCATACATACTATAATGCGAAAAGACTTTTTCCCCAACCTAATATTTTTCTAACTGCAACAGATTTTCTTACGGTTTCTGACACTGCCGTAGCTATTGTATTTGCTCGGCACTGGACTTAGGCTCATTGAATTCCTTTTTATGCATTCTTTCTTCGTTTGGATTTTGTTTCATTTCTGAGCAGATTTAGGGCCGATATGAGACGACGTCTGACATTATTGTGCTATTGTCAACTTTATAATAATTTTTAATTAACCATATTTTGGCCAATATTTCTGTTCTTTCTTTTAGGTCCTGGTCAACTCTGGTCTTTGTCAACTCTGGACAAAGACACTAGAATAACTGATCTAGTTAAACACGTGTTTGCACTATACGAATTGATATTTCGACACATAGTGAAAAGTAAAGGGTCGCGTGCATGCACCTGTGCTCGCAGTGTGACGTCATTGGCAAATTATATCCGGCCTTAAAATAAATATGACCTATTTTTTGAATGCACAACCATTACTCTAGCAATAAAATTCTCGTAGATATTAACGGTTGAAATTTACAATTTTTTGTCGGTCAGAAATATTGAGCTTACCACCAGTACACCGAGCGAAAAGACGTTTTCACGTCAAAAAAATATTTGCAACAACTAAACAAAGCAAGACATGTCACTTTTCTACGACCTCAACGTCCTCAATAATCCAACAGTCAGTTGTTTTCGCTACTAGATTTTTCTCGAGAAGAAAAACAAAAGCACAGCGATGCAATCCGGTAAGTTCGCTCTACCGCAAACGAAATCAATGCTTTACAATACAATCTATTACTAAAACAGTTACTTTCATGATAAATAATTAAATAGTTAAGTACCTACTTACAGAGTCTAGAATAATTCTCTTGAGTATCACACTAATTCCTCCTGTTCCACTCCTCCTGTTTCCTCTTTAGATAAAGATTTGTAGTAGGTTCTATGATTGCCTTGTAATTTTTGCTTGAGGAAAGAGTGACTTTCTTCGTCAGCTTTTTTTTCACCTATAAGGTGGGACTTAGCATCAATACACGGTGCGTTTCAAGATACAGATGCCTATTTACAGACTTAATTTTGTTGATGCAATGTTATTTCCAAATCATCTTCATCATCTGCTGAGTCTTTCATAATTTTGTTGGGTCACATCATACGTTCAGTCTTTCTTTATCACCAATATGCTGAGGGAAACTATAAACAAAAAAAATCCATTCCAAGACTCATAGTAACAGACCCTAGAACCAAACTACCTTTAACTAAGTTCTAAAGAAACCTCTAGGAAACTAAACATTTTACCCCTAATTATCTGAAGTAGCAGTTCGTTAGTCTGTAGAACCTTATGTTAAATCTGCTTGGTTAACCAAGTACAGAAAACTCACAAACAAACTTGAATAAGTCCAACAAGTAAATTATAGCGTGGAGGAAGCAACCATGTTGAAGGGTTTTTGAAGTCAAATGGAGAGAAACTTTAAGGTTCCAAGGGTTAGTCGTTTTAGTACAATTGTCAGATACTTTGACCCTTTGAGGATCTAATGTGTTGAATTGATAACTTCTTCGCGAAAATAAAAATCAGCTATCCCATACATTCATGTTCGAATTACTCGTCAAAATTTAGGGAGCAGCTGATGTTGTTTATCACCATTTCAGGTTTGGTCATAGTAAAAGTTGTTTGTTGTCATGAGTACAATCATGTGTTTAAGTATCGGTCACTATAATTACCAGTTACCCTATATACTTATATTAATACAGTGTTTAGACGACGCCATTATTTTGTCTGGGAAAAGGGGGTAAAGAGTATACCGTGCTTTGGAAGCGAAGTCTAATGTTTACCCTTGTGAACACCCTTTTGTTCAAGGTAGGTTGGTACCTTCTCATCTTCATCCTCATCATTTCAGCCGAAAGACGTCCACTGCTGGCCATAGGCCTCCGTCAAGCGTCGCCACATAACTGGTCCTGCGCTTCTCACATCCTGTGGAACCTCCTATAACGGTTCTAATCTGCACGCTGTGACCACCCTTCATCCCTTACGATTGTCTCCAAGTAGTGTCCAGCGACGGAAGACCACTTCTACAGCTGCTACTAGCACTTAGCACTGCCAATCACGTGCGTCGTCAAAAACATGGTTATGTTGAATAGGCATCGCGTGACAGGATATGAATCACTCATTATATTTAAAATTATTAAATCCCATAAAAATACAAAGAGTGTAGGACCTATGTCCTACACTCTTTGTATTTTTATGTCCGACTATATGTGTGCATATGTTATGCTCCTATGAGCATAGGATATCCACATATATAGTCAAAGAAGTCGGTGACATCATTAGTAAGCCTCATACAATCATATTCAATAATAATTCAATAAACCTATGCATAAGTGAAGATGTATACCCAGAACACCTCAAAATTACCGCTATAAAACCACTCCTGAAAAAAACCGACAAGATGTCAATTGAGTCATATACATATACCAGTAGCGCTCGTACCTATATTATCAAAGTATTCGAGAAACATCTATACGTACAAATATATAAATAAAAAAAAATGAACATTCAGACAGATGCCCAAAAAGTTTTTAGAAAAAGTAAGATAATAAATATGGCAATCTATGATTTCCTAAACCATGTGGTAGAAAATGTTTATAAAAGGTATGACATGACACAAGCATTCGACTACGTGGACCATAAAATACTACTAGATAAATTAGATGCTTACGGAATCAGAGGAAATGTTTTACAGTAGATTGAATCATACCTTAGAAATAGAAAGCAGTATGTTGAAATAAGTCAATGCAATTATGTAACTAAAGAAGAGCAGATATTTAAATCCAAACCCAAATCAGTCATATATGGCGCTCCACAAGGGAGTGTCCTAGGCCCTCTACTATTCATAATTTATATTAATGATTTACCGAATGTAACAAATAACCCGATGTCACTTTTGATCGATGACAGCGCCGTAACAATTAAATACACTGATATTTAAAATTATGAAGATGCAATAAATAATAAAATTATTTCCATGGAGGAGCTCGTGGCTAAGTAATAACAGCCGCACGGGTCGATCCATCGGGTTAAGCTACGCTTGCCGGGGTTGGTCTGTGGATGGGTGACCATCTTTTCATAGCGAGACTCCTCCGTGTTTAGGAAAGCACGTTAAGCCGTTGGTCCCGGCTGTTATTCGTGGATCTTTGACGGGTTGTCAGAAGCCCGAAAGTCTGACAACCAGTCTTACCAAGGGGTATCGTATTACCCAGTAACTGGGTTGTGGAAGTCAGATAGGCAGTCACTCCATGTAAAATACTAGTATTCAGCTGCATCCGGTTAGACTGGACGCCGACCCCAACATAGTTAAGAAAAGGCTAGGTAGATTGATTTTTTGTTACCTGACTAAGTAGGTAATAATAATCTAAAAATAATTGTTAAAACAAATTTAATGTTATTCAGTCAGCGTTTAAATATGAATAATAAGCGGAATATACATAAAAATAACGCGAAGAAACTTTTTCCCTAACCTATTATGTTATCATATTTTAAAATTACCATGTCACCTGGTGTTAAGTTTGGTTGGATACTTTTCCATTTTGGTCTATTTTGTAAAAGAACCAAATAATATTTATGCCATTTTTTCCAAAATAATTGTTTCATTTGTTCACACTGTTTACAAAATGATAATGTTCCAACATTTAGGATAGGAAGATAATGGTGATCCCGTTAAAAAATTACCAAGTGTCAAGTAAGACATATCATCTGGATCTCTAGACAGAGGCGTCAACGGCCGCGAGTTAAGAATGTCTTCAATCTGCACAACAACAGTATACAATTCCTCATAAGTTAACACTGTATTTCCTATTACCCGCTTCATATGATACTTGACACTTTTAATTTCAATTTCAATTTCTTTATTTCAGACTAAATGTGTCCATATAGTGTTAGTAAATACATGTAAATAAACTTAAAAATAAATGTTAGTACATATAAGGAATAGTATATATAAGAAAATTATCTAACGTGGATGTGTATCCACTGCCTCCATAGAGGACTATCTACCCTCTCAGCAATGACCCTCAGGTAGCCGTTGGAACTGTCCCTCACCCTGCGCATCAGCGATGCCGCTCGCTTACGGATTATGGCATGGAAGCCATCCACTTGTGCGTCAGCAAACATCGCTGATGCGCTGCAATATCTAGGCAGTCCCATCAGCAACCGGAAAGCAATAATACCTGCCTTCCACAATCCACCAAATACAGGGGAATAGCTTGGTATGAAATGGAAGGATATTCTCTCTGTATTGCAGAACTCTATTACAGTGTGATGTGTGGAAGCTTGTAAATCATACAATTCTTTTAACACATTAGCAGCGCAATTATAACAGGCACCATTATCACAATAAATTTTTGTGGGCTTGTTTCTTCGAGATATAAATCTTTTCAAGCAACCCAAAAAAGTCTTAGTTGACATAATATATCAGATGCTAGTTCTATGTGTATGGCCTTAGTTACATAACAAACAAATATCACAATAGCTGAAACCGTTGCATTTAATACCTCTATTATTGACATTATCTGTCGAAAGAGACTGGATCCTGCGACACAGGGCATCCTAGTGCGGGATCCAGTGTCATACCTATAATGTAACATTTGTTTATGAATCAATAAACTTTTTATTATTATTATATAGACTTAAGTTATTACTGGATTTCCATCCACCCATAACGTTCAAACCAAAATACAGCCATGCTGTTTAGTAGAAATTAGTATCTGTGGTGGAATTACTTCTTCAGACAGGCTCGTGGATATACAATAAGTATTAACAGGCGCACGGGTCGATCGATCAGGTTAAGCTACGCTAGCCGCGGTTGGTCCGTGGATGGGATCTTTACATACCGAGACCACTTCATCCCTCGGAAAGCACGTTAAGCCGTTAGTCCCAGCTGTCATTTGTGGCTCTTAAGTCGCTTCGACAGTCGTTAAGGGTCGTCAGAAGCCCGATAGTCTGACAACCAGTCTTACCAAGGGGTATCATATTACCCAATAAGTGTGGGTGTGGAGGTCAGATAAGCAGTTGCTCTGTGTAAAATACTGGTATTCAGCTGCATCCTGTTAGACTGGAAGCCGTCTCCAACATAGTTGGGAAAAGGCTAGGCAGATGATGGTGGAAGTACTTCTTCGGACGCACTCCGTCACAAAATCTCTACTACTACACTTCCGGACTCCTAAATCGAGCCACCCTGCAATTTTTTTGTAAAGGGTTTATAACTTATTCTTTAACTAATCTTATCATTTTGGTCGTGAATTAAAATTTGGAACAATGATTACACCAAAATGACGGCCAGTATGTCGGCTTTAAAATTGCATATAAGCTTTTCTTTGACACTATCATTATTTTGATGTTTGACGCCTTTATACCTGAAGTGGAAATGCACGGTGGCTCGATTTTCTTTTCTGGTTCTTGATGGCTGCAGTTGCCTCTGCCGTTGACGCGTGTCACTCATGTGTATGAATACTTAGGAGTCAGTGGAGTATAACCTAAATCACCCACATTTAACTTCTTAGAAAAATGACAATGGTAAGCAAACATAATTACTTATTGTTGATTATGATGACAAAGGGTAACGAAATTCAGTTAAGGCACTACCCCGTTTAAACGACCTTGAGCGTTTAGTACTTGTCTATCCCGCCGCTCAGTCTCGCTCTGACCCGCTCCCTGCGTACGCCCTTTTATCGTGGAATTCACAATTTTTTTGGAATTATTTTAATAAAAAAAGAATAGCGATCTTTTTAAATAAAATAACACGTGAGTTATTTAGAATTTTAAATTATCTATCCATTAGTATAATCTTCAAATGATTAGAACGTTAACTTCAGTAAAAGATGCATGCAATCAATAATTTTAGTCACTGTTTTACATGTAAATTTATTTATAACACATAAAAACAAATAAGAACGTGCAATGTGATGATAAGATATCTATAGATAAGAGCATTAATAATGTGCTTTCAGATTTAGATTATTACTGCTAAGTAATGAGTTAATAGCCTCTGAATAACGCACTATCGCAAGGTTTTGGTCGGGGTAGCGCCTTAAGTAAGTAATAAATAAATGCATCTCGCAATGTGCCATCAAAGTAATTAGCGATCGCGGTCTAGGTGACGACGATCTGTCGCCTCGACCTGCAATTATATGTTGACATTATTCTAAAATGAATAAAAAACGTCAATCTTGTGTTTGCAATTTATGTAGGAATCTACAACGATTATACATTTATGGTGAAATTCAATTATTAGCTAGCGAAACACAATTCAATTATTAGCTAGCAAAACTCCGCAGACGTGGTGGCTATCGATATAAAAATATTACAAACCGAAAAAAAAAATTGAAGATTTTTTGGAGTCAACAACCGTTACGAGTAGGTAAAGTAAGTATGAGTTCAGTGTGTTTTGTTTTATTTGTTTAGATATTGTTATACCCTTCATATATGTGAAGTTTAAAAAAAAAAAACTGACTTTTTAAACTCATACCAACACGACTACTTAGGTACGTAGAATACGCACTGGATGCTCCTGCATGGAGTATTGCAGCCACCTTTGGGAAGGCTCAGCTAAATACCAACTTGCTGCGCTTGACTCAGTGGAACGCAGAGCTAAGAGGCTCATTGGTGACGTGAAACTGGTGGATGCCAAGCTTTACAGCTTGGTTCATCGCCGCAACGTTGTCGGTCTTCTATAGACTGTACTTCAGTGAGTGAGCTCAGGAACTCGACAACCTCATTCCACCGGCCCCCTTCTACCATCACACATCTAGACGCACTGCAAGTTACCATCCATACCTAGTTGCCATTCCACCAATTCACACTAAGCGCTTCCAAACATCCTTCATAATGCGGACAGCAAAAGAGTGGAACTCACTACCTGCGTCTGTGGTCCCGAACGCATACAACCCGAATCTCTTCAAAGTTAGAGTAAGTTAGGCTTCTTCTGGGTAAATTCACTCCATTGTAGACTTTGTCCCTGTCACCTCTAACCTAAAGTCAAGAGCAAATCCATCTCGAACAAAAAAAAAAAATGATAAAAAGCATTAATTATGATATAAAATTAGAGTACTTTTATAAACACTCTATATAGTAATCGGGGAGTTACCCCGTACCCGTGTTAGTAGGCAGACAATTACACGGTCTTCTCTTTTAAATGATTTATGTACATATCTTTATATGCTTACTTATGATAGATTGGTGGCCAAATTAATAATAATAATAATAATAATATTTATTTATTGCAGTCAAATACACACATAAAAACACAAGAATTACACAGAAGACTATTTAAATGCTAGTTTTGTTGAACTCTGGTACCCAAATTAAGATTAAACTTGTGTTAAGGGTACCAGGGCCCTCGCAGTTATTAATCTATTACAATTTCATACATATCTACTGAGCGGAACGTGTTCACGTGATTGATGTTATACATATAATAATTATAATTATCCGTTAGTATTGTGAAAAGTGCGTTGTGTGTGTGTGTGTGTAATTATGTGAGTAGACTATGCGTGTACGTGATTGAGGTGTACGGTAATGTAGGGTATAGGTTCTCATTATAGTGTTGATAATTTAAGGAGGTTTTCAGTTTCATCATATGGTTTATTCTGAAGCCAGTTTGATACCTTTTTTTAAATTATAATATTAATAAATTTACCTCATCTGGCGGTAATGCTAATTTAAGTAATATAATCTTATCAAAACACCCTTGAAATGACGCTAATGATTATTTAATTTAATTTGCACTTTGCAGCAGGTACTTACATAATTATTTAATTTGGCTAAAGACTTAATTTACGTCTTGCTTACCTATCTTGTGGTAAAAAACGCCTACAAAAATTATCTACCTAATAATGAATCAATCAAAATGATAACGACAATTGTTTTTAGGGTTCCGTACCCAAAGGACCCTATTACTATGACTCCACTGTCACCAGGCTGTCTATCATGAACCGTGATAGTTGAAATTTTCACAGATGATGTATTTCTGTGGCCGCTATAACAACAAATACTAAAAAACAGAATATAATAAATATTTGAAGGGGGTTCCCATACAACAGACATGATTTTTTTTGCCGTTTTTATAGATAATGGTACGGAACCCTTTTGTGCGCGAGTCCGACTCGCCCTTGGCCGGTTTTTTTTTCATGTTAATCTACTGTTACCATAGATTATTATATGGTGGACTTCTGCCGACCTGAAAAATCTCACCTTGAAAACCATAGACACAGAGAATTGTACTGAGCGTCAGCCTCGCAAAAGTGACCACTCTCTAGAAAGAGACAAAGCGAATTCGCGGCCAATACCTGTAGTACTATTAAAGAGACAACTACTGGCCGCAAATTTGCTTTCTCTCGTACTTTTCAGTCTCAGGTATTCACTGCACAACTGAATACGGAACGCTCAGTCCATTCTCTATGTCTATGGTAAAAACTTAGTTGAAGTGAGCTTGAAGTGCCCTTTAATTTTAACTAGGTACTGATTTTATTTTATTCTGAAACTTTTGAACACGTCAGTACGAGGACTGGTCAAGCGAGAACTTTTAATTTTATTTTTGGGGACGTTGGGAATGAATGTATGTCAAATCATTTTGGGGAACTTGGAAACACCAGCTCCAGTGCTCCTGGTTCTTACCAGGAGAACTCCGCAACAAATAACATCCTTGGGTCGGGAAAAGCAATATTTTCTAACAGGTGATAACCAGTTGAGATTTGACTATTGTAACTTAGATAAATTACAAAGTGACCCACTGAAAAGTGAAAAATAAAAAACTTTTTTACAAAAGAAAAAATACAACCGATTTCCAGAAAAAACACTACAAAGTGAAAAATAACTTTAATTTTTTAAAATTAAAGTTATTTAATTATTTTTCACTTTGTAGTGTTTTTTTTTAGAAGTCGTGTGTGTGGGCCTCCCTTTTTTAATATTATCAAAAAAATCGTAGAAATATAACATCCCTAAATGTAACAAAGTGACTGAAAACTAAAGAATGACTATGAAATAGCGGAGGGTAGTGTTAAATGATGGTAATGTCCGGTGCGGAGCAGGCGGCACGGTTTGTTACGTCACGACTAAGTTATGAGCCGAGGTGCATGCTCGCAGTGAATAATGACGTCATCATAAGGTTGGTGTAGGGAAAATTATGTGGAAACAAACTTTATGTTGCAGGAACTTGGATTTTAAATTTTCTTCATATTTCATTAGAGTTTTAACATTAATACCAGACTAAATAAAAAGCCAAACATAGCGCTGCGAACAATACATAGAAGCATGCGCAAAACTACACCTCGATAGGTGCATAGACGCTCACGCGCACACATTTACACCAAACTATACAATTAAACTACACCTCATTACGTGCACACATGTTAACGAAACCCGAAATGTGCGGCCTCACGTCACTGTTGACAGCGCTGTCTTGGTTTTTTATTTAGTATGGGACGATATTAATGTCTAGTACTTGACTAACTGTAGGTACACATTCAATTTAAAAAAAGTGTGTGTCAGCTCCGACGCACAACTGGAGTTTACTCCTTAGGCTGAGGACAAACGAAAGTAATTTTTTGAGCCGTGAGTCGCGTAAAATGAATCGCAGATTTTTTTGTTAATAAAATGAGATGAACTTATTTTGCGTCGCCGTGTGGCACAAACAGGACTTTAGTATGAAACCGAATGCAGCGTAAATTCCGCGACTCATTTTACGCGACTCACAGACCAAAAAATTACGTCCGTTGTCCTCAGCCTTATGTACGATTGTCTTTGAATATAATAGATAGATTGACCGCTACAATGAAGACTGGCTGAAAATAAACAAAAGACAAAAACGTGACAACGCTTCGCTTGTATTTCACTCCTCATATTTTTTCCATACCTGGGGGTTTATATGATAATGCTTAAGGAGTAAACTCCAATAAAAAAAATACTTTATCGATTGCTATTAGTTACTGAAGATGTTTTCCTACACTAATGAGTATAGTTTGAAGTGAGATTCTTATCGTACACTCGTATGTACCTAATATTGAAATGATAAATGATCGGGAACGCGAAATATTTTCGAGATGAAATCGAAGAAGACTAATTTAAATAGACGGCAAACAGGTTTCTTCTCAATTAATGTACACATACATAATGTATCCATTCCGAGGCTGGAATATAATGATTTAATTCTAATTGCATGTGGAACGTATCAATTGAAACAAGCACGTTCTTACTATGGAGAACATATAAGAGGCGATGGTTCCTATACTATTGAGCTGTGCAGAAATACTGACAGCAACCTACTGGAAGGTTTCCCGCTCCCTTCGGTCAACTGCACTTTATTGCGTGGGAAAAAACAGAGCAGACACATCAGTCTAAAAACATATTTCGTTTATATATTGTATGAAAATAACACTGAAAGGAGGGCAGTAATAAAACGATATTGCTGCAACTGTATGGTGGGCCGTAGAACAGTAGGTTGCTGTGCACATATTATGACCATTATTTGGTTTTTAAGTTGGGCAAGGTATCAGGAACATACTATTAATCCACCTGCCCAGTTCCTTTACCATATTTTATAACATATGAATCGGATTAATAAATATAATTTTATAAAAAAAAAACAAGTTTTATTCATACATAACCTATTCCAATTAAATGTAAAAAATAAACATCTTGATACAAAAATATATTTATATTCTCATTCTTACTGATATGAGCTATTAAATAAATCCATGTTATTAGCTGAACTGTTTGTTTATGAGTGGCCTAAGTCCTATAGAAATTGGACAATCCCCTTTATTGAAAAAACTAGTTGGCGGCGTTAGTTCGGAGTTTGGCCACGCGCCAAAAGATCCCTGTACTTGTATTATATTTATGGTTTTCTTCACCACCTATTTCCTTCGCAATTCACTGCTTCCAAGACCACAATTGCAAAATACAACAGCAGTTACGGTTGACGTCACCAAGGACTCGACAGTAACAAACAACGAAACAAAACAAAAGATTACAAATTCGAAATTCAAAACATAAATACTTTGCGCCAACTCCAAAAACAGTTAATCCATTTGAATATGGAATTTGTATATATTATTTTGTTATATCTTTTGATGTGGTTCCATCGGATCGGAAGCAAAACTTTCATCTTGAGTAAAGAGTAAAGTTCCATCGAACTTGGCCATTCACGTCCGCGGATCCCGGGAAACTTGTTACGCGAACTTGTGCCGTGAATATAATAAAAAAAAAAAAACAACTGTGATGTTACTTTTCTAGGTTTTTAATGACAGAATAGTATTAAAAGATTTTTCTCAAACATCCAGCATTATATACGACAACCTTCTTCGAGATAAATGGAAAATGACGTACTTGCTGTCAAATAATGCGAGCAGGCAGCCGGCAATGTTAGTATGAAAATCCATATCTGTCGTGTTCAGCGGCCGAATCAATTATTCTGAGAACTCATATCTGTCGTGTAATTTAAAAATGGAACGAACTTATTACTTCGACATATGGCAACATGGATAACTTGTCAGAGCTGAAACAATCAAATGAACATATTGGCGAGTGAAAAATTATCGTTGCTCGTCATTGATTCTGGAATTTATATATTATTTAATTAGTTTGAATTTTCCGCGCATTATTTGAGAAAAGCCAAGCCTTGGCTGTAACCAGGCATTGATGGACTCACGTATACATGTGTGCTTCAGCTTCGCTCGCCTCGGCCCACGTTTTCACGTTCGTCCATCAATGGCTCTTTTGAAGGCCGCGGAAGTAATGTATATTGTCACGTATATAGGACGTGTACAAGAGAGAAATAAAACTAGGCTTAGAATTAACAAATATGTGGGTATATTAAGAAAAAAAAAATAAGGTTCTGCCTAGGTCTTGCGCACTTGTCTAGCCTACCACACTTCCCTGGCGAGCTCCCGTCCTTCAGGCGTAGTTCCCGTCAGCTCGGCCACTCCACTCAGGTGATGTAGGCGACAGATCCAGTATACGGTTTCGGTCAGTAAAACCGTGACGTAATTCCTAGGGACAAAGGCCACATCAGTAAGCTGCCGGTATAAGAGGTGCACGGGAAACGCTAGGTATGCATGGCAAGAACTAGATTGGCAAATTAGGGCTTATAAGGCGGGTAGAATTCTAAGCGTGAATCTAAATCTATAATGTAAATACATGTTCGCTAGCAGAGGCGGTTACAAGCATTATACTAAGAAGAACATAGTGAAAGAAAGGCAAAGCATTACACACAGGATAGGAATAAGCTACGAAATTTAGACGGACTCGTACCTTAAAATTAACACAAGATAATATAATAAAAAATAGGTAGGTAACGGCCGTTAGGAATCTTTATACAAAATTGTGCATAACTTACCCAAGTTTGGGAATCACAGTCACTTATAGTTATTACAACTTTTAATTTAGAAGTATGAAGAAGCAATCCAGTCTCAAGATACTTAGTATAAAATATTCGAATGGTGTAAATTGTCTATTAGTTATATTTCGCAATGACGGTAAGCAAATGTAGAAATTAGTCCGAGCGACAGCGTCCGTGCCTCAAGAGGTTTGGCTGCGGACTACTGATGTCGTCTCCCTCGCGCTCGCGCGGCGCGCGGCCGGTTGGCGGGCCGCGACGAGGAACCTGTTACTCCGTATATATAAAATAATGCGGCTGTCCGCGTCACTTGATTGTTACACTACTACAACCTAGGTACAATTTTAGTTTTATAGTTATGTATGTATAGTTAAATAATAGTTATAAATAGTTGATTTGTTATTTATTTATTTTTAGTAGTTTTATTTATATTGTTTACTTAGTAAGTTATATTTTTTAAATTGTTTATTTTTAAGTTAAGTTGTCTTTTATTATTTATTATTTATAGTAGTTGTAGTAGTAATGTACATGTTATGTACACTATGTTACATTACCCCTCTCCCCAGAAAAAAAGGATTTTAACTTATTGAAATCCGCAAAGAGACATTTTGATAGAAACGAAAGATTAGCTTACGACGGGTATATCCTAAGCTTGAGATCCTTGATATGCCAGGCGCCAAGATCGCGACCATTCATGTCTTCCAAGACGTAAACTAATGGTGATCGTTTGACTTTTATGCGGCATTTTTGAAATTTAGGAGCCAACTTTTTACTAAAATGAGCATCTTTATCGCTCTGGAAGTAGCAACGCTTCCATACGATATCGCCCACATTAAACTCTGCATGTTTTCGGCGCAAGTTATAATGCTGTGTGTTTTTTACATGAGCTTCCCACAAAGCAACCTGCACTTTGTCGAATATTGGCGATAATTGGCCCAGGTTTGCAGCATAAGCATCACGTGGTAGAAATATTAGGTCTGTTGGATCTGGATATTCGAGGTAATGAGAACCACAGACGACTAACTCTCTTCCGTGTACCAAAAAGGATGGAGTATACCCAGTGCTTTCATTGACAGAATTATTAATAGCGAATTGGATTTGAGGAAGGTTTGAATCCCAAGACCTATGATCCCCATCTACGAAACTTGAAACAGCAGTTATTATCGTTTTGTTGTATCTTTCTACTGTATTAATTTGTGGGGTGTACTTCGGAGTAAAATGTATGTTGGGAATTTTGTATTTTTTGAAAAGTTTATCTAAATCTCGGCTAATAAACTGACTTCCATTATCAAGAATAATAGTTTGAGGGATTCCGTGAACGAGAAGGACATCGTCCTCAAGATGTTTAACTATCAAATTCGAGGTAGCTCGACGAAGTGGAAAAAGAAGGCAATACTTAGAAAAGCAGCAAGTCACAACGAAAATAAACTGATTTTGTTTCCGGGAAGAAGGCAACGGACCAACCAAGTCAATTGATAGAACTTGGAAGGGACGAGAAACGTGTTTAGGCCTACCCATTTTTCCAGAGACTCCGTGGGTAGAATGTTTATGAGCTAGACATGTTTCACAATTTGAAACGAATTGTACTACGCTAGAATACATACCGGGCCAATAAAAACGAAGTGCTAAGCGCTTATATGTCTTAAACACGCCGAAATGACCGGAAATTGGTTCAGAGTGGCACTCAATTAAAATATCTCCTTGTTGTTCTTTAGGAATAACCTTTTTCCAAGCAAACTCAACCGTAAGGTCAACCTTAGTCTTCATGTACCTGTATAATACATTGTTCTCCACCTTGTAGTTTGGGAAATTTATAGGGTTAGCCTGGCAACCCTGGAAGATCTTCAGGTACCAAGAATCCTGAGTATCAGGTACTGAAGCATTGGAAACATCAGCGTTTGAAATTGCCTCAACTGGAACACTTCTAGATAGGGCGTCCGGGACAACATTATCTTTACCACGGCGGTGTCTTATTTCAAAATTGAAAGAAGAAAGGCGAACTCCCCACCTTGCGAGCCGACCGGTTGGATTAGTGAGAGACATAAACCACTTAAGAGAAGAATGGTCAGTATAGACTAAAAAGGTTTTGTCTGTCTCAAGGTAACAGCGCCAGTATTCCAGAGCAGTAAGAACTGCAAGTGCCTCCCGTTCCGTTGTGCTGTAGTTTCTCTCTGGTTTACTTAAAGAACGGCTCATGTACGCAATTGGATGTTCCACACCATCAATTGTTTGAGCCAACATTGCACCGATACCGAAATTACTAGCATCAGTGTGCACTTCAAAAGGAAGGTTAAAGTCAGGGCAAGCAAGGACAGGTGCTTGAACTAGTTTAGCCTTTAATTCTAGGAAAGCTTTGTCAGCCTCAGGTGTCCACTGAAACGCAGGGGCGTTCTTTTTATTAGAAGTTAGCTTATTTAAAGGACCTGCTACGGTACTGAATTGTGGGATAAAACGCCTATACCACGACGCCGTACCCAAAAAACGCTTAACCTCCTTTCTATTGACAGGAGTGGGAAAGTCTAATATGGCTTTGACCTTATCTGGGTCAGTCCTTAAGCCATGAGCATCCACTATGTAGCCAAGATAGCGTAGCTGACTTCGGAAAAAGTGACACTTGTCTAGATTGACAGTGAGATTAGCCGATTGTAGTTTTTGGAAAACTTTCTGAAGTAGTTCTACGTGTTCCTCAAAAGTTTTGCTTATGATAATTACATCATCTAAGTATGCAAAGACTTTGAGTTCGAATTCAGGCCCGAATAAAAGATCGACAAGTCTCTGTTGCGTAGCAGGAGCATTGGTAAGTCCAAAAGCTGTGACCTTAAACATAAAAGTTCCTCGACCAGGAACATAAAAGGCCGTCTTCTCTCTGTCCTTTTCGTCGATTAATATCTGCCAAAATGCTTTGGACAAATCTATGCTGGAAAGATAACGCGCATCTTTCAGATTATCCAAAATTTCTGACACATATGGCAGCTTATATGCGTCCTTCTTTGTTACAGCGTTCAATTTACGGCTGTCTAAGCAGAAGCGGGGCTTTCCATCCTTCTTGCCCACGACTAATACTGGAGAAGACCATGGACTCTCACAAGGTTCAATAACATCCAGGGCCAACATCTCATCAACCTGTTCAGCAACAACACGTTGTTTTTCTGGTGACATGCGGTAATATCGTTGGCGGATTGGTTCAGCATTACCAGTATCTATACGATGTTTAATGACGTTAGTACGACCTAAACCTCTCTCTGTGTACGAAATGTCTTTGAAAAGATCTACCACGCTGTTGGCTAACAGTTTTTGAGTAGAGTTCAAAACGCCATAGCCACATAGGTGCTGAGAAGATGACGAAGAAATTTCCAAGAGGCTGGGGTCGGTTAAGAATAAGTTTTCTTCCTCTGATAAATACTTAGGGCACAGGTTAAAAGTGTTCCAAAAATCGATTCCTAGGATTAAAACGGTTTCGATCGCTGGTATAACATGCGCCTTGATAATAGAAAACCTGTTTTCGAAGGTCAAGGGAAGAAGAATATAACCAAGGGATGTTATCCTCTGACCTCCTGCTGCAGTAACAGTTATCCTCTCATCGTTGCATAAAATCAAACCTAGATTTATCAATAGTTCATGAGAGTTCTTACCTAGGATAGTGACGGCGGAACCAGAATCCAACAAACCATATAAAAATAAATCTTTATTGATTCTCACCTTTGCATAAGGCCTAGGGTCGTTACTCGGTTTAACATTGAAAATTGTAGAAATATCTTTCCTAGAAAAGAAGTTTTTAACAAACATGAGCCAATCAGTCCAGTCCGAGCTATCTGTATGAGTAACCGCATGCGTCCTACAATTCTCAGTTTTTAGTTTTTTTGGTTTGCAGTTTGGACACTCCGGTGTACGAACTTCCTTCATGCCACACTTAAAACAAAAAACTTTGCGCTCAGCCGTGCAGTCTCTCATAGAATGCGTGTTAACGCGGCAACGGTGACAGTAAGGAACCTTGGATATAGCCGAAGTTTCGGCCTCAGAAGCCTGAATTTCGGAGACCTTGTGCGACCCCTGCTGGTGAGCACCTTCATACTTACGAGCGTAAAAATTACCTTGGCTATTAGTCGTCGACTTACGCTTTGAAGACTGGTAGCCAAATTCTGGAGCTAAAGTATTAATTGAAACTGAAGGTGGTTCCTTGAAAAATTCTGAACGAACCCTAATACGTTCATAATTTCTACAAATTAATTTTAAATCTTCGAGTGATTTTATGTTAGGGCTAGCAGCTATAATATTAGAGTAGGAAGGACGAATATTATGTAATATAATTTCAAGTTTTTCGTCTTCCTTTAAGGTTTTACTTAGCCTAGAGAACATGCCTTGCATTATAGATAAATAAATCGTAATGTTCTCTTCCTCGCCCTGTGTACGCTGACGTATTTCTGAGGCCATGCGATAGTCGTAGTCGGGAACATCAAAATCATCTTTCAACGCAGTCAGTACCTCGTTCCAACTACCGACACTGCCCCTGATGTTGCGGTACCAGTGAAGTGCGTCACCAGTGAAAATATCGGTAGCAGAACTTAGTATTTTAGTTTCGGTTATATTTTTAGACATACGGAATTCTTCAATCTTTTGTATAAACGATCTGACACAAGATTTGCCGTCATATTTTAATTTATTCAGATCTCCTATTAGCCCGCGATCACATGAAACGGCGATATTCATCCCGGCTAAATTAGAATTAACAGGCAATTCCTCCTCAGAAGTAACTGAAGACGCGACCTGTTTCTGGTCCTTGACCTTTGACTTATCAAGGCTCAAAAGTATTTCATAATACCCTTCGTAACTTTTCCTTAATTTACTTAGTTTGGCTGAATCATCTGCCGCCTGCGGTGTTTCAATTCGTTGAAGCCTATAGTATAAATGGTGTAACATAGCTTTAGTCCTGTTAAAAAGAGGTTCATCAAAATTAAGCTTTAAGGCATCAAGATTAGTCTTAACTTTCTCTAGCGTCTCTTGAGAGCCTTTGCTATCCTCTAAAAACTGAAAAACCGAATCGACTATGTCATCGGACGAATATAATTGTGTTAATTTAGTGACTTGATGTCTTAATCCAGCAACGCTGTCAGAAGGAAGTTCTCCCCGGATAGCCACCTCATACATCAGCTCAGACTTTTGGAGCAGCAGATACTTAATTGGAATTGCCATATTGAAAAATTAAAAAAAAAATGGCAAAAAAGCAAAAAAAAAAAAAAATGGGCAGGCTATACACAATTATCTATACACATAAGCCAAGCAAAATCCGCTCTGTTACAATTTATTTAAAGAACACAAACACAAAAAGCAAAACATAAAATAATAAACAGGTGAAGTCAGGTGAAACACACTAAGTTACTTGATTCAAACAACTTTAAAATTTTATAATTTTCATAAAAGATTATAGAAGTATAGGTAATTAAACTACAAAAGTAAATGCAATTACATTAAAATACCAAAATTACTTAAGGTTTTGAAAAAATAATAAGAGAAACAGACAAACACTACTAGGAAAACCACCACCGCACAGAACCACTAAAATGACCAAAGCAAGTACGAAAGACCTTAAACCACGTTTTTGGGCGCCATTGTCACGTATATAGGACGTGTACAAGAGAGAAATAAAACTAGGCTTAGAATTAACAAATATGTGGGTATATTAAGAAAAAAAAAATAAGGTTCTGCCTAGGTCTTGCGCACTTGTCTAGCCTACCACACTTCCCTGGCGAGCTCCCGTCCTTCAGGCGTAGTTCCCGTCAGCTCGGCCACTCCACTCAGGTGATGTAGGCGACAGATCCAGTATACGGTTTCGGTCAGTAAAACCGTGACGTAATTCCTAGGGACAAAGGCCACATCAGTAAGCTGCCGGTATAAGAGGTGCACGGGAAACGCTAGGTATGCATGGCAAGAACTAGATTGGCAAATTAGGGCTTATAAGGCGGGTAGAATTCTAAGCGTGAATCTAAATCTATAATGTAAATACATGTTCGCTAGCAGAGGCGGTTACAAGCATTATACTAAGAAGAACATAGTGAAAGAAAGGCAAAGCATTACACACAGGATAGGAATAAGCTACGAAATTTAGACGGACTCGTACCTTAAAATTAACACAAGATAATATAATAAAAAATAGGTAGGTAACGGCCGTTAGGAATCTTTATACAAAATTGTGCATAACTTACCCAAGTTTGGGAATCACAGTCACTTATAGTTATTACAACTTTTAATTTAGAAGTATGAAGAAGCAATCCAGTCTCAAGATACTTAGTATAAAATATTCGAATGGTGTAAATTGTCTATTAGTTATATTTCGCAATGACGGTAAGCAAATGTAGAAATTAGTCCGAGCGACAGCGTCCGTGCCTCAAGAGGTTTGGCTGCGGACTACTGATGTCGTCTCCCTCGCGCTCGCGCGGCGCGCGGCCGGTTGGCGGGCCGCGACGAGGAACCTGTTACTCCGTATATATAAAATAATGCGGCTGTCCGCGTCACTTGATTGTTACACTACTACAACCTAGGTACAATTTTAGTTTTATAGTTATGTATGTATAGTTAAATAATAGTTATAAATAGTTGATTTGTTATTTATTTATTTTTAGTAGTTTTATTTATATTGTTTACTTAGTAAGTTATATTTTTTAAATTGTTTATTTTTAAGTTAAGTTGTCTTTTATTATTTATTATTTATAGTAGTTGTAGTAGTAATGTACATGTTATGTACACTATGTTACAATATCTATTTCTTTGTTTGTTTTTTTTTTTGTGTTGACCAGTGCATGGGATGGTTCAATCGTCAAAAGTCCTTGCCATTGCCGCAGCTTAGTTTCAGTACCTATGTCAATAATAGGTAAGATTTTCATTTTAGGTTTAGCATTAGGTAATTGGACGGACTAACACTATCCTTATTTCTATGCTTTTACATAATAATACTTAAAATGCAAAAGTAACTCTGTCTGTTGCCTTTTAACGCCTTGACGGAAAATCGGTTTTCTATGAAATTTGGCACACAGATAGACTATGACCTTGGTTAGGACATAGGATTTTATTTTGTTAGCACCTACGTTCCCGTCGGTTAATTTCCGACCTCCACTTAAGCAAAGCCGCAGGCAAAAGCAAGTACTACTGTTATTAAAAAAAAAAAAAAAACGTCTAAAAATATATAGCTGAGACATCGAGTAAAAACAAACCAACCTACAATATTATATCAGTATCACAAAATAAAAACACGTCTTCAATAAAATAATGCGCACATATTAGATTTAGATAAGGCTGACTCAATAAAATAAACTTCAAAAAATTAAATCACTTTCTCAGCCTAAAAAGGGCAGATAAAGATAAAACATAATAATATTTTAAATCAGAAAAAATTTATCTAATTCGATGGGCTTCGCAAGATTTGCATCTGTGAACTCCGTAGCGAAGTGGACTTATCTTTTTGAGATTTCTTCTTTTTATGATGTTTTATTTTCTGCATTATAATAAAATGGTGGTGCATCCATGATTTTACGATAATGATTTAAATATTGTTTTTTTTTTTGTAGAAAATCTCTGAAACTACTGCTGAATAAATGTTATGTATTGAATTATGGTTCTTGATGTCTTGTATCAAAATGAATACTTTTACAATAATTGTAAGTAGGTATATATTCAACTAAAAATAGAAAATAAACTTACTTTAAAAAAGTAAAAACTGACTTCAAAAACCTTAAAACGAATAAAATAACTTTCATAAAAAACTTAACAGCTTCTGAAGTCGGTGCCAAGCTGTTAAGTTTTTTATGAAAGTTATTTTATTCGTTAAAATAAATAAATATAAGAATAATTACCTAATGTATTATCTACATACTGTAGTGAAAGAATCATCAAAATTGGTTCATTTGTTTTTGAGATAATCGCGGACATACAAACATACATACGGGTCGAATACAGAACCTCTTTTTTGAAGTTGGTTAAAAATGGTTAGTTTTACTCAAAATTTTCATTCATTGATTTTGTGTCTTAGTAGTTGAGATATAAAATTCAAGACTCAAAGCATTTATTTCACCATTAAACCATTTACAGGTACTTTTGAATTGTTGTAGCATATCAATGTACTTTACCAATTAGTAGTCGACTAAGTACATATTAATTATCTGTAGGATATGCTAATTAGTCTGTGACATTACTACTTTCACCTCCCTATAGTACTTGCTAGAAACTCGAAGGTTATAAATAGAACTGGACGACACGACTCCGTCCTTTTTCTACGATAGTCACTGAAGCATATATAGTTCCCCGAAATTGGGTAAGTACTCATAGTGTCCTTAGGAGAATCTGTATATTACTATAACTGTGTTTTTACCTTGTGTTCATTATTGTTCTTATCTTGTAAACCACTGTGATGCTGGTTTCCTCTCCACTGACCCATTTCCTTGTGACTCTCATAACTCTCGACTGTAACTTGTGGCATAACATAAAATTAAACTCTTTTTAACCATTAGTGACCATTTCGTGTCATTGTTCTACAACTGAACCCACTATGCCACATTGTCAAAGAGTCAATACAGTTAGTCAGAAACTCTGAAAGTTGAAACTAGTTGCCCATTCCAAAACGTAGATCTCTATGGAAAAGAACATGTCAAAAACATACAACAAACAAACATAACATGCTGCTACGTCCTGCAGTATCGACGACGCAGCTGTACGTGTCCCGTTTGCACCGCGCTCTACGAACACTGGGGACATCGTAGAGTACATACGGGTGAAGACCAACTGGACCTTGAGCGTGGAGAAGTTGGAGGCGCGCCATAACACCAATTTCAAGTCGTTCGTGATGCGCGTTCCGACTCATTATTTGGTGACTTTCCTCAAGGAAGAGTTTTGACCGAAAAGTGTTCTCTATCGGTATTTCCGCGGCCGGCTACGTGACACCTCGCAGCGTAACACGACGCCCGTCACTACGAGTGCAGTAGTTTTTAAGTAAATTGTATAAAATATGTATTAGTTTTTAGTTATTGTTTTTATACTTATATATGTATTGTATTTTATGGGCCATAATTATCTTAAATAAAGGACAAATAAATAAATAAAAAACCCGAAACTTAAGAGGCTCCTTTAGTAGTAAAACTGAAAGAGTAATGATAGTTGTCGCATCGCTTTATAAATGCTGTTGACGATAGTTGTTGACTTATGATGACTTTATCCTCATTCTCCTGCCCTTATCCCAATCTATTTGGGGTCGGCACAACATGTACCAATTTAACACGCTTTAATTAGCTTGGTCTATATCTATGTATCAAAAAGCTAAAAACCACGCTTTTGTAGCTAAGCGAACTAAAAAGTAGAAAATAATTTTCATAATAAGTTCAAAAAAAAAAAGGATAAGAATGATTAAGAAAGAAAAAACATGTAAGCAATGTCAATAGGTTTTTGTATCAATAAAGAATTTAATTATTATTATTTTATCGGAAAAAAGCATGGGGTGCTTTTTAAGATATTTTGTGATGACTTTACTTTTCCCAATATCTGTCAATAAAATATTTACAACAATTGACACCGAGCAACCCACGCTTTTTTACAAAAAAAAAAAAAAAAAATGTTTGTTCTTAATCACTCTATTCTATTTTTGAACTTATAGAAAATTATTTTCTACTTTTCAGTTCGGCTAGCTACAAAAGCGTGTTTTTAAGTTTTTTAAACTATTTTTTCCATACTACTATATTAGTCGTCATCTCGGTAGTCACCAACTTTCTAGCCATATCATCTTTCACGCAGTACATCCATCGTTTTTTTTATTCTGTCAATATCCCCTACTCTTATAGCCATCGACATTCTCATTCCTCCGCATCACATGCATGCCCATACCACGAGAATGCTAAGAGGGATATGTGGTGTTACGCAAATGGATAGAATAAGAAAAGTGTACATAAGAGGACATTTGAAAGTGGTGACTGAAAAGTTTTGAAGAAATCGGTTGACTTATCAAATACATATCTATAGCATCATCTAGGAGGGCTTACATGAAATTACATTTACCAGATCCGTATTGGTACCAATAAAAAAAAGACCTATAAGTTCGATGTTATATAAAAATGTGTGAGATGAGAGATTTTGCCCGATCCACAAGGCAGGCAATATCCGCCTTGTGCCAAACACACAAGCGCACGAGGTTTCTTATTAAATTGAAGCTGAATGAAGCTTTCTTATTACATTAATGCGCTCCTTTCGAACACGGATTGTGTTCGGATTTTACTCGCATTTCTTTTTTTGAATTTTTTTGTAGTGTGATCTTCGGGCAACTTGTATTATTTTGGTGATATTTTGTAGAAAAAAAAAAGTTTTCTCTTTGTTTTGGAAATGTTTTCCATTTATACTATAAATAAGCAATGTATTTTCACAGCTGTCGAACCTACCACCTTTTTTTTTTTTTCGGGATGGGAAATCATCAAATAACTTATCCCGCTCTGGGTGGAGCGGGAGGGCGTGTCAGGCTTCTACTGACTAAAACCCACCCGTGTTCCTTCAGTTGCCTGTGCCAGGGCCACGGTAACTCTTTCGAACAACCCGCAACTCTGGCGGGCATCGGCCCTAGCGGACCCCTTCAGCTAGTGCTGACATCTCTTTGAGGCACGCGTGGAACACAACGCGCCGTCGACCCGGGCCTGGTCCTTACCGGACGGCATATTGTGAAATGTAAATAAATGTTGAGCATTGTATTGAGTAGTAGGTATTTTAAGATAAAAACACTACCTACTATGTTAAAACAGTGTTCTTTAACTATTTACATAATTATTATTAATAACATAATTATCATTGATCTTGTCAGTTACATGGAAAAAACATGTAGCAGTTTAAAGTACAGCATTTTGCTAAATTTCCCTCTTCTAATAAAATAATGATTAAAGATTGGTATATTCTGATTTAAACATGTGACCAATGTGTCAAATTATTCTTATTCTAAAAAAACTTACATAGATTAAATTATGATCACTAGTTCGCGTCAAATAACTTTGCCGCTCTGAAACCAGGCTTCACGATACGCATGGCATGGCGCGCTGCTGTTTTAGTATAGACATTGACTACTGCGCAGTCATTTGCGCGAACTTCAGAGCGGCAAACTTACATGACGCGAACTATAAGGGGCCACTTCAACAGTGATCATGATATAAAATAAGAATAATAAATGATTATTATTTTAATTGGTTTGCATTAATTTAGGTCTGTCTAGCTTATGACCCTGATTATCTCAAAATGTCAGGAACTGCGGGGCAATTGCGTAACACACTATCAATCGGAAGCGGTTTCATTTTGACAGTTCAACAACATTCATTGCGTTATTTACGTTGTTGAGCAGACAAATTTTTCGAACATATGTAGCAATGGATTAGCAATTTACTTCAAAATGATTCAGATTCCGCTTGATAGTGTGTTACGCAATTAGGGTGCTGATTATGTACAGCTGCTAGTTCCGTAGCCCTGTGGCAAGTCAGTAATATTGAATAAAATATGAGCTGCATTTTATCTATAGATAAATTAAGTTATTATTATTTATATCTATACACGGTCACATTAAATTAGCTAGCGAAACTTCGCAGGCGATATGGGTATCGATATCTAAACTAAAAATAAAAGATTTGATGATTTTTTGGGGTCAACGACCGCTTGTAGTGATGTTATTTGAAGTATGAGTTGAGAAACTCTGTTTTTTTGTTTTGTTTTATCGTGTTAAGATATCAAAACCCAGCACGTATGTGAACTTTACAAAAAAAAAGATGTTTTTAAACTGATTATTTCAAGTGACTACACTCACTACACACCTGCGGTTGACGACCCAAAAAAATATTTATTATTAGGTAAATAATTTATTTTTGTTTTATCATGTTTAGGTATCGATACCTACCTATCACGTCTGCGGAGTTTCGCTAGTTAATTTCATTTGACCCTGTATAAAGCTTATTAAATAGGAATCCGGGAGTGAATAAATGTATTTTGGATTTTCCCACTTTCGGTTTTTAGGCATATGTTCTTTACGATAATATTTTGACTGGCCTGTTGGTCTAGTGGTTAGTGGCCCTGACTGCTATGCCGGAGGTCGTGGGTTCGATTCCCACCCAGGACAAATGTTTGTGTGATGAGCATGATCATTTGTTCTGTGTCTGGGTGTAATTTATCTATATATGTATGTATTTAGAAATATATAAGTATGTTTATCAGTTGTCTAGTACTCATAACACAAGCTCTGCTTAGCTTGAGGCTAGACGGCGTTGTGTGATAGTTGTGGAATATTATTATTATTATTATTATTATTATATTTAAAATCCTGTTTTGTTTTTATATTTTATCTTAGCACAAGCGCGTACAAAACTGATTTTTATATATCCAATAATCCAATAACCTTTACCAGTCTCCGACGAAAACCATAAACTTAATCAGGTGGCCCTATTGATACGTAACATTTTATCACTTATTCAATCAAAACAAATAACTTTGAACAGAGCGTCCCGTATTCATAGGCCGGATTTATCTCGTAGGCTTCCGAAGGGTGCGCATAAAAATTCTTCTCATGCGGTACTGATCACAATTTGATTGCTCCCAAGGATTGGCTGGTGGCTCGCGGCCCCTGTGGTATTGGGACGTTCTCAACTCAAAATTTATGACCGCTATCCACTTTTATTACGGATTGGACGAAAGAGTGCAGATGTCCTCCTGATATATTTCGCAAGGAGAACTTTCTCTTGTGTAAGCAATTTTTCCTCCTTAATTTTATGTTTAGATTGAAACGATACGTGGTTTATTTTGATTGGATCGACGATAGTCTAGGAGGGTTAGGATTAGGATTGGGCTTTTTCTAGTACCTAATAACTTTTTTTATATTTTTATCGTCTAACTTTATAATGGATATAAAATTTTATATATTTTAGTTCAGGGAGCTGCTCAGGTTATGTAGTTACACTTAGAATTTTTATGTTTATTTGGGTACCTACCCTATTGCTATCTACATGGGTGGATCAAATTAGCTCAAAGTCCATTACTAATATTATAAAGAGGTAAAAGTTTGTTTGTATGTTTGTATATAGAGGGTAATCTTCGGAACTGCTCATCCTATTCCGAAAATTCTTACACTAATGGGAAGCTACAATATTGCCGAGTGTCATAGGATAAATTTTAAAACAGGAAATTACATGCGGACGAAGTCGCGGGTTAGTCTTTAATAATACACAGACGTGGTGTAAATTATAGGTAGGTACTGCAGAGGTTTCATCCTATTCCCTGTATAATTTATATCAGGCCGGCAGATATCTATTACATTCGAACGGTCACTTTGAAGAAGGCGGGAACTCAGCCAATGTAGTTGCGTTGGTTTTAAAATATATAACGTACTTGCTGTAGTAATTGGCCACGCTTTAGTAACTGGCCACTCATAAAAAAGAAGTAGAAACAAGGTAATGCAAGCAAGCTCATGAATGAAAAGGACGAAAAATATTTTTTTGTCCTTTTCATTCATGAGCTTGCTTCTTCTCCTTGTTTCCAACACTTTTTTTATGAGTGGCCAGTTACTAAAGCGTGGCCAATTACTACAGCAATTACCCTACATAATATGAAAGAAATACATTAGTGTTACACGCGAACAGTTCTATTTATTATTAGTATAGATCCCGAAGTAAAGTAACGATCCCTTAGGAGTTTGTTACAGTACCTACGTACCCCACACTAACTTGTGTATCGTATGAGGTATGACGTGTCCCATCTAGAGTAACAGTTGTACACTATAATTCGATGTCAAGATCAACATTTATAAAAAGTCACAGCACATCCATTAGAATAAATATCAGAATTTACTAGGGTACTGCTCTTTGATTTTCACTTCTTGTGATCATTGAATATTAAATTATGCATGGCGCTGTTCCTTCGCGAACAGAATAAATTCATATTTCTGTGAAAGCAATCTACATTACCCTATTGCTTTGAAAAGATATAACATTTGATAGCTTAAAACAGTGGTTAAGAAATCTCATTTTGAAGTAAACTAAGGAAAAGTGCGGATTTTTCTGGGTAGTAAACGGGCAGGTAGAAATGTCCTTCGACCAGCGATTGGTTTTTGATTACAACCCCAATTCCACGATCCCAATGTTCTATTAAAGATTATCCTATTTTATGTAATCTTCAATATATTTTTTACCTTTTCCTGGTAAATTATGTTACTAGATATGTATTGGAAATGTAAATTTTATTGAATGGAGCAAGTATAATTCTGTGATTTCGATTACTATTAACCAACAATTGTTTACAGATACACTGTTAAAATTATGAAATGAAGTTTTACCAAAACTAAGGTTAGTGTAACAATTTCTTATAGGTATGTTAGCACCCGTTATAAACGTAATAAATGTGCCACAAGCATTATACTATCCAAAATTACCTAATAACTGAGTAGAAAAGACGAAAGAAGCAGTTTTAAAAACTATGTTACATATAAAAAATTTGAAAAAAAAAATATGTTAGTGGTAAACTACATCATTTTTATATACTGCGAAGGAGTAGGTACATACGTCTTTAAAGAAAATTAAGGCTTCTCTAGGAACCTATAAAATTCTTGCTATTACAACCTTTCCGATTATTTTGATAGGAGTTTTGAAAGTAAACTCATATTTCATGGTAAATACACAATTATACAGGGTTATTGGTGAAACACCAGCAACCTCTTAAGGGGTCATTTTACTCATCATTATGAACAACTTTTACTACGGGACTAAATCTGAAATCGCAAAAAAAAAAAATCAGCTGTTCAGTACATTTTGACGAATTATGCGAACATAAATGTACTGAACAGCTAATATTTTTTCGCGATTTCAGGTTTGGTCCCATAGTAAAAGTTGTTCATAATGATGAGTACAATGACCCCTTAAAAGGTTGCTGGTGTTTTACCAATAACCCTGTATAAATTGTAACTAACTCACGATTACCTGTATAAAATATTGCTTCACATCTCAAAAGTGACCGAAATAGAAAACCATGATTCGTAGTCGAGCGTGAATTACTTACAAGTTAATAAATCGCATATTTAATAACTTATAGGTAATTTAATGTTTTATTTTACTATGTTTATTAAAATAAAAAGTGTATTAACTGCCTAAATGATTGCTTTACACATAACAACTCGAATGCTTTATGCTCACATCAGCAACAAATAAAATTAGATAATATAGCGTCCAAGACGAATATTTAATACTATTATTTACACCTCTAACTCAACAAACAACTTCAACTCAGCCTATCACAGTCTACTGCTGGACATAGACCTCTCCCAGGCTTCGCCACAACATCTGACTGTGGGGCGATAAAAAATTTTTACTATGTTAGCGAATAGCTAGCTATTCGCCATCAATTATCCAAAATTCGTCACCTAACAATGTTGTATAATTATAATTGACCAATTACTCAATTTAAATTGCGAAATCCGCGAATAGTTCTCGATTCAAACACATTTTCCATTGTTATAATTCATTTAAAATAATTTTTGATGTTCTCTTCATTCTGTACAATAATTTTAGGTAGGAAGATAGCGGCTTTCGGTTTAATCAGTCGGGATTTGGTACTCTAATTGAAAGGACTCTGTGTCTCGCGGCACGACTATAAATTTGAATAACGTTTTAGAATTACATTCATTTTTGGAATTGTATATTTTGATGTTTGAATTCGTGGGTATTTTTTGGCTTAGTAATATTATGCTTTTATTATCCTAGTAGTTAACTACTTAACTGTTTTATTCATAACTTAATTAAGTACCCGCAAAACATTAGTTTGAAAATATTTATTTAATAAAAACTAGTTGTGCAATTAAAATAATATAGGTACCAACCAATAGCTAGCATCTAATACAAAATATTTACAACAAAATATGAAACTATAAAGTTGACCAAAACGTACAAAACTCCGATCGGCTACGTCCCGAACGCTTACCGAAGCTGTCAAAATATTTGTACCGTAAGCGTTTGCAAACTAGAAAAACATTTAATAGTTCTGTTGGGAAATACAGTGGGAACCGAAATGAAATAGCGAAACAAGGAAAACTGTATGACAAGGTAATATAGCGACTGAACAAAACGGTAACAATAAAACACGTTGTTTGGTTATAAAATGAAATGACGCGGGAGAACGCCGAGGGCGTTCGTTTTTTAAATTGTAGAAAATTTAAAATTTGTTTCCTGATTGTACCTATTTTATATTATTTTGTACTATTTAAGTATATTTTATACATAATTTAAAATAAAAGTTACCACGTTTGCTATTTCGTTTTCGAATAATGTTAAATAAAGGTTTTCATTCGCATATCTGAGTACGATATTGCGACACTATCGTGATTCTTGTTAGTTCCAAGAATAACATTACAGCAGCAGTGAACTATAGCATTTTCTTAGAAAGCCAAAGCTTTCAAAGAAAATGTTTTGTATTTTGCTGTTAGATATGGTCATGTATTGTACAGACGCCAGCAGATCAAGCTACTACAATCTGTCAGATTTCTTTAATAGATTTTCGACTTTATTGCTAAAACATTAGGTTCAAGGTTGATTGGGAAAATCTGACAGTTTCGGGTAGGTTGACCTGCTGGCGTCTGTACCTATGGACATTTCAGACTATCTCCAAAATGGCCTCACACTGCACGCAACACCGATAGCGTCACGCCACTCACTGGTGTTGCTAGAAAATAAAAATGCCACCACAGTGTTGCAATATTATATTTTTAGTATTGCCAGTTTTTTTAATTATAATCAATGTCCAAAGGTAAAAGCGTCCATAGGTATAATACATGACTATACTATATACAGCTTCAACCAGGTTGTACCGGCAATACACGGTAATGCATCATCACTTATGATAGACGACTATATCCACAAGTGATATTATCTAGCAAGTATGGGCCTTTAGGATCCAACCTGTTATAAAATTCGTTGGAAGCATTGACCAGAACATTTAGATAAAGTATTTCTTTACTGTATTTAACCAAAATATAATATTATTATTTTGTAGATTTCACACAGGCCACACAGTCATTTTCAAATGAGTAAACACAAACGAATCAACAAAACATCTGTAACAGCAAGGGCTCAAGATGTAATTATCTACTTTCCCATCCCAACCAAATCAGATTTCCATATAACTTTTCTTAAATAAAACAACATGTATTAGCTAAAAAGAAGGGATGTAGCTGTAACCTTAGTTAGCCAACTGTGTCGCTAATCAGTAGACTGTGTCTCAAAGTTAGTCTGTTCTACTATTCTGAAGCGTCATCCTTCGTCGCCCGACATAATCCGATTCTGCGGCGACGCGCCACGCGGATTAGTATTATTTCATAGAATAAAATACGGAATTAAGTAGGTAAGTAGATAGTTATCTTCTTGTGTAGACTTTGGTTAGTTTTACATGATTGGGGAATGTTTTTTTTAAGGTTCCAAAAGAAAAACGGAACCTTTTTGTGATCACTCATTGTCCATCTGTCACAGTCTCACAGAGGTTTTTCTCGAGATCTTTGCAAAGTAGGAATTTTAATTTGGGCATGATATAGGTTTGAATGACGCACACACACATTGCCAGCCAAAACTTTTTTTTTTTGTTTATTTTAAGAAATCTTCTCATACGGAAAAGGAATTAAATTATTTTTGCGTTGCGTTTTGTGTAATTTATGTTGCCCCATAGAACATATCCATGATCAGAGTCACTTTTCCGCAAGCATGTTGTTACCAGATTTTCCTGATAAAAGTAGAATTTAAAAAAATACTGAGTAGGTACTTACACTTCTGTTTTTAACTGACTTCAAAAAAGGAGGAGGTTTCTCAATTAGACTGTATTATAATTTTTTTATGTGTGTTCGCGGATAACTTCGTCGTTTATGAACCGATTTTGAAGATTATTTTTTTGTTGGAAGATATCCCAAGGGTGATCCCATATTAGTTTTAATAACTTTGCTTGGGACGCTGTTGATACCTTCTAGTGAGCATAGTGGTCAGTGTTATGTTTCTTTTCGTGCCTGATACATTCATAGCAGGTCAGGGTACGGTACTGAGCAGTGGGCAGACTCCTTAATATGCATTTGAACAGTGTATTGTTTCTTACATATCTCAATTAAAATAATAGGTTATGATCTTTAAAAGAAAAACACACGTACTGCGGTAAAAACAAAAAATACTTTAGTTATTTACAGGGTTATTGGTAAAACACCAACAACCTCTTAAGGGGTCATTGTACTCATAACTATGAATAACTTTTACTATGGGACCAAACCTGAAATCGCATTGACGAATTATGCGAACATAAATGTACTGAACAGCTGATTTTTTGTTCGCGATTTCAGGTCTGGTCCCATAGTAAAAGTTGTTCATAATGATGAGTACAATGACCCCTTAAGAGATTGTTGGTGTTTTACAAATAACCCTGTATAATGCATTATTAAATATTTTATAATATGGCTCCTCTCAAACAGTGCACCTGCCATCTAATCTCTTCACCACCCTTGGTTGACTGGTAGAGAATATCTAAGGCATTAAGTCCGCCTTTGTACCTTTTTTGAGTGCTAAAAGTTTAAAAAATCGACCCAAACTATTAAAAAATAATAATTCTGAATTAACCATTTGAACAATATTAATGCAACTCAAATCGAAATCTTACAAGACGTCATATTTGTTTATCAAACATGACAAGTCAACAGGAACACACTTTACATACTTCAGGTAAAAAGGTCTTATAGGTATAGGTAGGTTGTAGGAAAAAATTATAACCCCCAAAAACAGTAACGAATTAACCATTTGAAAAACAATAATCTAGCTCAAAATCTAAATCTCAGGAGCCGCCATTTTGCTTCTAAATAAAACAAGTGAAAAGAAATACATTTTATACACTTCAGGACTCTTAGTCATCCCATGTAAAGGGTCAAATGGACAGATTCTATCTGGCTACCGCAGTCGATTCCACCTTAATTGAAACGCTGAATCCTCTGAATGAGTGGTTGGGCTTCGTCGATTCCATCGGATTCTTTAGCTGGAACTCAATTGGGTGATGTTTCGTTAACCTTATTGGTTTTCATTGTGACTTTTAGTGGGGAATTACCGGTAAGTGTATCAGTGAATAGTCCATTCAGTTGATTTCAACTGACATTTGTCTTTGTTGAAAATATGCAATAGTCTGAATTCAGCACACTTAGGCTGCAAATTCGTTTTTTTTTTTTTGTTATAACCAATAATGAACATAAAGGATTTTTTTCCGCCTACGTGGAAAGGGGATTATGAAAGGGACACAACTGACTAAAACTGTGAGTCAACATAATCGAGAATGTCCCATAAAATCTAATCAAAACATGTAAAATCGATTTAAAACACAAACAAGTACTCAATCCAGTAATCCTCATAACCTTTCTGCCATCTATTTTTAATCACCCATAAAATCCACTTCAATCCTAAAGGTACAGTTACATCGGACGTGTTCTTCGCCTCCAATATATATGACAAACAAATCGTTCAAAGCATCAATTCGAGTAACAAATCCATGTGGTTTTTCTTCGTAGCATAAAGTTGCATATTTAGTGTTCTAGTTTTACAAGAAGCGATTAATAATATGCCAAAAAATTATTACAATGATTTTTTTGATTTTATAGGAATGAGCATACTTTCTCTGTTTAAAGAATTGATTCTTATATAGAACACAAACAGTTCATGAGGTCACATAAGGAGCAAGATTATTTTATTTTCTTTGCTTTTCACTACGATTAAAAGTGTTAACTGGAATATTTTAATGTAACACTAAAAGCTATCGATGTAAAGTTCGCTTTACGCATGTCAAAAGTTCCTTGCTAATGTTACCTCGCATTACCCTAATGAAAACCCTCCCAGTGAAATACTTTCGCAATTAAAGTAAACGGTTGTCGGGACGAAGTATTGTGTAGGCTCTCGGGAAATCAACCACAGGCCGTGTTGTGATACCTAATCCCACATAAGTGAGGGAGGTCTCATAAATTGACATCTCTGTCAGCAGTTCCCTTTTTGAATGCAGAAGTGACTCGATTAGAATAGTCGAAGCGCTTTTGTTTTCGTTCGATATTTAGAAATAATGACAAATTTATTTTTTTATTGACAATATTTTTTTTTTCTTGTTAAGAAAAACGGAGGTGAAATAGGTCTGTGATCTCAGTTTTGAATTTGGAATTAAAGTCATTTTAAGTGGGGTCTACATAGAAAATAATTCTGCGACTGCACTTACTCTGCCATGAATACCACAAATAAAAATACACAGAAGTAAAAATAAATCATTTCAAGGCTTTCTGTCAGTCATTGTACACATGCACTCTGTGGGTTCGATATACGCAGGAGGACATACAACGCCCTCAAAGTTCAGTATAACGATACCTTCAGGATGTTGTTGGGGCTCCCACGTTACTGTAGCGCGTCAGGAATGTTTGCGGAAGCACATACAGACGCTTTCAGTACCATTTAACGTAAGAAGACTGCTTCTATGATGCGCAGAGTGCGTGGGAGCGGCAATGACATTCTGAAGGTCATTAGTGATAAGCCGTGCTGCACCATTATGGCGCATTGAGTACGTGTATATACCCGGTGCGTCTGGTGAGTGCAGCAGATATATAAATTAAATCTTGTTTTTCGTTTAATACTAACATAGCTTATAAGTAGTGTGTATTACCAACATCATATGGATCAACGTCTGAAATAAAGTTTCTTTTTTTCAGTGTTGAGCAGATTTACGGCCGATATGAGACGACATCTGACATTATTTTGCTATTGTCAACTTCATATTAATTTTTATGCCTGTTGTTTTCAATATTTCTGTTGTTTCTTTTAGGTCCTGGTAGTGCTGCATCCATTCTTGACAAAGACACCAGAATAACTGATTTAGCTAAACACGTTTTTGCGCTAAATAATAATAATATCCTGGGACATTTCACACACGGTCACCTGATCCCAAACTAAGCAGAGCTTGTTCTATGGAAACTAGATAACTGATTTACTACATACACTACTTTTTTTTTTGTAAATACATACTTATATAGATAATTACACCCAGACTCGGAACAATCAGACACGTTCATGCACACAAATGTTTGTCCTGGATGGGAATCGAACCCACGACCAGCGGCATAGTTTGGGATCAGATGACCGTGTGTGAAATGTCCCAGGATATTATTATTATTATTCTTGACAAAGACACCAGAATAACTAATTTACCTAAACCCATTTTTGCGCTAAATAATAATAATAATAATAACAATGAGATGGAGGAAGTAATAATTACTTCCTCCGATGTAGCCAGTGCAGCCTGTCTGATACCGAATTGGAAATCGCCGGGACCGGACGGACTGCACAATTTTTGGCATAAAAGGCTGCAAAGTTCACACGCGTGGTATAATGGGATCGATCTATTATCACCGACAGATCTATTGTAGCCAATAAGCCTGATATAGTGGTAATAGATCGATCAGTGCGCCGCACAATGATAATCGATGTCATTATACCGCATGACGAGAACCTCGTGAAGGCTGAGAAGGAGAAACAATTGAAATATCTCGACTTACGAGTAGCTCACGAGGTTGCCGCCATGTGGAACGTGGACTCGGCAATCATTGTACCAATAGTCTAACGGTCAATGGCCTTATCGCCAAGAGCCTCGACCAACATCTCAAGAGGCTCTCGTTGGGTGGCTGGGTGAAGGATTCAGAAGGCAGGCCTCTTTGTTACGGCGCGTATTGTGAGGAGGTTCCTGTCTCTGGGACCCTAACCACCAGTAGCTTGGACCGTGTTCCCCATGCCGGTGGATTTCTATTTTTTATATTTTTATTTTTGTATTCTAATAGTTAAAAATAAAATTTATATGTAAAGAATTGAAATAAAGGAAATAATAATAATATTGAACATACCACCAGTACACCGCGCGAAAAGACGTTTTCACGTCAAAACTGTGTTTTTAAATCGAAACCTAAATCAGCTCCAGTCTATCACAAAGTTAGCTAGCTGAAAATATAATTTATATATGTATAAAAAAGAAATAAAAGGTAATAATAATATCCTGGGACATTTCACACACGGTCATCTGATCCCAAACTATGCAGAGCTTGTACTATGGAAACTAGATAACTGATACACTACTACTTACATACACTACTTTTTTTTGTAAATACATACTTATATAGATAATTACACCCAGACTCAGGACAATCAGACATCTTCATGCACACAAATGTTAGTCCTGGATGGGAATCGAACCCATGACCTGCGGCATGATAGGTGGTATCTTAACCAACCACGCCAGCTGGCCTGTCAAATGAATTGATAATTCGACACCAAGTGAAAAGTAGAGGGTCGGGCGCATGCACGTGATCTCGCAGAGTGACGTCACACGCAAATTATATCCAACTTTAATTTTTTTATAAATACCTCTAGCATTAAAAGTCTCGTAGTTATTAGCGGTTGAAATCTTAAGCCGGCTCTTCGTTGGCCAACATTGTGGTCAATACCTTTTTTTTTTTTTTTTGTGGATGGGAAATCATCAAATAACTTCTCCCGCTCTGGGTGGAGCGGAAGGGCGTGTCAGACTTTTACTGACTAAAACCCACCCGTGTTCCTTCAGTTGCCTATGCCAGGGCCACGGTATCTTTTTCAAACAACCCGCGACCCCAGCGGCATCGGCCCTATTGGACCCCATCTTTTGCTGACATCTCTTTGAGGCGCGCGTGGAACACAACGCGCCGTCGACCCGGGCCTGGTCCTCACCGGACGGCGAGCTACCCACTACTCATCGTCCGCAAGCTCGCGCCTACGGTGGCCGGGAATCGGCTATCGATTCCCGCCGCCCAGGGCATCTCCTGCGGCGACTGAGGGCGTGAGGCTGCCTCTCCCTCACGCGTTCCGCCTCCTCCTTCGCGAGCATTACCGCTTCGCAGAAGGAGGTGACGGCCTCCCATGCACTCTCGCTCCGCACCATGGCCTGGACCAGGCTCGGACGCGAGAGATCGCCGCCGCCGATCGCCTCCGTGAGAACACGGCGGTGCTCTGCCCAAGCCGGGCAGACCTCCACTGTATGCTCCACCGTGTCCTCTGGGCGATCCACACAATGGTGACACCCGGATTGTGGTCAATACCTAAGGCCATCATGTAGAGCGGGTGTTTGTCCTTCCTTGGTTTGTATTGGAATGATGGCCCACAAGTTGGCACGAGATCCGTGTGGTGTCGGTTTTTAACAAAAGATCAAAGGGTTGTGGGAGAGTTATGGCCGCCGCGTCCACACGTTGGGCGCGCGTTTGGTTAGCTACGAACTCCCAGAGAGAAAATCGTCCGAAAATTGGCATGAACCGATGCAAACTGAACGACCTTCCAACGTATGGACGCCATCACGAACTCTTGGCCAATATTCGTCACAATGTTGGCCAACGTGAAGAGTTATTACATGTTTTTGTCGGTCAGAAATATTGAACTTACCTACTACTACTTACTTAGGTACTACTACTTACTGAGTACACCGAGCGAAAAGACGTTTTCACGTCAAAACTGCGTTTTTAAATCGAAACCTACTTCAGCTCCAATCTCTCACAAAGTTAGCTCCTTGTTTATGCACTACTGACAGATTTTTAGCATTAAGTACTTATCTTCTATAGAGAAAATTTTAAGTGAATTACCTATTATTATTATTTAACCTATTATTATAATTATATTTAATAAACTTATAATTTCATAACCCGTTAACCATTTTATAACTGTAGATAAAAACACCGGCCAAGTGCGTGACGGACCACGCTCAATGAAGGGTTCCGTAGTTGAAAAGAATTTATAAAAAAAAAAAAAAACTTAACAATGTAGTTGAAAAACATGTTCCCAATAGCAAATTTAAGTTTGTTATCGCAAAAAGAAAAGTTTATGTGATAAAACCACAAATTAACGATTTCAGACATTTTCCTTTACTTGTGCTGTGAGACCTTGCTTCTTGCCAAAATTTCATGATTCTAGGTCAACGGGAAGTACCCTATAGATTTTGATTTAATAATAATAAACATGTACTTCAGACCTGTTATGCCCATCGATAGTTAGTAACAATTGACTTAATGTTAGTATTGTTAGTGTCTGTACTTACATTATTTACTTGCGAGTATCAAATATATATCACATAAATGGCATTACTTTTTCATAGCGTTGACTTAGATGCTTGATTTTTTTAGAGATCCAAAAGACCACAGACCTACGTATTTGATATTAATTTCAACTTGATACCTCCACGCGTATCTGAGAAAATGAGTCTTGACAGACATACAGACAGACGGACACCGAAGTGATCCTATAAGGCTTATGTATTTTCCTTTTGATGTACGGAACCCTAAAACAGCGTTTCAGTTAGGGCGTATCATGTTAAAAGATAAAGATAATTTATTTGTCATAACATGCGTTTACACACAAACTAAAGCATGCAAGATCTTATAAAAATAATGATGTCCGTACATATTTTACCTGTCGAGGCATAGTATTTTTTTAATTTTTATATTATAAAGCGCTGAAAGGAAACTGTAAAATAAATGGCGTATTTATTTAAGAGCGTCTCTTACATTTTCAATTACTGAAGTGAACATTTCCTATCGTTTAATACCTACCTACTGCAAAGTATAGACCTTATTAAGTTCAAAGCAATGAAGTGAAAATATCAAGACTTTTCCGGATAAAGAAACTGAAAATCTAGTATCTAGTTCTTTTGATATTATAATCGTAATCAGCAGTTACTCGGTAATAACTCGGTGTAATCATAATCAGCGCTTCACTCAGTGGAACGTAGAGCTAAGAGGCTCATTGGCGACGTAAAACTGGTGGATGCCAAGCTTCATAGCTTGGCTCATCGCCGCAAGGTTGCCTGCTTGTCGGTCTTCTACAGATTGTACTTCGGAGAGTGTGCCCGAGAACTCCACGACCTCATTCCACCGGCCCCCTTCTACCACCGGACATCTAGACGCACTGCCAGTTACCATGCCTACCTGGTTGCTATTCTACCAATTCGCACTAAGGGCTTCCAAATCGCTGCTTTGCATGAATACCCGCACGAAACAAAACACAGCCAAATGCAAAATAGTCCTTATTTCACGGTCAGTAAGACTCACATTCATAACGGCATAGTCGGCAGTTTGTGCGGGTATTCATGCAAAGCAGCGAAATGTCTTTTATAATGCGCATAGCAAAGGAGTGGAATTCACTACCTGCGTCAGTGTTTCCGAACGCATACAACCCTAATATTTTCAAAGTGAGAGTGAACAGGCTTCCTCTGGGTTAGCTCACTCCATCGTCGACTTTGTCTCTGTCGCCTCTGACCTAGACTAGAGTCAAGAGCAAACCCATCAAAAATAAAAAAAAATAAAAAAGTTACTGATCCTGGCCTGGGACACAGACCTCCGCTCTGTGAGAGGGATCGTAATCAGCCACGCAGGTCCAGTGCGGGTTAGTGGATCTCTCGATAGTTATTGAAAAGATGTGAAATTTAAAACATTTATTTTTTTGACTACCTCGTTGATCTAGTGGTCGCAAGCGCTACTGCTGAGCATGAGGTCCTGGGTTCTATTCCCGGGTCGGGCAAAGTGTTATTAGGCTTTCCCATCTGGAATTTCTCAGTAGCAGTCTGGAGTCTGGAGTTGTGCCCGGTTGATGACAATAGGCTCGCCATTATTACATGGAACTTCAACATAACTGGCGAAATGTGCTATAGGTACACTGCTGTCTAACCCTTGAGGGAGTACAGGCGTGATGTTCATGTATCAATCAATCTACCTAGCCTTTTGCTAATTATGTTGGGGTCGGCTTCCAGTCTAACCGGATGCAGCGGGTACATGGAGCGACTGCCTATCTGATCTCCACAACTCAGTTACTGGGTAATACGATATCCCTTGGTAAGACTGGTTGTCAGACTTTCAGGCTTCTGATGACCCATAACGACTGTCAAAGATCCACGAATAACAGCCGGGACCAACGGCTTAACGTGCTTTCCGAAGCACGGAGGAATTTCGGTATGTAAAGATGGTCATCCACGGACCAACCGCGGCAAGCGTAGCTTAACCTGATAGGTCGATCCGTGCTTACTTAGCCACGAGCTCCTCGCGTTCATGTATATTTTACCTTTTTAGAACTAATTAGGACAGCTCAATTGATATAAATGAGTGAATTCTGTAAACTCATGCTTGTTAGGATTGTGAATCATATTTTGATAAACATACAATGTAAAACTGACTGACCAGCTTTCGCCTTAATTGCGTAAGCGCAACTCGCTCTTGGCCGGTTTTTCATTTGTTTTTATTTTCCGTTATATTTTCGTTTGCGCCAGCCAGTGACTTGTCAAGCTGGAAGACACAATGTTTTTAAATCCTCTCGTACAGTACAATATAATTTAAACCGGATTACTCTTAACACATAAAGGTTGAGCGAGTTCAGCAAAGAATCGCCTGTGACATAAATACTAGCATTATATTTAGTAATGCTTTTGCTTGCGATTTTATTCACAAAGTGACTTTGTGATTTTGCTTTAAATTCACGTACTTATTGGTTGTTTAACTCATATGAGTTAAAATAGTAAAGTAAGTACCTAGTTACCTCCCTGAAACTTGGGGTCGGGTTTTTAAAACCGTAGTTAACTCAACCAATAGTTAAAAATAGTAAGGGCCGGTTCTTTGATCTTTAATTAAGGGCCAGTTTTTTGATCCGTTGTTAACTCAACCAATGGTTAAACATACTAACTAATGATTGAATTTTGGCTAAATGTATTTGGCAAAATGCCATTATTACTATTTTTCAATATGACTGAGTTAACATGAATACACTCATGTTCAAAAAAATATGCTAAGCCATTCACATTTAGCCAAAATTCAACCATTAGATACCGTAAACTGGGGTTACTTTGATACTACGGGGTTACTTTGATATCGACTTTCGACTTATGAAAAACATATTTTTGTAATATCTAAAACGCCTTATTAAAAAATAAACTATCAGAAGTGCCAACTACTGATAGTAAGGCGTTGTAGATATTACAAAAATATGTTTTTCATAAGTCGAAAGTCGATATCAAAGTAACCCCGTAGTATCAAAGTAACCCCGGTTTACCGTACTTTGTTTAACCATTGGTTGAGTTCACTACGAATCAAAAAACCAGCCCTAACTCAACCAATGGTTTAATTCATGTTAAATTAAAATTTTGGCATAATGTGAACCTTTAGCCATTAGTTAGTATTTTTAACTATTGATTGGGTTAACTACGGATCAAAAAGCGGTCCTTAGTAAAGAATAATCCGTAAGTACGCAATTTTTCTTCCTTAAAAAGGCAACTGGCAAACGCCGCAGGCTTATACGAGTGACTACTAAACAACCTCTCCTCCGTGTACTGAACCATCGAGAATAATCTTTTATTAATATTAATTTTATTAATGACAAATAAGGCTCGTGGCTAAGTTATAACAGCCGCACGAGTCAATGGAACAGGTTAAGCTACGCTTGCCGCGGTAGGTCCATGGATGGGTGACCATCTTTACATACCGAGACCCCTGCTTGCCTCGGAAAGCAGGTTAAGCCGTTGGTCCCGGCTGTCACACGTGGATCTTTGACAGGGGTTACGGGTCGTCGTACGTCGCCAAGGGGTATCGTATTACCCAGTAAAGGTTGTAGAAGTCAGATAAGCAGTTGCTCCATGTAAAATACTAGTATTGAGCTGCATCCCATGTTAGACTGGAAGCCGACCGCAATATAGTTGGGAAAAGGAAGGCATGATGAATGATAAAATATGTTGAAGGTGAAATGTTTTCAAGAAATATAAAATGGGCCAAAAATACTTAAATTATGAGAAAACTAGCAGCGTCCCACGGTTTCACCCGCGTAAGTCTCGAACCCGTAGGAATATCAGAATAAAAGTATCTATTATAGAATATAGTATTATTCTTCTTAGATATTATCGAATATAGTATTATTCTTATTCTTATTTGTGTTAATCCAGGTTATAAACTAAGTCTTTCTCAGGCACATTTCTCTTCAAGTTATAATGGTCATGGCTGAGGAGGTCCCGCTGGAAATAAATTGACGTATTTCCAACTAAAGTCTATCGAGAAACGAGTGCACTCCTTTATGTTTTCTATCCAGGACACGAGGCTGGAAAAGCAGTGGTTCTAAAAGTGTTGATATCTCATTTACTTACATAATACAAATATTAACTAAGGGCGAATTTAACCAATGAAACTGAACACGATCAGCACTTCTAAACAGCGTTCAAGAGCTGTCAGTATCAAAATTCCACAAGAATATTGACATTGACAGCTCTTGAACGCAGTTTTCGCCAACATCTTCTACTTTATAGAATCAGGGTTTTTTAAGCTGGTATTAGACTCAGAAGTGGACGTTTTTCGGCTGAAATGATGATGATTAGACTCAGCGTCAGGAATGAAATTATCCAGAAAAGAACCGGATTTACCTACATAGCTTGCAGAGTAAGGAAGAAAGAAGTGGCAGCGGGCTGGACACGTTTGTCGAAGGATCGATGGCCGGTGGAGCAGACGAGACCTGGAGCGGAGACCGTGTGTCGGCAAGCGTAGTGTGGGACGTCCCCCAACTCGATGGAACGACGATCTTAAAATGGTGGCTGGGACAAACTGGATACGGAAGGCCGAGTACAGGGTGTTGTTTGTGAACTGCGATAGGCTGAGTTGATTGAAAGTATTAGACTTAAAAACTGAGACATCATGACACAGACACATCTTATTCTTTACAAAAATATTAATTATTCTTAATCCTAATGATCAATATTAGGTTCGTTGTATCAATAAAGAATATCAGCTTTCTTAATTAGGGTTCCGCACCTCAAAAGGAAAAAAAGAACCCTTATAGGATCACTCGTGTGTCTGTATGTCCGTCTGTCACAGCCAATTTGCTCCGAATCTAATGGACCGATTAAGTTGAAATTTGGTACACGTATGAATTTCTGTGACCCAAATACGGACGTGTAACGTAAATAAATCAATCTTCATTTTGAAGGGCAAATAAGAAAATTAAAAAAATGTTTTACAAACTGTACCGTGTGGTATACCAAATAAAGGTCTCAAATCTGTTTTTTTTTTTTAAATAATTTTAAAATAAATTGTTTTAAAGTTATTTAGGAAATAGACGAAAATTGATAGCCCTTCTCTCCGAAACTACTGAGCCTAAAATTAAAAAAAATACAGAAAATAGTTCTATATCTATAGATTGTACATGAAAACTTATAAGAAGTCTATGGTCATAAAATAACATGCTAAATCTCTCAATATTCTGCGTACAAACTTACATTTGCAGTTGGAATGTATGTAAGAACATGTTTTTCAACTACAATGTTAAGTTTGTTCTTGTGATAAATTCATCCCAACTACGGAACCCTTCAGTGTGCGTAGTCCGACACGCACTTGGCCAGTTTTTTTTTCTATTAACGTACCTAAACATTATTGTTTTTTGTCGTAATTTCGTGGAAGATTAAAAAGCCAGAATATTCGAGTAATCCCATTATAGTTGAAGTCTCTCTTTGTCTGAAGAAATAATATTAAAGTATTCTGTAGCAGACTGTTCTAGAGGCGGTGGCATCGTAGAAAATAGTTTAATAATGCAAACAGTATTTCTTTCCAATGCCCAATTTTTGGAGCACTAAGTTCGGCAACTTCTCAGGACTTCAGGAGCCTGAGGAGATGAGATTCCAAAAAATATGAATACTATCTTTTACTTAAGGGCGAAGCGTCCGGGTAGCTCGCGAAATGCAAATTTTCTTAGTTTTTTTTTAAATTTGCAAGTTAGTATTAGGTTATGTGTTGAATACAGTATCATTCGCGACAGTAACAAATATGTATTTACAGAATTATAATCATTAGAATCAGAAAGACAACTCCTTAAGTTAGTATAATCCTCAAATGTCAAGATTTCATGAAATAGTCATTCATTAGGGTTACCTGGTCTTAAAGAGTTGTATGTAGTTGTATGTAGGTACTTTAATATTTATAATTCTGTAAATACGTACTTGTTACGGTCGCAAATCACATTTTGATCATCGTACATCCTAATACTGACTTGTGAATTGAAAAAAAACCAGCCATGTGCGAGTGGGACTCGCGCATGAAGGGATCTATAAAAACATCACGTTTGTGGTATGGGAGCCCCCTTAAATATTTATTTTATTCTGTTTTTTATATTTATTGTTATAGCGGCAACAGAAATACATCATCTGTGAACATTTCAACTGTCTAACTATCACGGTTCATGAGATACAGCCTGGTGACAGATGGACAGACCGACGGACAGCGGAGTCTTAGTAATAGGGTCCCGTTTTACCGTTTGGGTACTGAACCCTAAAAATTGAATTTCGCGGGCTACCCTGATGTTTTTGACTTAACAAGTCCAGGTACCAATTTCCACGTTTCAAACTTTAAAAATTACGAACTTCAAAGTCAAAGTCATTTATTTGCGTAAATAAGGTAGGTAAGGTATAAGAATCTCTTAATCTGCCATTAATGTCGGCGTGCAAATTTTACATAATTATTTAATGTCAAAGAAAATGTATTATTTTGAATCATGCATGCAGTTAGTAAATTGTATTAAATCGATTCTTATTTGGTAACAATTAATTATTTATAATGCTACATTATACTACTAGGACTTACAACTTATAATCTAGGAACTCAAGCGCACTATAGGCATTTATCAATCAATATTTTTGTCAAGATACGCTTAAATTGAAAAAAATGGGAGTGACGTTATAGTACTTGGAATTTTATTGTACAATTTTATACACATGATATGACTGTTGTTCGATGTGAGTGTGAGATTCGTCTTGGGTTTATAACTTTATACAACTTGTTGGCATTATGAGATCGCGGGGCATAGTAGCTTGTCGCTTGCTGAAAAAGACTCTTATGCTTAAAAACAAATATACAAGATTCCAAGATATAAATGCAAAGTAAAGTAAGAATCTTATATTTTCTAAAGAATGGGCGACAAGAATCTATTTGTTTCAACCCAAATATAGCCCTTAAACACTTATTTTGCATTAAAATTATTCCATACAAACTGTCATCCCTTGTATACCCTGTTTTAGGGATGAAATTTCAAAAATCCTGCTTTACCTCACTTCTCGTATAAGGAACTTGCTTCTGCACGCAACTTCATTGGCGTGAAATTTCTTTCTCCCTCGACCCACCACGTCGCATCGCATCGCCCGCCCGCGCTAAAACTTCGCTTAGCGTTCTTTCTGACTTTTTTCTTTTTGCTCGGCTCCTAAGAGTCGTGGCGTGTTTTCGGCTATCAAATACAAAAATAATTTTTCAAATACGACTAGGTGTAGTTCTAGAGATTATTGCGTTCAAATAAACAAAAAAAACTCTTCAAGCTTTATTATATAGGGTGACTGGTAATTACTGACGATACTCAAACACATGATTGTCTCATGATAACAAACAACTTTTACTATGGGACCAAACCTGAAATCGCGAAAAAAGATCAGCTGCTGCCTACATTTTGACGAATTATGAATGTATGGGACAGCTGTTTTTTTTTCGCGAATTCAGGTTTGGTCCCATAGTAAAAGTTGTTTGTTATCATGAGTACAATCATGTGTTTAAGTATCGGTCGCTAATTACCAGCCACCCTATATTATTATAGTATAGATATTAATCTGTGTAGGAGCACGTGCGTGGCTAAGTAATAACAGCCGCACGGGTCGATCCATCAGGTTAAGCTACGCTTGCCGGGGTTGGGCTGTGGATGGGAGACCATCTTTTCATACCGAGATTCCTCCGTGCCTCGGAAAGCACGTTAAGCCGTTGGTCCCGGCTGTCATTCGTGGATCTTTGACAGTCGTTATGGGTCGTCAGAAGCCCGTAAGTCTGACAACCAGTCTTACCAAGGGGTATCGTATTACCCAGTAACTCGGTTGTGGAGGTCAGATAGGGAGTCGCTCCATGTGAAATACTGGTATTTGGCTGCATCCGGTTAGTCTGGAAGCCGACCCCAACATATATTAGTTGGGAAAAGGCTAGGCAGATTGATTGAGATATTAATCTGTGGTATAGATTACTATAGATAGATTCGGCTGCATTTCATGCTTCTAGATCCAGCGACTTAGGCTGTGTGACACAATGATGTATTATATTACTTACCTTAACGTTATTGGTGTGACGGTTGTTATTAGGTAGATAGATGTAACATTAGTGAAAAGACACCAGGCGACAGCCATTATGCGATGTCAATTCCGTGTGCTTATTTTTTTTTTTGAGGTGTGTATGCGCTTGTTTCTAGTCTAGGCCAGAGGTGACAGAGAGGTGAAGTCGACGATGGAGTGAGCTTACCTGGAAGAAGCCTGTTTACTCTCACTTTGAAGAGATTGGGGTTGTATGCGCTCGGAAACACAGACGCAGGTAGTGAGTTCCACTCTTTTGCTGTGCGCATTATAAAAGACATTTGGAAACGCTTAGTGCAAATTGGTGGAATATCAACTAGGTAGGGATGCAGGATGGTAACTGGCAGTGCGTCTAGATGGCCGATGGTAGATGGGAGCCGTTTTTGCGTTTTTGGGATGGGGAGGGAGTGAGGGGGGCGGGTTGTATGTAATTTACACGACGCGAGAATTCTAATCAAATCATTTATTTACTCGGACAACAAACATCCATAATGGTAGTAATACCTTATAGCTATAAGTGTTAGTATAATATTATTATTAAAGGTAATGTACAGACGGCAGCACATCAAGCTACTACAATTTGACAAATTTCTTTAATAGATTTTCAACTTTATCGCTAAAGCATAAGGTTCAAGATTGATTGGGAAAATTTGACAGTTTCAGGTGCTGGCGTCTGTACTGTGTTTAGGAGGTAATTTTTAGAGTTTGAAGTATTTTGCACAGAAGATGAGCCATCCTCTCCACAAGATGCCTCAAAATGGGAGAATAAAAACTCTCTGTCACTGTTTTCGAACGCTGTTGCGACTGGCCCGGGTTCTAATTACTAATTTCCTCAATGTTATAAAGGCCGTCATGTAAATCTGTCATTTTCACCAGTATTTGACATTAAGGTGCCAAAAACGCCCTGTAATTCGACAGCCGTTATTGTGTCACAGTTCGCCGCTTTTTAACCGACTTCAAATGTATTCACATATGATAATCTATTAGGGCTTCCAAAATATACAAAATGTTATAGACGTATGTATGTTTGTATGTTTGTCCACACATTTCTCCAAAAGTATTAATCGGATCGTGACCATTTTATTTTTATTGGCTTACATTTACTTCAACTTAGGGAACAGTCCAGTTTCATCAAAATCGGTTTAGTAGTTTTCAAGATAATGGACTAATACGTGTAAGTGTGACGGCCTGGCTTATTGATACGAGCTACGTGTGTGGTGTCAAAGGGAAAACATCTCAAAACATCTCAAAAACCTTGGTCAAATTCTAGTGCAATATTTATAACAAAACTACTTATTATATTTATACTTTTTACTATAAACAAATACTCCAGTTTTTAATAAAAACTAAAAATTACAAAATAATTAAAAAAAATCGTCTTCAAAAAGAAAATAACTCAAAATTTTGAAATAACTTTAGTTTCGGTAGTTGGTGGCAACAGTTATTTCATAATTTTGAGTTAATTTCTTTTTGAAGTCGATTTTTTTTGCTAAATTATTGTATTATTTTACTTTAGGAAAATCACGTCAAGAAAATCATTACGCATTTACTGTAGAAATTATCATCCGAAGTATCCAATAAGTCAATGGCATCAAAACAAAAAAACACGTGCATTCCGGGAATATTCCGGAAGCTGTACCTACGTTAATGGCATTTTAAACACTGTAATTTCCGAATAAAAATGTCTGTGCACTAATTTATTGCACATTGTATTGTAACGAGTGTATTACAGTTCAGTGTAGCGTGATTTATGCGTCTGCATATTTTAATATTGCATTGAATGGATAATTTTGTATGGTGGACACAACTGCTCTAGGCATTTTCCATCAAAAGAGTGACGGTCTCTTTTCACAAATTCTAAATAGATTAACAAAACTATAGCATTTACGACTCGGAAGTATCGACTAAGCTACGCTATTCAAGACTCCAACGGCCTAGCCCTTTTTTTGGATGGGAAATCATCAAATAACTTCTCCCGCTCTGGGCGGGGCGGGAGGGCGTGTCAGACTTTTACTGACTAAAACCCACCCGTGTTCCTTCAGCTGCCTGTGCCAGGGCCACGGTAACTCTTTCAAACAACCCGTAACCCTGGCAGGCATCGGCCCTAGCGGACCCCTTCAGTTAGTGCTGACATCTCTTTCAGGCGCGCGTGGATCACAATACGCCGTCGACCCGGGCCTGGTCCTTACCAGCCGCAGCCCGCGCCTGTGGTGGCCGGAAATCGGCTATCAATTCCCCACGCCCAGGCCGTCTCCTGCGGCGACTAGAGGCATGAGGGCGCAAAGAAGGAGGTGATGGCTTCCCATGCACTCTCGCTGCGTACCATGGCCTGGACCAGGGCCGGACGCGAGAGATCGCCGCCGCGGATCGCCTCCGTGAGGACGCCCAATCCAGGCGGACCTCTACTTTATGCTCCATCGTGTCCTCTGGGCGATCCACACAATGGTAACACCCAGGCGTTTCCTCCCGCCTTATCTGGAACAGGAACCTCCCGAAGCAACCGTGTCCGGTGAGGACCTGCGTCAGACGGAAGGTGAGGACGCCGTGACGCCTCTCCAACTACTCCTCAAAGAGGGGACTTGTCTGTGCAAACAAAGCAGCACAGACAAAATGTCGGTTTGTGAGAAAAGTTGAAAGCCTGCATGTTTGTCTGCGTATTTGTCGGAGCCAAATAATTAATTATTAAATTTTCGAAAATACAAGTTTGAACTCATTAAAAACCTGCAACGAACATTCTGTGGAGATGTCTACGTGAAAATTTTTACTCAGACCTCAAAAGTCTGTAAAGATATCTGTACGACCCTAAGTCTGCATAGTATCGTCTTCGATTCATTCTGTTCACTCACATCTTTGAAATGAGATTGACAAGGTAAGGTCGTATTCACAAAGCCTCTAGTTTTATTGAATTGAAATCACGAATTCTCCCTTTACTCACACCATACTCAACCATACTTCCCAACGCCGATTCTCAAGTGAGCAACAACCAAGTCAACAACTAAACTATTGTACTTCCCTGTAGTATTTACTCTCGAATGTTCCCGATACATGTACGGGACTTCGGGAGCTACGGGTTCGTTATAACAAGGCAAAGTTGTGGAGTTAACAGAATTCTCTGTTGTTCCTGGAGAATTATCAAGTCCAATAGACGATCTAACTTGTTAGGTTATTGATAAACATTAGTTAGTTGTTTCTACTATGGGTTAGATTTGATTGTATTTTAGGGATAAATTGTATTACTTTCGGGAGAACTAAAGGAATTTTCGAAAACAATGTGTAGAATTTCCTCTTGCTATGGGGATGCTAGATCGTAATTGTGACTTACGGGATGTGCTAAAATGATGGGTAGATGCGGTCTCCAAACTGTATGGAGATTTTGTAATGCACAGTCGTAAAATCACGTCAGACTTATCATTCTTTCTGAAAAGTTATTCATTATAGCAAGTGAACATTGGCATTTATGTTAGAACCAATTTCACCAAACTGTTCAGAATCGGACATTGGTGAAATAAACATCGATGTTAATGGTATGTACGCTCCAACAGAATTAAAATAATAATAATAACCTGGGACATTATTCACACACGTGTACTATGGAAACCAGATAACTGATATACTACATAGACTACTTTTTTTGTAAATACATACTTATATAGATAATCACACCCAGACTCAGGACAAACAGACATGTTCATGCACACAAATGTTTGTCCTGGATGGGAATCGAACCCACGACCTGCGACATGATAGGTGGTATCTTAACAAACCACGCCAACTGGCCTGTCGAATTAAGAAATTAAGACATTTAATCATGGATTAGCGCATGGTGAAACATTCCCCACTCTTAGAAGATTAAACTAACTAACATGATATGGCGAAACTAGGTCTAAAACAAAATGAATACCCAAAATATGTAATAATAATTACACAAACTTTATAAATTAACTTTAAAGTCTGTGCAAACGGTACTCGTATTAATGGTACTTCATTAAACTTGGGCAAAGTTCGTGGTCCTGAACGTTCTGAACTAATATTTTGTCGCCATCATTCATTCAGCAATCTTTGAAGTGGTCAGTCGCTCTCGTACCTCAGGGTTCTTGTTGAAAACCGACTTTGTAACAGATTTCAGAGGACTGGGTTGACTAAGATTTTGTGAATACCAGGATATTTATAATCCTGGCACGGGAGCTATGAAAGCATTCATAAAGGATAGTCGTTTACATACTCTCTAAAAGGGTTCATGTTGCGGTATTGCAATACAATTGTCAAAATAATTTATTTGCTTTAAATGCGGTAATACAATGGTGGTGGTGAATAAATATTCTTGTGCGATCACACATTTCGCCATATTATGGCATGCAAATGTTAATAGTAGGTAAGGTGCTTATTTATATAAGCAATTATATACAGCATAAGCAATTGTATACAGCCCATTAAATAGAGTTTTTATACAATTATTTGTATCAATTAGATAGTCGTAAAAAAATATTACAGTATCTCCCTACCTTCGTTGGAGTTTGCTTAAAAGAGGCGGACGTACAGTTACAATACCGTGAGCACCAGGTAACTTACTTACTATATTGTATTTCATGCCGTGGTTTAAAAGCAATCAGTGTTTATACACCAAGGCATGAAATATAGTAAAAATGGGATTTGAATGGAAATCATGGCATCATTTAAGCCTGACATTAGCTCGTATTAGTACGGAAAACTTTCTTGTTTTCCAATAATCAGGATTTTCACAAAATATGATTTTTTAAATTATTCTGTGACACTTTTATAATTATTGCGTTACGTTATGTCCTACAATAACAATGAAGCCACTCCACCCCAAGTCAACAGTGGACAAGTTGGCAAAGCGGTTTAATTTCACCGACCGTTCAAACTTCCATATAAGAGGATTTTGTTACAAAACCAAGGCGAGTCTTCGAGCACCGGTGTGTGGCAAAAATCCACAGTGTTGCCCCCACCAAAATGTTTCTCCACTTTTTTGTCGTTACAATTGAATTTCATAGTTTAACGAAGTAAATTCTGCACAGTGATGTTCGCGGTAACTTTGTTTGGTTTTCAATTTTGCCCATTTTTTGTTTCCCTAGTGTAGTCCCAGCTTTGTGTGTACCGAGATTTGAGGAATTTAAAACATGGTTCTTTGTGTCCTCAACTTGCTGTTTATTCTGCATCTCTGTCGGGATAAAGAGGAGGTTTTGTTTCCTCTTTTTCCTGGCAAGCTTTTGTCGTTATATCACTTTCGTGCTCTCAATTTCATAGCTGACAGTAACTTTGTGAACATAACGTTATGTTTTTCAGATTGCAATTATTTATTTATTTATACATACTTTGTTGCTACATAGGAACTAATACCGCCATCTGGTAGGTACAATGGCCGTACCATTCAACAAATTCTTTGACAATTTAAAAAATGTTTATAAACAACGCCCCCTTATCGATGGCATTCAAGCGCCACAAGATCCTTGTATCCTTGCATGTCAAAAACTGAAAATTTTGTTTCTATTTTAAATTCACAAATAAAAGTACTTACTCCACTACAAGTATTATATTATATTATTTTAATTTATTGTGAATGTGAAGACTATGTAGGTCATTTATGTTTTTGTTTGTTTTATTTTTTCTCTCAGTTATTTTTAAGCTTTTGTCGTTATATCACTTTCGTGCTCTCAATTTCATAGCTGACAGTAACTTTGTGAACATAACGTTATGTTTTTCAGATTGCAATTATTTATTTATTTATACATACTTTGTTGCTACATAGGAACTAATACCGCCATCTGGTAGGTACAATGGCCGTACCATTCAACAAATTCTTTGACAATTTAAAAAATGTTTATAAACAACGCCCCCTTATCGATGGCATTCAAGCGCCACAAGATCCTTGTATCCTTGCATGTCAAAAACTGAAAATTTTGTTTCTATTTTAAATTCACAAATAAAAGTACTTACTCCACTACAAGTATTATATTATATTATTTTAATTTATTGTGAATGTGAAGACTATGTAGGTCATTTATGTTTTTGTTTGTTTTATTTTTTCTCTCAGTTATTTTTAATCATGGTCTGGCAGTTTGAGTAATTTATGCGGCCTACCCCAATGTCCTTTCTTTGGTATTGTTCGTCGAATCATTGAGCTCCTTAAGTTCTGAGTTAAGCTGCGCGATTACTGATAAATGCGTGCACTGACTGGACAGGTTCTCTCAATCTGTGTGGTTATTTCCTCAAAAGACCATTTCAGACACCAATCTACATGGTCTTCACATGAAGTGACCAAGATTATGTCTGGACTTTATAAGTGACCTCTGAGTTTGTTTCGGCCTTTCTTCTCAGAGTAGTCAGATAGGAAACGCCGACCTTACCTAGTTTAAAAAAAAAAACATGATTGACTTGTAAGTGTTTGTACAAACCTACTTACAGAAATAAAAATCATTTATCATTTATCACTGGGCCGCAAAGAAAGCGGGTCGGTTACAAAAACCTCAATAACTTCCAAAATATTGGAGCTAGCTTTATGAAATGAAAACTGTATTATAGACAATTTTATAGGGCTTCAATCAAAATAATAATATTAATAATAATTTAATAACAATAATATTTTGGAAGTTGTTGAAGTGTTTGTTACCAACCCGCTTTCTTTGCGGCACAGTGTAGAAAAAAAATTGTCTCAGTTTCCTGTTTGTTACCTCTTTAATATCTCGTCTCATTAATCAAGGAGAAGTGCATTATAAAAATAGTGTCAGAGTAAAAATGTTTTATGTAGTAGAACTACATCTAGAATTTTAAATAGCCACCTTTGAGCACGGAAACATTTTAGCTGGGATTACTTTCGCGGAAATTAAAAACAGTACTTTCTATCTTTATAAAAGAAAAGCAAACTCTTGTGAGAAAACATTTTACATTGGTCTTTGTTATTTTAACGTTATTTTAATTATATTTTTCATAACTTGAATGTTTCGAATTTTCCACAATCTAGTTTAATCACAAGGTTGACAAATTATTTTAGATGTCATTTATCATTTTCTACAATGCGTGTCACTCAAAAGCAGATGACAAATTACTAATTGCAAAAAAAAGATCACCAAAAAGAAAAATCATTCCATTTCACGTCACACAGACTCAACGTGTGCTCACACTTCCGTAATTCCCGTGATCCCTTCAATCACAGTGGAGCATTTTAATCCAAGCAAACGCTTTCACCTCCATTGATTCAGATGAGTTCCACCTTTATTATGATTCTTCTCTGGAATTACAAAAAAAAAGTCCATTTTGTTACCTCAGTGTCGCTGCAACATTAATGGAATCGCAAGATAGAATCCCTCACTGCTCCGACGCCTCTTTGCTACTTTAATAAGAAAACTTTTCCTTTCGATTGACAAAGTTACTGAACGAAAAAAAATCACACCCTATATAAACACCTGCACCCTAATTGCGTAACACATTATCAATCGGAATCTGAATCATTTGGCAATTGGTCACCCAAAAATTTGTCTGTCCAACAAAGTAAAAATAGCGATTTCGATTGAATGTGTGTTATGCAATTGCTCCGTTAGAGCATTCCCGTAGTTATTGCGTTTCCGAAACAATTTCTGTTAATCGGAAATCGAATTTCGGTATCGAAGTCTCAATTTTCTCTTTGAGGGAGTATCGATGTTTTGGCAGATTGTAATACAGATGCCGTTATAACGTATTGATTTGTGTTGCTTTTTCCTTTCTTTTGTGAGACGTTCAAATGGGAAATTAGGTACCGCAAAGTAATTTGCAGGGTACCGCAAAGTAGTTTGCAGGGTACCGCAAAGTAGTTTGCAGGATGTTAGTCGTAAATTTGTCACATTAGACTAATGCCCGTTTTCATTAACACTAGACAACAAAAAGTAATGCCAAATTATTATGGCACTGTTGGATTTTCAATTCTCGGCGCTGAGCTGAGCGTTGAAAATCTAATGCCGCGTTCCCATGGCCTGTCAAGGCCTGTCGTGACCCGTACCGAGCATTCCCACGGATCACCCATACATTCGATAGAACGCGCGACGACAGGTCACCGCAGGCCGACTGTTCCCACGGCCTGTCGGGCAACCTGGCGCGGTCTGCCCTGTGAGAAAGCGGGCCGTGGGACCGCGGAGTAGTGCGCTTACATGGTGGCAAAATATTTAGGTGTCGATTAATGTTGATGAAAACGGCCATAAATACCAACTAAGTCACTTCATATGCGAAATGAATCGACAGTAGGTGCGTTCCGAACATGTTATTCTAAATATTTTTTGTAATTTAACATAAACAAAATAAAAATGTAAATCTCTTTTTTCCTGGCTTTTTATCATCATCATCATCATTTCAGCTGACAGACGTCCACTGCTGGCCGTAGGCCTCTCCCAAGCCCCGCAACTTCGACCGGTTCTGTACTTCCCGCATCCAGCGGATTCCTGCGGCCTTCATAAGGTCATCGGTCCACCGTGTGGGAGGCCTTCCAACGTTTCGTCCACCGGCAGTCGCCACTCCAGAATCTTTCGGCCCCATGGACTATGTGTTCTGCGAGCAATGTGCTGCCCATTGCCACTTACTAAGTTTGGTAATTTTTCGGGTTATGGCGGCTACCTTGGTTCTCCTGCAGATCTCTTCATTTTTGATTCGATCACTTAGGGAAACTCCAAGCATAGCCCTCTCCATTTTTTTTGGCTTTTTGTACCTAGATATATTTCGTTTCATTTGAGAAAAAAAATCTGAAGGTATAACTGATATAACTTGGTGTATAATAACAGCTACAATAAGTAAAACGATTAAATATATATATATTATTTAGCCGGATAGTTTAGTTTAGTTAGTGGTGTGGTTAGTTTAGTTTTAATCAAAACTAATTACCGATCAGACAGGGTATAAAATTAATGGTAAACGAGCAATTTTCTCAAAAACTTTTCAGTTGTCCCCCGTCTACCCTAAAAAAACTAAACTGTGACTGATTATTGGTAAAACTGGGATTTTTCGATTTTTAGGGTTCCGTAACTCAAAAGGAAAAAGAGTGATCCTATAAGGGTTCCCCTTATAGGACACACATCAACTATCTACAACGCCATATTAAAAAGAAACTATCAGTGGTGCCAACCAAAAAATAAAATCCTTTTGGATGCGTTCACACACCGAATAAAATTAAGTTTTTCATAAGTCGAAAGTTGATAACACAGTAAACCCGTAGTATCAAAGTAACCCATTTTACCGTAAATTGTATATTCACTAAAAATGGAAAAATAAATTTACTTTAAAAAAGTAAAAACCGACATCAAAACCTAAAACGAATAAAATCTTATTCTTCAATGACACCTTAGCTTGGCACCGACTTCAGAAGCTGTTAAGTTTTTTTTTATGAAAGTTATTTATTTCTAAACAACAATGACTTTCTTATTAAAACTCAAGATGTTACAACCGTTTTATGCATCGTCACTCTCCCCTATTACTCTGTAAGCAAGAGGGAGACACTTGAAGCAACAGACTGCATAACATAGCAGTAAAGAAGGCGGTAAGTTAGTTAGGGTTAAACTTCTTGTTAGCACAGGGGCCGTATTATGAACTATTAATGCCACCATGATTCCGTTGCGAAAAAGGGATGGTGCTATAGGTCATGTACAGCTCCATCTCTCTCTAGTACTGGAAAAATGATGGCGTTAATAGTTCATAATACGGCCCCTGGACTAGTTAGGGTTAAATATTTAAAAAGCCCACTGGTACCTTTAGTCGTAGATTTTGTAAGCTCGGAGTTAACATTTTAACTCTTGTTACGCGTTGCTTCACTAAAAAGTAACACCGGGTTAGTTAATCTGGCATTAATATTTTTTAAGTTGGGAACATTGCTGCTCAATCGACTATACATGAAATAGACTGTAATGTCTTTGCCCTTTTTTTTTGGTGGGAAATCATCAAATAACTTCTCCTGCTCTGGGTGGAGCGGGAGGGCGTGTCAGACTTCTACTGACTAAAACCCACCCGTGTTCCTTCAGTTACCTGTGCCAGGGCCACAGTAACTCTTTCGAACAACCCGCAACCCTGGCGGGAATGTCTTTGCCCTGATATGTAATCCGATCAAAAATGAAGGAACGGAAATTGTATACCCATCTCTTTTACTGTACATTACGATAATATACTTTCTTGTCTTTGAATTTTACAATCATTATAATCGTATTATTTTATTGAGTGACGATGAAAACGTCAGATGGAAAATTATGTTTAAGATTTATATAATTTGTATTTATTTCTAGATGAGTTTACAAATAAAATAATTAAGTTCACGCACAAGGACCTCGTGGCTAAGTAATAACAGCCGCATGAGTCGCTCCTTCAGGTTAAGCTACACTTGCCGAGGTTGGTCTGCGGTTACCCTATTTACATGCAGAGACAACTCCGTGCCTCGGAGAGCACGTTAAGCCGTTGGTCCCGGCTATCATTCGCGGATCTTTGACAGTCGTTACGGGTCGTCAGAAGCTCGAAAGTCTGACAACCAGTATTACAAAGGGGTATCGTATTACCCAGTAACTGGGTTGTGGAGGTCAGATTGGCAGTCGCTCGATGTATCATAAAATACTGGTATTCAGCTGGATCCGGTTAGACTGGAAGCCGACCCCAACATAGTTGCGAAAAGGCTAGGCAGATTGATGAGTTCACGAATATATTGCCTACTGAAATACATTCATACAAAATCATATCTTTTTTTTGACCTTGCTTGTACTACTTATACCCAGTGTTTAGCGACCTAACTCTCCCACATCGGTGGGTTAAATATTTTGAAGTATAACTCTAGGCTTAAGATCGGCGTAAGATGAATCATTTGAACAACCCTGAAGTAGTTGTTAACTCTGAGTTATCTAAGACAACCCATGGACGCGCAACTGGGCCCAATGGATTCAGAAGGTAAAGGTTCTTTTGCTATGATTATGAGTTTTGTACAAACAACGAGTATAATAAAAGAACGACTCAGTAGAGCAGATGAAAACCTCTTCTCCCGAAAATAAGGAAACATTACTATATAACGATTGCTCACTGCAGCTGCATATTGACGATTCCACCTGAGCGTCTGATGATACCAAACAAAACTACTGAACTAAAATCTCCTCTCCAAGTAACTTCACTATGGTTTCTTTTGTGTCACATTTTAGTGTGCGCGCAAGTGCTAATCAACGTCTGAGGTAGGTATGTGCGCGATGAGACAAGGGACGGCGCGATTGACAAGATTGGCAGACTGAGTTAGCTTGACGTTTGCCTACCTCCTCCGTCTCACCGCTCACATAACCTAAGGCGGTGACTAGCACTTGCGCGCACGCTATAGTACAAACATTAAAACATTTATTTGGATAACAAATGTTAGATTTCATACCGTCCAAACTAGCATTTTTTTTTTGTTTTTTTTTTTTGTGTTAGGAGCTCGTGGCTAAGTAATGATGGGCGGACGGGTCGATCCGTCAGGTTAAGCTACGCTTGCCGGGGAAAGTCCATGGATGGGTGACCATCTTTTCATACCGAGACTCCTCTGTGCTTTGGAAAGCACGTTAAGCCGTTGGTCCCAGCTGTCATTCGTGGATCTTGGCCAGTCGTTACGGGTCGTCAGAAGCACGAAAGTCTGACAACCAGTCTTACCAAGGGGTATCGTATTAGCCAGTAACTGGGTTGTGGAGGTCAGATAGGCAGTCGCTCCATGTAAAATACTGGTATTCAGCTGGATCCGGTTAGACTGGAAACCGACCCCAACATAGTTGGGAAAAGGCTAGACAGATTGATTGAACTGTTTTTAGGTTTAGTTGATTTTTCTAATGTAAATAATAAAAAACACATGCTAAAAACTCGTCCATTTAATTTAGAACCAGCAATATCCAACAGAATAGGAAATAAAAACGTTCGTACAGTGCGATTAGCTGTGCCACATTCTATACGACAAGTCAACCAAAAAAATGGACTCGCGAATGTTGTTAGCGCATTCAAAAAAATATTGTATTCGGCACGACTGCACTGCAACTACATTCGTAGTGCGTTTTTGCGATTGACTGCACTAGCCTAGTTAACAACTTTTATTATAATTCTTAACAAAAATACAGATACTAATACGCCTTGTTTCTCCGAAAGGTTAGGCAGGGGTGTGCCTAAACCACCCACATTTTGCCAGTTACATATGTTTTAAGTCCCATGTAATCAGGCGAGCCTATTGTTATCAACCAGGCACAAATCCAGACTGCCTCTGGAGAAATTTCATATGGAAAAACAACAACAGATACTAAATTAATGCTCTCTCTCTCTCTCTCTCATTAGAATTTTCCGTGAAATGAAAAAGCTTTCTGTCTGAATAGACACTCTAGTTATGGTAATCTACGGTTGGTTTTTATGTCCGAGTGCGACTGTTTACGGTCACCTCAAACAAAATATTTTTTCTCTTTATTCTTCCTTCTTTTTGACTGGCCTGTTGGTCTAGTGGTTAGTGGCCCTGACTGCTATGCCGGAGGTCGTGGGTTCGATTCCCACCCAGGACAAATGTTTGTGTGATGAGCATGATCATTTGTTCTTTGTCTGGGTGTAATTTATCTATATATGTATGTATTTAGAAATATATAAGTATGTTTATCAGTTGTCTAGTACTCATAACACAAGCTCTGCTTAGCTTGAGGCTAGACGGCGTTGTGTGATAGTTGTGGAATATTATTATTATTATTATTTTTCCAACTATGTTGGGGTCGGCTTCCAGTCTAACCGGATGCAGCTGAATATCAGTATTTTACATGGAGCGACTGCTTATCTGACCTCCACAACCCAGTTACTGGGTAATAAGATAACCCTTGGTAAGACTGGTTGTCAGGCTTTCGGGCTTCTAACGACCCGTAACGACTGTCAAAGATCCACGAATGACAGCCGGGACGAACGGCTTAACGTGCTTTCCGAGGCACGGAGGAGTCTCGGTATGAAAAGATGGTCACCCATCCACGGACCAACCCCGGCAAGCGTAGCTTAACCTTATGGATTGACCAGTGTGACTGTTATTACTTAGTCACAAGCTCCTCCCAAAATATTTTTAGTATGAACTGTAAATTAGTACAAAAACAATTTACGTATATAGAAATTCCAAATAATAACGAAATTACTTTAACACAAAGCTAAGCGAATGTAATTTTTGCAATCGCGCGATATACATTAGTGTAGTTCGTTCGTGAATGTTTGTAACAAAAAACCGGTCAAGTGCGTGTCGGACTACGCACAATGAAGGGTTCAGTAGTTGGGATAAATCTCAAGAACAACATTTTAATTGAAAAACATGTTCTCCCATCCATTCCAAGTGCAAATGTAAGTTTGTAAGCACAAAATTGAGAGATTTACCATGTTGTTTTAAGACCATAGACTTCTTATAGGTTTTCCTGTAATCTATAGGTATTGAACTATTTTTTTAATTTGTTTTCAAAATTTAAGGCTCAGTACTTTCTTATTTGCCACCCAAAATTGATCCCCATATTCAAAATTCATTTATTTACGTTACACGTCCGTGTTTGAGTCACAGAAATACATACGTGTACCAAATTTCAACTTAACCGGTCCATTAGATTTGGAGAAAATTGGCTGTGACAGACGGACAGACAGACACAGACACACGAGTGATCCTATAAGGGTTCCGTTTTTTCCTTTTGAGGTACGGAACCCTAAAAAGGCACTACTTACTTAGCTGAGAGTAGGTACACTCCTAATACATAGTGGTTTACGTAGCCACCTACGTTCACGTAGCTCGCGAAATTCAAATTTTCTTACGTTTTTTTGCAATTTGCAAGTCAGTATTAGGTTGTATGTTGAATAAAGTGTGATTCGCGACCGTTGTTATATGTATACGAACCCGGATTGTTGAGCCACTAGCTTATCATCTTAACTTGGTTGTGTTACACGACTGTCACCCGTGAAATTTGACATGTGACATTTCAATAATGGAAAACGGGCGGCATTCGTGTAACACAACCAAGTTAGATGATAAGCTAGTGGCTCAACGATCCCGGTTCGTGACTGTACAAAATTTTATTCAAAATTTTATACAACTCCTTAAGTTAGTATATACGTAGGTAATTATAAATATCAAGATTTCATTAAATGATTTCATGAATTCATTAGGATTATACCGGGTGGTGGGGATAATACGATATTAATTGAAATCACATACTGGGTATCGCGTTAGTAGTACGTATACCAAAAATTATCAAATTATAATCAAGGGTATAGTCGCAGGATTTTTTTTTTTCCTTTGACAATCATTTAGGTCATTCACATCAAAACAATTTCATTTACCTACTTGCTAAAACAAAACCAAATGCAATGGTGCGGCTCGCTACTCGGAAATAATACAAAATTATATTGTATTGCTGATTACATTTAGACCTAATAACCATGACGATAAAATTCCTATTATCATAAGCAAACAAAGATTGCCGAGGCGCAATTCGTTTCGAAAACTCAGAAGACAGTTACGTTGCCAGTTCGACGTTTTTGTCTTAACAAAGTAATTATAAAAAACAACAACAGTTCGTAATCACTTCCGCATTCAAAAGATTTATTGTGCAAGAAAAGGAAAGAAATACATGTAGGGTTTTCCCTGGAATTTGCGCCTGTTCCACTGTCTAGTGCGTGACGTGCTTCCCTTGTGAGAGCGTGTTTTTTTTTTGTTTGTTTTCGATTCATAAGAGTGGTTTTTTATTAACAATCATTGATTTTGTGTAAAATTGAAAATTGTTTTGTCGCAATTTCATACAGTGCAGAGTTTTAATAGTTTTACTGTTGTGTTATTGACAGATAATTCGATTGTGTATAAGTTGTAAGTGTAGTAGAGTTTGGTAGGTTACGGTACCTACCTAATGTGTAAACAATAGTGTGATAATTACTTCCTGTTATTTCGTTGTAAGTTTGGGGATTTATTAAAAATGAGGTCTATGCTTGTGATGTGAATACCGTAGAGGAACTGCGAGATGTAGTGACTTGTTAAGGAAAGTAAGAAACAATATCACAAGACGTTGTCACATGTGTGTTAGCGTAAATGGTGGACAATTTCAGCAATTAAAATTGAATTTAGTGTACCATGATTGAAGTAAGTTTTGATTTAGTTTTTAAAACGTGAACCTACTGATAGAAAAGTCGCGCCTGCTGTATAGTTGAAAAACTTCCGAAAAATTCTGAATAATTCCGGAATACTTCCGGGAAAGTTTCTTTAAATCAGAATTATTCAAAATGAATTTAATTAAGATTTTTATTTTTTTTGCTGAAAAGTCGTATTTTGCATCGATCGTCGATCGCCGCCGCCGCTGCCCCTCTGTGCGCCGGCCACTGACGCCGCGCCGCGCACGCCCGACTGCCACGAGTCGTGCGTGCAGGCGATGGCGGTGCGGGGTACGGTAAGAGGGGAGATGCTCCCCGGAGAAGTTTTCCCCCTGCGAGAAACATTCGTACCCCGCAATCGAATGTTTCCGCCGAATATTTCGCCCGAATAATTCAATGGGAATAAACGTTGAAATATTCCCAAAGTTTCTGAATATTTCGGAATACTTCCGAAGTATTCGACGGGAATGATTTGGAATTTTTCCCGCCAGCATCTATAGCCTGCTGGCGGGCGGCAAGCGGTGAGCGGAGCGGGGATAAATGCCGCGCGCCATTTTTTTTTGTACATTTGTAGTTACATGAATGAAACTGCGCCTAAAACGGACGAAACGGGTGCGACGTTGCCGTTCTCACGTGCAGTGCAGTGCCTACAAGGTCAGATGAGGTTAGTAGACAATTATTATTTCATTTATTATTATTATTATTATTATTTATTAATTAGACTGATTAGTTTCGCAATTAGTTTGTTTGAAAAATTAGATTTTTTAATTTTGATGTAATACCTAATTTGGTAATGGTAAGGTGTTTAGGTTGACTAGTGGGGATCGTATATTCATTTAATGTCGTTATGTCGTCACTATCCTGTATGAACTTAGAGAGTTGTATTGATGATTTTAATGATTATAATTCTATAAATACAGATTTGTTACGATTGCGAACCGTATTCAAATCAACATACAACCTGATACTGAACTGCAAATTGAAAAAAAAAGTAAGAAAATTTGAATTTCGCGGGCTACCTGGAGCTTTCTCATTAAGGTATTAATATTGCTTTTTTGTTGCTGTTAATATTGTAAAGAATTTATCTTTTTTATTTCAGTTATTTTAGTCATAGTTTGGCAATATATGTATGTATTGTTTTAGCATTCTCGCCATTTGTCTTTCCATGATATAGTATGCTAGCTATGAGTTGGCGACACATTAATTTATCGGCTTTTCAGGTTACACACGGCTTACTCAGGTTAAATTCAAAACGAACAATTAATAAAGAAATTAATTAGGTAACAACATTCCTTGTGTTATCAAGAGAACTGACAGAAGTCATAACTTCAATAAATTATCTTTATTAATAAAAAAAATATCACAATTTGCCTTTGAAACGCCTCTGGTGTAAAATCGACTTTATCAAGTTAGCGTAGTGTTTTTAGCAGCAGTTCGATGTATGAACCAAAAATGTATGGAGTTGACATAAGCTATCGAAATGTCACGTGATCATAGATCAACGAATTGACAGCGTCCAACGATAACTTCCATAGAGATGCATCGATAGCGATTATAGAAATAGAATCGCTCCGAAGCGAATGCCATTTGTCTATGTCTACTGCGGGCCTAGCCAAAGTAACATTTGACTAGCGATGGTGCTAGTAGAAAAGGCAAAAATGTATGGGGTTGACATAATCTATCGAAATGTCACGTGATCATATCAGCATTTCCATAGAGATGCACATCGATAGCGATTGTAGAAATAGAATCGCTCCCAAGCGAATGCCATTTAGCTAGGCCTACACGTGTCGTTTCGCCCGCAGTTTCGCCCGTGTGCAGGTTGAAAATTATCACACGGGAACGTACTACCGGGATAAAAAGTATCCTAATCGATGTCCTAATCCAGGTCTTCGTATATCTGTGTGCCAAAGCTCACCCAAATCCGTTCAGCCGTCAAGGCAAAAGCGTCAGGGTAGCCCGCGAAATTCAAATTTTCTTAGGTTTTTTGCAATTTACAAGTCAGTATTAGGTTGTACCTACGTTGGCCAAAATGTGATTCGCGACCGTAACAAGTATGTATTTAAATAATTATATTCATTAAAATCATCAATACAATTCTTTAAGACACTACCGAGCGCGTAGTGGCGCCCTCATCGTTTGTTCGGTTATTTCTTTTATTTTAGAATGAAAATACAGAAAATGAGCATGTTAAGTGGTGCTCCACAAGACAATACGTTATTATTATTATAAACAGTAGTTTTATATTGTTAAGTTTTATTGTAATCCTTAAAACGAGAAATGGTGGCCACTTTTTTCCGTTTTAATGATTACAATAAAACTTAACAGTATAAAACTACTGTTTATAATAATAATAACGTATAGTCTTGTGGAGTACAACTTAACGTGCTTATTTTCTGCATTTTCTTTTTAAATGAAAAGAAATAACAAAACAAACGATGAGGGCGCCACTGTGCGCTCGGTAGCCTCTTAAGTTCATATTACTCTAATGAATGACTATTTCGTGAAATCTTGACATTTGAGGTCTTTTCTAACTTATGAAGTTGTATTTCGAATTCTAATGATTATAATTCTGTAAGTATAAGTTTGTTACGGTCGTGAATTATATTTGAATTAACATAAAATCTAATACTGACCTGCAAGTTGCAAAAAACGTAAGAATATTTGAATTTCGCGGCCTACCTTAGCGCTTCCCCCTTAAGAGGATTGTCAAGCTGTAAATTTTCATACAAAAAGAGATGACGTTTTTCTCCCCGTAAACATAGTCTAATTTTCATATTTTTTGGAAATGTTGTAGGTATAATGAAAAACTAGGTCCGTACGTTTTTATTATAAAGAAATATTGCATACAATATAAGTTATTAACATCTAAATATCTATATTTTTGACATAAAAACATCCCCGAGCATTTTTATTTGTTAAAATTAAATTGAATTGAATTACTAAAAACGAAAAACGTACAGACCTAGATTAAAGTGTATTGAATGTAATGAGACCAAAATTGCCTCATTTCGTAAAGGTTTAGGGGAGTAAAAACGTTATCGCCCGAAACAATATTTATGTAAATAATTGTATGAAATGTAGGTAATTGCATCCAAAAATCGCGCCGCGTATCGGCACTTCACAATCCTCTTAAGTTAAAGAGTGTGAGGTAACAGATAGACAGACTGTTACTTTCACACTTATAATAATATACTAGCTGTTGCCTGCAACTTCGTCTGCGATCCAGGATGAAAAGTAGTCTATGTCCTTTTCCAGGTCATTGTCTACCCATGTGACAAATTTCATACAAGGCCATTCAGTCGTTTTAGCGTGAAAGCGTAACAAACAAACAGTATTAGTTTTGATAGTATGGATACGGCTTGCTCTTTATTCTCCAGCTCAGTAAGCTAAAAGCTAATCTGTCTATGAAATATATTTCCTCTGCAGTCTAACTGCACCGCCCTTACAATTTCGCAGCTAAAATCCGCCTTACCTGACTGCGTTTGAGTTGAAATCAATTAGTCTGCCAATCGCAGGCCCGCGGCGTGACTAGCTAACAGAACTACGAGTACCTCTACAAATCAAGGAGAGAGCGTTTCAATAGAACGAACCGTTTCAGTAGTATCTGGAATTACTCGTACAATTGAGATTTTGGAGTTTTCGCTTGACGGGAGCTTTGGTTCAATGGCTGCGTTGTTAGATAGATATTTTTCTTTTTTGTTATTAGAAGAGAAAAATCTTACTTGTTATGTTGCTTGTGTTGTTGATAGATTTGATTTCGGTTTTTTTAATCACCACTTTAACTATGATAAAATTACCTATTCATTTAAACATATAATTATTTAAATAATTAAGTAATCAAAAACACAATACACCATCCAACAAGAATACATAATTTAAATAACGGGTTACATAATTTCGATCGTACTTTTTCACAACACCAATTATTCACGAATTTATAATGTCTGCTCGACGTCCGATCCGAATGTCACTGAAGGGTTTCAGCAGAATATCAGCGTCAGAGATTCCTTTATGGCCTTTCTTTTCTTTTTGTGTGCACTAAATAAATTATGTACTTACCTATATATGTCTATCTGGATTTTGTTTGTGTCTGATGCTTTTTTGATTTCGATTGAAAATGAAAACCTATACGAAACAATTAAAAAACGTAACAAATCGTAGCTAAATAAAATGAAAACAGTATCTAATGTATGTATGTTTACTTCCAATGTATGGGAACCTTTTTTACTTGAAGTGTATTTATATATTGTATTTCTCTATAATTTTAGCATTTTTAGTAAAAATGCCTATATATTTTGTACATTTATGATTACCTAAGGCTCATGTTGAAGCTCCTGTTTCAATAATTTTAGCTGGTATTATATTAAAGTTAGGGGGATACGGTTTATTACGTTTATTAATTTTTTTACAGGAGATTAATTTTATCCGTATCTGTGGTTCTACCTCTCATTTTTTCTTTTTGGTTACTACAATTTTATGGAAATGCGACTATTGATTTTACTTCCAGGCCGAGATTAGAAACAAAATGAAACAAACTTTTCTACTGTGTCGTGAAAACATTTAATTTTACTTATCGATATAAATACAGTCGTTCGTAATATACACGAATTGTTACATTAAATCGATGTAAAGCGATACAACTAACGAATATTTCGTAAATGCTTGTCGGTATGTCATGTTGTATTTAATTGAAATGTTTTACTGTTTTTGTAATACTATAAATAGCGTGATCTTTTGAGAAGTAAAATAATCATAATGGTTACAGAGTTTAAAATAAATAAAAATTGTTACAAAGAGGAGTTTTTCCAAGTATATTTTAATAACATCTGTAGTAGTAAAATATTCCAAAAGCATAAAGTTTTTAATTTTTTCCCAAAAAAATATATTTTTGCGTTTCAGGTCTGGCAGTTTTTTTTACTTTCATGCTTAAGTTTCAAAGCGTGCTCAACGTGCTGTAAGTGATAAAAATGATACATGTGTGTTAATTCTCAAATATTATTTCCTCTACATTTCACAAAGTTATACCCGCCCCTATCGCTAACAAAAACAGTAAAACAGCGAGAGACTAGTAAATTAAAATTACAGTTACTGGTAAATAATTACAGGTAGGTACGTCACTATGTCTAATTCTACTATAAATACAAAGTATGTTTAGATAGCAAATAAATCAGACTTTCATTGTATCATATCGAATGGCACGAGTTTTATAAGGATGGAAGGACCAATTTTTATTTTTGGTCTTTTTGGATTGTTATGTACGACACGATTTTGCTGTGACTGGCTATCAATCCGACACAAGAGAATGTATTGGACCGTGAACTAGGAAGTGAAGATTCGATCAAAATTCTATTGTATGAATATTGAAAATTCATTTTTGTTACGCGCAGTCCTAAGTTCCATGTAACTATAATAATGAATACAGTTCTTGTGTCGTAGGCTTGTTAAAATAACTACAAAAAGGCTTACATTAGGCTAGGTAAGTGGTTAGAAAGATAACATAGGTACTATTTTTCTAGAAGTCGAGTATGTGGACCAAGTTTCACTTACAAGAGTAGGTAATTAAATATAATTTAAGTATAACAGTAAATACAAATACAATTTAGTATAGAACGTGTGATACAAGATGTATATTTAAAATATATTCAGTAAAATATATTTTATTGTCGAATTTTGAAATAAATGCAGACATGACAAGGGATGAGATTTTTAAACAAATATGAGTTCGTTTTTTTTGTTAAACGAGTATTTGATTGAGGTAGACGAACACGAATAAAAACAATTTTTCTATCGCTCATACTTTTTTTGCTTTAGTAGGGTAGAATTCAAAAGTGTGTTTTGTTTGCTGATGATAGCTCAACCATATAGAGTTTATTTTAGGTTCTTTTATCGTTCCACGTGTAGACAAAGCCTCAATTTTCTTGAATGTATAATTGATTTTTCTAATTTAGTACAGATTTTATGAAGTGTTATGTCACTGTGGTTAACGTTGAAAACGAAAGAGATTCAGTGTGTAAGAAATTCACCTGTCATGTCTGCAAAAATCAAATTACATAAGTGCTTAAGTAAAAAATCAGTCATTTCAGTAAAACATATTTTGCTACTAAAGACTTTAAATCATTAAAAATTACTAAGATGAAATACTTCAATCGTCATAGACTCAAAGATATTAAGTTATTTCTCGAATAATAAAAGTAGTATATACAGTCTCGAATTAATATTATCTCGAAAAAATCACAAACGTCGGTTTTGTGTCTACAACTAGAAATAATTAAGTAGCAGGCTTACGAATCGTCTTAAGAATACAATTTATAAGAAATTATTTTGCCTTTGATCAAATTCCGAATAACAGTTACTATCGAATGTAATACATAAAGAAATTATTTCCTTTTGTTAACAAAAATGTAGGTACTGTGTTATTATAACTGTATGTTATCCTCTCCAACTAAACTTAATAAACTTGTACTAGGTGGGTAAATTAATATTTTGTGTTGGAAGCCTCTAAACATGTCACTTACCCATCACAATATCTTCTCTTAAAATAGCTAGCCAATCAAACTCATCAAACTAATTTGTACTTAATAAATAAAAATTTTCTAGCTTAAGACGACTCGTAATCCTTCCAATTGTACAATCCAATCGATACATTTTACAAAATTTATTTACAAACATCCTAAGCGCAGTATGAAGCGCAAACTAATTACATTTCACTATACATACAGTAATACAAATGTAGGTCTGTAGTAACTTTCAGTGGCTTAAGCTTAGTCGCCTAGTTTAATAGGAATCTCATATATGAACACCAAGCTATGAGACTTGATACTTTAATCTCATTTCGAAATCGCCCGCAATTTCAGAATTTGGCTATATATTTATATGGGCGTGGGTTTCGAATCAGAATACAACGACCAGAGACCGAAAGGTCTGTGTTCGAAGGTATCGTACAATGAAAGAGTTGGTAAATTAGCTATCAACGGCAAAATAGATTTGATTGCCTATAAATTTTCTGATACCATCATATATAAGAAGAGATCATTTTTTAATTGCCAATCTTTTTAGAATCAAAGTTTAGATTAAAAGATCTCTTCCACAAGATCTTAAAGAATTTCGAATTCTCGTTGAAATAATAAATTAGTCGCACACTACAGATAGCAAACAACGTCAATACAAATCATACGAATTTCGAACATTAATTAACAGCCGTTGGTGCATTCTGACGTAACACAGATGAACGATGACATCATAACCTAATTTTCTCTAAACGGTTGAGCAAATATTTCGTTCAGTAGCTGTTGATATTCCTCCGCATTGTAAAGATAGTCGTCGTCATCGAGTATGCCGGTCGCATTATATCTGTAATAATTTTGTTAGTGGTTTTAATTATGATTAGTCCTGCATATAAAATATTACGGTTTTCTTTATTTATGTTGGTCTTTTCGGCTGCACCTTGCAACAAAATGTTCTTGTGTCCCATTGCTGTTTAGTTTCGGATTATGTCTTACCTTGGTGTCTCTCGTTTTCTTCGTGAATTTACTTCTGAAGCCACTTCTACACAAAGAACAATGAAGTGACTACTGCAAGGATATCTGTAAACAAAAATACTTCTAATGAAATGTCCTTCCCGTTACTTCATAAACTTTTTGTCAAACAGCAGCAAATTAGCAACGAATAAACTTTGCGAACCCTTCTAACAAAATACACTTCTGCTTTAAATTAAATCATCAAAATGGACGGGCGGACCCCAAGTTTTAAGCCACTAGGTTGGGGCGTGATTTTGAATTTTATACTCTGTGTTGGTGAACTAAGGTCTTGTTTTGATAAATACAATAAAAGTAACCATTAAAGGGCTTCGATTTCAAGTTGAATGTAATTATAATACAATTGCATGACGCTTTACGTTTCAAGTCTCAGAGGACAGCAGCATTTGGAGCGCTTTTCTGTTATGCAAACATTTTCGATACTGTTGCTTGTCATTGGAATACCTTAGTCAATTCTTAAATACAGATGAAGGTAAAATGTTTCAATTGAATTGTGAAAGTAAATGGAAGGCTTGGATTATTTAAAAGATTGTCAAAGAGTGTAGGTAAATAGTTAATATATGCTGAATATTTTAGTTAAGAAATGATGATTATATAATAATACTACATGACGCTGTTACTGCTAGTTTCAGCAGTTTGTATAAAGCTTTTCTTTCTGATGTTAAAATACTCCGCTACAAAAGTGGTAATGAAGAACCGCTGAAAAAAAAAAGATAGTTATTAATATGTAATATGTAAGATACGTTACCTCTCCTGTGCAAGTAGTTTGTGTGAGTGCAATGAGGATCCGAGACCGCGATTGGCAGGGTCTCCGTTCTGCCACTCCTGACAGTAGCTGTCCAGAGCCCGCTCACCGTTCGCGCGGGAGCCATGCCACACTATTTTTTGGGGCCTAGAGATAATGGAGCATGTAAATGTAAATATATAATAATAATTTAAAAGTATATGAGGTAGAAAAAAAAGCTTTACTGTTTATAAGCACAGGCAAACAATGAAGATTTAGGTAGCTACACACCCACCATAGTTAAGGTGCTGCCATAAGTAGATAGATAGCAATCGATTTCGATCAATAAAATTCCGATTTCATAACCGGCAGGTATATGTCATAATGCATTAGGAATAAACGCGGGTTACTCTTAACGGCATAATACTATAAAGTTGATAAGATAACGGTACCTATTGATAAAAACATATTGATGAAGATTCGCGAGGATGATACGATTAGAATAGAGCCTTTCATATAGTGACAGCATTAATAATATTACCATTCAATAATTAATTGGTGAGAACGCTTCTAATTATGCTATTGATGCTCAGTAGTTTTTCTAGCTCGATTACAATATGAGTCGTCGTGTAGGTATACTTACGTCATGTTTTCTTTTTTTAACTTATTTAAAATTTAAACTATATGTACGTTCGATTTATAAAAATAAAGCTGTATAATCGAGAAAACAAATAGAGAAAGTCATGAACGCAACCGCTTTCAGGGTGAACAGAACATAATATACTATGTAGAGTCTAAATATAGGGTCTCAAGTAAATAAGTCTAAATAAATACATTATCATAAATAAGTTGCTTACCAATGTGTATCGGTCAGAATATTCCTGCCATTGAAGCTGTATATCCGGGCTCCAGTAGTCAATGCGCCATTGCCATCGAACATGTCCGAGAATGACTTGAACAGAACTTCGCCTTGAATATTCACGACTGGCAGATGACGGTCGGAGTACCGGACTATTGAGTTCAGGTTTTGGATCCTAGAACAGAGATTTTGTTAAAATTTTGTCCTTTTGGACGTAACGGTGGTTTCAAACCGATAATAAGAGGATTTAGAATTAGTTGTTAGTTACTGGTTTCATTTGCAATTAATACTGCAGCATGTGTGGCTTTAATGAAATTAGATGTAATTTTATTCGAGTAAAATGAGGAATAAATCATGTTTAGTCAAGTGGTATCTAGAAAAAAAAAACAATCACATTTCAATAAGTGCGAAATAGTTCGAATATTTCCTAAATACTGTTTCCATTTTGTTACAAATACTTATTTTCATTCTATTACCGGGACATATTCCTTTTTTTTTATAAGGCCTATAGTAGCAGGTTAAATCTGCATGTCAGTATCAGAACATGAATTATCAGGTTGTACCTACCATGTTGATCAAAATTTGATTCACGACCGTAACAGATGTATTTACAGAATAATAATTGACTATTTTATGAAATCATGACTTTTGAAGCCAACTTAGAGAGTTGTATTGATTATAATCATGTAATTACATATTTATAACAGTCGCGAAAGATATTATAATCAACATACAACCTGACACTAACCTACAAATTGCATAAAACACTTACTTGCTAGTCAACAAAGCTCTGAAAGTGCCTCTGAAACCAGCGCGCCTTCCTTGTCGGTAGCACGCGTAGTCGGCGCGACGTATACCATGCATGTTGCCTGGCAACGGCTCATTGAGTGCCGCTAGGTGGAGCTGTCAATGTAAAGACACTTTTAGGATCATAAATGACCCCGCCAGGGTTGCGGGTTGCTCGAAAGAGTTACCGTGGCCCTGGCACAGGCAACTGAAGGAACACGGGTGGGTTTTAGTCAGTAGAAGTCTGACACGCCCTCCCGCTCCACCCAGAGCGGGAGAAGTTATTTGATGATTTCCCATCCACAAAAAAAAGGATCATAAATGACACATGATAACAAACAACTTTTACTAAGGCACCAAACCTGAAATCGCGAAAAAGAACCAGTTGCTCCTTACATTTTGGACGAGTTAATACGAACATGGATGTATGGGACAGCCGACTTTTTTAGTGATTTCAGATTTGGTCCCATAGTAAAAGTTGTTTATAATCATGAGTGCAATCATTGTGTTCAAGCATCGGTCTCGGTCAAGTTACTTTAAACTGGATGATTTTTTTTACCGTCTTGAAAAAAAATAGGGTGCAATAGGTGAACGGAGTAGAACCCTATGGCATACCTAGTTTTTTTTTTTTACTAGTTAAACTAGAATAAAATACAATAAAAATTGAAATTTTGAAAAAAAAAAATATCGAAATTCAAATCATACGCACTACGCATTGTGGTAGTGCGTATGATTTGAATTTAGATTTTTTTTTTTCAAAAATAAAAAAGGAAACTAGGTATGCCGTGGGCTTCTACTCCGTTCACCTATACCCTATTTTTTTCAAGACGGTTATGAAGTCACCCAGTAACGCGAGAACCACAGAACCAGTCGAAGTTGTGGAGCTTGGGGAAGGCCTATGTTCAGAAGTGGACGTCTTTCGGCTGAAATGTTGATGATAATGATAGATACCGTATATTTTGTTTAATAAAAGAAACATCATCAAATCTGTTTGTATTTTTTGGTTCATTTCCAACTTCCACGGTTTTAAAAATCACGACATGGAACAAAAAAAAAAAAATAAGAAAAGAAAGAAGAGAGAAGGAAACTGGAGATAACCTTGACACGTCGTCGTTGCCGTAATTCGTGTTGTGGTTATACTTGTTAGTTTTATAGTCAATAATAAAAGATGTAAATAAAACAAAACGTTCGTAATGGACTTACAATCGGAAATAACAGTCTTAATATTTTAAAAATATAAGTTGCTGATTTACTGCGTAATAAAATTACAATAAAACAAAGCTAGTTTACCTACCATTATTGTTACAAGTCTGCTGAAGAAATACAAGCCTAGTACCTACATATAAATATATATTCTCACTATTGCAGGTATACGTAGTGAAGACGCCAATAAATAAAACTGAGTATATATGTATAATGCTGTTTCCAGTGTGCATATGAATAAATAAACTCAAGCAAATATTAATTAAAAAATCATACTAAAAAAAAAAATGATTAAGACAAACAGACACACTACACAGTTAGTCGTATAGATTTAGACATTGATAAATATTATAATACGATTATGTTTAACTGACCTTATCAAATTAATTATTATGTACCACAACCTACATATAACAGATATCTAAAAAATAAATGTTATATTATATTTACTACTTTTGACAGGCCAGTTGGCGTGGTTGGTTAAGATACCGCCTATCATGCCGCATGTCGCGGGTTCAATTCCCATCCAGGACAAACATTTGTGTGCATAAGTATGTATTTACAAAAAAAAAAAGTAGTGTATGTAGTATATCAGTTATCTGGTTTCCATAGTACAAGCTCTGCTTAGACCGTGTGTGAATAATGTCCCAGGATATTATTATATTATTACTAATTCTGCCGCCGTAAGTAAAAAGGACGTATCTACAGAAATAATGAAATGGTGAAAAAAAAAACTTTTGTCTTTTTTAAACTATAGGATAGAAAGGCAGATGCGTCTTTTAATAGTAAGAATTATTAGGTTTTCGTTAAGTTTACGTCAATTTAAAAATACTGGTAGCGTCTTTTTTTGCTGATTCCGAATATGTAAATAACTCTGTTTCGAAAAAAATGTCAGATTTCTTTCGTCTTTTTCCTTATGACGGCAGAATTTATGTTAATATCATATTTAAAAATTGTTATTGTTTTTTTTTCTTAATTTTATTTTTATTAAAAGAATTAATTTTATGCTTTTTGCTGTGCCCTACAGGGTCCGTAATTGTACCTTAGCTTTAAGCTACTGTCGCCCTGAAACATTATGGAATGCAAATAAAGAAATGAATATGAATATTCAATCAAATACATATATCCGATAGTCAGCTAGTCAAAGATCGGTAAAACCCATAGTCGGCCCATAGTAAGACGTAAGCGGCTATTTAATTTGTTTGAAAAATCCCTTTTTAAAGGATGATGGCGACTTTGGCACCAGTTGCGTATAGCGACTTAATATAATTTAAAAAATATACTCTATTAAAGTTATATTAAGGAACATAATTCAATATTTTTTAGTACTTGCAGTATGTCTGTTTAATAAAAATGAACATTTATATTTTTTAAGTTATATTAAGCTGATATTGATTCAGAACGCATCTACAATCGCGCTCCGTACGTTCCATTGTACGGCATTTACCAGGGTGAATATTCGAGCGTTTTAACCGCCGTCATTACCTTCCGCCAAATGTTGATGAAAGAGAATATATTTAATGAAATATTTCAGCAATTCCTGATTCTGGTCCTTAAGCAGATTCTGGGAATTGATTGGTTGATTGATTAATAATAATAATAATAATAATTTATTTGCAATAAAAAGGTGTACATTTGAACAACATTAGGTTACAAACAAAAAGATGGAGTCGTTATATACTATATGTTTGGAGACTCTAGCACCCTTGCTAAGTTGACAAGACAACTTGTATTAAAGGTGCTAGGCCCAACCCTTTCATGGGTGCCTTGTAAAGAGAGTTTGTCTAATTTACGAGAACTTATTTTCATTTTTGCATATGGACAACAAATAAATCATTTAGCAAAACAAGAAAAGATAAAATGAAAAGTGATAAAAAGGATAGATGTGGAGTGTGGGGGTGTGTGTGAGTGGGTGTGTGTGAGTGGATGTGTGTGTGAGTGGAAGTGTGTGTGTGTGTGAGTGGGTGTGTTTGTGTGGGTTTGCCTGTCATTATATTTTACCTAGTTGTTTAAGTCGACAATAAGAGCTCTGTGTTGTTATAGTTGAGTGTCTGGAGCCAATTACATAGTTTCTTTTTAAGAGATATATTTGGAAGTGAGTGGAAGTTTAATATTTTATTAATTTTGTTATACAGATGGGGGCCTTGAAAACAGGGAAACCTTCTTGTAAAAGAGTAATGCGAACGGTAGGATTGGGCTATTTTGTCTTTGCGTCTTGTGGTGATTACCTCGTAGGGAGTTATATGGTGCTGAAGTAGTACGGTGTTAAGCACAAACAATTGCCTGACTGTGAGGACTTTACAGTTCTTATATAATTCCTCAGTTGGAAAAAGGATAGGTCGAAAGGTACTGACTTTTAGCACGGCTCTCTGAGCTCTTTCCAGCTTTAAGAGTAAGGTTTTGGGAGCACCACCCCAGGCGCATACACAATAATTTAGGAGAGACTGGCAGAGAGCGAAGTAGGTACATCTCATAATTTGAGGTTCAGCAACGTGGCGAAGTGTTTTAACGACAAAAATAAGTTTTCTGACTCTTTTTGTTAGAGTCTCTATGTGAGCTGCAAAACTCAGACCGTTGTCAACTGTCACTCCCAGATATTTTATTGCCCTACATCGCTCTAGTTTAGGGCAGGTACAAGCTACCATTCCCGGCAGTAAACACGAGTGTGCTGTTAGAGTTAGCGTGTCAGAAGGTTGTGTGGAGTTACGCATAGAGAAGGTAAGGATTTTGGTTTTGTCAGTGTTTAGAGTGAGGGCATGTGTCTTAAGCCACTGCAGAACAGTATTGAGTCCTTTTTGTGCCGAGTTAAAGGTGTCGTGCCAAGAATCGCCGGAAAAAGTAAGGACGGTGTCGTCGGCGAACGCTATTATATTTCCGTCTCCCAGTTTTATGTTACAGAGCTGGTTAACGTAAATTAAGAACAGGGTTGGCCCAAGCACGCTGCCTTGGGGGACACCAAAAGTGACGGGCGCATCTCTACTGTAGTGTTCCTGTATTTTTACGCACTGAGTTCGATTTTGAAGATAATCCTTCATAAGTTCAAGAGGCTTACCTCGTATCCCCAGTTCCTCCAGCTTTATAAGCAAGTTAGGTATCGGAACTGTGTCGAATGCCTATCTCAGGTCCAAAAATATTGACAATACTTTTTTCTTTTTGTCAACATTTTTGACGACGCAATCGACAAGTTCCGTAACCGCATTGCTGGTTGATTTGCCGCGCCTAAATCCGAATTGATTGGGAGCGAAAAGTTTTTTATCCTCCAGATACTTCACTAGCCTTTTATTTACAATACGTTCAAGACTTTTGGAAATGGACGACAGAACTGCAATAGGGCGGTAATTATTTACACAATGTGTGTCCCCAGTTTTATGTATTGGGTGGATGATGGCCTTCTTAAAGTGCCGTGGAAAGGTACCAGTGTTAAGCGAAATATTAAAAATGTGTGTTAGCAGAGGAACAAGTATTTGTGAGTAGCGCTTCAGAAAGTTAGTCGAAATGTTGTCCCAACCAGTGGCAGAATCTGTTTTGAGTGACTTGATTATTTCATCCACCTCAGCCTCATCGGTGCTCAACATGACGAATGATTGTAAGGTCGAAGGTGAGGAGGTTAATTCTGTAGCCAATTTTTCACTACCGGGGGGAGATGAAAAGTTCTGAGCAAGATTCCGACCTACATTAGCAAAGAACTCATTCACTCTATCTACCGAGAGTTGGGGTGAGGTGGAATGAGCTAACAAGTCAGTATTGGGTGTATTTTGTTTTTCAGTATGAGTTACTCTCTTTATTATTTTCCAGATTTTCTTGCTATCATTAGCAGCCTCACACAGTTCTGTCCTGTCATAGTCTCTTTTAAGTTTTTTTAATATTTTGGAGCAAAAATTTCTGTACCTTTTGTAGGTAATAGATAAAACACTGTTGTTTGGAGTTTGTTTGAGCTTATAGTGCATGGCGTCTCTATTACGGATACAGCGGAGTATACCGGTGGTCATCCACGGTTTGATCAGCCGTTGATTGCTTGGGAGCTTGACAATAGATGTGTGGTTATTTAAGAGTCTAATAAGGATAGTAATTAAGCGGTCAGTGGCTTCATTAGCATCAGTAAGCTGGTAAATCGGTTGGAAGTCTGTAGTGTTCATCGCGTGGTCTAGAGTTATAAAGTTCGTCTTCGAGGCGGTGAGTGGACGTGGTTTGACGCGGTTTTTTAGCCTGAGACATAGTAGTACAGGGTCGTGGTCAGTGACAGAAGAGTGTAGGACTATGGTGACAGCTGAGAGGTTGGTTTTGAGCATGACGTGATCCAGACAGGCGGTTTGACGAGTGGGGAGAGTGTGAGCTGGTAACATGCCATGAGTGGCTATGAGATCTAGATAGTCTGAGGTTTGGTTAGAACATGGAGAACAGGCAATGTCAATGTTAAGGTCCCCTACAATAACTATGGTTTTATAAGAAGTTAGATCCGCTAGGATCCCGTCTAGGGATTGGAGGAATTTACTTATATCTCTGATGGAAGGAGAACGGTAAATGCAGACTATTGCCTTATCGGTGCCAATTTTTAGTATTAGACAACTGGCGTCATGTAAAACGGGTTCCTCAACTGTGTAGTTTTTTATGTTTTTAACATAGAGCACCACGCCATCATTTTGGTTGAGGAGATTTTTAGTGTAATAATAAGTGTAATTATCAATGGAAGGAATGAAACCATTGTAACGATTTAGCCAGCACTCTGTCAAAACGAGTATATCACAGTCAACATTTGTTCTACAAAGAAGTGTTAAGAATGAGTTAATGTTTGCGTGAATAGAGCGAATGTTCTGAGTAATAATTTTTAGTTGTTGAGACGGGTTTGTGACATAATTTGAGCATTCTTCGGTCATACAGTTTATCGTAGCAGAGACTGAGAGATGGTCAATATTGTTAATAATATCGTTTATTTTATCCACTATTAGAGATATTGTTTGATTCGTCTATTTTGGGGGATCATTATGAGACTAGACCCTATAGTCCCTGCTAAGACATGGGTATGACGAAGTGAGCGGGACTCGCTTGGTAAAGCGATAATTTTAATTGACAGGCTAGTATTAGAATGAATGAAAATTGAGTTGTGATTGTATGTATAGTGAGTCTGATTGACAGGTATTGGTGTGTGAGTATAGGTGGTCGTAGTTTGTAGTGAAGTGTGAGTAGAATGTTTTATGGTAATCTGAGTAGTGTAGTATACAATTTTTATAATTATGTACAAATAGATCATGCAAGTGCAGAGAAAAAAGGAGGTTATTAACAGCATACAAGAAGAATCTAGTCATTCTTGTCTTAGTTTTTCTATTTGGGCTTCGTTTTTAATAAGTATCGCTGATTGGCCATCTATTTTCCGTATGAGGACTTTTCCGTGAGCAATCCAGCAGAATTTGTATTGTTTTTCCTTGCACAGCTCACGTGCTAAATAGAAGAGCTTCCTAGTGCTGCTAGTCAAGTCTTCCCCTATGTAAACGGCGTTGGTGGTGCCACTTATCCCAAAGTGTTTGGTGTTGAGCTTTTGAGATGGATTCGAGTTGTTATGACGTTTGACAGAGTTAAGGATATCTTGTTTGGTTGCGATTGTGTTGAGTTCCATGATGATTGGTCTGTTTGTTCCTTTCTTTCCAGGGACGCGGTATATATGGCGTATGTCGCTTGACTGGAGTTCATAGTTTAGCCCACTTGCTAGGTTATGCATCATCTGAATTAGTTCAGCAGTTGACTCTTTTTCCTGACAAGGCAGGTTACGAATCTCTAAATTATTTTTCTTAATGTTGTGTTGCAAATCCTCCAATTTTCCTTCGAGTGACGATATGTGTAAACAGTAATCTTTGCATTGTTGTTCCAGATGCTTTAACTTGTTTTGCATATCTTCATACTGCTGGGAGATGAATTGCAGAGATTTTTCAAAGTCATTTGTGGTATTTTGTATTAGCAACAGTGAGCTTTCCATTTTTTTAAGTTTTTTGTCTTGTTCTGTGTTCCAAGAGCATAACATTTGCTTGATTTCATTCTTAAAAGCAAGAAAGTCTTCCTTGGTAATAGATACATCATCGTGCTTGCGCTTGGGCCTAGAGGTCACGAATGCGGGCTGCGCCGGCGATTCGGGCTTGGACAGGTCAGAGTCGGAGGCAGCTTTGTTTGGTGATGGCATCGTTTTCCTATCGTTTATGTATCCGCAATAAGGGTGTGAGCAAACGTCTGCTAGTAAGTTTTAGGTAGGCGCTCTAGCAGCTTTGCTATGTGACGTGTGATGGGCGTGTCAATACCGGCAAATGAGGAGGGGGCTTACCGGGCGATCGCCGACGGCGCGTCACCGCTTCGTTTCTTATGAGCTCCTAGTACTTGCGCTGATTTTCGTTCACTGCTTTTTAACTTATTATATGATTTATTTAGAACTTTGCAAAATTATTGGCACAGAAAACACGTCTACTCGCTTTCGCGGTCCGAGGGGAAGGGCGATTGATTCTGAATTGATTGATTCTGGGAATTGGACCCACCATTGGGTGTTTAAAAGATTTTTAATAGTATATCAGAATCTAGTCATTTTATGTATCTAATCATTTTTAACTAGTCATTCAACAGTTCTTTTCTAGTTTATATTTTGTAACATTGCATTTAATATTAAATACAGACGCTGTGTAACGGAATAAAAACTATTTAAAACACGATGACAATTTTTTGTCGTCTAATGAAACGCGTAGTTCCTTGACTGACATTGCGATTTGTCAACTAATGTGTCATTGATTGCCACTCAACTCAATACTTCCCTCGCTTCGTTGTGATTAAGCATTGCGCGCTTTTCCACGGTTTTGGAAGTCCTGATTAGTAATTACTTGACCCTCTGCTTTCCTACGGATACCATTTCTTTTCTACACGTGTCCATGGAATTTGAATCTGGACCACTGATAATCGACAATTGGCTGTGCTATTTATACTTCGACTATTACCTGCGGGATTTGTTTTCTTTACAATGGAATCATTGTGGTTGTGCATTAACACTGTGGTATAAGTTTAAATCGCTTGAAACGTCATCTGCCGTAATGGATTTCATTCACATGTATTATGTATCTTATTTGGCGCTATTGTTACTATTTCATATGTCAAAATCGATATAACCTATAATTAAAAAAAAAAAAAAACTTCAAATAAAAAGAAAACAGCAAGTTTTTAGCAAACATTTGTTTTTAAAATAGCATTAATAATGTAGAAGAATTCGATAGTAGTTGCAGTATACGTTAAAAAACATATTGGTGCCAAGCATGTATGAAGCTTCGCCATTCTCCTTTGATGCTAGGATTTATTTGTTAGTTCTAAAATAGTTTTAGGCGCCGTCCTATGGTCATCGCTCGTGCGATGATGCGATGCGATTTCATCGTGTGATGAAACCGCTCGCGCTATAAGAAATTGTGTGTCCTGTTTTAGAGCGATGCGATCACACTCGAAATGGCTCGTATCAGAGATGCGTAGTTTTTGCATGATCGCGCGATCTTCAATAGGACATTTAGTAGATATCAGTATGTTTGAACGCACAGCCGCACGATCATTTTCGTCGGACGCACGCATCATCGTACGAGCGATGGCAATAGGACGGCGCCTAATGCATTGACAGTGTACATTATGTACACATGTAGTGTACATTAAGTATTTACAGTGTTTTCTTTTTGTATTGTCGTATTTTGGTCTCCACATTGTATAATTTATACATTTTTGAAACTAAATAATATTTTCAATAAAACTCACGCTAGGTCCAGCAACAGGTGAATTTTCAACGAGGTTGGATATTGAGGGTACATGTACCAAACTGGCAGCTGGCATCGGTGGAGCATGCGCGGGCGCCGGTGTAGGATGCGCTGGCGCAGACTGGGTTACAAGAGAGCCTAGCTGTTAGGAAAAACGTAATTTAAAGTCATGTATTTTTTGTTGTATTGAATGGAGGTGTCAAATGATTCGATGCGGTTATAATAAATCATAATAATTAATAAATAGTCTTTTTTTTCATAACACACATTTAATACACAATTAACATACATTTGTTTTATCTATGTTAATGAATTCCCGGACACTAGCTAGCTGTAACGCAGTATACATTAGCACAGGAGGTGCTAATGTACACTGCGTTTCAGTCGATCTATTCTGTAAAAATTTCACCGTCAAAACGTAGATGAAGTGAGCTATCCTATGGATTTGAAGATGTCCGTGGCATCATATGGGTCCTATCAGAATACCAGCGCCGCGGTATTTATTTAAATATCGCAGCTTTATGCTGAGATAGGAGCCTTTTTGGCCTCGCACGGGTATTTTTTTTATATTTTGTTAATTTTGTATTTTTTTTTAATGGTAATTTTGTTAGTTTCCTATGCTCTTTTTTTACTGTTTGTATTTCCTGTGCGTGTCCCGAATAAAATATTTTTCTTTCTTTCTTTCTATCAATAGTGTCAATCCCCATAATTATGTAGCTTTAGGTGGAATGACACCTCTCTTCACCCAAGTTTTCACGATGAGATTTTTACAGAATAGCTCGGCAGGAGCCACTTCCCCTAAATGTTGGGTCAGATTATGTTATATCAACAAAATACTACAGTACTTATGAAAAGAAAAAAACAAATAAATATTTTATTTCACATGAAATAAACAATTCTTGTTTTAATTTAGACTGTGCCGACTTATCAGAATCTTAATCTAATAATTATAATATAAGTGCTGTCCGAGAGACATAATCATTTCTGCTAAAATAAAACATTATTGCACTATTTTTAAAAGGTGAACTAAATTGTCAAGGTTATCGTTCTCAAAGGAGATGTCCGCTTTGACTGCATGTCCTTATCCAGTAGTTATATGCAATTTGAACCAAAACCGGGATTAGTTTGGACAGCACATTCAAATCGACATCAGTCTAACGGGTCAAACCTCTCTTTCAATTTAGTTGGAATCCGTAACTTATGCAGTTGTTGGTACAAAACTCACCAGTACGTATTGCCATCCGGAATTAACTTTGACAAACAAAGCCTGCTCTTCGACAACGTAAGCCAGAGCACCGACAGGACTCGATGATGCGAGCTAGAATCAAAATGTTGGTTACAAAAACTGGAATGCATCCACTACCTACCCTTTGCCACGTGTATACAGTACCCCATGTATACAGAGTGAATTTTTCTATTGCGCGTGGATGGCCAAATCCGAAACTATGAAGAATAGCGAAAAGTACTCAAAGGAGTCTCGGGCTCGATTTTGATGGAAATTAAAACAGCATCACTGGATTTTTCAAAAATCTATATCAAGGTTTAATGGGTAGGTAACATAAGAAAAATAAAAAGGTATATTGTTAAAAATAAGCTCTTTCCTTTAGTTTGTCTTATGTCAATACTTCCCGGAATTGGATTCTTATTAGTGACACTATCGAATGGTGTAATAATAGTGTTTTTTTTTTTCAAAATCAACACAGTTCTGGCTAGAAATGTTGATTTTTCTAAAATCTAATGATGCTGTTTTAGTTTTCATCAAAATCAAGCCCGAGACTCCTTTGAGTACTTTTCGCTATTCCTTATAGTTTCGAATTTGGGTATCCACCCCACTTGAAAAATTCACCTGTATACAGTACCCCTTGCCTGCGAAAACGATTAAAGCGAAAACAGAGAACATGTTTTTCTTTTGGACACATAATTCGACAAGAAATTATAAACATAGACAAATGCTTCAGCGACAACAAAATATTTAAAGATTTAACAGATTTTTTGAGAGATGCGCTTTTTTCATAATTCAGCTCGGTAGGTATGCATTAATTATGTAAAATTATGTAAATTTGCTTTATTCGCTAAGGTATTCTATGATATTATAATACGTCGTATTTCTGACTTCAAAAAAGATGGAGGTTATTCTAATTTACAGTCGTAGATTTATATAGTCAAAAGAAGTCATACTTTCAACATTTCCTCCGTGGTTTGGAACACTGCTGCGCCTGGTACTGACTTGTTTGAGTCCTCCGCGTGATGAGTAGCTGGATGCGACTGCACTGGTCCTGAAATTGTGATGAAGTCATAATAGGAAAACAACACAAAAAACAATAATATTAACTTTGCGAAAGTCACAGGGCGTTTATATTTTTCTCCAATTAGAACATGTTAATTAACCAATCAGTTCTTCTTCTTCTTCGTGTTGATGGCACGACACGAAGAAGGTGAACTCTGATTTTGTTGGCCCGAAACCAGTTAGAACCAGTTGGAATGGTGCTAAGACTGACTGGCGACGTACTAAGCTACTACTCGTATAAGTAGGTAACTATAAAATCTATATATTAAATAAAATAAAAGTCCTAACTGACTGACTGACTCATAATCGCCCAGCCCAAACCCTTGAACCTAGAAAGCTGAAATTTTGCACAGAAGTTCCGTTTATAATGTAGACAAGGAATATGGAAAGATTTTTTGAAAATCAACCCCTAAGCAGGTAAAATAGGTGATGAAAGTTTGTATGGAAAATCGTCATTTTTGTAGTTTAAACCATGAAAAATAGTATTTCACATTCTGGTTAAAAATTAAAAACGGGAAAAGGGGAAGATAGGGGATTGAAAATTTGTATGAAAAAAAAAAATATTAAGACATTTGTTTAGAAATTACGAATGACGCGTTTTGGAAAATATCCCCTAGAGGCCTAGGGGGTTAAAAATCCTTACTTATCATTGCTCAGCCCGACTTTCGCTATTGTCAAAGATACTTTAGTTATTGACAGAACATTACTAAGTTCCGTACCTGTAATTATTTATTTCGAAATTCCCACAAAAGAGAATAAAGTGGATTTATGTTTTCGCTTTAAGGAAGCCTTCAAAATTGACATGCAAGTTGGTAATTTTCCGTTGCGTTATACAGGGTGACTGGTAATTAGTGACCGATACTTGAACACATGATCGTACTCATGATAACAAACAACTTTCACTATAGCACAAAACTTGAAATCGCGTAAAAACAAATCTGCTGTTCTTTACATTAATTATGTTCGCATATCTCGTCAAAAGGTTTAGTTTTTTTTAGGGTTCCGTACCCAAAGGGTAAAACGGGACCCTATTACTAAGACTCCGCTGTCCGTCTGTCACCAGGCTGTATCTCATGAACCGTGATAGTTAGACAGTTGAAGTTTTCACAGATGATGTATTTCTGTTGCCGCTATAACAACAAATACTAAAAACAGAATAAAATAAATAATTAGGGGGGCCCCCATACAACAAACGTGATTTTTTTTAGATAATGGTACGGAACCCTTCGTGAGCGAGTCCGACTCGCACTTGGTCGGTTTTTACTTCTACGTACCTACGGTGTACCGTAGTACACCGTAGTAGTTAGTTCACCGTATACCGTATATATATACCTTAATAGCTAGATTATATATATATATATATATAATCTAGCTATTAAGGTAGACTACAATAAGGAAATGTAAAGCACTACTTTTGGGAAATAAATAAATAAAATAAAATAATTACGGTGAACTAAAATTATTACTTAAAACTAAAAATAATACTTAAAGAAACGACACTAATCCGATACCGATATGAAGAGCACAGGAAAAGAACGATCAAAGTCATCCTGAAACAGCTTTTGAGTTCGTAGCACCATCTAGTTCGTAAGATGCTAAGCTTGCCTATCCCGCAATAGGAAAAGGGTAAAAACGATCAAATTCATCCTCAAACTGCTTTTGAGTTAGTAGCGCCATCTAGTTCGTAAGATGATAAGCTTGCCTATCCCGCAATAGTAAAAGGGTAAAAACGATCAAATTCATCCTGAAACTGCTTTTGAGTTAGTAGCACCATCTAGTTCATAAGATGCTAAGCTTGCCTATCCCGCAATAGTAAAAGGGTAAAAACGATCAAATTCATCCTGAAACTGCTTTTGAGTTAGTAGCGCCATCTAGTTTGTAAGATACTAAGCTTGCCTATCCCGCAATAGGAAAAGGGTAAAAACGATCAAATTCATCCCGAAACTGCTTTTGAGTTAGTAGCACCATCTAGTTCGTAAGATGCTAAGCTTGCCTATCCAGGAATAGTAAAAGGGTAAAAATGATCAAATTCATCCTGAAACTGCTTTTGAGTTAGTAGCGCCATCTAGTTCGTAAGATGCTAAGCTTGCCTATCCCGAAATAGGAACAGGGTTACCCTTTTCCTATTGCGTTAGTAAATCAGTTAATTTTAAAGGATTTTCGTCATGTCTGTTAATGAATCTCCTGTGGATTCAATATGACTGATCATTATTTCAATTTATGTTTAAGTGTTAATTAAGAAAAGATTAAATATAATGATTGTTAATATTATATTTTTATTATTTATTTATTAAACAATGTCACAAAAATATCAGAAGTCATTTATGTCAAATGGTATTGTTATGTGTCACCTTTATCAATTAAATACAAGTAGATGGGTGGAATCGACAGGCCAGATGGCGTGGTTGGTTAAGATACCACCTGCCATGCCGCTGGTCGTGGGTTCGATTCCCATCCAGGACAAACATTTGTGTGCATGAACATGTCTGTTTGTCCTGAGTCAGGGTGTAATTATCTATATAAGTATGTATTTACAACAAAAAAAAAGTAGTGTATGTAGTTTATCAGTTATCTGGTTTCCATAGTACAAGCTCTGCTTAGTTAGGGCTCAGATGACCGTGTGTGAACAATGTCCTAAGATATTATTAAGTCTTTTTTTCTCGAAAATCACCTAAAGTGACTGTGAGTCAGTGTATCGTGTATCATTCTACCAATGTTTTTATAAGAGTACAAATTAAACTTTGTTATTTTTAATTTTATTAATTATATTATTAATTGCTTCATAATTGAGTTCATTACGGTAATAGCTTAAAAAGAAAATCTAGGTATAATGTCAATTTTATGTGTAAATATGTTGAATTTTCTGTAACTTTAGGATTTTTTTTTCTCAGAAACTAGTCGTCTGCGCAGTGTAAGTCGTAAGACACCACAATATCTTCTTAAATATATAAAAGAAGAAACTGAGTGATTGACTGACATATCAACGCACAGCCTAAACCGCTGGGTCTAGAGATTCCTTTAGCACAAAGGTTTCTTATGAGGTGTAGGGGTGCACTAAGAAAGGATTTTTCAAAATTCACCCCCTAAGAGGGTGAAACGGGGTTCCAAAGTTTGTATGGGGAAACAAGGTTAGTTAGGCTATTTTATTCAAAACTTCACAGCAGTCCTCCTGAGTATTTCAGGTTGTTTCAGAATTCAACCCCTAATAGGGGGAAATCGGTTGACAGAGTCTGAAAATCAACAAGGGTATCGTATGGTTTATCTGGTCGCTGATTACGAAAAGAATAACGATTTTAAAATCCAACGTGGTGGACATCGCACCCCAACTGAGGTGATGGTACTCGTATTTCACCATCATACTCTGTTGGGGTGCGATGGGGTTGAAATATCTAAATATCAATATGGATATCGTTTTTATGGTTTTTTGGGACTTCAATTTCGAAAATGGCATCGATTTTGAAATTTAATATGGACATGAAAATTCTTGAAAGTATGTGTGCCAAATTGCAATGCAATCGGTCCAGTAGTTTCGGAGCAAATTGGCTGCAAAAGACGGACGGACAGACAGCCACGCAAGTGATCCTATAAGGATTTCATTTTTTCTTTTTGAGGGGAACGAGACCCGCGTTATCCTAATAGGCTTTTAAATTTGTATTTGGTGCCATCTCGATCGTCGTCAATCGGTACGTAGGCGAGCGCGGACGCCGCGGAGGGACAGGAGGATGGAGGAGTTATCGGCAAATTTTCTGCATACTATGCTACTTGCCCGCACTGCAGGGCAAAGTGGCCCTGAAGAAGAAGACCAGTAGATCAGATCAGTAGACAACTACATAAGAAGGAACAAATTGCCGTAATTTATTGTCAAGCGACGTACCTATTGCTTCAGCTGTTGAAAAAGTTGTTTGCGATGAGAACAATGGCTGCCGGTTGATAGAAGGAACCTATTTTTTGAGTTTCAAATTAAAATTATACCTCCTGATTTTTCGATAAGTAGATTCCTTAATTATTCAGTTAAAATAATGGTAGATGCGTCTTTTTTTGCTAATTCCGAATATGTAAATAAGTCTATTTCGAAAAAAAAAATGTCAGATACGTCTTTTTTCCTTATGACGCAAGTAGTGCTATACTGCTATACTACTTGTAGTTTGCGAACGACCGGTTTTATCGCCATGGTCGAAAGTCGTCAATAACATGGTATCAGCCGCGTGGAAGCTGGCGGTTGGATAGCGCTAATCGGACAAGCGCTAGAAAATATTAAAACCTATCTTTTGATGTTATTACTTACATCGTTTCGTGATATTTTTTTTACTCAGAAATATATTCGAAATATCGATTTATTATCACCTTTGCGATTTTTTTACCGAACTAATTATTAGTAATTAATTACGTTTCCATCTTTATCAATGTTCAATTTTGTTAAAATTATTTTTATTTTGGCCAATATTTACATCAGTTAGATATAAATAGCTTCAAAAAACTTAAAAACTACAACAACCTTGCCTTAAATAATGTACGTCATATAAAGATAAATTCTTCCAAGATATCTAATCTAAAGGATTAATGCATTCGTGATAATCACGGCTTTGTTTAATTATTTATCTCAGATTATGGACAAATCTTATTAATACAGGATACGCGTGTAGGGAAATTGAAATACGAATTTATTGATAAGTCAGAAATTCGATTCATGAGATATTGATAAGTATTAGACAATGTGCACATCAGAATAATACACTTTAAGTTTTAATCAATCGGGTCGGCTTCCAGTCTAACCGGATGCAGCTGAATACCAGTATTTCACATGGAGCGACTGCTTATCTGGCCTCCACAACCCAGTAACTGGGTAATACGATACCCCTTGGTAAGACTGGTTGTCAGACTTTCGGGCTTCTGACGACCCGTAACGACTGTCAAAGATCCACGAATGACAGCCGGGACGAACGGCTTAACGTGCTTTCCGAGGCACGGAGGAATCTCGGTATGAAAAGATGGTCACCCATCCACAGACCAACCCCGGCAAGTGTAGCTTAACCTGATGGATCGACCCGTGCGGCTGTTATTACTTAGCCACGAGCTCCTCACAGTTTAAGTTTTAATAATACAGTATTATATAGTTTAAGTTTAGCCCATATCGCCTGAACACAGGATTACCTAGTTTAGACACATGTGTTTTATTGACCTAGTTTAAGATTTTGTACTCATAGTTATTACCATGAAATTGTAAGACCTTGAATAAATTGATTTGATTGATTGGATTTTGAGCAGGTAGTCTTTCAGAATTCAAGTATTAATGAGGAAATCCTAATCAATAACGATGATACCTAAAACTATTGATAACTATCTTTATGTACTATGTCAAATACATGATGAAATTAGGAATTACACCGCTCGCGCTTCCTGGTTGCCTAAACTTCGTGAGGTGATAATAGAAAGCTTCTAGCTCACATTTGTGTAACTACATTTTTCCTCCTATAATATTTTTTTTTATTTTCGTTTTTTATTTGTGATGGGTTTGCTTTTGACTCTAGTCTAGGTCATAGGTGACAGAGACAAAGTCGACGATGGAGTGAGCTTACCCCAAAGAAGCCTATTCACTCTCACTTTGAAGAGATTATGGTTGTATGCGTTCGGAAACACAGACGCAGGTAGTGAGTTCCACTCCTTTGCTATGCGCATTATAAAAGACACTTGGAAGCGCTTATTGCGAATTGGTGGAATAGCAACCAGGTAGGCATGGTAACTGGCAGTGCGTCTAGATGTTCGATGGTAGAAGGGGGCCGGTGGAATGAGGTCGTAGAGTTTTCGGGCACACTCTCCGAAGTACAATCTGTAGAAGACCGACAAGCAGGCAACCTTGCGGCGATGAGCCAAGCTATGAAGCTTGGCATCCACCAGTTTTACGTCGCCAATGAGCCTCTTAGCTCTGCGTTCCACCGAGTCAAGCGCGGCTAGTTGGTACTAGGCTGATCCATCCCAAAGGTGACTGCAATACTCCATGCAGGATCGATTGGTTGTTAGAACATAATATAATGTCTGTTCGTAACGGTCAAGAGGAGACTGGACGCTTGGGGACACAATCCCTTACATGTTATCTTTCCAGTTCTCTCCCGGCTAGGGTGCAGTTATCAGGTCCAGATTAATAACAGATAAAATACAGTTGTTTCTGTAACGCCATAGGTCCAACTTAATATAACTTACCATGTCTATCCCTGTCTCTGTCCTTTAGGTCTTTGAGTTCCTTGAGAGCCTTGAGCTCGTCTAAAGGGCTCTTGGCGACTATCATAGGGCAGCGTGAAAAACACAGAATTAATAATATTACTAAACATGAATGAATAAAGAAGGGAAGACCATGATAGTAATTATTTAAGAAAATAAAGGGTTAAATAAAAATTTGGTAGCGAAACTGTTGCTAATTTAATTTGACCTTGTATATTAGAGCGTGTGTGTTTGACGATCAACGTAACTTTAGTTACCTAACTTTTTAAGTACCTGATGCAAAATTGTGCTTTGAAGTAAATCGTATTGTTTGTCCACATTTTTTATGCGACATTATATTGTGTCATTTTTTACTATATTTTTTTAAAAGATCAAAAGTTATTTAAAAAAATTAATTGACATTTCATGTAGTAGGAAACCTAACTATACGGATATAAAAAAAAGTTATAGGTAGGTAGTACCTACCTATATTATTAACTCATTGTCAGCTAATAGACTGTTTGCAAAAACATTATTTATTAAATTAATACTACTTCTTATGAATAAGGTCTCTACTGATGAGTTATATAACAAAAAGTCCTCTTTTTTGTAACTATCGCCATTAACATAGGTGGGAGTCAGTCATTATAACAAAGATTTTAATTTTAAGTTCAATGAGATGAAACGGCACAAGTCTAACACCATTCAGTTAAAAGAAGTCAAAGACAAAAACAGTCAAAAAATTCCAGAAAAAACATAATCATAATAATGACTTACTCGGTCTTCCATAGAATTTGGTATTCCCATGAACTGGATGTTCTTCATAATGGCTGAATCCAGGTTCTCCTTTAGGTCCAACTATAGATACCCCTGGGGATCCAGGAGGTCCCGGTGGGCCTGGGGGCCCGGGAGGTCCAGGGAGGTACTGAACGGCTTCGGATAAGGACCCAGACGGGCCCGGGGGCCCAGCCGGACCTGGAACACCGGGTAGACCTGGAAGTCCATCGAAGCCACGCTCGCCCTTTTCGCCTTTGAACTGTTTAGAGAAAGGTTAAGTACGTCAAAACGTATGCTGTAATACACATGGTAAAATTATAGCAGCTAGCAATACACGGACGTGATAGGTTTAATGGGTGATGAGTAATTCGCCACGCTAACAGAGTTACGAAATTATTTTGGTATTAAATTAAATAAACATGTATTTTTAAAAATAAACAATATTTTAATTCTTTAAGGTCTGAATATTTTGTTTTTGATAATGCCATATTTATTTTCTTTAATAAACAATCCTTTCATACATATTTTCTATATAAAATACATCGTTTCAATGTTTCACATCTGCCAAGCGTCCCGCGACGACTCAAATTTTTAAATTTATACTCTAAAAAATATTTGTTTGCATAATAAATAATTGTGCAAACAATAATTATAAAAAGTGTAAAAAGACAGAAAATAACAAAAGACTAGCAGATGATTAACTAAAAGAACAAAATATTAGTCAGTAGAAATTCACACCCATAAAATCACGCGGGACGCGCTAATCTAACAAGCAAATGTATCTAACCAAATAAGCGAACCAAAATATTCAAAACAAGAATGCCAACGTCACGTCAATGTCAATCCAGCTAACGTTCTGTATAAGTCGTAAGTCAAATGATATAACCGCATAAACATGGTGAAGTCGGTTCCCTATAAACTCCGAACTTGTAAGCTTAACGGATGACATAGAAAATCTCAGTTTACGGCACTGGGGGAACTTTGTTTTATGGGGTTCTCTCCTCGGGATAATTTCGCTATAAAGAGTCACAAAAAGGAAGTTACCCTTTTTTGTGTACAAGATATGGTTTTTGCAAAACATTGGTTTGGAGGCTGTGTTGAATATTTTGTCAAGTACATAGTAAGATTTTGTCGGTTAATAATAAAATCATAATTTAACTAATTTGGGTGTGTCTTATCACATGATTTTACTTTTATTTCTAAATTGCTTTGACACTATTATTATATTTTGTTTCACCATTTCTGATTTATATTGATTAATATCTCCATTGTTCTATGGATATTAAACAATAAAGTCGTTTTTTGTGTCTGTCTGTGAGACCGCGTTGCTTTTTTAAACTGCGCAACGGCTTTTGTTGAAGTTTTCAATATCATTTACATAAATTATTCCGGGAGGTTTATAGATATTATGAATAATACAATACTAACATTTTTAATAGACCGCACAATTCACTTTAATAGACCAGATATCACATTAATTAACAAAGTGAATAAAACTGGGTTCCTAATAGACATCGCCGTCCCAAATACACATAACTTACAGACTACAATAGCCGAAAAACTATCCAAATATACCGAGCTGAAAGACGAAATAATCCGACTTTGGCATCTACAAAAAGTCACAATAGTCCCCATAGTGCTATCTGCAACAGGAGTAATACCTAAACAGCTTCATCAGTCCCTCAGTTCCCTCAACCTGCCACCTAACACCTACCACCTGCTGCAGAAGGCAGTGCTTCTTAATACATGTAGACTAGTAAGAAAATTCCTCCAGTGTGAGTCGGACAGCTTGCACCATTCCTCCCACTCAAATATACCTTCGATTCACGTACAGCCTACTGCGGATAACCACGCAGTATCCAATATTACTGCAACACGTAATCCCACTGATGAACACTTGGCTTAGGCCCGTGCCATCAGCACTACCCGGCTAGACCGAGAATAACAAATAAAAATAATAATAATAACTAATCAAGTTACCCAATCCACTTTAGCCACCCAAACCCATAGCCCAATATGTTTTGTTTCCACGTACAACAATAGTCCTGCACCAACCGGGGGTTGACCTTGGGTGCACTTGCATAGTGCAGATAGGGATAATCGTCGGTTGGTGCCTCCTCATTATTTAAAATTATCTAAGGAGCCTATGCAAGTTGACTTCGGCCCCTCGCATGCCTTCCAAAGGTCCGGGACGCCAGGGTCCCGAGATCTATAGAAACATAATAACTAATATAATAGGCACTTCTTCACCGAGCAAGGGACGGGGAAGGATATATCGAATGATAAAATGTGTATAGACTTATTGTTAATATTCTAAGTAGATATAGTGCGTGTTGCGCACCTTTCCTAAATTAACTTCGCTGTGCAGGCGGACGGATGTGTGGGTATGTTTTGCAGCTAGCAGCTACAGCATGTATGGGACGCTATACTCTTGCTGGTTCACGGGAACGCCTTACTGCTATATTAAGGGGGAAGCGTCAGGGAAGCCCACGAAATTCATTTTGTTTTGTTTTGTTGTAACTTGCAAATCAGTATTAGGTAGTATGTTGAATAAAGTATGATTCGCGGTCGTACCAAATATGTATTTACAGAAATATAATCATTAGAATCTGTAATGATAAATGATAAATGATTTTATTTTTGTAAGCAGGTTTGTACAAACACTTTTACACGTTAATTATGTTTTTTTTTTTTAAACTAGATGAGTTCGGCGTTTCCTATCTGACTACTTTGAGAAGAAAGGCCGAAACAAACTCAGAGGTCACAGACTCTTATAAAGTCCAGACATAATCTTGGTCAGTTCATGTGAAGACCACGTAGATTGGTGTCTGAAAAAGTCTTTTGAGGAAAGAACCACACAGACGGAGAGAAACTGTCCAGTCAGTGCACGCATTTGTCAATAATCACGCAGCTCAACTCAGAACTTACGACAGAATAAAACTCTTAAGGCGATACGTAAAAAGCTAACTGAGCGTTAATAAGAAAGTGACAGAGTCAATTACATCCGCATACGAAAAAAAGAGAGCGCAACAATGCGCTGGAACCAAAATAAAAGCGCCAAACCAAATAAAAGTTGTTTAAAAATAAATAAAGCTATCTATCAAAAATATGTTCTGCTAGAGTTTTCAATTACCTAATACGCACATTTTGAATGCAATTTTGCAATGAAATTACTTGGGATTTAAGAATTACAGAAAAAAAATATAAAAAAGAGGTATTTTCGGAATTAAATTCTATCCAGGAAATTTAACCCAATCGTGTTTTCCTTCAGTCAGAGTATTGATCAAATAGTCAATAAATATATATCCAAAAATTAACTCAATACATTCTGTAATAGTGAAATAAATGGTTACGAAAAAGCCCCCAACTTATTTTGGTATCGTCTTAAGTTAGTATAATCCTCAAATGACAAGATTTCATGAAATAATCATACATTAGGATTACCAGGTCTTAAAGAGTTGTATTGATGACTTTGATGATTATAAAATTATGTAAATCTTGTTACAATCGCGAATCACATTTTGATCAACATACAACCTAATACTGACCTGTAAATTGCAAAAAACGTAAGAACAATTGAATTACGCGGGCTACCTGACGCTTTCGCCTTAAAAAAATCTTCAGGTTATGTCATGTCTTAAAAACCGTGCAAAGCAGCAGGGCGGGTTGCTAGTCTTGTGTAAAGAATGGTGCATTTTCTAATCTCGGAGACAAATGCGTATTTCAAACTGGCTTATATTACATTATCATAGAGGTCATTTTAACTTTTTTTTTGTCAAATTAATCTCCTAGATTAAAAAGAACCGGTCAAGTGCGTGTCGGACCACGCACAATGAAAGGTTCCGTAGTTGAGATGAATTTTTCCCAAGAACAAACTTAACATTGTAGTCGAAAAATATGTTCTCCCATACATTTCAACTACAAATGTCCATAGTTAAACGAAAAGGATGCAACCCACATTACACCTAATGTGAGTTGGATTCTTTTCGTTTAACTATGGACAAATGTAAGTTTGTACGCAAAATATTGAGAGATTTACCATGTTATTTTAAGACCATAGACTTCTTATAGGTTCTCCTGTAATCTATAGCTTTAGAATTATTTTCTGTATTTTTTTTTTCAAAATTTTAAGCTCAGTAGTTTCGGAGATAAAGGGAGGGAATGGTAAATTTTCATCTATTTTCTTAAATAACTTTGAACCAGTTTATTTTAAAATTATCAAAAAAACACATGAGAGATCCTCACAGTAAGCCCTTTCATTTGATATATCGCACGGTACAGTTTGCAAATATATTTTTTAAATTTTCTTATTTGCCCCCAACATTGACCCGCATATTCAAAATTCATTAATTTACATTACATTACACGTCCGTGTTTGGGTTACAGAAAAATACATACGTGTACTATATTTCAACTTAATCGGGCCGTTAGATTCGGAGCAATTGGCTGTGACAGACGGACAGACAGACAGACAGTGATCCTATAAGGGTTCCGTTTTTTCCTTTTGAGATACAGAACCCTAAAAATAGGCTGTAGTTGGATAATCCTCATTAACTTTCTCTACCAAGTAAGGCTTAACAGTTTTCGGCATTTCAATTATTTACTGCTACCTCTCTTATTTCTTCTACGTTTTGTTTTAATATTTATAACTAGCTTTTGCCAGCGCCTTCACTCGCGTGGATGTTGGAAATTATCCCACGGGAACCGCACATTTTCCAGAGTAAAAAGTATCATATGTGCTATTCCAGACTATAATCGATCTCTGTGCTAAACATCCAGATCCGTTCAGACGATCTGGTGTGATTGAGTAACAAACATCTTCACAAACTTTTACATCTTATATATCTATATATCTTCCTTAGGGACGGTTTTTGATCCGTAGTTAACTCAACCAATGGTTAAACATAGTAACTAATGGTTGAATTTTGGCTAAATGTGTCTGCCAAAATGCCATTGTTTAATAAGCCAAAATTCAACCAATAGTTAATATGTTTAACGATTGGTTGTTATTTGTCTCAGATTTAATTCCTAGTTAGTGTTTACTTTCTTTTCTTTAGTAACTCCAAAACACGAGAGGCTTATTTTTACTCTGTTCTCATGAATTGTTTTTTTTTTTTAAATAATCACTCTCTTTATTAAGTGGGAAGTTGTTTCTGGGGTCACAGTAGAGCCGAGTGGGTTCGTTAAGCCCGTCTGTCCCTTTGTATGTGATTATATTTACATAACAGTCCTGTTACGGGCGTGTACTGAATTTCAAATCAGTCAACACGACCTTTTGCAGTTTACTGAAGGAATTTTTGTAGCTTATAATTTGGATTGAAAATGTCACGCTTTAAAATACTTTTTGGAATGTTTTTTAAATGTTTAAAAAATTTTTAGTCTAAAAGCATTTATTTCAGTTAAAATATTTTCAGCCACTTTTGCATTGTCGAAGAGTAGGTCAGTCAGAAATATGAAGCTAGTTACCCATATGGGGAAGAACTGGCAGGAAAGGCCATGGACATTCGTTGATTGAGGTTCAAACCTACCAATGATATTATTATTTTATCAGATGTGATATTATCCTAAAGCCGTCCCTACCTAGACAAAAGTTCAGTATATTATTCTCTGTTTTATAATTTCGTTTTCTTCGGCTTAGTTTTATGTATGTACAAGTGGAAGTCCCCACGCATCTATCAATTATGTGGAAGAAAATGTAAAATAATAACAACCTCCACTAGTTGTAATAAGTCTTAATTTTGTATGAACAACAAATAATCTTGCTGTATATTCTATTCCGTGCCAATTATCTTCAATTCATGCAATCCTAGTACTTTTTGTAAGGTTACAGAGGTATTTCTTTCCGACGTGTCTGAGCCATGCGGATACCTTACTCATAGAAGAATCATTATTTTTTTAAAATAAATTATAGCCTATGATACTTTGATAATTTAGCTTTCTATTGGTGAAAAAATGGTTAAAATCGGTCAAGTAGTTCCGGAGCTTATTCGGCACATACTAACAAAAAAATCTTTACTCTTTACTCTATACGTATGACGGCGGCGTCTTAATTATCACTTTAATTACCAAATTGGTAATTGCCCCAATTAGTGACTTAGCTATAAAAATTGTTAATTATAGGATAATATAATAATATAATATATAATAAAAGGAATAGTTCAATCTATCTTCAGCCTATCATTAAATCTGACCCTCTTCCTACACGTACATAAATTATAATAATTTGCTTGTCTGTTTATAAACGTGTTTGAAATACTGTGTTATACTTGTTTTAAAGTTAGATATCAATAAAAACCGGTCAAGTTCGTATCAGGCCACGCACAATGAAGGGTTGCACAGTTGAGATGAATTTATCCTAAGAACAAACTTAACATTGTATTTGAAAAACATGTTCGCCCATACATTCCAACTGCAAATGTAAGTTTGTACGCACACTACTGAGAGGTTTACCATGTTATTTTAAAACCATAGACGTCTTATAGGTTTTCCTGTAAATTAAAGAATTTAAGGGTATAGAAATATTTTCTGTATTTTTTCAAAATTTTAGACTCAGTAGTTAAAAAAATAATATATTAGTTAAAACTGACCATTCCCCACTTATCTCCGAATGGAGGAGAATGGTCAGTTTTCGTCTATTTTCTTAAATAACTTTAAAACAATATATTTTAAAATTATAGTACAGTTTGCAAAACTTGTTTTTTAATTTTCTTATTGGCCCCCCAAAAGTTAAAGGGGGGCAAAAATTCCTTTATTTATGTTACACATCCGTTTTTGGGTTATAGAAATTCATATGCATACCAAATTTCAACTTAATCGGTCAATGGACCGATTCGATAGATTCGGAGCAAATTGGCTGTGAAAAACGGACAGTCACACGAGTGATCCTATAAGAAAAAAAACGGCTTTTTTCCTTTTGAGCTACGGAACCCTAAAAATCAAGAGACAAAATTATTTTTTATCTTTTACCATTCTACCCAGTTCAAGGCTGGTTACCTACCTTCTGTAGGCATAATAATTAATCCAGTTATTATTTACTAAGAAAACCACACCTTTTATAGCAGGTATGCCACCGGCTTTATAATGAACAATCACGTTTGTTCTTTGTTGTAACCTAGGAGTTATCAAATTTTTGAATGATCCGGGTGACCTTGCAAAATAGGTTCACGTTGAATATCTATTTAATTTAATTCTCTAATTAAGATGGTTGAAAACCAATTACAAATATTTAAGGCACATTTTGTACATGCACATTAAAGAGAAAATATACAGTTTTCTATTAATTAGGTACTTCATAAGAAATGACTTGCGGATAAACATTTCAATTATGTAATTTGAAGCAATTTGTTGACTTAGTTATTAAAAATATAATTTAAATAATCAAAACAATACGATACCCTCAATGGAATTTACTTATGTTTTTTGTGCAAATTATCATAATAAGCGATTAACAGTTTTTGTGATAAACAGTTATCTGTTTGTTTATCACAAAAACTGTTAATCGCTACGAATAAAGGTTCCCCCGACGACGTGTTTTCTGTGCCGAGTTCGCTTTTATATCGTTAAATAGGTATGCACACTCGTTTTGTCAGTAGTTTACATGTGATTCGCGTGTTGTGTGGACAGATTTCATGTGTGAATGTGAATTGACTCAGACAAAATGTTCCTGATATTGGTGATAGTCGCTTTAGTGGCACTGTATTTCTATGGAAAGCGGACATTCGATTATTGGAAGAAAAGAGGCATCAAACATGACAAACCATTACCCATTTTTGGCACAAATTTGAAACAGTTTATGCAAAAAGCGAGCATGTGTATGATGGCTACGGAAGCATACAACAAATATCCAGAGGAAAAAGTTGTCGGATTCTTTAGAAGCACAGCTCCGGAATTAGTTATAAGAGATCCGGAAATAATCAAACGAATCCTTACAACGGACTTCCATTGTTTCCATTCAAGAGGTCTCAATACCCACAAGACAGTTATCGAACCCTTATTAAAGAATATTTTCTTTGCTGACGGTGATTTATGGCGCTTGATTCGACAGAGATTTACCCCCGCTTTCAGCACAGGCAAGCTGAAGGCAATGTTCCACATCATCACAGACAGAGCAGAAAAGTTGCAGGTTATAGCAGAAGAGGTCGTTGATAGAGAATACTATGACGCTAGAGAACTTATGGCAAGATATACAACAGATTTCATCGGCGTCTGTGCTTTTGGTATAGATATGGACTCTTTGACAGATGAAAATTCCCATTTTAGAAAACTTGGCAAAAGAATCTTTGAAAGAAGATTTAGAGATGGGGTTGCTGGAGCTTTAAAAATTATGTTCCCAGAATTGTGTAAACACATACACTTCTTAGCGCCAGAGTTAGAGGCGAACATGAAAGTTTTAGTTCAATCTGTGCTCAAGAATAGAAACTATAAGCCATCAGGTAGAAACGATTTTATAGATTTAATGTTGGAGCTAAGACAGAAAGGTAAAATGATCGGAGAGTCCATTGAAATGAAAAATGCGGATGGGTCTCCTAAAATAGTTGATTTAGAAATGGACGATTTATTAATGACTGCTCAAGCGTTTGTTTTCTTCGGAGCGGGATTTGAAACTTCGTCTACTGCTTCTAGTTATGCTCTGCATCAATTAGCGTTTCACCCTGAATACCAGAGGAAAGTGCAACAAGAAATCGACACAGTTTTAGCTAAACATAATAATAAACTTACCTACGATGCTATCAAAGAGATGAAATATTTGGAGATGGCGTTCTACGAGTCAATGCGGATGTATCCTTCAGTAGGATATTTATTAAGAATGTGCTGTGTGCCTGAATATACATTCCCGGAAATTAACCTAACCATCGATCAAGATGTTAAGGTGATGATACCTATACAAGCTATTCATAGAGACGAGAAGTACTTTAGAGATCCAAACAAGTTTGACCCTGAGAGATTTAGCGACGGAACAAAGGAATATATTAAGAACTTCGTATATTTACCTTTTGGAGAAGGACCTCGATCGTGTGTTGGTAAGTTCTTTTTCTTCATTCGTATACTTCTTATATACTTACTTATATAATACTTCGATTGCCGAATATTACAAATAACCGTAAAAAACAAAATTTGAAACGAACGGAAAATCACATAAGTATGAAAAAGTAAATTCAAACTCAATTTTCGATAAAAAAAAAATACAACTGCTTATTAGCACCTAACAAAATATTGGAAAACAAATACAAAGATACTTCAAAATTATCGCACTGTCATGTCTTATGATTCATTTTAAATAATGTATTTCCTTAGCGACAATATTAATGACAACGTTGATTTTAATTTCAGGTGCCAGATTAGGTCAGATGCAGTCAATGGCAGGACTTGCAGCAGTTCTACAGAAGTTTTCAATAGAACCAGCAGCATGCAGTCTAAAGGAGCCATTGCCTGAACCAACGGGAATTGTCTCCGAAGGATTTGTTGGAGGGCTCCCTCTTAAACTAACGAGACGTGTGAAATCATGATTAAGATAAGATAATTTTATGAACTTATTATTTTTGTTTTAGACTGAATTACAATTTATTTATTTTAAAAGCGTCGGACGAAAAGAGCGTAGGAGTCGATAAACAAACAGTTTTGTAAGATGGCAATGCAATACTTTTAAAGTTGTTGAAAGTATTCTTGACTGTGATGAAAATAGACATAAAACTGGTTTCCTAAAGGAAATAATGTAACATGTAATTGTGTACGTGGATAAAATGACAAGCTGAGAAATGGTTTTGTTTTTGTACACACGGCTACATATCTAGCTATATATATCCATTATCAGCTGACCTCTCCTTGTACGGAAATCCTATACAATACAAAGTACTGGAAATGTATAACTTGATATGTAGCCGTTTGTACGTAATTTTTTTATTATTTATTTATAGTCATCGAAATTACAAATAGACGAAATGCCTAAAAGTAAGCAGTTTAATTATTTTGTAACGTTAATAAAAGTTACATACCATTGAGACATCTAAGATGTTTACTCCTGGATCTCCTTTCTCGCCTTTTGGTCCAACTGGTCCTTGATAACCTGGTGGTCCTAACGTTCCTGGACGTCCCTGTAAATACATAATATGTAAGACTTCGATATCCTGTCCTAAAACATTTCCAAGAGAGTTAAATTTATCAGTCTGTGTTTGAATTGACCAGTTAGAGATAAAACATCATTTACCTTTGCATTCTGAGCAGCAAGAGGAAAAAATAACATTCAATTAGCATATTTTTTTTTAAATAAAATAAAAAGTTCCTTGTTTCCTATTTATTTCATCCGTCGATCGACATCAACCGGTCGAATAGATCGTGTCGAAATCGACCATGCAACTTCATGAAGGTGTTATTAGTCTCATTTAGTAGTATTTTAAGTCTCAAAGATGTCACGATATTATCGATCGATCGCAGCCGGCATTTCCTTGAATACTTACAATCCATCCTGGTAGGCCAATGTCTCCTTTATCCCCAGGTCTTCCAGGTGGACCTGGGGGTCCAGGATTCCCTAAATTTCCTTTAGGTCCCGAAGGACCAGGTCTTCCTCTCCTTCCTCGTAAGCCCGCATCGCCCTTGTCACCCTGTTATCATTTTTTGCACTTTAGCCATGTTTTTCGCATTTTTGGTCTTTATCTTATAGTATTATTAAATAAACGATAGGGAGATCCTTGTACTTTGGGGACACAACTTTAGGGAGACAACCTTATCATTTGAGAAATAATGCATTGAGAAGTGGTAAGTAGGGACATCTAGTAAATTGCTATTACATTACTACATTCAGGTTGCATGTAAAATGTTAAAAATGCCATTGGAATGTTCATTAAAAACGCTGTTCTATTCGAAATGTAGCTGGAGAGTTTCAAAGCTGCATTCATACATAAATTTCCGGCATATGAAACATTTATGTGAACTGATATAGATAATATTATCATAAACTGAAAATACTTGGATAAACTATCTTTTTTTTTTTGATCTGGTGGAAGTTTTGGTTTACAAAAATGTTAGAGAGGTCTTTGTTGTTTTTGATAATTAATAGAACTTTCAACATTCTTAGCCATATTGAAGTATTTAAATTATATGAATGAAGGTTTAAAGAAAAGTATCCCAAGGTACAAGGATCTCCCTACCATTCTTAGTAGTATTTGCTTATGTTTCCATAGTAACACCAATAATTGCATCATCATTCTCCTGCCCTAATCCCAAATTATTTTTCTTCCATACCTGTATTAGTCGTAAATCTCGGTAGTCACCCCCGTCCTAGCCATATCACCTTTCACAACACCAATAATTGCACAAGGTCAGGTAATATTGAACGAAGTCAAGAGCACGTTATCAAATTTCATTATCAGTGTCATGACATTGATTTAGAGGAAACTAATCTTTCACTGGAATACACGCTACTAGCTATCAATATATCAAGTAAACTTACCTAAACTGTGAATAAAACAAGCAGTGAAGTAAAGAGTAAAGAAAAAAACTGACATGTATCATTCATGGGTTTTAATGTTAATTATAACCTTTTTTGTTCAAAATTAGCATGTCTTTGCTTTATTCATATTATTTTCTTCAAACATTACACAGTTTATTTTTTGCTTGATTTGATTTATGATTTATTTTATTATTTGCACTCGTACATCCGCTTCCAGCAAATCATCGTGAGTACTAAACACTAATTCAGAAATATCAGATCTTACCTTAATGGTAACAATATCAGATCCAGCCATAGTAACACTTATAGGTCCAGGTGGTCCCCGTTCTCCCCTCTCTCCTTTCAGGCCAGGTGTTCCAGGCGGGCCGGATGTACCAGGCATTCCCGATGGTCCAATGTCACCGCGATCACCCGCTTTTCCATCTTTGCCCGGGAAACCAGGGGGGCCATCATTACCTCGACCGCCTTTTTCACCCTGTTTACAGTTTGAATTTGTTAAAATAAAGTATAAATTATATTATTATCATAAAACAAAAAGTAAAGTTATTTTCAGATTTCCAAAATAAATAAATGCTTGGAACTTTTATGAGAACCTAATGTCTTCTAATTCTCATATCTTTTTTCCTTTTTATAAATTGTATTTTATTAAAATATATTAGAATATAAATAAAAAATAAGAACTGAAATTAACGTGATAATTATTATAATTTACTAAATTTTAAATTAATGCTTCGAGTAATATAATTAGCACATTAACATCTAATTAAAGACTTGAAAACTTCTCATCCAATTAAAAGTCACCTTGCAATATATAATAATGCCATCAATAAATGTAAGATGGAGAGATCCTGAAGCATTAACAATTTCGCCCCAACCTAATTGGTGTTTGAATAATAAATTCAAAACCTCACCTTTTCACCTTTGTCTCCTTTCGAGGCAGCCACAGCTTGCCTTTGTCCTTTAAATATGAATTTTTATTTGTTAGTAAACATTCCAATGAATTTTTACACAGATCTTTTGTGTTATACCAAACAATTTGAATAGATATTTAGAGCCAAAATGTCATCAAATTGATCGTTGATTAGAACTCTGTTTATGTATGGATTGAATCGCCTATTTGGTTGATTGAATATTTGTTGATACAATGATGATCCATGTACATTTTTTGATCGTCTAAGCATTATTCGTACATGCCTACGCGTTCAAATGTATTGCACATAGCATATTCAGCCTACAGCATTCCCAATGTTTGGACACAGGCCTCATCTCTGTGAGAACGACGGGGCCCAGTGAGGGTTGTTATTGCATATATTTAGTTATAAATGTTTATAGGCCCAGCAACTTTGATATCTCAATCAGTCAATAGTGTAACTTCAAACTGAAGATTATCAATAGTATTCGAATCGTCATCATTCTCGGAAATAACATGAAGGCAGAAGTCTGCATCAGTAACTTGCACACTTAAGTAAGTAAGTAAGTAAGTTTAGTAAGTTGTACACTTTATTTAAATCGGAGATTCAAATTTCAACTGGCTCTTAATACCACAATCATCATCAAAATCAAGTCTAAGCTCAGCAGGCCTTTCTACGAAATCAGCAAAAAGTGCAGAAGTAGAAGGGAGTAGAAGTGTATCGAAATCTTCATACCAGCTATTAGGAACTCAGCATCATCAGGATTGAAGACTCCGCCCGTTGGTGGACCTGGTGGTCCCGGTTCTCCGCGTTCACCTGCGATATTTAATTCAATATTGATAAGTATATCACAATATGTATCGTGTGTTTGTTGGGTTATTTCTTTTAAAATGCTTCAACAGTCATCAAAAAAAAATAATTATTTATTGTCATAAAACCGATTGTATGTACACCAGAATATGGGATTCTCTGACTCCTGCACTAGTTAAAACTGTGTTGCAGGAAATAGTCATATATGAGGACATTTTCATTTATGCATTCTTTGACGTAGTTAGCTCCTCTGTATGGGACAAGAGGTTCCACAGAATGTAGAGTTACCTTTTTCACCCTTGTCAGCTGGTCTGCCACTTGCGCCAGGTATTCCTGGTCTGCCATCTAAACCAGGGCCTCCACGGTCACCTTTATATCCTCGCTCTCCTTGCGGTCCTGGGTAGCCCTGTGTAGGTATGATTTTATTAGAAACTGTCTTGATATCACTGGTTTTATGCAAATTGATATCACATACGAAATGCACGATTTTTTTAAAGTTACTAACTTTACGTTATTTTTATACTTCTACAAACTTTAAAATATTCCCTAGTGGCAGATGGGCTTTGTTAAAAATTGTTCTTTCTCAGACCCCACAATGTAGGATCAAAGGCACTAATGGTCATAGTCTTCAAGATTCGTCACAACTCCGTCGCCTTTTACAACATCATCCATGGATATATACAAATACTTAGGTAGGCAACCACTAAGTCATCACCCGATATGGTATCTATTATATTGTGTTCCATCATTAGCAATTATTACTGAACACATAATACTCTCTCCTTCCAACTACCACATATCAGATCAAATATGGTAGATAATATTACATCAATAATGGTCAGTACAATATTGGTTTGAGATTATCTTCCAAATAGGCGACAATAAGCTATGAATAATTTAATAACTTATGTCAAAATTTATGGGCACAATTACACGACCATTTAAGTATAGGTTTAGGACAATAATAAACAAATGAAAAGATTACGTTTATAATTGTGTTAAGCTGTTAGGCTCATTATAAGAATTTAAAAATAATTAATTAAAAATAATGGCAGGCCAGATGGCGTGCTTGGTTAAGATACCACCTATCATGCCGCAGGTCGTCGGTTCGATTCCCATCCAGTACAAACATTTGTGTGCATGAACATGTCTGTTTATCCTGAGTCTGGGTGTATATATAAGTATGTATTTACAAAAAAAAAGTAGTGTATTTAGTATATCAGTTATCTGGTTTCCATAGTACAAGTTCTGCTTAGTTTGGGATCAGATGACCGTGTGTGAATAATTTCCCAGGATATATTATTATTATTATAATTTGTTTGTTTGTTTTACGACTTCATTCGAATAGCTACATTAAAAAACCTTATACTACTAAAGAGTATATAAATTATTATAGGAACACTTTTAGGGAAAGAGACCTTGTTTTGATAGAGGCATAAAGTTTCGAAGAAAATATTAGTCAACATAGGTCCGTAGCAATTAACGTAACAACTTGACTTACCCTATCTCCTTTACCTCCACCGATGCCCAACTGTCCCCTCTCTCCTTTTTGGCCTGGAAAGCCACGTTCACCTTGTGGGCCTATAGGTCCTGGTTGGCCTGCATCACCCTTAGGTCCTGGGGCCCCAGGTCTGCCGATAGCACCTCCATACGAACCAAGGAGGGACTCCTGTTTTATGAAAGATTTATTATTTACTAGCTTTCGCCAGCGGCTTCGCCCGCGTGGATGTTGGAAATTATCCCACGGGAACCGTACATTTTCCGGGATACAAAGTTTCCTATGTGCTACTCCAGACTATCTACCTCTGTGCTAAATTTCATCCAGATTCGTTTAGCCGTTCTGGCGTGATTGAGTAACAAACATTCAAACATCTTCACAAACTTTCACATTTATAATATTATATTACGCGTTCAACCAAACGAACAAACAAACAAACTTTTCAGCTCTATAGTTAGTATAGATAAGTAGGATTAGTTATAAAATCGCACGACTGTCAATCGACTGCCTCGTTGGCCTAGTGGTTGCAACCAACACTGTTGACCATGAGGTCCTGGGATTGATTCCCAGGTCAGGCAAAGTATTATTGGGCTTCTCCAAACAGCCCGGAGTCTGGATTTGTACTTGGTTGATGGCAATAGGCTTGCCCCCTATTCTCAGTTCATTTCATGGGTCTGTTACTGTAGGTACACCTCAGACCAACCCTTCGGGGATTACAGGCGTGATGTTATATGTTTTAGTAAAACACCAGAAGTAAAATCGTCTATAGGTTAATAAATTACACAAATGGACAGAGTAGCAAAAAAGTTTATTGAATGGACAGATTTTATGCCCGTTTTTATTCAAGCACTAAAACTTCGTTATGGCCCAGATTTTACGTTTATAACTTTAATAAAACGTGATTTAATTGGGATTCTATTGAAAAAAAAAAGGCTACATACAAATTTTGCCCAGAAAACAACTCCAATTTATTACTTATGCCGAATATTTTGGAAGAATAAACAAACTGGGAAAAACAGTACAACTTTCAACAAAGAAGCCTCTCCGGGAAATTCAAATTATTTTTTATACAAACGATACACATGACAAAACTTCGCCAGGGGTTTTCAAATAAATGCCCTTATCTGGGCCCGTCGTCGGTATAAATCAACAGTGAACAAGCTACTTTCACACTTCTACCCAAGTTATTCGGAGTGGTTTGTTTGCTAAAGCGGGCACAATCGTTGCCTCTGAAAAGCAATTCGTTTCAGTCACAAACAAAGTGACTTGACAATAAAGGTAATCGGGAACCGAAGATCGATTCTTCTGGTAGTCTCCTTGTAAATAATGTTTGCCGTTTTGGCAGCTGAGGTGTTTTCATTGGCCTTTTTTATGAAATTAATATAAAACATCATTACAAACCCAATTTTTATTTTTTGACCTAATAAACAGTCTTTATGATTAAGGAGAAGCGCCAGGGTAGCATGCGAAATTACTTTTTTCTAAGTTTTTTGCAAATTTGCAAATCAGTATTAGGTTGTATGTTGATCAAAATATGATTCGCGATCGTAATAAGTAGGTATTTACATTATTATTATCATTAAAGTCATCAATACAACTCTTTAAGACCAGGTGATGATTTCATGAAATCTTGACATTATTGAGGATTATTGCGTTACTGATTTTAATGATAATAATTCTGTAAATATGATATATATTTGTCACTGTCGCGAATCATACTTTAATCAACACGCCTCCTAATACCTACTTGCAAATTGCAAAAAACGTAAGAAAATTTGAATTTCGCGGGCTACCCTGGCGCTTCCTCCTTAAACAAAATGAAAAACTCACAAAACAAACTGTAAGCACACATTATTAATTGTGTACCTTCGTGTTTATTAATCAAGTATTTACTATACCTACCCTTATAAAGACGAATGAGGCATTTAGTATGAATAATAATACCAGCTTATTATTGTTTGTCCCACTAAAATGCAAAGGCCTCTTCTCATACACAGAGAGGCTTTGACATTAGGGCATTTTGTACTAATAGATTATAAATATTATAAGAAGGTATATCTTAAAGATTTATAGCTTGATAAAGCGTCAATGATAGATAAAATAACTATTTTACGTTTCCTAAAACTTACCTTGTATATTTGTCTAGGCTTCCAATTTGACTAAATTTATAGAAATGGATGGCATGAAAATGATAAAAATCACACTGGCATTAGAAATAATTAGGCAATGAATCTACTTTGCAATTATAGCAAAAAGAAAATATCACAATTTACACCGTTTTAGCCTAAATACATACATATCGTCGGGGATAGTGCAAATCCGCGGAATTAGCATTGGATAATTCCGCGTATCTGACAAATGTAGCCAGTTTCATATTTCGCGGGCAATGCACGCAAGATCCTAATTGGCATATTATATGGCCTCTTTGACGTGATTTTCGTGGATGAACACATGAATCAAATGTATGTTTGTACGCACAATATTGAGAGATTTACAGTGTTATTTTAAGACCATAGACTTCTTATAGGTTTTCCTGTAATCTATAGGTATAGAACTATTTTCTAAATTTTTTTTTTTTTTTTAATTTTAAGGTCAGTACTTTCGGAGATAAATGGGGGAATGGTCAATTTTCGTCTATTTTCTTATATAACTTTGAAACAGTTTATTTTAAAATTATAAAATAAATATATTTGAGACCCTCACAGTAAGCCCTTTCATTTGATATATCGCATGGTACAGATTGCAAATATATTTTTTAATTTTCTTATTTGCCCCCCAAAGTTGACCCCAATATTCAAAATTCATTAATTTACATTACACGTCGGTGTTTGGGTCACATAAATACATACGTGTACCAAATTTCAACTTAATCGGTCCATTAGATTCGAAGCAAATTGGCTGTGACAGACAGGCAGACAGAAACATGAGTGATCCTATAAGGGTTCCGTTTATTCCTTTTGAGGTACGGAACCCTAAAAATGAGGTCAAAGTCATTGAAAAAAAAAAAAAACTTATAACCTACCCCTGTAAACCTAGACGTAGTGCAGATACGCGCACTTTACGTATGGTAGATTCGCGGATTTGCACTATCCCCGACATAGAGCAACACGGGCCCCGGCGGACCGGAGCGCCGGGGCCCGTGTTGCTCTATGATCCCCGACGATATTGCGTTTTGTCTCATAATTATTTCATCACTTCTTATGTAAAGTAACTTGTAAGGTTCCAACCCTTAAAGGAAAAACTGAACCTTTCTATGATCACTTTTTGGTCCGTCTGACCTATTGCTGCTTTTTAATATATAAAGATGATGAGTTCTTGTAGGTTTCTTGGAATGCCATACAACACAGAAGCGATAAAACAATTTATAAATTGCAATAATTATGTGCCATTTCTCGTTTTTACATAATTATTTTCATTACTATAAATAAATAAGTTTCATACTAGTTGCTAGCGGATCTCATGATTTTGTATTTAATTTTATTATTTTTCTTGACTCAAAAGTACCAGCAACATGTACACAATAAAACAAGCTTAAATAGCTTCAAAAGCAGAAGTCAATTTGAATATTCCACTTACATCAAAGTTACTGTAATCCGAAGAACCTGGGGGACCAGGAGGTCCCGGTGGACCTGCAATGCCTGGTCGTCCATCTACCCCAGCTTCCCCTTTAGCACCAGTAGGACCTTCAGGCCCTCTAGGGCCACCATCTCCTCGGTCCCCTTTGTCCCCTCTAGGACCAAGAGGACCACGTTCACCTGGTGTTCCTGGTTGACCCTGTAAAGTGTAGGAAAAACATGTCGTAATTAATAATTTAGGTAAGTATAGCTATATTTTGTCGATTACGAAGGAGGTAAAATATTTCGAAGTCGGAGGAAGCTCTAAGTTATGTAAGTATAAGCTCACACGCGGTGAAAACGCGAGGACGTTCGAAACATTCTACGGGCTCTTTTACGGAAACGCGGCGCGTCGTGTGACGCGTGTTGCGTGACGTCTCGCGGCGCGTTGAACGATTTTTCCGTTTACGGAGAGAAGACGCGTGCAGCGGCCCGCGTTATCTCACGCGCAAACACAAACATAAATGGCAATGTACGATGTTGTTTACGAAGACGCGGGGCGTGTCACTACATTTTACCGAGAACGGAGAATTGCAGGAATAGCTAGACCCAACCAACACTGCGTGCGCCGCCACGACAAACGTCGCGTGCGACGCGGCGATGCCATCCGCTGGCTCCGCCTGCATTTCAAGCAAACGCGTGTAAAATCGCTTCTCCGTAAACGCTCTCTTACAACGCCATATATTTGATTTTAGTGCAAGCTGCGCTGCCCTACGCGACGCGCGACTCGCCGCGTCTCTGTAAATATAGCCAGAAGAAGCGCGTGAGTAAAAACCATGTAGGTAACATTAATAATCATAAATACTTTGGAGGAAAGTGATTTTTAAAACAATTAAAATATTTGTAGAATATTTATGCTCAAACAGCCAAAACTAAACATACAAAATTAAATAAATCAACGGGGCAATTGCGTAACACATTATCAATTGGAATCGGTTTCATTTTGATAGTTCAACAACATTCATTGTGTTATTTACGTTGTTGAGCAGACCAATTTTTCGAACATATGATGCAATGGATTAGCCATTTGCTTCAAAATGATCCAGATTCCGATTGATAGTGGTAATGAAGCAATTAGGCTGCTGGTGTAAGCAATTTAATACTTACAGGCAACCCAGGTGAACCCGTTCGTCCATCGGCACCAGTGATTCCTGGAGGCCCTGGAGGTCCCTTTAGTTCAGGAGTCGTTTGCAGGAGAGCCAGAATAGTGCTGGAATTGCACCCACATTGACCCAGTGACGCGTAGTTCTCTCCAAATATCTGCTGCTGAGAAAAACAATACTTAGTAAATATTCTACGCACTGTTAAGAGTCGAATATTTATTGGATTCTCAAAAAAATTGAGAATCTATTCTTAAGTGATTAGTTTTGTATACAAAACTAATCACTTAAGGATAGAATCTATTCTTAAGTGATTAGTTTTGTATACAAAACTAATCACTTAAGGATAGATTCTTGATTAGTTATAACTAATCTAATCAAGCGATAATCGACGATCCTGTTTCGAAATTAGTCATCATGAAACATTTTTGGATCGAGTACTCTTAATCCCCTATATCATTGCGAAGACTTCCTAGAAATATCATGTTACAAGTACCAAAAATAAATAAAATATCATTGTTCAGGTTCACAAAGTTAACAAAGCACGAAAGCTGAAGACGAAAATAAGGGATGAGGTACACTTGTCTTAATCTTTAGTCGCAAGCCAAATCGGTCAAACATGGACACGATTAGATTAGTGCTTGAAGAAGTAAAGTTAGAGAGGTCACAATCTTTATCAAGTATCTTGAAAAACCCTTATTGATACCAGGCAAATAGAAAGCTTTCAACCAGATCATTGAAATATAACTGGAAAATTTTACTTATAATTTTGAAAAGAGGGACGTTTTCTGCCAACTAATTGGCAGCAGTTTTAACAAAACACCAATTAACAAAATAGGCTGTTGTATTGATCAAGGCACACTCTAATGTGGCTGCCGAATGTGGTGGTCAGCCAAATGGGGCACACTGCCAAATTCTGCATTATAGGAATGTGGTTCCAATTGAATTAGTTGAATACTATAGCTACATTTACCCATTTAATCGTACCATGTGCGTTAAGCTAATGACCAAGTGTAATCCAACCATAATAGCTGTGATTATTTGTACCTACCGAGTGGCAACCCTTGGAATTGTGTAGTGTTTGTCCCCAAGTTGGTGTGTTCAGGTTTGCAAAGGATCCGGGCCTCATTAGGGGTGTCAAGCATTATCTTTCGTTATGCAAAGCACATTCAGCCGGAAACATTTTCACTTAATAGAGGTTCATATACTTATTACAGCGTTGTTTGCTTAGCTGATTTTATGCCATTAATGTAAGTAGGGTTTGGAAACTTTAGAAGGGTGTTGTTATTCTTGAATTAATATTGGCGAGTTAAGGCGCTACCCCGAGTAAAACCTTACGATAGTTATTCAGAAGCTATTAACTGATTAATTAAGAGTAATAAACTACATCTAAAAGCACATTTATTAATATTCTTTATCTTATCATGAAACTGCACGTTGAATGAATGAATTATACCTTTATTTGCTAGAATATAGGATGTACATTAGATGTTAGACAGTTTGTTTGTTACACTATATTCAACCTTTCGGTTGTGCAAATGTTAAGTCAAAAATAAAACTAAATAATAAGGAACATTGACATTTTAAATTTAAAATATATGTTGATGCAAAATTTTGTAAACGTTTAAATAAATTCATAATACATAATTTAAAATTTCCAAGCAGTTGTACATTAAAATAGAAAAATAGTTTTTTTTTTCAATAGTTATAATTATTGCCCATATTCAGTTTTCATTGCATAAATTCATCAATTAAATAGAAACATCTATCACAAAGCGTTCTTTTTTTATGAATATGTGACGTTCTAATCGTTTGAGGATTAAACTACTGGATAGATAATTTACAAATCTAAATATTTCACTTTATTTGAAAAGATCGCTATTCTTTTTTATTAAAACGAATTCCATAAATTTTGTGAATTCTATGATAAAGAGACACACCGCGTAGGGACCGGGATAGGGCAAGATTAGGCAGCGGGACAAAGAAGGATAAAACGCTCAAGGTCGTTTGGTTGGGGTAGCGCCTAAAATTATGTTTGTTGTGTTAACTATTATTTACTTATATGAAATTCAGTTGTAGTAAATTTGCCGTTAGTAGTTAATTATGAATTGGAAAAAGGTGACACTAACCTTGACTGTGCTCTTCTGTGTCCATGCCAAATAGGTGCAAGAAAAAGAAATAACAATTTAAATAAAAAATTAAATAAATAATTAGATACACATAAAACATGGAACGATACACAAATAGGTACTCTACAAATCTACATCCTACTTAGGAAAAAACCGGTCAAGAGCGTGTCGGACCACGCACAATGAAGGGTTCCGTAGTTGGGATGAATTTATTCCAAGAACAAACTTAACATTGTAGTTGAAAAACATGTTCTCCCATACATTCCAACTAGAAATGTCCATAGTTAAACGAAAAGAATCCAACCCACATTACACCTAATGTGGGTCCTTTTTGTTTAACTATGGACAAATGTAAGTTTGTACGCACAATATTGAGAGATTTACCATGTTGTTTTAAGACCGTAGACTTCTTGCAGGTTTTCCTGTAATCTATACGTATTGAACTATTTTCTGTACTTTTTTTTCAAAATTTTGGGCTCAGTATTTTTGGAGATAAGGGGGAATGGTCAATTTTCGTCTATTTTCTTTAATATTTCACACAGGCCTTGTCAGCCATACTACATGCAGTTTAACATGAAAAACGTGGCTGACGACGAAAAATCGCACTTTGAAAACAAGCATATGCCGTCAGCCACATATGGCTGACACGGCTCAATTGGTTTGGAAAATGTCAGCCATATGTGGCTGACGAGGCATTATGTGTTAATAACTTTAAAATGATTTATTTTTAAAATTATAAAAATATATATTTGAGACCCTCATAGTAAGTCCTTTCATTTGATATTTCACACGGTACAGTTTGCAAAACATATTTTTTTTTAATTTTCTTATTTGCCCCCAAAGTTGACCTGCATATTCAAAATTTATTTATTTACGTTACACGTCCGTGTTTGGGTCACAGAAATACATACGTGTACCAAATTTTAACTTAATCGGTCCATTAGATTCGGAGAAAATCGGCTGTGACAGACGGACAGACAGACAGAGAGACACACGAGTGATCCTATAAGGGTTCCGTTTTTCCTTTTGAGGTACGGAGCCCTAAAAAGGGGAAGAAAATCTATTTAATAGAATATAAAGATTGATATGGTTCTAGAAGCTAAAGTATAATGTAATAATAATAAACAAAAGCATAAAATTACAACACTACATATTATAAAAAAGTCCCCGGCCGCGTCTGTCTGTCTGTCTGTCTTTATGTTCGCGATGATCTGAAAAACTACTGAACGGATTTTAATGCTCTTTTCATCAATAGATAGAATGATTCAAGAGGAAAGTTTATACGTATAGTTTTCCCACATGTTTTGCCACATGCCCTAGTAGCCCCACTTCGAATTTTGAAGACCCGTTTTTGCCTCAGTCCCTGTTGCAAAAAAAAAAATCTTTCTTATTTCCAAAATAGTTGGGCAAACGTCATCTAAAACTATTCCAAAATTCAAGTTGATAGCATTAGTAGTTCTTGAGATATCCAGCTGTGACAGATGGACAGACAGACAGACAGACTGAATAAGGGTTCCTTTTTACCATTTTGGTACGGAACCCTAATAACCAATGAGTTAATCAAATATTATAAATAAATAGCCCCGATATTCAAACATCCGAGATTCCAGAATAATATATAATACGAGTAATAATATCATATATTAAGACATTGTTCACACACGGTCATCTGATGCCAAAGTAAGCAGAGCTTGTTACTATGGAAACCAGATAACTGATAAACTTCATAAACTACTTTTTTTTGTAAATACATACTTATATAGATAATTACACCCAGACTCAGGACAAACAGACATTTTCATACACACAAATGTTTGTCCTGGATGGGAATCGAACCCACGACCAGCGGCATGATAGGTGGTATCTTAACCAACCACGCCATTTGGCCTGTCAATATAGGACCAGTTCACACGATCAATACCGTTTTAATAAGAATACCGTTGAAACGGTTTTAATAAAGCATGAAGATTTCGGCACCGAATTGTGAACAAAGCGATATCAGCAATATACGAATAGATACGAAGTCTGAGATTCTCACATTAGATCACATTCCTCAAGAAATTATCTACTTGAGAGATTAGGCGACTATTTCATGAAGTGGTTACAATAAAATTCTTTCTAAATAATATAATCTAGTTAGATGAGTTTCTAATCGAAAACTAAAAACCCAAGACAATCCTTGATAGTACTTCAGCACAAGAATGAAATTAGTCCTCAAGAAACTAAAAGAATAGAAATAAATTACTATAGAAATTGGCGAACTCGATTAGTTAACTTCGTTACACCGACGAATCGACTCGAAACCTCTCGGAAAGCGAATCAATTGAATCGATATTGTCAAATCGAATGTAGGACGAGCGCCAAGAGCATAATAAACTTTGTTACGACTGTAACAGGCAGAATGTTCCAATTTAGTCGCCAATATTGAATGGTCCCACTATAGCTCCTTTATTATAAGGAATACCTTATTTTATGGGAACGCAGAATATTTGGGTAGTTGAGTTTAAGTGGTGATGTCAATGGATAATATATATTTTTTAAAATATAAAATAGAGCAGTGTGCTTAGTAATGGGTGATTTTTGTGGGACATTTTAGTGCAGTGTAACTTGTCCCTTTTTCTATACTTCTCTATTAGTCGTCATCTCGGTAGTCACGCTGTTTCTATCCAGTAATATAAAATGTAATATACAAAATGAAGGGTTCCGTAGTTGAAAAGTATTTACCCCAAAAACAAACTTAACATTGTAGTTGAAAAACATGTTCTCCCATACATTGATATACGACAAATTAACTATTTTTGAACTTTTCCTTTACTTGTGCTGTGAGACCTTGCTTCTTAGGTCAACGGTAAGTACCAAATAGGTTTTGATTTACTTGCGAGTATCAAAATATGTCGCATAAATTGCCGTATTTTTTATTGCGTTGACTCAGAAGCTTATTTTTTTTAGAGCTACAAGGGACCATAGAGTTACGTCATTGGTATTCATTTCAACTTGGTACCTAAACGCATTCCTGAGAAAAAAGGTTTTGGCAGACTGACAGACAGACGGACAACTAAGTGATCCTATAAGGGTTCTGTTTTTCCTTTTGAGATACCGAACCCTAAAAAACAAAATGGCTACAGAGGGGATGAACAAGAGATGAGATGGTGGTGATGGTGAGATGTGGGCTGATTAAGATATGGGGAAGAAGACATGCTGTGCCGGCCCTAGGCAGCACAGTGATGATTCCGAAAAGTACTAATAAAATGCCGTGAGGAATGTTAAAATTTAAGTAGCAAGTCCGAATTATCACATTTGTCTCACCGTCTCTATTATTAAATGTTCTAAATATACTACATATTATTATGTTGATAAAAAAAAAATTATAAAACAAAGTCCCCCGCCGCATCTGTCTGTCTGTTCGCGATGATCTCAAAAACTACTGAACGGATTTTAATGCGGTTTTCATCAATAGATTCAAGGTTTATACTTATAGTTTCCCGACATCCACGCGGACGAAGCCGCGGGCATAAGCTAGTTCTAAATATTTATGAAAACATTAAATTTTTAACACAACCCAACAAGATAAATACTGCAAACGAAATAGACCAAAAATAAATAATGTGAATACAAAGCAGAAACAGATAAATCTAACTTTCCACTACGCCTACACATAAACTGGCAAAAAAACAATATCACTGCAAAACGAAATAAATGAAACAACAAAGTCCGTATTCATTTTATACAGTGAGTCTCAAGTGACCGAGAATAATGTAAAAAGTTGGTTTTCAATAGCCTATTCAAGTTCATGTTAGATACAACTACGCACATTGTGACCACCGGAGTAAGCAGAGATAGTGCTATTATGTTTATGGAGTGTGCTTCAAGTGAAAAGAGACTTGGCGTAATGGAACTGTTGACTCAAGCAATTTTGACGTCGTCATTGTTCAAAATGTAATGTCAAGACTTGACATTACCCTTTGTGTATGTGATGTTGTATCTCGTGCAAGGATAAATTAAATGAGAATGAAAGTAACATGGTCGACAAAAATCATCATTAAATGTTGTCAAAGTTACCCAGAACTTAGCTACCATAAGTTCCATTTATTTGTAATCAAGCGTCAGAATATTAAAAATACAGTTTACAGAAACAAATCCATTGCAGTTTCTGTAATCAATATCCAGTAACATTGTTTAACAGTGAGTTGTACAAAAATTGATGCTGTCACTTTCTTTCTGATACAAAATGTAAGGGATGGCATAAATCTAGTCTTTGTTAAACTAATGTTGATTTTGTGCAACTCAACGTTAGTTACTAATAGTAGGTACCTATCATTTTAAGGGTTCCGTAGTGCTGACAAGGAACCCTTAAAGTTTCATGTCTGTATGTCCGAGGTTTTGCTAAGAGACCGTTAGTACTAGACAGCTGTAATTTTGTAGGAGTGTGTATATCAATTACGCCGATAGTGGTAAAATAAAATTTTTGAAAATATATTTTTTAGGGTAGCTCCCCTACATGTGAAGTGGGGATGCATATTTTTTTCGTCGTTTAACCCATCGTGTGGAGTCCTTCTAAAATGACTTTGGAGTTCCTATAATTATTTTTCGATTTAATGCTCCATTTACGAAATATTAAACTTTAAAGTGCAAATTTTTATTTCAGTACAAACTGCTGTAAACTGCTGGCTTGAAAAATCTGGAAAAATTCACGACGATAGTGCATCTCATGAACTTTGATGGAAAATTATAGCGGTTAAGATAACTTTATTAGTTTAGCAATAATAGTCGTTGAACTTGGGTGTTGGATAATTTTGTACCAAATACAAAATCCTTAGCATTAATCCTTTAAAATGATTAAGATGAAGTTGCTTATTTATAACGAGTAAAGACTTGCATTGAAAAAAATTAAAAAACATAATAAATTATCATAAATTTCACAATACTGCCGCTAGATGGCGCTGTACCAACGGGTTACGTTTTCATTCGAGTACCTATAGAAGTCACAAACGAACTTTGTTTAATTATCGAATTACAATTATGTGAATTGAAATAATAACTTGGTAGCATCGTACTCTTATTTTTTAGCTTTAGCCGGAAGAAAGTGGTTATTATTAGTTAATGTCTAATCTGTTTAAATAATTATCTTCGAAAATCAACATTTTGTCATTAGTTTAGTATCGCTATTCGATAACAGATGGCGTTGTGCCGTGACGTCACTTTTGTAGATCGCAGTGTTAAGATTTTCTTGCAAGGTATGACCTCCATGGTTACGTTATGTGTTAAAGTTTTGTTTTACTCTGGACACCCTTGTCATATATTTTTGTTGTTATTGTAACCATTAACTCCTAATATCTTTACTATTACTTATATTCAGAATAAAGAACAACAGAATCGTACTATATTGTGATAACGGGCACCCGACACGCACTTGGCCGTTTTTTTAATAACTACGATTGATTAATATTAGTGTTTTCTTTTAGTGCAGAATTAAATCGATGCATCATTCTATATTATGTGGTGCACTAGTTGAATTTTTTGAGACTTCCTGTCTCAATAATTCAGCTAGTGCACCACTACGAGAGAGGATTAATTTAATACTAACGAAATTTTCCGCTCGCCTCTTTTAACTAATTCCATCACAATCAAGGTCGCTCGCTTACGGGGGGAGGCAGGTGATGTCCGCAGGCTAAATGAGAACTCTGCGGTCTAGACTTTGATATGGGGCAGGGGGCAGGACTGTCACAGAATAAGCATGTAAAAAAGACAGGCTTACAAAGAACGAAAACCGGCACACGCACACATAGACGCGCACTTACGGTGATATCAAGCAATATCAAACAAATGACAGTCGCTGCAGACGCTCGCTGTTTGTAGACACGTGTCAAAAGAATTTTTGCAAATTGAACAATTGCCCATTATATTCTAGTCATCGTTATTCGGTTTTTTGTTTACATGTACTTGTCGTAGCTAGATCTTAGAATTGATCATTTCATGAAGTGTTCAACCATTTCATCAAATGGTTATATTTCATGAAATAGAACATCGACCGCTGGTCACATCATGATGTGGTCTGGCCAGATCATTGATTATTCTACGTTTGACGATATGAACAGTTAAACGCACGACTACTTCATGATGTCGCCAAAAACTAGTGTTTATATCGTAAACTAGTTCGATTATCGACCGGTAGAGGCGTTGACGCATCTTGGCTGTAGGGTTCGCTGGTGGCTACCGCGGCACCGTTCGCTTCGCTCACTCGGCTCGCGCGCGTTTGGTCATAGTTCTAACCTAACCTCGGTCGGGGTGCCACTAGTGGCGTGAGATACAAAAGTACTTTGCGATATGCCCAATGGTCAGCTGGGATATCCATAAACAGGTTGCTTATGTCGTGCTATGGCCCCTACAGATACCCTATATTATGGCCAAACGTCGACTGACATATATCATTCAATGTAGACGTTTAAACAATATGGTCAATTTTAGCTGGCCATTTCTTGAAATGACCGAACAGACACAAACACAAAATTTAAACATGCTATGTTCATAACACTCTTGATATCTGGCAATATAACAACTATGTGTGTGTGCGTTTTCACTCTTTGTATGGAACCGACCTTGTGTTCTTATTTATTCTGTGGCTGTGTCCTATTCATATTGGACGGTAACGAGGTCTTGTTTAGACGTCCTCGTAATAAACTAACTGAGTCGTATTCACACCGAAATATGATAGAATTTTGGAATTAATTCTGAAGCTGATGTTCACACTGTGGTATTGCAGATAGTAAAGTTCGTTGTACTCTTTAATAGCTAGACAAGGTTTTAGGGTGGACGTAGTAGTTTTAACCAACAGTTTAATATTTATTACTGAGTCATTATGAAATTGTTGAGTATTTCGGAAATAATTAGAAGATGTGCAGAGTTGTGTAGTGTTGAAAGGAGTATTTTGAAAACTGTGAGAATCATACAAAAGGAACTATGTGTCTTTGAGACTTTAATGGGATATAACAAAATCTATTTTGGTTTCCACGTTTTACAACGAAGAATGAATGCGTATGACAGAAGAAAAGGAAGGCTATATCCAGCAGAGGGTGATTCCGGGCCAAAATGATTCGATACCAATAACGATGCGGGTTTGCCGATATGTCGGCATCGGCGATATTTTTATTGCCGGTACAACGATACTTTATAAATTTCGCGCTTCAAAAAAGTAGTGTGAACGCGCGTGCTGTTTCGTCTATTTCGTTGCAAACGAGGCACGAACAATGACGTCTTATAACTAAAATTTAAAAAAAAATGGCGCAGAAATACTTTTGTTTCCAAATGAATTCTGTCGCATCTGTGAGCATATTTTTCACCGCAGCAGGTCTCATTCCAACAGTCTTGCGAATTCGCCAATCTCAGCAAAATTTGAAAATAAGTACTTTGTTTTTTAAACAAAAATCTTATAAATGTTAATTTTAAGTATCGATCGCGTCATTTAAGTTTGCCGCACTGAAGTAGGCTATAAATGACTGCGCAGTAGTCAATGTCTATACTACGAGTAAAACAGCAACGCGCCATGCCATGTTCAGAGCGGCAAACTTACGTCACGTGAACTATATTATCACGATTAACCTTATTTATTAATTTTAATAACTAATAACCCCATTTAGTCAAGAATTTTCTACATTGATTTAAAAAAAAAAATAACCCAACTTGTGTTTTATTTATTTTACAATCATTTAAATTCAATAAGCGAATAGGCATCGGTATCGGTACCTATCGCAGATATTTGTCTTAAAGTATCGGTATCGTATCGGCAAAAAGGCGTATCGACGCATCCCTAGTAATGACGTTTTACAAATAACGTCTATCAAAGTTATACTTACATCATCACCAGAGCCAGATATTTCAGCGACTAATCCTGGACTGCCGGAAAGACCTGGAGAGCCCGGTGGTCCGGGTGGACCCGGCGGACCTCTTATTGACTCCCCTGGAGCACCCTGTATACAGAAACAAGTATTATTATTAGTGGTCCAAAAATTGCGGCCATTGATTACCTGCACTTCATAAAAGTGAATCGTTATGTATTTTGTATATCTTTCAGTTTTCTTTAATGTTCTTCGTTCTCAAGTTTGATGTTGAAGAAAAAGGTTTTGCATGTATTTTTTTATACTGCGAGTTACTGTTATAGACATTCAATTTATGTTCCTGTACTCCATTACTCCATCCAGTGATCCATTACTTCGTCACAAGAATGCAATGTTTAAAATATTTAATCAACCCCCTAACCAACCCTTACCTACCACCATAGGAATGAGCAACAGTTTCGAGTGCGTACACAGAACGTAGGGTTGTTTGTGAACATGAGCAATCACCTCGTTAAGTGCGAGATAAGGGCCTCACATCATTCAGTTAGTGATAGGGTTACGAACAACAAAGCACGTCGAAGCGACGCGACGTATGATTTTTGATGGAAGATATTAGCATTTTCCCCTCTAGGTATAAATTCTCATTCGCTACATTATTTTTATTACGTATTCATACACCCTTAACACGATAGTTAAGGGTGCGTATAAATTTCGAGTGTGAACACAGTGTTTAGGGTTGTGACGATAAGCAAACACAGTGTTATGTGTGACGTAATGGTCTCTATATCATTGTGTTAGTGAGGCGCCCTGATTTCCTACGTAGCACGCTGAAGCGACGTATGATTTTTGATGGAAGATAATATTATTTTTCATTCTAGGTATAAATTCTCACTGCCTACATTTTTACGTATTCATACGCCCTTAACACGATAGTTAGGGGTGCGTAACAATTTCGAATGTGAACACAGTGTTTAGGGTTGTGACAAACAAGTGATGTAATGTGACTATTGGTCTCTATATTATTGTGTTGGTGAGGCGCCCTGATTTCCTACGTAGCACGCCGAAGCGACGTATGATTTTTGATGGAAGATATTATAATTTTTCACTCTAGGTAAAAAAATTCACTTTATTTAACGCTCTTAACACGATAGTTAGGGGTGCGTATCAATTTCGAGTGTGAAGACAGTGTTAGGGTTGTGACAAACAAGTGATGTAATGTGACGTAATGGTCTCTATATCATTGTGTCGGTGATGTGCCCTGACTTCCTACGTAGCACGCCGAAGCGACGTATGATTTATGACGGAAAATATACCCATTTTTCACTCTAGGTAAAAATTTTCACTTCATTTAACGCCCTTTACACTATAGTTAGGGTTGCGTATCAGTTTTGAGTGGAAGAGGAACACAGCGTGTGTGTGTGTAGTGTCGTGACGATATGCAAACACAGTGTTAAGCGCGACGTAATGGTCTCTATATCATACCCAAGGAGCCTTCAAGATTCTTTACTATTCGGACAGGAACGAAGTACCTCAATCATTGACTTTTATCCGTCACAATAACATAAAACTATAAATTATTCTGTCTGTGTGGGTGTGTTATACATGCATATATTTTATGTTTTAATAATAATATTTAATTAATTTTATTTTTTTGTTTGTTTCAGAGACTAACAAGTACTAAGTAGAGTTTGGTACTAACCCAGCAAGATCTACATTGTGTTTAACTATCATTCAAAGAATTTTATTTGTTTATAACTAAACTTATTTTTGTTTAGTTCACTTTAGACATTGGCAGAATACTCGACATCGGCTTTACTTGCTATTTATTAAAAATAGAATAGAATAAAATTTGTGATGGAAGATTCAAATTCGTCCTCTGTATTTTTTATTGTTTGAATTTATTTTTTTAATTAATAAAAAATCTACGTAATGTTGATAACCATGTTATTCCTAACCATGTTCGAACCTAATCTGTCAATACCTAAATATTCAGTACCTAATTCACAGTTCAGCATACTTACCTCCCTACATTTTTATAGCATCGGCCATTTTCATACGCATGTTCAATGCTCCTAAACACAATTGCTATAGCAGGACGGGGCGCTATAAATCGAAAGACAATACAATGGATGACCACCTTTTGTATGAAAACGACCTGCTATGTGTTACCGATCACATATTTGTTTATAATAAATGGTTATACTGTGAGGCATTTCGGAATTTAAATGGGGTTTTAAATTTATACCTCTATTGTTTGAAAAATGTTAATCGCTCTGAAAGATGTCGTTTTAGCGATAAATGCGTAATTTAATACTGAAATAGGAATGGTTTGATTTGTTTAAAATATGTTTGGAACTTTTGTATTTTGTGTGAAATGACTAAAATATCCAGATGCATTTTGTGATTTCTGAGAATATTAACTATTATTTATAAGATTAGTACGTATATCTTAACTTTCACTAGAATAAGCAACATTACTTTTATAAGGTAGCTTGTGCAAAGTAATAGGAAAAACTTTATGCCCTTAAAGATCAATCATAATTTTAATTTTTAAAATATAATTAGTCAAACATCTTGCCCTTGGTCCACGTTCTCCTTTCTCGCCTTTCAGTCGTAACGAATACCCTGAAATAAAATAAAAAACAAATTAATATAAAACCTTTTTTTTGCTGTTGAAGTGAGTTTATTACAATCTTTATCAGTAGGTATAAAAAATAAAACCTTCATTTTCGTTCAAGGTTGTCGTTCGAGATTAATAATTATTATAATCTTTATCTATAAGTAGGTACGAGTAAGTATATTTGACTGATAAATACATTCCTCATCGAACAAATCGATTGACCAGTCATTTGGTCGATTGTTAGATCAATTTGTCCGTCGTGATTGTTGAAGTGTGTCTAACAAGAGTTATTAAAGTGTTCATTGACACCTAAAGTAACATACCTAAAATAAAATTATCATTCACACGATATATATACAATATGTAACAAAAACCCTGTTGTTCCTTTTGACACATGATTGTACTTATGATAACCCGACCTCGTTATCTTTGGGGCATTAAGAACTCATAGACTAATTAAACCGAAGTGTCAATCAAACAAAAACCGACTTTCCAATATGTACTATGTAGTTTTTAGCTACATGATCATTGCCTAAAATAATGAAATAATGAACCAATGAACCAATTCCCATGTTGTTTTATTAATAAGTACATAAGTGTACCTACTTATAATAACTAGTCGGGGATGTCTTCCAATGAGCTGTCGCCATCGTAGAAATCCTTTTGTGGTCTTCTGACTATATGATAGTGTTCATATCGCATGCTTAGTAATAGACTGCCCTAACTAAAAAAATCGCAATAACTGACTTGTCTTACAAAATGGCATATAACTTAGTCAAAAAGCATAATAATAATGAAACCATGTATTGTAGGAATTATTGAAGAACTGATTATGGATACAGAAATTATATTTTGAAGATATTTAGTTAAAACGAATTTCTTTGTACGCTTAACTCATTTTGGACCTTAACCATAATCGGTCAGTTTATTATGCGTATGACATTTCGTAGTGTTCCAATTAAAAAAAAGCAACTGTCACATGTTTCCGACCTATGTCAAAATCTGAATAAAGTTTTTATTTATTTATTTTATCATTTATGTACTCACAGAAAAATACATAATAAAATACATAATTATAATTAGGAGTACAAAGGTACTGCTTATTTCTTAAGAAATTTCTTCCAGCAGACCTGCGAAAGGAGAAATGAAATAGAAATGTAGACAATAGTGTGTGAGAACAAGAAGAGAAAAATATGAATATGCGAAGACATAAACTAAAATATTAACTATACCTACACTTATAACATAAACTTAAATAAATACATAAAGCTAAAATATATAAACATACATATACTATACTTATATAAATATTCACAGTTGAGAGGAAAAGTAATGCTCTTTTACTCGATATTTGAAAAGAGACACAGTTTTTAAATCGCGAATGCTGCGCGGAAGTGAGTTCCACAGTCTCACAGCATGGATAGAGAAGGGATTTCTTATGTTCATAAAGCACTTCTCTGGGAGGGTATAATTTGATAGGCACTAAACTTGAAAATAGCTGTATGTGTCACGTATTCTTTGTTTTGCCCTAACGATATCGAGGTCTGATGACAAAAAAGAACTTTTACTTTGGAACTAAACCTGAAATTGCGAAAAAAAAAATCTGCTGCTCCCTACATTTTGACGAGTTATGCGAACATGAATTGTATGGGACAGTCGATTTCTTTTTCACGAATTCCGGTTTGGTCCCATAGTAAAAGTTGTTTGTTATCATGAGTACAATCATGGGTTAAAAGGAACAACAGGGTTTTTGTTACATGTTGTGTAGATCTGGAAGTACGATAGTAATATAAGTATTCTTAGTTGGAGTAAAACTGCTTTGCTAAGGAAGCGTTTTATGACACCTTTTAATGTCAAATAGGTACTGGTGAATATTATTATTAAATTTTCATGACGGCCATTATAATATGAGGAAACCGCTTGCCTAGAAAACCGAAGCTTTATTTCTTAACGGAAACAACAACAACAAAAACTGGTATTCTAGCAGTAGGTACTTGTATTAGTTCTATCGTGTTCTATTGTGAGCAAGTTACTAGAGAGCTTCTCTAGTGTACCGGTCATTATGTCACGTGGAGGTTAGACATGGGTTTTGTTTTGTATTGTTTCAATTGCTGCACCTACCAAAATGCTACAACGGAGTAGTCCTAAAATACTACCACCTACAAGGGCTGATCCAAATAATGATAATTGGTTAATGTATATATATTTTTTTTTTCGAGTTGACTCAGATGCCAGACGAGCTTAGCACGGCAAGCCTAGAGGTCGGACTTCAGATGAATATGTCAAAGACCAAGTTGATGACGAACAGCGTACATCACAGCATCGCTGTGGAGGGTGCGGTCGAATACGTTGATGAGTATCTCTTTCTTGGTCAAATAGTCTCTTTCCAGGCAAGACAAAACAAAAAAGTTGCAAGACGCACCGAAAATGCCTGGAAGAGCTATTGGGCCATGAAAGATCTAGTGAAGGGTGATCTTTCTTTTTTCCTTAAGAGAAGACAACGTGTGCATACTTCCCATCCTCATATAATGGTTCTCAAAATATGATGTACTATAAAAGTACTTACATAACTGCTATTCGTGTATACAATAATTTACCACCAGCTATTAAGCAACTAAATGGAAACATGTTTAAAAATTATAATTTATATGAGTATTTTGGCAAAAAATGATATAGGTATATAACTAAAACTTTTGATTTGTTTTCTTTGTTATGTATTGCATATCCGACATGGGTAGACTGTTGATCCTAAAACTGTTATGCTATATTATAAGATCTAATTGTACACAGTTACGCAATAAATAATTCTTATTGTTATTCAAACTTGGTCTTTGACAAATCAGCAGAGGTCCATGCTCGAGGTTTGCCAGAGGGCTATGGGTATTCTGGGTGTCAAATTAATAGACCGGGTTAGGAATACGACTATCTGTTCTATCAGAAAAATAAATGATGTCGCTTGCAGAGCTGCCACGCTAAAGTGGAATTGGGCTAAACACATCTGCCGCATGTCAGACGACCAATGGGCCACACTTACGACCCAATGGGTCCCTCTTAATGACAAGCGACATCGCGGCAGGCCGAGACAGAGATGGCGGGATGGGAGGGGTCCACCCTTAAACAAGAACTGGTCCTTAGTAGCTCTAGACAGAGAGAAGCGGAAAGAGATTAGTGAGGCCTTTTCCCTGCAATGGGACATCAAAGGCTTTTAATAATAGTATTTTTTTTTGCTTGCTTATTTACCTATTAAGTCAGCATAAAAAATCCAATAAATACACCTAAATTCCCGGGAGGTACATTGATTTGAATAGTTATTCATTTGATTTTTTTTTTCTTTACGCTTGAATCAGCTTGGTATGTTATTGAATGGTAACCGAGCGATGACCTAAGCAATAGAGACTTAACAGAGATCAAGCTGAATTACACTCAAATCTTCCAAGCCTGAACATGACTACCGGCTCCCCTACTTATCAACAGTTAATATTGCTATAGAAACTCCTTATTAAGTACCTATCTCTAAACAATAAGTAGGTAACCTTACCTCCATCTAATCCTGGCGGCGGTGGTGGAAACGGCGGTATGGTACCATACCTTCCCGAGCCTTCAGCATCACCTTCTTCTTGGTCGACCTGCATTCAACGACTTACTGATAACTTAGGTAATTGAACAATTATTATGAGGCTGCATATATTGGGACACAAATATGAATCTCCGAGACAGTGATGTAAACTTTTTAGTGGTGATGAGGTTACCCATACGAGTGGATATCATTAGTATGTGCAAATTATTATTGGATTGAATTACTAATGGTGTAAGGATGTGCAAAAATTTTCGTATTTTCGAAACCCCAACAATGTGAAATTTAATTCGATTCCCATCTTCAAACCAAATTATGCGCTCTCAGGATTCACTTAGGTTGAATTTAATCCCAACCCAAAAACAATTATTTGAATGAGTCGCAGATAATGGCGATTAAAATTTTAAATTCAAATCTCATCAAAACCAGGGCAGCCATTTCAGAGGTTAGCGAAAGGTTCGTTCGGCACACATTTGTGGGCGCCTCCTTTTCCTAATCTCCTGATTACATAGGACAGGGTGTTTGCATGTTCAAATATTACCGATGTAACCCGCAATTAGTGACGGGGTGTACTAAATAAACAAGAAGATTTGTCTTTGAATTAATGCAGTAGGATTTCCTAGGGTTAAGATGTTAGTAAATAGTATAGAGTTAATATGCAGTTCCACTTGGATTAAAGCGTGTTTGGTTGTAAAATGGAAAGCTTGTGAATAGGTGTCATTGTTGGATGTTATTGTTAGGTTTGAAGCACGTGGAGTCAGTTCAGGTGTTAGCTGGTATTGTGATACACACGGAATTATTAGTGAGTTAGTGTGGCTTAATTTAAAATATACATTATAATATTATTAATTCTGACTTTCTGTTATTAATTGTCTTAACTTAATCACAATTAATAATCATCTGTAGTAACTACAGCAATAGCTAATTAATTAGCAAATAGCTTATTTTATTCATTTATTATTCATTGCCACTACGTTACTCTTATCTAATCCATCAAATAATCTAATCAAATAAATACTAATTTTCAATCTGCCTAGCCTTTTCCCAATTATGTTGGGGTCGGCTTCCAGTCTAACTGGATGCAGCTGAATACCAGTATTTTACATGGAGCGACTGCGACCCGTAACGACTGTCAAAGATCCACGAATGACAGCCGGGACCAACGACTTAACGTGCTTTCCGAGGCACGGAGGAGTCTCGGTATGAAAAGATGGTCACCCATCCACAGACCAACCCCGGCAAGCGTAGCTTAACCTGATGGATCGACCCGTGCGGCTGTTATTACTTAGCCACGAGCTCCTCAATCAAATATATATATATATATATAAATATATATAAATAAATATATATAAAAATATATATAATCTATCAAAGGAGGTACTTTGTTCTACTGGTGGGGCAAATTGGTAGCGCAGAGTGGAATACTCGTATTATGCCTACGTAATTAATTGGAGCCATATTTAACTTTTTTTTATCCCGCGATCCTAGTTTTCAGGTTTTTTTCACCTATCATTACAAAAGCCGTCCCTGCAACTAAAATGCATGCAATCCAACTGTCATCTTGTTACATGAATTACGCGAATTTCGCTTTGACTATTGTGTTCCAGAGTACGTAGTTACTTATTCTACGAACACGAGAGTCGTTAGCGCACGATAGCGGCACACAAGTGTCGCGAACAAAGGTTCCAAGGAAGTTTGTACTTATCAACGTTTGGATATGTTGGGCTTTGATTAGGTACCGAAACTTGGAGGGAGGTCTTGGTGGGGCTATTTGGCTTCTTTATCTGGAAATGATTATGATACAGGACTTTTCTTAATAAATTCATCGGTGAAATGGATATATTGGTATCTACGCATTTTTTTATGTGTAACATCCTCCCTCTCGCTTTCCTGCAATCTGTGGGAGTGATTTCGTGAAAAGGGACGGAAATGTGTAACAGGAAGCCGGGGAAGCGAGCGCTATTTGATTTGACCAATTAGCGCGCGCGGTGCAGAGTTGCCATCAGATGGTACCAACCCAAACAGATATCAGATGTTACACATCATAATTATGCGACTACTGTAAGGCTCGTTGATTTTTTTAAAGATTCTGTGTTGGTATTTTGTTTTAGATTTGAAAATTAACGTCAAAATAATTAATATGAAGGAATTAATGGTGCTTCTCAAATTGAGACACTTGATGATAGCATAGTCCGCTTCAGAGAGTACTTTCGTCAATCCTTTAGATTGTAGTCTAGACCGAAAGACATAATTAAGTATTCATCATCTTCATCATCATTCTCCCGCCCTTGTTCCAATTGTTTTGGGGTCTACGCAATATGTCTTTTTCTTCCATACTTCTCTATTAGTCGTCCTCTCGGTAGTCACTCCCTTTCTAGCCATATTATCTTTAACACAGTCCGTCCATCGTTTGTTTGTTCTTCCCCTGCTCGTAAAGCCATCCACATTAATACTCAAAACTTTCCTGACGACATTGTTTCCTCCGCATCACAAGCCCATACCATGACAACCGATTTCCGCACAACTTTTCAGTCGTCGATGTCACTTTCAGACTTGCTCGTACATACTCATTTCTTATTCTGTCCATTTGCGTAACACCACACATCCCTCTTAGCATTCTCATTTCAGCTGCGTGCAATTGCCTTTCATTCATCCATTCTTTTTGTGGCCCAAGATTTTAAAAAATGCATGAAAGGCGCATGCAGGTGAACATTAACTTTTAATAAAATTGTGCAGAAAATATATATTTTAGCACAGAACACAGGTATTGCAGCACTCAGCATCTGTGGTGTGGTTTATCTGTTGTTGATATCTAATACCGGGGTGTAAACACGACAGTACGATGCAGTTTCACTTGACAATGTGACATCGATACCTACGGTAGGGTGCGGTTAGGGTGTACCAGAAAGCGACGGCGGTGAAAGGGAAATGTCGAAGGGAAAAGGGAAGCATGTGGCTTTATGGTAACTCTTTTCTGAAAAATCGAACTAGTAGAAAAGCGCAGAATCAAATCTATGTGTGCAATGTGTAATTTAAATAAGTGACATCCTCTTAAGCGGTCATTGTACTCATCATTATGAACAACTTTTACTATGGGACCAAAACTGAAATGGCGAAAAAATAACAGCTGTTCCCTACATTTTGGCGAGTTATGTGAAACAACTGGTTAAGGAAACAGCTGGTTTTTCGCGATTTCAAGTTTGTATATAGTTAAAGTTGTTCATAATGATGAGTGCAATGACCCCCTTAAGAGGTTGTCACTTATTTAAATTACATCCCCAACTAGGTGGGCCGACGACCTTAAGAAAGTGGCTGGGACAGACTGGATGCGGAAGGTGGAGGACAGGGTGATGTGGCGGAGCCTGGGAGAGGCCTGTGTCCAGCAGAGGAAGGCGATAGACTGACAGTTGATTGTTGATCTTGTATAATTGCCGTGCAATTGCCGTGCGTTAGTCACACAAAAACTCGAAAATGGTTCGACCGATTAGATTTTTTTTTTCCGCCTCAATACTGGGGTGATTTGTTTATTATTACTACGTGGGACTTAAACGTAACTAGCGAAATAATAATAATAACAATAACCTGGGACATTATTCACACACGGTCATCTGATCCCAAACTAAGCAGAGCTTGTACTATGGAAACCAGATTACTGAAATACTACATATATTACTATTTTTTTTGTAAATACATACTTATATAGATAATTACACCCAGACTCGGAACAAACAGACATGTTCATGCACATAAATGTTTGTCCTGGATGGGAATCGAACCCACGACCTGCGGCATGATAGGTGGTATCTTAACCAAGCACGCCAACTGGGTGTAACAAATGTTAAAAACCTTTGAGGAAACAAGGCGTGATGCTATTTTATGTAATATTAATTTATCAACTATATTATATCGCCCATACATTTGGGTCGAGTAGGTATTGTAATTTTGTATGGGACAGCTGATCTGATAAATTTTTCGCGATTACGTTGTTGCATGGAGATAGTTGTTCAGTTTGATGGTCTGGGGGTCAATCATCACCTCTTGAAGCAGCATTATTTTAATATTACTTCAGTGTGAGAACGAGATGGAGCTATACAGGACGTCTTGCTCCATCACTTTCCAACACTGTGGTCTAGCTCCTGTACCACACATTTCTGATACATTTCTGTTTATATTTTATTTGCCCGCTACCCTCACTAAGTCCTCAACCTATATGATTGCAATCCGGTGTTCCGCTACCGAGTTTGTTTACGATATGACTGTTTGTACTTGGCAGTGTCAACGTACAACTGAGGTTAGAAATCATCTGATCTAGATCGGTCGCATGTCAAGTGGATATACTGGCTATGTCCATGTTTTTAGATAGGTAGCTACCTGGTTGTTTTATGTAGGTACCTATGTAGTTGATAGAACGGTTTTGAAGTGCTTAAATTGCTTTTATAGGCCTCTGTTCTTTTTAGTAGTTTAGGGGAATCTCTAAAGGATCACTCGTGTGTCTGTCCGTCTCTCACAGCCAATTTGCTCCAAATCTAATGGACCGAAGTTGAAATTTGATACACCTATGAATTTCTGTGACCCAAATACGGACGTGTAACGTAAATAAATGAATTCTGAATATGGGGGTCAATTTTGGGGGGCAAATAAGAAAATAAAAATGAAAAAGTTTTGTAAACTTTACCATTTGACATATCAAATGAAAGGGCTTATTGTGAGGGTCTCAAATATATGTTTTTTTTTTTATAATTTTAAAATAAATAGTTTTAAAGTTATTTAAGAACATAGACGATTATTGACCATTCCCCCTTATCTTCGAAACTACTGAGACTAAAATTTAAAAAAAAAAAAATCAGAAAACAGTTCTATTATATACCTATAAATTACAGGAAAACTTAGAAGAAGTCTATGGTGTTAAAACAACACGGTAAATCTCTCAATACTGTGCATACAAACTTACATTTTCAGATGGAATGTATGGGTGAACATGTTTTTCACCTACAATATTAAGTTTGTTCTTGGGATAAATCAATCCTAACTACGGAACCCATCATTGTGCGTGGTCCGACACGTACTTGGCCGGTTTTTTCGAATAGCTATGTAGTCAGTAAGTATTGTTTTAGGAATTTGAAGATGGATTGGTCGCATTTTCAGAGATTGATGTAAGGATATCTACAGAAAGTTGCCTCCATGTTATCCCATAATGGTTAATTTTAAAATTAACTTTATTCTGGAATTTGATCCGTTCATTAGTCTAGTTAGGGATTTTGCAGTCATCATCTGCCTAGCCTTTTCCCAACTATGTTGGGGTCGGCTTCCAGTCTAACCGGATGCAGCTGAATACCAGTATTTTACATGGAGCGACTGCCTATCTGACCTCCACAACCCAGTTACTGGGTAATACGATACCCCTTGGTAAGACTGGTTGTCAGAGTTTCGGGCTTCTGACGACCCGTAACGACTGTCAAAGATCCTCGAATGACAGCCGGGACCAACGGCTTAACGTGCTTTCCGAGGCACGGAGGAATCTCGGTATGAAAAATGGTCACCCATCCACAGACCAACCCCGGCAAGCGTAGCTTAACCTGATGGATCGACCCGTGCGGCTGTTATTACTTAGCCACGAGCTCCTCAGTTAGGGATTTTGCAGTGTAGGGTAGAAATGATTAACTACCTATCGGTTGTACGTCAAGCGATACTGGATAGAGTAAAAGTGGGATAGTTGCCCTAGGAGGATAGACGCCCCATAGGTAATAGGGATGATGCCTGGGTAAAAAAAAAGAAATTCTATTTAGTCCGTCAGTCAGATAATAAAAAAACACTATATAAGTATCTTTTGCTTTATCATATGACTGAGATAATACGCATTAAAGTTCGGGAGTGACTGCTTGCTATAACGTCACTTCTACGCATAAAATCTACCAAGGAGTGACGTCACGCCACATTTTAACTCAATGTATCGACGTAATCTTTTGATTACGTAGAAAAAGAAAAAAATACGTGTGAATAATCTACATGACGGACAAAAAAATGTTTTAGTCTACATCCCTATTCAAATTGTGACATGTAAACGTTTATCGCAGATATGGGTTGTATTAAAGGTGGGGCATGTTCTTTGCCTATCAGTAGGTATTAATATTAACTGCGATAATAGTACGTTTACAAGTCACAATTTGAATTATGGGGCGTCTATCCTCCTAGGACAACTATCTCACTTTTACCCTATCTATCTACAGAAGTCTATTTTTTGGGATAGGTAGTGCTTTTAAGTTGTTTGCCGATTTATGTATTTCACATTTTCGCCAAATAAAAGTATTTTTTGTTGTTTTTTCAGTTCGCGACTCCGGGCATTTCAAATTTGTTCAGATAACTTTTATTTCTTTACCCTCGTCATTTTTTCTTCACTGTCCAGATTCTAATTTAGACACAAGTATCTCGAAAAGCGTTAAGTACTTAAAGACCAATAAAATAAATCCTGGAGCGTATATTTGTGCCCATTTAGTTAAGTAAACAAGTTTAATTTTGCGCACAGTTTGTTTTATTGCTACACATACCACAATAATGGACTAGCGGAATTATCTCCGCGTTGCAATAAAGATTATCTTTGTTTTAAACGATGTCGATGACTTGTCTTGAAGATAGTATAATATTGTTCTTTCTATTTTTACTGAGAGAGCTAGAATAAAGATAAGAGAGTTCGAGAAAGTACCCCATTCAACAGTGGCGTACATTCATATATTTTCTATTAGTGGCAAAATAAAGCTTTCTATCGATGATAACGTTATTATTTCTTTCTTGTAGTTTGTATTTTCAGATCAAACCAAACCACTTCTATCGTTTTTCTGGATTTGTTATGTGATACCTATTTTGGACACCCACAAAAAAATGTGTAAAGCGCATGCCACACATCTCAGTGTGGTCTGCGCTTTAGAATAGTGCAACTATCATTTTGTTAGTGGATAAATATTAGGGTAATAATTTAATGAACAGTGAATTAATTAGGACTTCACAATAACACCGTGTTAGTGACAGCATTTGGTGAAAAGCGATCAATTATAGTATTTGTAATCACCAAGTAATTGTCAATGTCAATCTCGTCTCCATCGCCGGATTCCTGTCAAAACGTTGAAAATTGTACATTTCTGTGAATTCTGTGGAACAGATTATCATGGTTGTGACTTCAATTGCATAGAATTCATTGGGTTTATTGCATTACATTGGATTTCAAGTTGCTCTAACAATTGTACATATTCGACATACTTAACGGCTATTTCGTTTAGAATGAAAATTTATTGAGAGTTTAAAAAAAAATAAAAGAGCAAAGTTTATCAACATTTCGTTTAAAAAAAGAATCTAAAATAAAATCATATTTTTATATATATCTTTTTTTCTGTCTTCTGCAAAGAGGTATTCATATTCTAAATTTAAAATAAAACAAAATCAGCTTACCTCAAACGTGTTGACACACTGCACTTCAGCTTGCGTCGGGGAACCGTACAGCTTCAGTTCTTGGAATGCACCCTGTACCACGAGAATCGTTAGCAATCGACTCAACGTCGATTTCATAGCGACAGACAGTTTATCGACCGTTCGATTTGACCGTTTACACACATCATAATACTGGCACTTTCTTTGGGTTATCGTCTCTCGAATCAATTAGGAAGTACGGATAGAAAATTATTTGAACAACTGGATTTGTGAGGTGTCGACAAATAAAAAAACAAATGTCTCCAAATGATCTTTCAATTATAAACATTTAATTGAAAGGATATTCTTGTTCTAATTGTAGACATAGACATAGCTTAGCCACTGTAAATAGCTTAATTCCTTTGAATTGAAATATAATTCCAAGACGTTAATGAACAACTAACCTTTTAGTCGAGTTTACGGTAACAAGCAAATTCATAGAATTGAATTTTTTTTCTGTTAATAAAAACCTTTTTTATCGATGTAGGAATATTTCTGTTATTGTTATTTATACAATTATACATACTTATTGCAAATATATGCATGAACCACGAAGTAGGTAAGTATATTAAATAAATTAGGAGTAAATAAATAATTATAAAAAAAAAACTTAAACAAGTTTTTTTTATAAAACGTTCGCAGCTTCAAAACAACTTACAACATAAATTATGTTTCATTACACATAGTACTCTAATAATTCGTGAAAGTCGAACCAATTAATTCTTAATTAGTATGCACTTAGATGTCAAATTATCAAAAGTTTTAACTACTAATTTAAAGTTCGTATTTTACTTGCGATTCTGGAAAAAGTTGAGAATACAAACGATCTGTTTGATGAGATCGCTTTCAAGAAGTAAGTAATTGGCGCTTAAAATAATTACATCAATTAAAACTTCTTGTTTTACGAAAAAAAAAAACTATTATAATATTTTAATTTAACTTTGACTATTTAAAAAATCTATAAACATCATCACTTTTTAAAATATACAGAGCATTAACCTTTTCGTAAAACTGAAAGAATAAAACGCAAACCGGTACGTGCGTCCACGCATGCAGTCGGTCGCATGCGCCGCGATGCACTAAATTTAAAACGGAGCCACCTAAAGGATAAGGTTAAACGACCCGCTAAGCATGACACTTGAACTTCCTACGTTTCCTATGTACGTTTCCTAAAACTGACGGTTCCGATTTAATTGGATGAAAAAGTGGTAATTGATGACAGTAAATTAAGGCTTTAAGAAGAAGTAGGTATAATTTCTTCAAAACAAGTTACATTTTAATCGAAAAACCGTAATTGATAATTTTAAGTCAATGTCAATTTAATGTTTTTGTTTGATTCAGAATTTCCAAACTAGAATTGGCTGAAATAGACCAGTCTTTTTTAAAAATACGAATTAAAAGTTTCGGTTACATTTCTATAAATTAGTTATTTTGTTTTACAAATTGAATGTAGTTTTCTATTTTGTTGATTGTATTTTATTCTAAAACAATTTTATTCTAAACAACTTTATATATAAACACGCAATAAGCAGAATGAGAAAATCATCAGACCTAAATATCAATTTCAATAGACGGTATTCTCTATTCAAAAAGAAAAGCTTCATTTGAAACAAAACTGAATACGTTGAGCACTTTGCCGCCAGCGCCATCTAGGTGCCGAAATTCATTACTGTGAAACTACAGTCACCAGTTCTATTCAACTACACATCTCTTTGTCGAAGTGCTAAGTTCTATTCATGGGTAGCGCGATCTAATTACTGCTGCTTGTCAGAATTGAAGTGTGAGTGTCTTATTTTGATGTCATGCGATATAATTGCGAGTGTTTCGACTACATTCTCATGAAAACGTTTTTCAAAAATCAAAATCAAAAGTCATTTATTCAAACTAGGCTGAAAATCAGCACTTTTTGAACGTCAAAATTACATAAGACAGTCCCCCAAAACGCCCGCCCTTCACCACTTCCTAGTGGGGAGAAGAAGTGGAGCAACAAACTCCCCAGCAGCACGGCTGTCTGTTCAGTTAAAAAAAAAAATAATCTATATAACACTGCGCACATAATAATTTAGGTACATTACGCAACACAAAGCATTAAATTAAATTATTTGCTATAAGTAAGCTAGCATACGCCAAAAAAAAAATATCGAAAACTATACTCAAACAGAAACAAAATACAAAACTAGAAACGTAAGCAGAACTTTATACCTAAATAAAAGCCTCCAGTAATGAAGGGCGTGCCCACTTACATATAGCCGTACATGTAGTCGTAACTCGAAGTCACACATGATAAACTAAGACCATCGAAGTAAAAATAAACAACGAGTTAAATTACTAATAACAAAACAAAACCAAGGTCAGCAAGACGACCAGTCACCACAAGCAGCACCCGTTCACGAGCATAACGCAAAGGTCAGCCATTACCCCCCTCGCCATATTTGAGGGGAGGAGACAACCCGACCCCCGACGCTACCGCAAGCAGTGACATCTAAGGGAGCATGACGAACTTGCTGCCGGTTGCTCAGGCAAGAAAACTATGATCAATTGTCGAGGTACACAGCTACAGTAGAGCTAATCACATATTGCAATACCACTCATAAAAAAATAAACATTGAAATGAGTAGATTATGTCAATAATAAATAAAAATACAATTAAAATAAGTTGACCTTGACAGTCAAAGAAATAATTATATGAACTCATATAACCTGTACCTGTAGGTATGCTAATTCTGGAGAAAGAACATAAACATTGTCTTAAGTTAAACACAGCGACCTACTATTCTTATCGTTTAAGTAATCGTTGATAGAATAGTATGCCTTTGAACAAAGGTTAGATTTTACTTTAGCTTTAAACGCATTGAAGGGCAAATTTAAATCTTTATCACTTGTAAATCTTTACTTAAAAGCTTTTGAACATGACTTTTACTAGATTGACTTATTGGATAATATTACTGAGATTGCATTAAAATATGATTGTTAACCATTGCTCGTAACTAGGTAGGGCATAGAGATGGGAGGACGAAATTATTACCATCGCGGGTACTCGTAGAACCTGGATGAGGCTGGCACAGGAGCGTGGTGTGAGGATTGGTAAAAGAAAAGACAGGCATTGCCCAGCAGTGGGCGACGTTGGACTATAGATGATGATGATGAGGCACTTGTACAGACGCCAGCACATCAAGCTACTACAATCTGTCAGATTTATTTAATAGATTTTCGACTTTAATGCTAAAGCATTAGGTTCAAGGTTGATTGGGAAAATCTGACAGTTTCGGGTAGGTTGACCTGCTGGCGTCTGTACCTTCGTAATATTAGTGAGGAACTAATCTAATTATGCAGTTTAATATTCGCCAAAATGCACGTTGTTCTTATCCATTTAATAATAAGACAGACATCCTAACTATCCTAACCAATATTATAAATGCGAATGTAAGTTAGTTTGTTACCTCTTCACGCCTAAACCACTGAACCGATCATCCTGAAATTTTGCATATACGTTGTCACGTGTACAGAAACGGACATAAGGCACGTTTCATCCTGAAACAAAGTACTGTTCCCGAGGAAAACAACAATAATGTTCTTATGATAAGAGATAGTTCCACGTATTTTTCGAATCATGATTGAATTATATTAATAAAGAAACTGTAGTATTAATATCATATATCCTGGGACATTATTCACACACGGTCATCTGATCCCAAACTAAGCAGAGTTTGTACTATGGAAACCAGATTACTTATATACTACATACACTACTTTTCTTTTTGTAAATACATACTTATATAGATAATTACACCCAGACTCAGGAGAAACAGACATGTTCATGCACACAAATGTTTGTCCTGGATGGGAATCGAACCCACGACCACCAGCATGGTAGGTGGTATCTTAACCAACCACGCCATCTGGTCTGTCAAAAGTTTGAAGTGTGTTAAAAGTTTTTTTTTTTATTTAAGTACCTAACACATTTTGTGAGTCTAGAGTGTCGATAGACTGCTTTTTCATAATACTATAAATGTGAAAGTGAGTATGTTTCTTTGTTACGCTTTCACGCTAAAACCGCTGAATGGATTTGGATGAAATTTGGCACATGGATAGACTATGACCTAGATTAGGACAGAATACTTTTGATTCCGGTAGTGCATACCCGTGGGCTAATTTCCGACAGCCACACGGGCGAAGCCGAGGGCAAAAGCCAGTGAAACATAAACGTACAACCTAACTTCTTAACTATCACATTTTTCATAAAATAAAATAAATAGGCACAAAGCAGCGCAGCAAGAAGGCACTCGCAATAAACTAGGCTTTAACACACAATAAAGCGAGTAATGTTCAGCACATTTCTTACTCTGAACACCGCATACGAGTATGTGCGACATTTTTCGACCACTTTGAGAATAGTTCTCTGGCACTCGTTAGCCAATAGAACATTAAAGCTTTGTGCTACTACTTCTGTCTAGATATTGTGTCTGTCGGCGTTAATTAAATGCTCGCAAATTACCGACGATTAAAAGTGGGTCTTGTTTTGGTATGAAAATTATGTTAGTTATGTGGTGGGGTGACCCTGTATTAATAATTTTTCGGATACATCGACTGATTTAGATCTTTCAGCCGCTTTACATCTAAAATCTGATAGGCAAGGAAAGTGAAATTTTTAATCGTTTTTACCTATCGGTAACGTAAACGGTAAACGTGTTTATTTGTGGCTAAGTAATAGCAGCCGCACAGGTCAATCCATCGCTTGCCGGGGTTTCTCCGTGGATGGGTGACGTGCCTCGGAAAGCACGTTAAGCCTTTGGTCTCGGCTGTAATTCGTGGATCTTTGACAGTTGTTACTGGTCGTCAGAAGACCGAAAGTCTGACAACCAGTCTTACCAAGGGGTCGTATTACACAGTTACTGGGTTGTGGAGGCCAGATAGGCAATCGCTCCATGTAACATACTGGTATTCAGCTGCATCCGGTTAGACTGGAACCTGACCCCAACATAGTTGGGAAAAGTCTAGGCAGATTGATTTTGAGTTCTCCTGACCCCTTTTGCTCACTAAAACGCACCCGTGCTCCTTGCGCTTGTAATAACGGTTCCAAAAGCCAGCAACGAAATAGTAGGTATAACAACAAATACAGCAAGCATCGCTTCGTAACTAAACCGAGCAGGCAGACCTACACAGTAAAAGGATACAAAATTTCGATCCCCAAAATGTTTTTAATTAAAAATACTGCGGGCCAAAAGTGAGTTTGTCGGACCAACCTCCATTTTCATGACACCAAAAGCCTGGACTGAAAGTAATTCCCGACTGCGGCCATTTTATTTTCTGTACATCGTACAATATGGTTACCCTACAACCGTATTTTTTTCGACGGTTCACGTTCGGACGGCAGATCGGATAACGATGACGCTCAGCGTCAATGATAGGTACAAACAAATGAAAAGAAAATTCCGGAAAATACGCCTGCGTTACTTCCTTTGCCGTTTTCTGAGTTTTTTTTTTGTAATTTGTATTTCGAATGAATCTGGTGTTTTATTCTTTTTTGAAAAACAAAGTAAGTATGAAAAGCTTTGTGTCATCTTATCTATATACTAATAATAAACAAGAAGAGTTTGTTTGGTTGTATGTTTGAACGCGCTAATCTCTGGAATTGCTAGTCGGATTTGAAAAATTCTTTTTGCATTTGATAGCCCGATTCTTGAGGAAGGCTATAGGCTATTTAACATCACGCTAGGGCCTTTAGGAGATGAGAAAAAATAAATAAAAAATGTCAGAAAGAACGCTAAGCGAAAACGAAGCGCGGGCAGGCGATGCGATGCGATGCAGTAGGTCGGTATAAGACATGTAATTTCACGCGGACAACGCCGCGGGCAGAAGCTAGTAATAAAATATTTGGACAGAATTAATTTTTGTCAAAATTACCAATATGAAGAATTTCTCGTGTTATTTTAGGTTCAAACATGGACGGATGCTTTTCATTGTTAGGTCTAGAATAAATGAATTTCAGCCACCAAGCCAATCCTACAAGCCCCCATTCTATTACATAAGGTCAAAACGTTAACCCTTTTATCGCGTATTCGGCTTGTAATGAAAAACGACCCTGCTGGTCATTCCAACCCTGGCGATAACAGAACGCCCCAAATAATGACCAATGACCCTGCCACGCAAAAATAACGCTAATTTTTTCACCACCATGATTTATTAGAGCTTAAACGGATTTAGGACATCCCCTGTAAAATCACAATAGGCGGGCCGTGTAAATAAAATTGATAGCCTCACACGAACCATTTTCTAGTTGAAAAATGTATTTTTAACTAAGAATGACGTAGGCGAAAATTCGTAAAAGAAAAATGCACATTTGATTTATGTATCATAGTTGCAACAGTAATGTGTTAAAATAAAAGTTGAAAATGTAATCTTATTTTTGGCACGTGTTATGGCTGCAATGAACATTAAGGTGCTTTTGAATTCATATATCATCGCAAATACTAGCAGTAAATAATGGACTCTAGTACTCATCTAACTAATGTATTTTTATATCGTTTAATATTGTTGGGAACATAAAACTTCAACTTAATTGGTATGTTTTATTCATTACAATAAGATTATGATCGTATCAGAGCTTGGTAAAATGCATAGTCATAAAGAAGTTAAATCAAAGTTACTTTTTCAATCCTAACTAATATTATAAATGCGAAAGTAAGTTTGTTTGTTTGTTTGTTACCATTTCATGCCTAAACCACTGAACCGTTCATCCTGAAATTTTGCATATACGTTGTCACGTGTACAGAAACGGACATAGGGTATCTTTCATCCTGAAAAAGAGTACTGTTCCGGTGGAAAACCACAATAACGTTCTTATAATCATAGATGGCGCCACGTGTCTTTCGAATCATGATTGAATTATATTATTATAGAAACTTCAGTAGTGTGTTGTTTTTTTTTTATTTCTGTAACTAATACATTTCGTGAGTCTAGAGTTTCGAAAGACCGGTTTTTCATAATATAATCCTACTAATATTATAAATGTGAAAGTTTGTATGTTTGGATGTTTGTTACTCAATCACGCAAAAACGGCTGAAAGGATTTGGATGAAATTTGGTATACAGATAGTTTATAACCTGGATTAAGACATAGGATACTTTTCATCCCGCTAAAAGGTTCCCGTGGGATAATTTCCGACAAACACGCGGGCGAAGCCGCGGGCAACAGCTAGTACATACTACAAATGCTAAAGTGAGTTTGTTTGTTACGCTTTCACGCTAAAAATGCTGAACGGATTTGGATGAAATTTGGCACATGATTAGATTTTGATTATGACCTGGATTAGGACATAGGGTAATTTTCATCCCAGTAGTGTGTTTCTGTGGGACAATTTCCGACAACCACGCGGGCGAAGCCACGTGCAAAGGCTAGTGAAAAATATAAACAATAACCAGCATAACTTATTTGACACAACAATTTTTACAAGAACATTTCCTTCTACATAAACGCTATCTACTTACTATCATGTCCAAACATACAAGTACATCCAAAAATACTACGATTACATCCGATATACCGCCTTCAGAGACCTGACCAGGCCCACAAGAGCCCTTTTTGTTAACAGCCCCCAACTTTTTCTACCGCATATATACAAATTGTTATTGCCAGAATGTAGCTACACGATAACACGTAGTTACTCGTACTCTGAACTAGGCGATGCGGGTATGCGAGATAATCCGCAGTAATGACACTTCATATCTCCTAGATTGTACTAGAAATAGGTGTAATAAAGACCTTCATAGGCCTACAAATCATAGAAAATGATATGCCTGTCGACTTTTGGGTCGATTGACAAAGTAAGGGCGGAGTTCACCGAATTTAAAACAGCTGTTTAGATTTTAATCAGTTCTTTTCTTAGGAAATTTGACATAAACCAACTGTTTACCTAACCGGTGCACAGAATGTCCTGTAGAACAAGCTAGCTGGACAAAATATCGAAACATCAAGTGTTATTTTTTTTTAAATGAACCCTACTCCTTTAAAGATAAGACTCCGGTTTACCCTAAAACGTATTACCGATACATCCCCACTCTCTGGTTAGGTGCTCAGGAAGCAGGCAAACAATAGGTTGCGATAAACCCTTTTTTTGCCACCCGCCAGTCTGCCATAGAACTTGTTGTGTACCGGTACTATCGCGCGTGCTAAATAAAAATTTGTGTTGTTTGGACATTCTTCTAGTTTTGTACTTTACAGGTATGAATTTTATTTTTATTTTATAATAACAACATTGAAGTAAACTATTCTTAAATTTTGAGATAGTTTTTCCATATGTTTATGCATTTCAATAATAGTAAAGTTGTATTGCTAAGTCCAGTCGAGTTGTTATTCATTTTTTATTAAGTCGTTACGATATTCTTCTTTCGATAACGAATAGTAGTTTAATGCGAAAACATGCGACTTAAGAGTTTTTTTTTTTCAGTGCTTTTGTTCCAAAGCAATGCAGCGAAGGGAACTCTTTGAAATATGGAAACAAGCGCCTCAGAAAGATCGTGTTTCTGTGATTACGGACCACATATTAAGACACTATAATGTGAACAGTGTAACAACAGTTCAAAAAAAAACCGTCAATAATTTTTCAAAAAAGATATGTGAACAGTTTAGATATAGATGGACTTTAAGAGGAAGACGTGTTGATCAGTTTGAAAAAAAATATTCAGAGTGGATGGACCAGGCAATTGAGATACCGGAAAACGTGAAGGATTTTCTTCAACCAACTTCATCTGCAAAAGGGTTTGGCCGACCAACTAAAGATTTTGGAGAAAGCTCTAGCAAAACTAAAAAGCGAAAAGTAGAAAGTTTAATTGAATCATTTACCCCAGAAGAACTCACTTTTGCAGCAGAGACAAGTGTTCGTGCTTCCGGAAAAAGAGATGCAGCCAAATTAATTCATGATGCTTTAGCATCGCCAAAGAGACCAAAAAAGTACAAGACAGCTCTTCTAACGGTTTCAGCTCCAACTATTCAGCGTTCATATTCCACGCAAGAAGCATTAGCGTTTTTTGCTAGCAACAAATTGACAGTGAATCAGTATAAGAATATTCGCGCTGGTGCACTTGAGAGAGGTCATGATATATACCCAAGCTATAAAAAAATTTACAAAGAGAAGATTGCATGCTGTCCTACTCTGAACGAAATAATCGTAACAGAAGAGTCAGTAGAATGTAATTTGCAGTCACTAATTGACCATACTGTTGACAGACTTTGCAAAACTTTGCAAAATGTTTTTGAAAGATTGGAGAATAAACTCATTTTGTATTGCAAATGGGGCTGTGATGGCTCCAGTGGTCATAGTTTATATAAACAAAAAATGACTGCAACAACCGGCACAGACGAATACCTACTATCTATAGCATTGGTACCAGTGAGACTTTGCGTAAATAACGATAGGAAAACACTTGTATGGCAGAATCCACGACCATCATCGACACAATATTGTCGTCCAGTCAAATTATTATTTAAAAAAGAAACTGCACAGTTACTGCAGCAAGAATATCAAAACATGCAACTTCAGATAAAAAATCTAAGGCCCACGAAGATTGAGTTTGATAACAGAAATTTGGAAGTACTGTGCGATTTATCACTGACCATGGTTGACACAAAAGTTTGTAATGCCATAACAGAGACTAAAAGCTCACAAAAATGTTATATATGTGGAGCCACATCAAAGGAAATGAACACCGAGAAGGTGTTGGAGAAAATACCCAATGAAGATTGTTATAAATTTGGTATTTCCAGTCTACATGCTTATATACGCTGCATGGAATGTCTCCTGAACATTTCATATAGACTTCAACTGCAAATGTGGCAAATCAGAGGAGAAGAAAATAAAAGGGTGATGAAAGCAAAGAAGAAAGAAATACATGATAAATTTCTTCGTGAAACCGGGTTGCACATTGACGAACCAAAGCAAACTGCCGGAAATACGAATGATGGTAATACTGCGCGCAGATTTTGCAGATCCAAGCCTTACAAGCAGGCTTACTGGATTAAACCAAGACCTTATCAAGAAACTTGGGATAATATTACGAACAATATCTTCGGGATATGAAATTGATACGGAACAATTTGGAATATTTTGTTCTGAGACGAAAGAGCTCTATTTAAGAGAATATGCTTGGTACCCAATGCCAGTAACTCTACATAAGATTTTAATTCATGGTTCCGAAATAATAAAATCATTTTTAATACCTATTGGCCAAATGTCTGAAGAAGCACAGGAGGCACGCAATAAAGAATTAAGAAAAGTGCGAGAACAGCATACGCGCAAAATATCCAGAGTAGCAACAAATATGGACATGTTTAAGTATTTATTGATGTCCTCTGATCCTTTAATAGCTTCCTATAGAAGTACACCACCCAGGAAATCTAAATCATTTCCTAAGGAAGTTTTGAATTTATTGCGAAAACCAAATATGTAAAGATTTTTATTACTATACTTATAGGTATTTAAAGATTTTTATTATATTTATAAAATTGTATTTAGGAACTATTGTTTAGATGATTTAGAAGCTACTGTACACGGCGCGGAGCCATTATGTGACTTTAATTTCAATAAACAGTTAAACAAAATTTATTTTTGTTTTATTTTCTGAAAATTTTAGATTTATTCGATAAACATACAAAACTGATCTCCCGTAATGTTATAGGTAATCGATCACGATGTAATATTACCTATATTAGTGAAATATCAATTGAACAATTACTTAGTATTTTTGTCCAGCTAGCTTGTTCTACAGGGCAGTCTGTGCGGTGGTTTGAATGTTGGTGAACACAGGTCTTAGAATTCTGGGGATCTGAATGGAGTCTATTAGTCGGACCTTAAACTTAATTGGCGAAATGTGGGTTTTTTAAACAAGCCTGTCGTCTCTTTTGTGGAATACAGATACTTACAGCCATGTTATGTTGAATGTAGTCGTTGAGTGAGATCTATTTTTAACCGAGTTCTTAAAAAGGAGGAGGTTTTCAGTTCGTCGAAATCTTTTTAGGGTTTCGTACCTCAATTTTGTGACCTAAATACGGACATGTAATGTAAAAGAATGATTTTTAAATATGGGGATCAAATTTGGGGGGCAAATAAGAAAATTATAAAAATTTAAAATATTTCCAAACTGTACCGTATATATATATATATATATATTATAATTTTAAAACAAACTGTTTTAAAGTTCTTTAAAAAAGTAGACGAAAATTGACCATTGGATCCTTTTCGTTTAACTATGGACATTTGTAAAATCAATCAAAATCAAAAGTCATTTATTCAAACTAGGCTGAGAATCAGCACTTTTTGAACGTCAAAATTACATAAGACAGTCCCCCAAAAACGCCCGCCCTTGACCACTTCCTAGTGCTTTAGCTGGGGAGAAGAAGTGGCGCAACAAACTCCCCAGCAGCACAGCTGTCTGTTCAGTTAAAAAAATGATTCTATATAATACTGCGCATAATAATTTAGGTACATTACGCAACACAAAACATTAAATTAAATTATTTGCTATAAGTAAGCTAGCACACGCCAATATACCAAAAAAAAAAAAAAAAAACGAAAACAATACTCAAGCAGAAACAAAATACAAAACTAAAAACGTAAGCAGAACTTTATACCTAAATAAAGGCCTCCAGTAATAAAGGGCGCGCCCACTTACATATAGCCGTACATGTAGTCGTAACTCACAAGTCACAGATAGGGATAAACTAGGACCATCGAAGTAAAATCAACAACGAGTTAAATTACTAATAACAAAACAAAACCAAGGTCAGCAAGACGACCTGTCACCACAAGCAGCACCCGTTCACGAGTATAACGCAAAGATCAGCCATTACCCCCCTCGCCATATTTGAGGGAAGGAGACAACCCGACCCCCGACGCTACCGCAAGCAGTGACATCTAAGGGAGCATGACGAACTTGCTGCCGGTTGCTCGAGCAAGAAAAACTATGATCAATTGTCGAGGTCACTAGCTAACCACATATTGCAATACCACTCATAAAAAATAAATAAACATTGAAATGAGTAGATTATGTCAATAATAAATTAAAATAAAATTAAAATAAATTGACCTTGAGAGTCAAAGAAAATAAATAATTATATGAACTCATATAACCTGTCAGTAGCTATGCTAATTCTGGAGAAAGAACATAAACATTGTCTTAAGCTAAACACAGCGACCAACTATTCTTATCGTTTAAGTAATCGTTGATAGAATAGTATGCCTTTGAACAAAGGTTAGATTTTACTTTAGCTTTGAACGCATTAAAGGGCAAATCTAGCAAAGAAGAGGGTAGCTTGTTATAAAAAGTTATACCAAGCCCAACAAATGAGTTATGAACCTTATGAAGCCGGTGAAATGGAGCACGTAATTTGGCCTTATTTCTGGTGTTAACATTGTGAATATCACTGTTTTTAGTGTATAAATGTATATTTTGTCTAATATATAAGATGTTGGCGAAGATGAATTGTGATGCCACCGTGAGAATACCAATCTGTTTAAAAAAATCTCTCAAAGAAACTCTGGCACCGAGCTGGTAAATTGCTCGAACAGCTCGTTTCTGAAGAACAAATATATTTTGAATGTCAGCGGCTTTGCCCCAGAGCAGAATACCGTATGACATAACGCTATGAAAATAACTAAAATAGACTAACCGAGCTGTATCAACGTCAGTGTATTGTCTTACTTTCCTGACGGCGTAGGCGGCTGAACTGAGCCTTCCCGCTAGGCTTGATATATGTGGGCCCCACTGAAGTTTGGCATCTACTGTTATACCCAGAAAAACTGCCGAGTCTACAGTTTTAAGCATCTCTTTATCTAAAACGATGTTGGGTCCTAGATTTCTAACATTCGGTAAGGCAAACTTTATACATTTCGTTTTTTTAGCATTGAGAACTAAGTTATTTGTCGTAAACCAATCTGTAACCATTGAGAGTGCACTGTTTACGTCGTCAAAATCTTGTCTATTCCTGTCTACTTTAAAAATAAGAGAGGTGTCATCTGCAAACAGTACAACGTCACAGATACCCTTTAAATAGAATGGTAAGTCATTGATATACACTAAAAACAAGAATGGACCCAGTATTGAACCTTGAGGTACTCCTAACTGAACTGGTAGCCCGGAAGATTTCACACCATTTACATCTACACATTGAAACCTATTATGTAAATATGAATTTATTACTTCAAGAGCTTCGTTTTGTACACCGTAATGATGTAGTTTACGCAAAAGCGTGTCATGGTGCACGCAATCAAAGGCTTTGGAAAGGTCACAGAAAATTCCAATAGCATTTTGCGAGTTCTCCCATGCGTTAAATATATGTTTCAGCAGAGCAACACCCGCATCTGTAGTCGAACGACCTTTAGTAAAGCCATATTGTTCATCATGAAGGAGGCCATTTAAATTAAAATGTCTTAGCAACTGCTTGAGTATTAACTTTTCAAATATTTTGCTAAATGCAGGTAAGATAGAAATAGGCCTAAAATTGCCAACGTCATTTTTATTACCTGATTTAAATAAAGGTATGACTTTACTACTTTTCATGAGGTCAGGAAAAGTTCCTACATCAACACATTTATTAAAACTAACAGCTAGATAGGGGGCTACTATGTCTATTATATTACTTAACAGTTTAATGGAGATGCCCCAGTAATCACCAGCTGTAGTTGGAATGTATGGGAGAACATGTTTTTCAACTACAATGTTAAGTTTGTTCTTGGGATAAATTCATCCTAACTACGGAACCCTTCATTGTGCGTGGTTCGACACGCACTTGACCGATTTTTTTATGTAGGTATGTTCCCCGATTACTCGAAGACGGCTGGACCGATTTAGATATTTTTGAAGGAGTGTAAAATTTTTCTTATTGTTTGTAAGGGCTATACTTGCCAGGTGGTCCCATTGTCATCAGGTCAGGATCTGATGATGGGATCATGGAGATATCGAAGGAAGTCTTCAAACGTTATAAGCACACCTGTAGCGATTCGGGTATTTTTTATAGTAACTTGTGCATTTGCTCTCGAAAAACACCATTTGGTGAAGTGGAACTGATGATAAAAACCACAGATGGCCATCGGAACTCTTCAATAATAAGTATTTCACGGGTTGCAATTCGATTACTTTATTATGGTTGCTAAGCAATTTGTGCTTATCACAATTCATATGGTGCAGTGGAGCTGGTAGTGAATTACCAGGAGAACTCCTCAACAATTCACGTCCCTTTTTTGGGTGGGAAATCCTATTAAATAACTTCTCCCGCTCTGGGCGGAGCGGGAGGGCGTGTCAGACTTCTACTGACTAAATCCCACCCGTGTTCCTTCAGTTGCCCGTGCCACGGTAACTCTTTCAAACAACCCGCAACCCTGGCCGGCCCTGCGGACCCCATCAGTTAGTGCTGACGTCTCTTTGAGGCGCGCGTGGAACACAACGCGACCCGGGCCTAGTCCTTACCGGACGGCGAGCTACCCATTGCTAGCCATCCGCAAGCCCGCGCCTACGGAGGCCGGGAATCGGCTCTCGATTCCCGACGCCCAGGGCGTCTCCTGCGGCGACTAGGGGCGTGAGGGCGCAAACATAGCCTCTCCCTCACGCGTTCCGCCTCCTCCTTCGCGAGCAGTACTGCTTCGCAGAAGGAGGTGACTGCTTCCCATGCACTGTCGCTCCGTACCATGGCCTCCACCGTATGCTCCACCGTCTCCTCTGGGCAATCCACACAGTGGTAACATTGTGTTACCATTGTGTGGCGTTTCCTCCTGCCTTATGCGGAACAGAATCCTCCCGAAGAAGCCGTGTGCGGTAAGGAACTGCGTCAGGCAGGCGGAAGGTGAAGACGCCGTGGTGCCTCTCCAACCACTCCTCAAAGAAGGGACTTATCGCCGCAATTGTGGCGTGCCCAGTACTGGGTTGCGTCAGTCGCACTCTCCATGTCGCCATGAGATCCCGCCGGAGCTCTGTCCGCAACAATGAACGTCCCTGCATCGGAAAAACAATATTTTGTAAAAGGTGGTGAGCAGTTGATATTAGGCTATTGTAACTTAGACAAATTATAAACGGACCCTCTAAAAAGTGAAAAATAAAAAAGTTTTTGCAAAAAAAAAGCCGACTTCCAAAAAATAAAATACTACAGAATGAAAAATAAATTTAATTCCAAAATCGAATCCGAAATCAAAGAGTAAAATATACTCTTTGTACCTACTGTTTTTCATTCTCAGACATTTAACAACTCACCATGTTCTTGAGGTATCCAAATTGCTTTGAACTGATAGATAAGAAAATGCGTTCAGCTCCTCATTTAAACAAACGCAAGTAGTGGTGCCCTCTCAATATTTCAAGGATCTAAAATCCCATTAACTCTGCGCTTGGAGCACGTGAGGGATGAACGTAAGAAGGGACAAGATTGAATAGCCTATCTTTTCTCAACCATTTGCGAAGACATGCGAATGCCATTAATTTTATACCTCGTCGGCACTTTAGGAGTGTCACGTCACAGGTAGCCAATAAATCCGGACCCATAAATCTTTTTTAACACTAAACTTAGACAGGTCAAAGTAATTTGGTGAAATGTAATAACGTTGTAACGTAAAAGTGCGGTCATTTCGGTAAGAGCCGGTTTTACGGAAGGCTTTTCCGGTTCGGATTGTACCGATTTATCGCAACTATCGCCATTTTACGGTTTAATAGAACTTAACTTTTATTAGTAGAAATGAACTATTAGTGGATGAATTGATGCTAATCGTTTCAGTACGTGGAGTTTGGGTGTAAAATAAATTGGGTTTATAAAAACTAACGTTGTTTAAAATAATTGCTTAAGGTTAGAGATCTAATGCCCGTTTTCACCAACTCTAAGTGACACTTAAATGAATCCCTAAATATTATACTATCGGCGCTGAAGCCTAGCGTTGAAAAGCCAACAGTGCACTTTTATTTAGGGATTCATTTAAGTCTCATTTAGGACTGGTGAAAACGGGCATAAGTATGTAGGTACTAGGACTGGTTTTCCTATTAGTTGAGTTTATTATATTTGTTGTTCGTCTAATAACTTAATTTTAAATGGAAAATAAGTTGTTTGTCGATCATGTTTCAATGGAAAATCACATTACCATACCTTTTTCTTCAACATCACTTTAACCACCTTCAAAAGTTTACTTACTTTTTCTTAGTTATTTACCAAATGGCTAGGTAAATGTTTGAATCGACATCAAATCGCATAAATACATTAGATTCTTTCAATTTTTTTCTACAAGTCTACTTACGTGACCAATTTCCACGATCTGAGGCGTCGTCGTCTGACTATACTTCTCAGGCAAAGTTAAGGCGGCCAACTTTCCGAAAACTGAATGCGGGACTTAACCTTTCGTGAATGGGGGGGGGGGGGGGGGGGGTTAGGGATTAGTAGATGTAATTACCAAAAAGTTTTTGGCAAAAACACTTACATAATAAAAACACAACACTTAGGTAGAAGTCATTTATTTTTAAAACCATATTTGTCACTGGAGTGACACTTTTTAACAAGCTCAGGATTTTTATTGATAATGTCATAAAAATCTTCGCAACTGCCCATATTAAATTTAAGTACAAGCAGAGCTTGTAGTCTTGTAGTGTTTCCACTTTTAGTGACGACTTTTCGGACGTCCACAGAGCATTCATTAAAGAAAATACTCTTTCGGTAGGCGCGTTCGTCCCTGGTAAGCAAAGCAGATACTGGACAATGAGCAAACAGTTCTTTATCGGTATTCCAGTTTTTTGAAAATTTTCATCATCTGTGACTTTGAGTTACGACTACATGTACGGCTATATGTAAGTGGGCACGCCCTTTATTACTGGAGGCTTTTATTTGGGTATAAAGTTCTGCTTACGTTTTTAGTTTTGTATTTTGTTTCTGCTTGAGTATAGTTTTCGATTTTTTTTTTTGTATATTGGCGTGTGCTAGCTTACTTATAGCAAATAATTTAATTTAATGTTTTGTATTGCGTAATGTACCTAAATTATTATGCGCAGTGTTATATAGAATCTTTTTTTTTTTTTTTAACTGAACAGACAGCTGTGCTGCTGGGGAGTTTGTTGCGCCACTTCTTCTCCCCAGCTAAAGAACTAGGAAGTGGTGAAGGGCGGGCGTTTTGGGGGACTGTCTTATGTAATTTTGACGTTCAAAAAGTGCTGATTCTCAGCCTAGTTTGAATAAATGACTTTTGATTTTGATTTTTTCAAATACCTCCAACCATCGTTTTTCAGTGCTGTACTTGTTCTCCTCCCAGCCCTTAAGGATATCACTGTTTACGTAATTAGACACATAATTTACTTCGTCAAACAAGTTATCTTCGTTTAAAGTCGTAGCCAAACTAGGTATCTGCACTAATAACTGCTGATACGTCAGCTGTATATCATTCCATTTCAGACTATGTTTTAGTTGAATCCAGGTCGACGTTTTGAACTCGTCATATTGATGAATATATTTTTCCAAATACTGGATACAATTGTTATATAAGTTCCGAATATGTCCCATAAAATAATCTCTGTTGATATCGCCGCTCTCTACAAGATTTGTCAACTCATTTCTTATTGTCAGTGGAATATACTCATTTTCTAATCGGTTTGAATATTTGTTTTTTAAATCAACTAAGAAGTGGGAAACTTCCGTAATGCTAGTCTTGTCTCCTTCCATCATTTTCACAGAATCGGTAAATATTAATGCTTGCACATGGACAAATTTCAACCACAGTTCTGAGCATTCGTTTGAGAAAAAATTATGCAGTGCAGCAGGGCATTTTTCTTGAGATAAAAAGTAAGATTTTAATGGCGAATACATCTGTAAAATTCTGTCAACTGAAGAAGATAGTGCTAGCCATCTAGTTTTACTGTATCCCAACATTTTTTTATATTGCATCTCTGCTTCTTCGCAAAATTCCTTAAGGTTTTCTACACGCACAGTATATATATAAAAGTACGAATAAATCTTCGTAACTATATGTTCTACGTCCACTGGCAATAAATCTGCTGCTGTTTGAATAGCGTTGTGAGCGATATGCGCTGCGCAGCCCACTCCAACTATTTGTCTGCCTAAACCTTCTTGAAGTTTTCTAAACACGTTACATTGAGCTGAACGTTCAACCCCGCCAAAATTAGTGTTAGCATTATCAGCACAAAATCCAATCACTCTTTAAGGTTGTGCTTTTCAAGGGTGCCCATTAAAGAAACGTAAATCATTTCTGCGGTTTCACCAGGTAAATTCACGAGATCTAATATTTTGACGTTAATGCCGGTTGTGGGATGAAAATATCTCACTAACGTTGGAAATATTTTGATATCTTTATGGTTTGAAGCATCAGTATATATGCAGATAAATGGGACATCATTCAGTTCTATCTTAAGAATATCCGCAGAATACGGCGCGATCACATTCGTTGCAATAGCTTCGCACTTGGTTTTCCCACAGCTAAACTTCTTATCAAAAACTTTCTGAATTAATTTGGAAGTGCAATCCATCGAACGAAAACTGTGATTGTGACATACAGTATGGAAAGCCCACAAACCTTCAGCTTTTGCCAGCTCTGCTTCTTTGTCACCATATTTTTCATGAGGGAAGTAAGGGATTTTTTATGCTTTTCCGAAGTCAAATGCCTTTGTATATCATTTTTGCCGCCGTGAGCAACAGAAAAGGTTCCATTGCATTTGTTAGACCGCACTTCCGAAGGAGTTAAACACTTTTGCAAGAACGGAAATTCTTTTTGTAAATCTTCAGTGAATTTACAAGTTCGCTTTTTCACTGTCGGCGGCATTGGAAAATTATCGGACGGAACTGATAAATAAAAACCTTAAGCAAAAAGCAATAATTTAACCTATCAATATGGTGTCACGGCGTGCACTAATGTCTAATTTTCAAAATCAAAACAATTCCATTACTCGTGCGCCCCTTTCCCGCTCTTACGCCTCATGAGTTCAGTAGAGAGAAAGAGAACGAGATTAGCGCGTGCGCGATACGCTTGTCGCTATTATAGGTAATCTGTGTTCCTACGCTGTTGACCGTGCGCGCGTGTGGGTGTTGTGTAGAAGTGTGGTAGAAACATAGGGATGCGGGACATGCGGGACGCATACAACGTTTTACGGGACTATTTTACTAATAATTTCAAAGCGGGATTTCGTCTAGCATTACGGGACGGTCCCGCAAAATGCGGGACGGTTGGCCGCCTTAGGCAAAGTGTAGTGATGTTCTTTCTTCTTTTCTAACAGTCCCAGAGTCGATATCACGGCCAACACTATGCCCATAGCCACTAATAAAAACAGCGAGCATATACAACACTTCGATTTTCTAGATACTACCATCGCCATTTTGAAAAAGTTTGTAGCACTCTTTTATTACAAAGTTTCTTTGGCACGAATCAGTCTTTTATTTCGTTACACTATGGTGGTTTACTTATACATTTATGTGTACTGAACTGTTTGGACCTCTGTGTTTCATGGCGATCAAGAAGGCAGAAATAAAAGCAAAAATGACAACCGCTCTAGGAATAAAAGTAACCTAATTTTTAAATTTAAAAACCTCCGACACCAATTTACCCTCATTTCTTTTTGGTACTCCATTATCAGACCCTGATTACCATCTATCTATTACCTATTCATTCAGACCATTCGAATGAGCCCAAACATGATACCTCTGCTGTAAGTTGGTAAGGGAGTTAGATATCCCGCAAATTCCAGGTAATGCTGCAGCATCAGTACAAGGTTACTATGTTATTCTAATATCATTGAAGTAACAGAATACCTTTCGATTTGATCAGACCTGTGGAAGACGTCCACATCCATTCATCAACTAGAAAAGGAACGGCTGAATAGAATTTCTTGAATCATAGCTAAGAACACTAGATCAAGTCACGTTTCAAACAAAACAAAAACAAATCTAAATCGGTTTAGTGTTTTGGGAGCTACGATGCCACAGACAGATACAGACGTTAAACTTATAACAACTCTCCGTTTCCGTCTGAGGTTAAAAGCTGAAGGGATAAAGGGAACGCGAGTTCTTTGCGTGACTGACTTGCTATAACTACAAAACGGAGTTACTCCAAAGTTATCTGGTATTTAGAGCCGTACATTAGTAAAATGTTACCTACTCACGAAAGTAATTATACCTATATACCTACGTATGTATTAGGTTGGAGAAAAAGTCTTTTCGCATTATAGTATGTATGAACTTGTAATAAAATCTCTTTGACTATACTATTTGTATCTGGCTGGTTTTGGTATCATTGAAAGTTTAAATTTTAAAGAACATAATTCCAAATTCAAATTAGGAAAATGTGTGATTTTCATTTGTTTTTCGTACCGTCAAGATGATGAGTGAATCTAATATTCGATACATTTTAAAATTTTACTACAAAAAAGGTAAAAATGCAACGCAAGCCGCGAAAAAAATTTGCGATGTTTATGGACCTAGTGTAGTGTCTGTGAGAGTAGCACAAATTTGGTTTAAGCGTTTTCAATCCGGAAATTTTGATGTCAAAGATGCACGTCGCTCTGGTCGCCCTATTACGGATAAAATGGATGCCATTTTTGAAAAAGTGGAGCAAGATCGGCATATCAGTAGTTACGACGTAGCTGAAGAACTGGTAATTGACCACAAAACAGTTTTGGCGCATTTGAAAAAAACTGGGTACACAAAAAAGCTCGACATTTGAGTACCTCACGAGCTCACTGAAAGAAACCTAATGAACCGTGTACTCATTTGTGATTCTTTATTACGACGTAATGAAACCGAACCATTTTTGAAGAACCTGATAACTGGTGATGAAAAGTGGATCACGTATGACAAGAACGTGCGAAAAAGGTCGTGGTCAAAGGCCGGTCAGGCTTCACAGACTGTGGCGAAACCCGGGTTAACTCGCAACAAGGTGATGCTGTGTGTGTGGTGGGATTGGAAGGGCATTATTCATTATGAGCTGTTACCACCAGGCAGGACCATCGATTCTGAACTCTACTGCGAACAACTGATGAGATTAAAGCAAGAAGTTGAGAGAAAGCGGCCGGAATTAATCAACAGAATGGGTGTGGTTTTTCATCATGATAACGCTAGACCTCACACATCTTTAGCCACTCAGCAAAAATTAAGAGAGTTTGGCTGGGAGGTGTTAATGCATACGCCGTATAGTTCTGACCTTGCACCTTCAGATTTCCACCTGTTTCGGTCTCTTCAGAATTCTTTAGGCAGTGTCAGGTTAACATCACGAGAGGACTGCCAAAACCACTTGTCGCGGTATTTTGACCAGAAGTCCCAAAATTTCTATAGCAATGGGATCATGTCCCTACCTACAAGATGGCAAAAGGTTATCGAACAAAATGGTACCTACATACTTTAGTTAAATGTAAATAAACTATATTAAAAAATGTTTTGAATTTTCTTAAAAAATGCGAAGAAACTTTTTCCCCAACCTATTATAACAACAGAAATGTGTTAAAGGTTATGTACTCGTACGAGTATTGTATGTATACAGACATTGAAATATGTTATTTGGATTCTTAATTTTATTGAGTTAACATTGAATAATTTATTGTTTTTATTATAAATCATTGGGTGTGAGTTATGTTGTCCCATGTTACTTGGGGCCGACGCAACACGTCTTTTTTATTAAATTCTCCCATGTCAGCCGTCGCTCTAGCATTCATTCCTTTGAATCTCCACAGATGGGGTGAAAGACTCGGACCTCAAGTACTCCTTTTCTTTCATATCATCATTCACACAATCCTTCCATCATTTTAATATTGGCACAACGATTTGTAACATAAGCCTACAAAGTTGACGCAAAGACTTGAACATTTTCCGCCTTCTTCGATACACAGCCAAATACTTCAAATTTCTTCAGCCTCGCTCTTCAAAGCTTATTAGAACTTTTAAGCGCTGAAAAATTCCAATATTTCTAACATGAGAGGTTTACGATACAACTCACTGAACCTTATCAATCAGTGTATTGGAAATAAATTATAATTAAACAGTAGTAGATACTAAAGACCAAAACCTGGATGAGGCTGGCGCAGGAGCGTGGGGATTGGCAGAAGAAAAGAGAGGCCCGTGCCCAGCAGTGCGTGAAGTCGGGCTGTGGATGAAGATAAGATTACAAAGAGGAAAGCTCTGTACAGGTAAATGAATAGGGATGATGCCTGGGTAAAAAAAAAAGAAATTCTATTTAGTCTGTCAGTCAGATAATAAAAAAGTATAAGACACGTATTTTTTTGCTTATCTATGATATAAAAATGAATCGCTGAATGTGTTGCTAAGCGCAAATCTCGAGAGCTGCTGAACCGATTTTGCTAATTCTTTTTTTAGAATATTCCTTGAAGTACGAGGATGGTTCTTACGGAGAAAAAATTTAAAAAATTGCCTGAAAAGGTCTGAAAACAACTCTTTGCTATACTCCCATACAATCGATTCGTAATAATACTTAAAAGTCAATTTGAACTTTAATACCATACCATAAAGTTTAATGAAATATAATAAGTAGGTATCATAATAAGAAATCTGAAATTGTAATTTTCATTGTGATTTTTTAGTGACTATTAAAAGAATTTTAGGTGGTTTATAATTTTTATTTTTTTACATAATGTAATTATTGACATATTAACTTTCTTTTTTCTTTTTTTATCTTACTAGCTGACCCGGCCGTCCTGAATATAGCAGAATAAAAATTAAAAAGAAAAAAATAAAGAATCGACTGTTAGGCGGTACGAAGTTCGCCGGGTCAGCTAGTCATCTTAATAAAAATGACTTAGATAACACGCATTAAAGTTCGGGAGTGGGGGCTCGCTACGTCACTTCTACGTAACTCAATGTATCGCCGTAATCTTTTAGACTGGAAGCTGACCCCAACATAGTTGGGAAAGGGCTAGGCAGATTGATTGATTTTTGCCGGACATCCTGTATGTGGTATTTGACCATAATATGCTAACTAAAATCAAACAAAAATCATGTTTCAGAACAGAATTTAAGGAACAAAGGTTTACATCAAACTTATGTGTGTCCTTCACATAGGCACTTGTCTATAATCAAACACTAAAGCCCAAATTCCACCAACTATCCAACGTGCTATTGATTAATTAGGACATATCGATACATTACTAACATTCCTGCTTCAGTCGTGCTAATTCCCTCGTTAATCCCTTCAAGTTACATAAGCTCTATGTGCTAGGATCCGGATTACGACCGCACTTCGGCGGAATGGGTTTCAAATTGACGAACTTCTCGTTAAAACCTTCGAAACCGAAGAATGGCTTGTTTCAAATGCTTGTTTAGATTCTGTAAGCCGTAAGGCACTGACTGTCATCTGCCTAGCCTTTTCCCAACTATGTTGGCTCAGCTTCCAGACTTACCGGATGCAGCTAAATACCAGTAATTTACATGGAGTGACTGTAAGGTACTGACTATCCTAAACTTAAACGCAATATGAACTAAGTATTCTTTGTATTTGAGCAGTGGTGGCCCAGTGGTAACGCCATCGATTTACGAGTTGTAGGTCGTGGGTTTGAACTCAGGCAGTCGCTTTATTTGTGTAAATAATTTCGTCGCCACTGGTCTCGAAACGGTGCAGGAAAACATCGTGAGGAAACCGGCATATTCTAGAACCAAAAATTCAAAGATTGACCTAGATTAGGACAGAATACTTTTGATTCCGGTAGTGCATACCCGTGGGCTAATTTCCGACAGCCACACGGGCGAAGCCGAGGGCAAAAGCCAGTGAAACATAAACGTACAACCTAACTTCTTAACTATCACATTTTTCATAAAATAAAATAAATAGGCACAAAGCAGCGCAGCAAGAAGGCACTCGCAATAAACTAGGCTTTAACACACAATAAAGCGAGTAATGTTCAGCACATTTCTTACTCTGAACACCGCATACGAGTATGTGCGACATTTTTCGACCACTTTGAGAATAGTTCTCTGGCACTCGTTAGCCAATAGAACATTAAAGCTTTGTGCTACTACTTCTGTCTAGATATTGTGTCTGTCGGCGTTAATTAAATGCTCGCAAATTACCGACGATTAAAAGTGGGTCTTGTTTTGGTATGAAAATTATGTTAGTTATGTGGTGGGGTGACCCTGTATTAATAATTTTTCGGATACATCGACTGATTTAGATCTTTCAGCCGCTTTACATCTAAAATCTGATAGGCAAGGAAAGTGAAATTTTTAATCGTTTTTACCTATCGGTAACGTAAACGGTAAACGTGTTTATTTGTGGCTAAGTAATAGCAGCCGCACAGGTCAATCCATCGCTTGCCGGGGTTTCTCCGTGGATGGGTGACGTGCCTCGGAAAGCACGTTAAGCCTTTGGTCTCGGCTGTAATTCGTGGATCTTTGACAGTTGTTACTGGTCGTCAGAAGACCGAAAGTCTGACAACCAGTCTTACCAAGGGGTCGTATTACACAGTTACTGGGTTGTGGAGGCCAGATAGGCAATCGCTCCATGTAACATACTGGTATTCAGCTGCATCCGGTTAGACTGGAACCTGACCCCAACATAGTTGGGAAAAGTCTAGGCAGATTGATTTTGAGTTCTCCTGACCCCTTTTGCTCACTAAAACGCACCCGTGCTCCTTGCGCTTGTAATAACGGTTCCAAAAGCCAGCAACGAAATAGTAGGTATAACAACAAATACAGCAAGCATCGCTTCGTAACTAAACCGAGCAGGCAGACCTACACAGTAAAAGGATACAAAATTTCGATCCCCAAAATGTTTTTAATTAAAAATACTGCGGGCCAAAAGTGAGTTTGTCGGACCAACCTCCATTTTCATGACACCAAAAGCCTGGACTGAAAGTAATTCCCGACTGCGGCCATTTTATTTTCTGTACATCGTACAATATGGTTACCCTACAACCGTATTTTTTTCGACGGTTCACGTTCGGACGGCAGATCGGATAACGATGACGCTCAGCGTCAATGATAGGTACAAACAAATGAAAAGAAAATTCCGGAAAATACGCCTGCGTTACTTCCTTTGCCGTTTTCTGAGTTTTTTTTTTGTAATTTGTATTTCGAATGAATCTGGTGTTTTATTCTTTTTTGAAAAACAAAGTAAGTATGAAAAGCTTTGTGTCATCTTATCTATATACTAATAATAAACAAGAAGAGTTTGTTTGGTTGTATGTTTGAACGCGCTAATCTCTGGAATTGCTAGTCGGATTTGAAAAATTCTTTTTGCATTTGATAGCCCGATTCTTGAGGAAGGCTATAGGCTATTTAACATCACGCTAGGGCCTTTAGGAGATGAGAAAACATAAATAAAAAATGTCAGAAAGAACGCTAAGCGAAAACGAAGCGCGGGCAGGCGATGCGATGCGATGCAGTAGGTCGGTATAAGACATGTAATTTCACGCGGACAACGCCGCGGGCAGAAGCTAGTAATAAAATATTTGGACAGAATTAATTTTTGTCAAAATTACCAATATGAAGAATTTCTCGTGTTATTTTAGGTTCAAACATGGACGGATGCTTTTCATTGTTAGGTCTAGAATAAATGAATTTCAGCCACCAAGCCAATCCTACAAGCCCCCATTCTATTACATAAGGTCAAAACGTTAACCCTTTTATCGCGTATTCGGCTTGTAATGAAAAACGACCCTGCTGGTCATTCCAACCCTGGCGATAACAGAACGCCCCAAATAATGACCAATGACCCTGCCACGCAAAAATAACGCTAATTTTTTCACCACCATGATTTATTAGAGCTTAAACGGATTTAGGACATCCCCTGTAAAATCACAATAGGCGGGCCGTGTAAATAAAATTGATAGCCTCACACGAACCATTTTCTAGTTGAAAAATGTATTTTTAACTAAGAATGACGTAGGCGAAAATTCGTAAAAGAAAAATGCACATTTGATTTATGTATCATAGTTGCAACAGTAATGTGTTAAAATAAAAGTTGAAAATGTAATCTTATTTTTGGCACGTGTTATGGCTGCAATGAACATTAAGGTGCTTTTGAATTCATATATCATCGCAAATACTAGCAGTAAATAATGGACTCTAGTACTCATCTAACTAATGTATTTTTATATCGTTTAATATTGTTGGGAACATAAAACTTCAACTTAATTGGTATGTTTTATTCATTACAATAAGATTATGATCGTATCAGAGCTTGGTAAAATGCATAGTCATAAAGAAGTTAAATCAAAGTTACTTTTTCAATCCTAACTAATATTATAAATGCGAAAGTAAGTTTGTTTGTTTGTTTGTTACCATTTCATGCCTAAACCACTGAACCGTTCATCCTGAAATTTTGCATATACGTTGTCACGTGTACAGAAACGGACATAGGGTATCTTTCATCCTGAAAAAGAGTACTGTTCCGGTGGAAAACCACAATAACGTTCTTATAATCATAGATGGCGCCACGTGTCTTTCGAATCATGATTGAATTATATTATTATAGAAACTTCAGTAGTGTGTTGTTTTTTTTTTATTTCTGTAACTAATACATTTCGTGAGTCTAGAGTTTCGAAAGACCGGTTTTTCATAATATAATCCTACTAATATTATAAATGTGAAAGTTTGTATGTTTGGATGTTTGTTACTCAATCACGCAAAAACGGCTGAAAGGATTTGGATGAAATTTGGTATACAGATAGTTTATAACCTGGATTAAGACATAGGATACTTTTCATCCCGCTAAAAGGTTCCCGTGGGATAATTTCCGACAAACACGCGGGCGAAGCCGCGGGCAACAGCTAGTACATACTACAAATGCTAAAGTGAGTTTGTTTGTTACGCTTTCACGCTAAAAATGCTGAACGGATTTGGATGAAATTTGGCACATGATTAGATTTTGATTATGACCTGGATTAGGACATAGGGTAATTTTCATCCCAGTAGTGTGTTTCTGTGGGACAATTTCCGACAACCACGCGGGCGAAGCCACGTGCAAAGGCTAGTGAAAAATATAAACAATAACCAGCATAACTTATTTGACACAACAATTTTTACAAGAACATTTCCTTCTACATAAACGCTATCTACTTACTATCATGTCCAAACATACAAGTACATCCAAAAATACTACGATTACATCCGATATACCGCCTTCAGAGACCTGACCAGGCCCACAAGAGCCCTTTTTGTTAACAGCCCCCAACTTTTTCTACCGCATATATACAAATTGTTATTGCCAGAATGTAGCTACACGATAACACGTAGTTACTCGTACTCTGAACTAGGCGATGCGGGTATGCGAGATAATCCGCAGTAATGACACTTCATATCTCCTAGATTGTACTAGAAATAGGTGTAATAAAGACCTTCATAGGCCTACAAATCATAGAAAATGATATGCCTGTCGACTTTTGGGTCGATTGACAAAGTAAGGGCGGAGTTCACCGAATTTAAAACAGCTGTTTAGATTTTAATCAGTTCTTTTCTTAGGAAATTTGACATAAACCAACTGTTTACCTAACCGGTGGTTTGAATGTTGGTGAACACAGGTCTTAGAATTCTGGGGATCTGAATGGAGTCTATTAGTCGGACCTTAAACTTAATTGGCGAAATGTGGGTTTTTTAAACAAGCCTGTCGTCTCTTTTGTGGAATACAGATACTTACAGCCATGTTATGTTGAATGTAGTCGTTGAGTGAGATCTATTTTTAACCGAGTTCTTAAAAAGGAGGAGGTTTTCAGTTCGTCGAAATCTTTTTAGGGTTTCGTACCTCAATTTTGTGACCTAAATACGGACATGTAATGTAAAAGAATGATTTTTAAATATGGGGATCAAATTTGGGGGGCAAATAAGAAAATTATAAAAATTTAAAATATTTCCAAACTGTACCGTATATATATATATATATATATTATAATTTTAAAACAAACTGTTTTAAAGTTCTTTAAAAAAGTAGACGAAAATTGACCATTGGATCCTTTTCGTTTAACTATGGACATTTGTAGTTGGAATGTATGGGAGAACATGTTTTTCAACTACAATGTTAAGTTTGTTCTTGGGATAAATTCATCCTAACTACGGAACCCTTCATTGTGCGTGGTTCGACACGCACTTGACCGATTTTTTTATGTAGGTATGTTCCCCGATTACTCGAAGACGGCTGGACCGATTTAGATATTTTTGAAGGAGTGTAAAATTTTTCTTATTGTTTGTAAGGGCTATACTTGCCAGGTGGTCCCATTGTCATCAGGTCAGGATCTGATGATGGGATCATGGAGATATCGAAGGAAGTCTTCAAACGTTATAAGCACACCTGTAGCGATTCGGGTATTTTTTATAGTAACTTGTGCATTTGCTCTCGAAAAACACCATTTGGTGAAGTGGAACTGATGATAAAAACCACAGATGGCCATCGGAACTCTTCAATAATAAGTATTTCACGGGTTGCAATTCGATTACTTTATTATGGTTGCTAAGCAATTTGTGCTTATCACAATTCATATGGTGCAGTGGAGCTGGTAGTGAATTACCAGGAGAACTCCTCAACAATTCACGTCCCTTTTTTGGGTGGGAAATCCTATTAAATAACTTCTCCCGCTCTGGGCGGAGCGGGAGGGCGTGTCAGACTTCTACTGACTAAATCCCACCCGTGTTCCTTCAGTTGCCCGTGCCACGGTAACTCTTTCAAACAACCCGCAACCCTGGCCGGCCCTGCGGACCCCATCAGTTAGTGCTGACGTCTCTTTGAGGCGCGCGTGGAACACAACGCGACCCGGGCCTAGTCCTTACCGGACGGCGAGCTACCCATTGCTAGCCATCCGCAAGCCCGCGCCTACGGAGGCCGGGAATCGGCTCTCGATTCCCGACGCCCAGGGCGTCTCCTGCGGCGACTAGGGGCGTGAGGGCGCAAACATAGCCTCTCCCTCACGCGTTCCGCCTCCTCCTTCGCGAGCAGTACTGCTTCGCAGAAGGAGGTGACTGCTTCCCATGCACTGTCGCTCCGTACCATGGCCTCCACCGTATGCTCCACCGTCTCCTCTGGGCAATCCACACAGTGGTAACATTGTGTTACCATTGTGTGGCGTTTCCTCCTGCCTTATGCGGAACAGAATCCTCCCGAAGAAGCCGTGTGCGGTAAGGAACTGCGTCAGGCAGGCGGAAGGTGAAGACGCCGTGGTGCCTCTCCAACCACTCCTCAAAGAAGGGACTTATCGCCGCAATTGTGGCGTGCCCAGTACTGGGTTGCGTCAGTCGCACTCTCCATGTCGCCATGAGATCCCGCCGGAGCTCTGTCCGCAACAATGAACGTCCCTGCATCGGAAAAACAATATTTTGTAAAAGGTGGTGAGCAGTTGATATTAGGCTATTGTAACTTAGACAAATTATAAACGGACCCTCTAAAAAGTGAAAAATAAAAAAGTTTTTGCAAAAAAAAAGCCGACTTCCAAAAAATAAAATACTACAGAATGAAAAATAAATTTAATTCCAAAATCGAATCCGAAATCAAAGAGTAAAATATACTCTTTGTACCTACTGTTTTTCATTCTCAGACATTTAACAACTCACCATGTTCTTGAGGTATCCAAATTGCTTTGAACTGATAGATAAGAAAATGCGTTCAGCTCCTCATTTAAACAAACGCAAGTAGTGGTGCCCTCTCAATATTTCAAGGATCTAAAATCCCATTAACTCTGCGCTTGGAGCACGTGAGGGATGAACGTAAGAAGGGACAAGATTGAATAGCCTATCTTTTCTCAACCATTTGCGAAGACATGCGAATGCCATTAATTTTATACCTCGTCGGCACTTTAGGAGTGTCACGTCACAGGTAGCCAATAAATCCGGACCCATAAATCTTTTTTAACACTAAACTTAGACAGGTCAAAGTAATTTGGTGAAATGTAATAACGTTGTAACGTAAAAGTGCGGTCATTTCGGTAAGAGCCGGTTTTACGGAAGGCTTTTCCGGTTCGGATTGTACCGATTTATCGCAACTATCGCCATTTTACGGTTTAATAGAACTTAACTTTTATTAGTAGAAATGAACTATTAGTGGATGAATTGATGCTAATCGTTTCAGTACGTGGAGTTTGGGTGTAAAATAAATTGGGTTTATAAAAACTAACGTTGTTTAAAATAATTGCTTAAGGTTAGAGATCTAATGCCCGTTTTCACCAACTCTAAGTGACACTTAAATGAATCCCTAAATATTATACTATCGGCGCTGAAGCCTAGCGTTGAAAAGCCAACAGTGCACTTTTATTTAGGGATTCATTTAAGTCTCATTTAGGACTGGTGAAAACGGGCATAAGTATGTAGGTACTAGGACTGGTTTTCCTATTAGTTGAGTTTATTATATTTGTTGTTCGTCTAATAACTTAATTTTAAATGGAAAATAAGTTGTTTGTCGATCATGTTTCAATGGAAAATCACATTACCATACCTTTTTCTTCAACATCACTTTAACCACCTTCAAAAGTTTACTTACTTTTTCTTAGTTATTTACCAAATGGCTAGGTAAATGTTTGAATCGACATCAAATCGCATAAATACATTAGATTCTTTCAATTTTTTTCTACAAGTCTACTTACGTGACCAATTTCCACGATCTGAGGCGTCGTCGTCTGACTATACTTCTCAGGCAAAGTGTAGTGATGTTCTTTCTTCTTTTCTAACAGTCCCAGAGTCGATATCACGGCCAACACTATGCCCATAGCCACTAATAAAAACAGCGAGCATATACAACACTTCGATTTTCTAGATACTACCATCGCCATTTTGAAAAAGTTTGTAGCACTCTTTTATTACAAAGTTTCTTTGGCACGAATCAGTCTTTTATTTCGTTACACTATGGTGGTTTACTTATACATTTATGTGTACTGAACTGTTTGGACCTCTGTGTTTCATGGCGATCAAGAAGGCAGAAATAAAAGCAAAAATGACAACCGCTCTAGGAATAAAAGTAACCTAATTTTTAAATTTAAAAACCTCCGACACCAATTTACCCTCATTTCTTTTTGGTACTCCATTATCAGACCCTGATTACCATCTATCTATTACCTATTCATTCAGACCATTCGAATGAGCCCAAACATGATACCTCTGCTGTAAGTTGGTAAGGGAGTTAGATATCCCGCAAATTCCAGGTAATGCTGCAGCATCAGTACAAGGTTACTATGTTATTCTAATATCATTGAAGTAACAGAATACCTTTCGATTTGATCAGACCTGTGGAAGACGTCCACATCCATTCATCAACTAGAAAAGGAACGGCTGAATAGAATTTCTTGAATCATAGCTAAGAACACTAGATCAAGTCACGTTTCAAACAAAACAAAAATAAATCTAAATCGGTTTAGTGTTTTGGGAGCTACGATGCCACAGACAGATACAGACGTTAAACTTATAACAACTCTCCGTTTCCGTCTGAGGTTAAAAGCTGAAGGGATAAAGGGAACGCGAGTTCTTTGCGTGACTGACTTGCTATAACTACAAAACGGAGTTACTCCAAAGTTATCTGGTATTTAGAGCCGTACATTAGTAAAATGTTACCTACTCACGAAAGTAATTATACCTATATACCTACGTATGTATTAGGTTGGAGAAAAAGTCTTTTCGCATTATAGTATGTATGAACTTGTAATAAAATCTCTTTGACTATACTATTTGTATCTGGCTGGTTTTGGTATCATTGAAAGTTTAAATTTTAAAGAACATAATTCCAAATTCAAATTAGGAAAATGTGTGATTTTCATTTGTTTTTCGTACCGTCAAGATGATGAGTGAATCTAATATTCGATACATTTTAAAATTTTACTACAAAACAGGTAAAAATGCAACGCAAGCCGCGAAAAAAATTTGCGATGTTTATGGACCTAGTGTAGTGTCTGTGAGAGTAGCACAAATTTGGTTTAAGCGTTTTCAATCCGGAAATTTTGATGTCAAAGATGCACGTCGCTCTGGTCGCCCTATTACGGATAAAATGGATGCCATTTTTGAAAAAGTGGAGCAAGATCGGCATATCAGTAGTTACGACGTAGCTGAAGAACTGGTAATTGACCACAAAACAGTTTTGGCGCATTTGAAAAAAACTGGGTACACAAAAAAGCTCGACATTTGAGTACCTCACGAGCTCACTGAAAGAAACCTAATGAACCGTGTACTCATTTGTGATTCTTTATTACGACGTAATGAAACCGAACCATTTTTGAAGAACCTGATAACTGGTGATGAAAAGTGGATCACGTATGACAAGAACGTGCGAAAAAGGTCGTGGTCAAAGGCCGGTCAGGCTTCACAGACTGTGGCGAAACCCGGGTTAACTCGCAACAAGGTGATGCTGTGTGTGTGGTGGGATTGGAAGGGCATTATTCATTATGAGCTGTTACCACCAGGCAGGACCATCGATTCTGAACTCTACTGCGAACAACTGATGAGATTAAAGCAAGAAGTTGAGAGAAAGCGGCCGGAATTAATCAACAGAATGGGTGTGGTTTTTCATCATGATAACGCTAGACCTCACACATCTTTAGCCACTCAGCAAAAATTAAGAGAGTTTGGCTGGGAGGTGTTAATGCATACGCCGTATAGTTCTGACCTTGCACCTTCAGATTTCCACCTGTTTCGGTCTCTTCAGAATTCTTTAGGCAGTGTCAGGTTAACATCACGAGAGGACTGCCAAAACCACTTGTCGCGGTATTTTGACCAGAAGTCCCAAAATTTCTATAGCAATGGGATCATGTCCCTACCTACAAGATGGCAAAAGGTTATCGAACAAAATGGTACCTACATACTTTAGTTAAATGTAAATAAACTATATTAAAAAATGTTTTGAATTTTCTTAAAAAATGCGAAGAAACTTTTTCCCCAACCTATTATAACAACAGAAATGTGTTAAAGGTTATGTACTCGTACGAGTATTGTATGTATACAGACATTGAAATATGTTATTTGGATTCTTAATTTTATTGAGTTAACATTGAATAATTTATTGTTTTTATTATAAATCATTGGGTGTGAGTTATGTTGTCCCATGTTACTTGGGGCCGACGCAACACGTCTTTTTTATTAAATTCTCCCATGTCAGCCGTCGCTCTAGCATTCATTCCTTTGAATCTCCACAGATGGGGTGAAAGACTCGGACCTCAAGTACTCCTTTTCTTTCATATCATCATTCACACAATCCTTCCATCATTTTAATATTGGCACAACGATTTGTAACATAAGCCTACAAAGTTGACGCAAAGACTTGAACATTTTCCGCCTTCTTCGATACACAGCCAAATACTTCAAATTTCTTCAGCCTCGCTCTTCAAAGCTTATTAGAACTTTTAAGCGCTGAAAAATTCCAATATTTCTAACATGAGAGGTTTACGATACAACTCACTGAACCTTATCAATCAGTGTATTGGAAATAAATTATAATTAAACAGTAGTAGATACTAAAGACCAAAACCTGGATGAGGCTGGCGCAGGAGCGTGGGGATTGGCAGAAGAAAAGAGAGGCCCGTGCCCAGCAGTGCGTGAAGTCGGGCTGTGGATGAAGATAAGATTACAAAGAGGAAAGCTCTGTACAGGTAAATGAATAGGGATGATGCCTGGGTAAAAAAAAAAGAAATTCTATTTAGTCTGTCAGTCAGATAATAAAAAAGTATAAGACACGTATTTTTTTGCTTATCTATGATATAAAAATGAATCGCTGAATGTGTTGCTAAGCGCAAATCTCGAGAGCTGCTGAACCGATTTTGCTAATTCTTTTTTTAGAATATTCCTTGAAGTACGAGGATGGTTCTTACGGAGAAAAAATTTAAAAAATTGCCTGAAAAGGTCTGAAAACAACTCTTTGCTATACTCCCATACAATCGATTCGTAATAATACTTAAAAGTCAATTTGAACTTTAATACCATACCATAAAGTTTAATGAAATATAATAAGTAGGTATCATAATAAGAAATCTGAAATTGTAATTTTCATTGTGATTTTTTAGTGACTATTAAAAGAATTTTAGGTGGTTTATAATTTTTATTTTTTTACATAATGTAATTATTGACATATTAACTTTCTTTTTTCTTTTTTTATCTTACTAGCTGACCCGGCCGTCCTGAATATAGCAGAATAAAAATTAAAAAGAAAAAAATAAAGAATCGACTGTTAGGCGGTACGAAGTTCGCCGGGTCAGCTAGTCATCTTAATAAAAATGACTTAGATAACACGCATTAAAGTTCGGGAGTGGGGGCTCGCTACGTCACTTCTACGTAACTCAATGTATCGCCGTAATCTTTTAGACTGGAAGCTGACCCCAACATAGTTGGGAAAGGGCTAGGCAGATTGATTGATTTTTGCCGGACATCCTGTATGTGGTATTTGACCATAATATGCTAACTAAAATCAAACAAAAATCATGTTTCAGAACAGAATTTAAGGAACAAAGGTTTACATCAAACTTATGTGTGTCCTTCACATAGGCACTTGTCTATAATCAAACACTAAAGCCCAAATTCCACCAACTATCCAACGTGCTATTGATTAATTAGGACATATCGATACATTACTAACATTCCTGCTTCAGTCGTGCTAATTCCCTCGTTAATCCCTTCAAGTTACATAAGCTCTATGTGCTAGGATCCGGATTACGACCGCACTTCGGCGGAATGGGTTTCAAATTGACGAACTTCTCGTTAAAACCTTCGAAAGCGAAGAATGGCTTGTTTCAAATGCTTGTTTAGATTCTGTAAGCCGTAAGGCACTGACTGTCATCTGCCTAGCCTTTTCCCAACTATGTTGGCTCAGCTTCCAGACTTACCGGATGCAGCTAAATACCAGTAATTTACATGGAGTGACTGTAAGGTACTGACTATCCTAAACTTAAACGCAATATGAACTAAGTATTCTTTGTATTTGAGCAGTGGTGGCCCAGTGGTAACGCCATCGATTTACGAGTTGTAGGTCGTGGGTTTGAACTCAGGCAGTCGCTTTATTTGTGTAAATAATTTCGTCACCACTGGTCTCGAAACGGTGCAGGAAAACATCGTGAGGAAACCGGCATATTCTAGAACCAAAAATTCAAAGATTGTGACATCTACCAACCCGCTCTGGGCCCGCGTTGATTAACAGCTCACTCCCTCACAAATGAGCAGGCCTCTACCCCAGCAGTAGCAATATTATAGGTTGTTTATGATTTTATTTGCAGATACCTACAATTTAAAAGAGATTGTGGAACATTAGAGGTGTCAGTCAATATAAGCTAATTTGGAGACAGGTTGAGGCGTAATTGAAATAACTAAAAACCTCTTAAGGCAGGGTTTCTTAAACTATTTGCAGTCACGGACCACTTTCACAATTTAAACAATTCCACGGACCCCTGTCAAAGAATATTTTAGGAAAAGAAAACAATACTTATTTATCACTTTTATTTGTAGTTTCATTACACTTACTAATAAGTTAACGAGAAGGATGCTGCTGTTTGGCCTCAATGAGAACGTTAAATTGTGAGATTGTCTTCGTCAAGGCAAGGCGCGTGTCATCTGCGACGTTCAATCGATTGCGACTTTTTGTTTTTATCGACACTAGAATCGAGAGCCCTGCCTCGTAAAGATAAGTAGAAGCAAATGGTATCAGAACGGACATAGCTCGCTGGAACTTGACTCAAAAAACACCAAAATTTGCCAAGAGGTTTTGCATAACTTTTAAACTCGGCGAACCGCGACGACGACGATGATATGCGTCGTCGTCGCGGCGAGTTCGTGGCTTGGGCGAGAAACTCTCGAGTTTACTACACATTTCCCAATAAAGTTAAGAGTTAACTGACCTTTTGCGGACCCCTGATACACAGTGGACTCCACTTTAATAAACCATGTCTTAAAGGGTCATTGTACTTTGGCCCTTGAATCCAAAAAAGGAATTTCGTGTTCCCTATATTTTGTCTGGTGTACATAGATGTATGGAGCAGCTGATTTGTTTTTCGCTATTTCAGATTTTATGAGTACAATGACCCCGTAAGAGATTTTCAGTTATTGTAGGGTACACCTTGTAGTTGACGAGTTCATCATCGTTGGCGGCAGGATTAAATCATATGCAACCAGCATTTTCAAGGACGAACAAGGAGCTTTAACAAAAAGATACTAGAGTACTTAAAGACGACACAAACAGAGCCTAGGTATAGTCAGGGATACATACAACTGTCAAATAATGACAGTAGGTAAGTGATTTGATTATACGAATAAATTGGTACAGTAGCCGCCAAACAAGTTGTCGAATTTTCGGCATGGAGGGGATAACTCTGCGCAGGTACGCTAGCAATCACGCAACAGCATACAGATAAATCGACTACTCTGCCACCGTAAGGAAAAAAGAAAAAAGAAGTTTCTACACACATATTGAAATGGAGAAAAATAATATTTTGTCCTTTTTAAAACACAAAATACAAAAACAGAGGCGTCATAATTTAATAGTAAGAATTATTAAGTTTTCTTTAAGTTTACGCCAATATAAAAATACTGGTAGATGCGGCTTTGACAAATTGCGTGGCGATTATTTTAATCAATTTGATAAACAGTCAATTAAAATTATTATTTATTTGAAGTTTTCCGTGACAGTACATTGTACAATTTCAAAATGGACACTCTGCATTGGCGTCCTTCACATGAAAATACAAAGTTGATGAAGGCAACAAATAATACAACCGGCTTGAACACAATTATGTCCTATTTCAGACTTCGGTCTGTGACAGCTATTCAGAAAATGCGGTCTACAAAGCTATTCAGGCCGTATGCACTTCAATGTCAAAGCTGGAGGAATCAATGCTGAGGAGATGAATGAAAAAGGTAGTAGGTAAGGGAGGGTTAGGTTTGACGTGGGTGTAAGTAAGCAGGTATCATTAGGATGTTGGGACTTACTTCTGCAGCTGTATCTATGATTGGCTGATGAAAGATTTAACAATTGCGATACCTATCTATTATTTTGATTTGACTGAGAAAAATTAATGATCTGAACCAATGCTTAGGTACCCACTTAGAAGTAAGTATTTATTTACTAACGATATCAAATAAATAAACCAACACTGAGGGCAATTTTTGCAATGGTCAGATAACTGTTATCTGAAGAATAAATATTTAAATTTGACAGCTTTTGATCTTACAGTCAAACTGTCATATTTATTCTTCGGCTAAGAGTTAGGTATCTGACTATTGAAAATTCTGCTCTAAAACTAACTAAACTCTTAGTTAGTTTTAGTGTTGCTTTATTTATTTGATTTACTTATTATTATAATTGACACTAATTAAAACAGCTTTATTTAATCCATAAAACCAGCGTGAAGTGGCCATTGAAGATTTCGTAAAAAGTTTTATAAAAAGTTCAAACTTCTTGCATTGTTAAGTCCAGCCAATTAAACAAAGGTCTATTTAAATATCAACTTGAATCTAAATTTATTATTCAATTAACATTTTTCAGTAATAATGGCCCATTAAATTCCAAATTAACCTTGGATATTCGACACAGGCGTTGTCGCTTAAAATGGCCGAGCGCCTGCTAAAATGTGAAAGGCAATTTAGTATTCCATCAGTGTTACATAGATAAAGTGTAAGGCGCTTAGCCTTTGTTTTAACGCTGCATAACAAATTGATAACGTAGTTTTAATATTCAATTTGCTGTCTTAACCGGAAGATGATACCTAGTAAACGTTAAACTGTTATAGTGTTTCGCTTGAGCACTAGATTAATGAAGTGCTTCATTCAAGCTCAAAATGGAGAGATGGAGAAGTGAAACAGACAATGGTGCCGATTCTGTTGTGCACAAACTAAACTTATTCACGCTATTGCTAACTTTTTCTCTCTAATACACCAAGAAAGAGACGGACGTAAATTAGAGCTGTCAAATTAAGTTGAACTAGTATTTGCATACAAATTTAGACAACACGTAAAAACATGTCGACTAAAACACGGTGAAGCGCAAGGCGCAAAGCTAGTTTGACATCTCTAACTTATTTCATAGCTATAGGTACCCATCCTTTTCTCACCCTGCCTGTTAGTAAAAGATAACGATTCTCTAATTTTAGTTTAGTTACTAAACAAGAGAATCGGCACCATTAAGTTCGTGTAAATACAGATTTCTCAACTGGTGGGCTTGGGCAACTGTTTGTCCATTCTACAAAGAAAAAGCCGTTGAGCCACATATATAATAATTTTGTGGAATCCTACAAATCATACAAATTGGTATGTATCTTATATACCAATTTTTCTTCAATTTGTAAAATCTGTGCCAATCTTTTAATATTCACAATCTGCGACTGTAAGTAATCGAATCCATATCGTCCCACGCGGTTCTAAATCGAACGAAATTAATAACTGAACGGTTCTCGTTTATTGCTATATATACTATAAAGGTTATTGATATATTCAGGGGCTATAACGTCCCACATTGTGGTAGCAATCAAAGAAATACAGCTGTGATTTCAATTAACTTGATTCTAAAAGTGCTACAAGTATAATTTTCAATTAGGTAAAGTCTCTCAGAAGCAAGTCAATTATTGACTAGCTAGCAATTATTGGCTAGTTAGTTAGGTTTCTTACTAACATTATAATTAATTACTTATTTCAAACCGAGAATAGGCCATGATGCGTGGAATGTCTGACCATAGAGATGGATAGGTCATTTCACCCTGACCTATCCATCTCTATGGTCAGACATTCCAGTCGAAATGGAAGACTTTGATATTCGGTCAAGGAACATAATTATTTATCTCTGATTAAGTACCTATTTATAGTACTGATATTGGAATTCGGGCTGCTAATAAGGACGAGTTTTCTAAATCTTCTATATAAATAAGTTGTTTTGAAATGTCTGTTTGTAATATCAAAATAACAGCTTTTTACTAAATATATAAATGAAAGTATAACTATACGGTATATTAAAAAAAAAAAAAAACGATGGGAATTTCACTGGCAGACAGCTGATGTTATAAAGAGTTACTTAAGCTACTTCCGCGCAAAAAAAAAAAAAAAATAAACTCATGAAATTGTGAACAAAATCCGATTCAAATAGGTAAGTATTGACATCAGTGCTAAAATACTTTCAGTGAATGGTTAGTTTTCTTTTTTGTTAGATTTTACTATATTCAGAAAGGTGACACTTCAGAATCGTTTGATATAATTTGAAATTCCTCAATTGAATGGGACTGGATCCTCGTTAGACTATCGGTAAAATCGTCCTTCCTATTTACGTATGTAAGAGGTATTTCAGTCTGTTCAACGGTTTTATTACGCAGGTATCGATACATTAAAAGTATCGTGACCCCAATTCCCGAGATTTAGCAAAGTGATTGATCTGCACTCAACGATTGACGCATTGGGATGACTATTTTGAGACTAACTGGAGTAAAGAACGTGACTTTAAAATAAAGTACGTGGGTTGCAAATCTTATGTAAATAAGTCAAACATTTTACGATTTTAAAGGCTTTTAATGACGTGTACAAGATCGCAAGTCATTATAGATTAAGTAGTAATTTCATTGGCAAATACTTATTTTGAGACTAACTGGAGTAAAGAACGTAAATTTTTAGTAATAAAGTACGTGGGTAGCAAATCTTATGTAAGTTACACATTTTACGATTTTGAAGGCTGTTAATGACGAGAACAAGATCGCAACTCACTATAGATTAAGTAGTAATTTCATTGGCAAATAATTATTTTGAGACTAACTGGAGTAAAGAACGTGAATTTTTAGTAGTAGCAAATCTTATGTAAGTTACACATTTTACGATTTTGAAGGCTGTTAATGACGTGCAGAAGATTATACGCAACGTGCGTAACTTATTATAGATTAAGTAGTAATTTCATTGGCAAATAATTATTTTGATGACTCTCTATTAAAATGAATTTATTTATTCTGTACATAGGATGTCGGAATCACTTTACACGTCATAATAAAAAACAATATAAATATGCTAGCTAGTGTCGACTTTTGCTACGCCTGAGAAGAAATGGCGAATTAACTCAGGGGTCAAAGTTTCTTGTCCAGACATATTCTTGGTCAGATCATGTGAGGACCATGTAGATTAGTGTCTGCATGGTCCTTTGTGGTAGACAGGCGTATTGCTCTCGTAAAAAGTGAGACACTGGGTTCGTTTTTAGATTACCAAAGTCAGTCAATATGTATTTAAACTTTGAAATCAAATTACTTAAGTTGACATACAAATTGTACAAGCGTGTGAACCACAGTAACTTCTTCGCCAGAATATTAAGACAGCAAACAAAACTATCTCTCAAAACCTTACAAATAAAGTTGGAAATACGATGAAGTGTTAATTTCCTCCCGTGTCGACGTCTTCTATTCAGGAGAAAATCACAAAGCATCACCACCTGTCGAAATTCTTGACAGATTAAACCAAAGTAGATTGGAGTTTACCTGTTTGGTATTAAGGTAAAATAAGTATAGAATACCGTCATATTAAAGACGTCAAATGTTGGCTTTATTTTTATAAAAATAACCGAAGAAACTTGTTGGCTTAAGTGAAAATATAGAATTTTAACAATTCTGTATAGAAATAGGTAGGCACAAAACTTCAATATTCAGGATCAAGACTGTATAACACGAGGTTGCGAACATATTATTATTATTGTTAAAAGGGGTGAAGAATTACACCTGCTTTCTGTTAGCACTCAATTCAATTATTGCACTAAAATTGCCTCTTTGGAAATTATGTAAAACACAGTTATGGGTAATGTTTTAAGTAAGAAAGTTTGACTTACGAAAGGCATATGCTAGGTGAACTACACTACTAACTTGAGACTTATTGCAGCATATTAGTAACATGAAATAGATATAGGTACCTACTACTACAAAAGAAATGACACAAGAAAAAGAAAAAATAAATCATGGATAAATAAAATATACGCACGAACCAGATTACTCATTAACATAACTATCACACACGATACCGACAATCAAACTAAACCGAAAATTAAGCCTAATTTTCTACCTTTTCAATCAACACTTCACAAAAAAAAAAGACCGGAATTTCGGCAGCGCGTAACTTCTTTCGGAATCCGCGTGCACGCGGGCCGGCTCCGCTCTCTTGTTACTAAAATCTTGGAGCATCAGCTGTTCACATCGATACCGATGGCGTCGTCTCGTCTCCCAATCTGACCCCGTTGTCTGGAAGCCTAGTTTCCGTAACCGAAGAATTACATGGCGTAGTTTATGTTACGTAAAGGGGCGATTTAAAAATTGAAGACTGCTGTGATCATGGTTTTGTTGAATATAGGCCATAACAAGGTTTTTAATGAAATACTTCGCAAAAGGGTCATTTGGGGTCAATTTACGTTGCGGCGGTACAGAAGGGAAGACAGAGGATTTTTTTCTTAATTTTGCATTTTGTACTCTATCTTCATTGTGTAACATGCACAGACACGAAACCAAAAACAGGTAGCGCGTCTTCCAGAGAATTCTCGAGCATCCTCGAGAATGCGCGCCACGTCGATGGACTATCTAAATTTCCAGTGTATGCGCAGCTTTAGACAAAGTAACTGGTGAAATAACTTCTCTATAGAATTTGTAATTAAAACCATTTTGGTGTGCACGTTAAAAGTTTTTAGCACCTCGTAATTATGCTCTTTTAACACTTTGCCGATAGGTAGATGCACTTTTCTAATATGTGTGGCAGCATCTGGGTTGTGTTACTCTTATTTTAAATTGGAGTTTTTGTTATAAAGCTCTTATGATGTAAAAAAAACTTTTTAACAAAAAATAAAAGCGACTTCCAAAACAAAACACTACAAAGTGAAAAATTACTTTAATTTCGGTAGTCGGTGTCCTTGGTTTTGTATTTTCTTTTTTTGCCACCGACTTCGAAATTAAAGTTATTTTTCACTTTGTAGTGTTTTGTTTTGGAAGTCGCCTTTATTTTTTGCTAAAAAGTTTTTATTTTTCACTTTTTAGTTGTGGTAGGTACCTACCCCACACAAATTCGAATACCACTACCTGATATGCAAGTTATTAAAACATCATCCACATATACTGAGTGGAAAAAATACGCATTATTAAAATAACTCAAAAACTGCCTAAGCAAAGTTAATCATATTTATATGAGACCGTCTAGGAAGTATCTTTCAAACAAAAAAGAATTTTCCAAATTGGTCAATCCGTCTTGGAGTAATCGCCTTACAAACATACAAAAAAAAAAAAAATACAGTCGAATTGAGAACCTCCATCTTTTTGAAGTCCGTTAATTAGTAAAGTATCTAGACCAAAAAATATTTTTATACATTTATTTATCAGTTTTAGACTGTTTTATTGATCAAATCATATTTTCATGTTATACATGAGTCGATATCCATAATTGAAATATTAGTTTTTTATGAGCTCTCTATACGTGACGATTCGACGAGACTCGACAATGGAGGCGCCATTCTGTCTGGCTGGAGAGTTCATAATACTTCAACAAGTCATGCCCTATTAACTTTGATTCTTCCTAATCTTCATACTTGCAGCCGGGAAAAAGTAAAACTGAATATGACAAGCATTTTCCTAAGCATCTATAGTAGTAACTTGTGTATCCATTGTATACGTGGCACGAACTTTAAGAGGACTTTCCTCTCAAAATAAAGGTATCTTCAGAACCTTTGTCTCGTTCTTTAATAAAAGTAAGATGGGCTTCAACCTGCCTAGCCTTTTCCCAATTATGTTGGGGTCGGATTCCAGTCTAACCAGATTCGTCTGAATACCAGTATTTCTATGTCTATCTGAACTACACAACCCAGATACTGGGTAATAAGATACCCCTTGGTAAGACAGTCACCCTCCATCCACGGACCAATCCCGGCAAGAGTGGCTTAACCTGATGCATCGATCCGTGCGGCTTTTATTAGCCACGAGCTCCTTTAACGTAAGATGTGCTTAACTTCTATTATTATATAACACAATAGAAACATGGAAAAATGGACCATGATAAAGAAAAGCTTAAGTTTATTTTTGTAGTGCAATCTTTAGAAATTGTACTTGGAACAGCACTACGTTGATGGAGCTATCTCTCGGCGACAGTGGTGGTCTCTTAGTTTACGGAGGTTAATTCCGTTATGGAACTGTATTCTATACTAGAAACAGGAGCTAGACCACTACCTCTTAAAGCAGTATTATTTTAAACTTATTTGAGTGTGGGAAGTGATGGAGCTAGACGTCCTGTATAGCTCCTTCTCGTTCTCACACTGAAGTAATATTAAGAGGATTGTGAAGCTGTAAATGTTCATACAAAAAGAGATAACGTTTTTCTTTTTTTTTTTTTTTTTATTTGTGATGGGTTTGCTCTTGACTCTAGTCTAGGTCAGAGGTGACAGAGACAAAGTCGACGATGGAGTGAACTTACCCAGAAGAAGCCTGTTCACTCTCACTTTGAAGAGATTAGGGTTGTATACGTTCGGAAACACAGACGCAGGTAGTGAGTTCCACTCTTTTGCTGTGCGCATTATAAAAGACATTTGGAAGCGCTTAGTGCGAATTGGTGGAATAGCAACCAGGTAGGGATGGTAACTGGCAGTGCGTCTAGATGTCCGGTGGTAGAAGGGGGCCGGTGGAATGAGGTCGTGGAGTTCTCGGGCACACTCTCCGAAGTACAATCTGTAGAAGACCGACAAGCAGGCAACCTTGCGGCGATGAGCCAAGCAATGAAGCTTGGCATCCACCAGTTTTACGTCGCCAATGAGCCTCTTAGCTCTGCGTTCCACCGAGTCAAGCGCTCTCCCCGTAAACATAGTCTAATTTTCATAATTTTTATAAATGTTGTAGGTATAATGTAAAACTAAGTCCGTGCGTTTTTATTATAAAGAAATATTGCATACGATATAAGTTATTAGCATCTAAATATCTATATGTTTGACATAAAAACATCCTCGAACATTTTTATTTTTTAAAATTAAATTAAATTGAATTACTAAAAACGAAAAACGTACAGACCTAGATTAAAGTATACTGAATGTAATGAGACTAAAATTGTCTCATTTTGTAAAGGTTTAGGGTGGTGAAAACGTTATCGCCCGAAACAATATTTATGTAAATAATTGTATGAAATGTAGGCAATTGCCTCCAAAAATCCTCTTAAGATAATGCTGCTTCAAGAGGTGGTGGTCGGTCCCCAGGCTCACTATATTATGGAAAACATTTTTCAAGATTGATTAAAGAGAAAATAATAATAATGTTTTGTCAATGTATAAATACCTAGTTAAAGGAATATTGTTGTCTGTCGGTACTTGAAATCATTTTGAGAAGCTCGTGGCTTCTTAACAACAGCCGCACTGTTGCTGCGTTGCTGGGGTTGGCCGTGGATGGGTGACCATCTTTACATACCGAGACTCCTCCATGCCTCAGAAAGCACGTTAAGCCATTGGTCCCGGCGGTCGTTCGGGGATCTTTGACAGTCGTTACGGGTCGTCAGAAGTTCGAAAGTTTGTCAACCAGTCTTACCAAGGGGTATCGTATTACCCAGGTCTGGATTGTGGAGGTTAGATAGGCAGTCGCTGCATGTAAAATACTTGTATTCAACTGCATCCAATTAGACTGGAGGCTGACCCCAACATAGTTGGGAAAAGGTTAGGCAGATTGATTGTACAGACGCCAGCACATCAAGCTACTACAATCTGTCAGATTTCTTTAATAGATTTTCGTCTTTATTGCTAAGGCATTAGGTTCAAGGTTGATTGGGAAAATCTGACAGTTTCGGGTAGGTTGACCTGCTGGCGTCTGTACCTACTTGAAAACATTTTGGAAAGCCAATTAGAGTTTATAACTAGTAAGCAATCAAAAAACAATGACTTGAAGAATAAAGAATATATAATTATGAAGAGAATAGTAATATATAAAAGACAAACCGGACAAGAGCGAGTCAGACTCGCGCACCGAGTGTTCCGTACCGACATGTATAAAAAAAGTGTGCTATTTAGAGACATCGTTTTATTTTTCCTGTAATCTTTACATAAACAACAAGTCTTTGTAGAAAAAAAAAAAAAAATCTTTCTTATTTGCAAAATAGTTGGGCAAACGTCATCTAAAACTATTCCAAAATTCAAGTTGATAGCATTAGTAGTTCTTGAGATATCCAGCTGTAACAGACGGACAGACAGACAAACCGAGTCGCACCATAAGGCAGGGAGCCTTAGCATTTTGGTACGGAACCCTAAAAATTAAACGAGGATCAGAATAAAGAAAGTAATAACACAGGTAATAATGAATAGAATATCCAACAAACAACAATTTTCAAGATAAGTTTATGAAGTTTTTCCATCAACAGAATAGTAGTACACTACCAACAATATGATAATATACGAAAAGAGAAAAGGCTAGCAATATAAAATCTTGTACCAGTTTTCTGTACTGTTTTTTTTGTTGTTTTATCAAGCATATCGTTCGATAATAGCGGCGCCGCTATGTCTTCAGAGTCAATATCACTCAAATATCTTGCTAGCTGTACTGGTTCTACGCTAATAATAAACCTATATAGAATATCGTCTTCAATCATAATATTGAGGAAAGATTTCGCTATTAAAGACCTGTCTGCTTGTAGTCTGATTGCTATGTGACATTTCTTTGACAAAGAGTTATTAGATTGATCTTCAGTTGTTTCTTCCGCAGTAAAAGAAAAATTTGCTTGTTAATGATTATGTTTATTTTACAAGATTTTATTTAACTTGCAATGTTTGTAGGTATGTAAGTATATATGTATGTATGTTAGGGTCAAATCTTGCAACTAAATTTTGAAGAAGTTATTCTCAACCGATTGAAATGAAATTATGCATACAAGTTTAGTTTGGATGACAATGCATGGTAAGCTAAGTGACGTTATTCTAAATCCTATGTGGCGGACGGCCCAAGACGGCGGCCAATTAATTATTGATTTATTGAGAAAGGGTTTGCTGAGAAGAATACAAAAAATATATAAGTAAAAATCTTTTTAAAAACAAACTTTTATTGCACAAAATAAAACTTGCGTAAACATAGAACTTTAAAATTTTCTTAAAAGCTTGAGGCTTATCAGAACGTTCACGTCTCAAGATTTTAAGAGAATATTAAAGTTCTATGTTTGCGTAAGTTTTATTTAGTACTGTTAGTTGAATAAGAGCTTGTTTATAAAAAGATTTTTACTTATATTTTTTTAAACGATTGCAGGATCGCATCGGCCTTCATAATATCTACAAGTGGCGCCATCTATCGTCTTTAAACATGTCGTATCCCGCTTTGATTTATTTACGTAGGTACAGACTTTTACAAAATGCTTTAGTTAATTTCTAGACATTGAAGAATCTTGTTATTTATAGCTTTAAAACGAATGTAGCCTCAATCAAAGTCTAATTCAGACAAGCATTAACTCTTCCATATAAATCTTCCAAGAGTAAATTCTCGAATTTTAGTGATATAACTTTGGTTTATTGTTATTTTTCTCGTATTCCCCGCACTACGGCGACTAGTCAATAGTCCAGGCGCCGCTCAGTCTGCAGAACTGACCCAGTTATCTCAGAATACCGCAGTGTGCCGACTACCCGCTAAACGACGTTTTTACATCGCCCCCAGAGTACGTTCGCGTTTATTTATCTGCCGCAAATTAAAAGTTTCAACGTGAGATACTGGTTTTTGCCATAAAATTCTAGTAACATTGGGTTAACGTTGTAAAGTTTTATTTGTATCAATTTAGTTTCTGGTGTAAATGTGTTAAACACGTGTTCGCTTTTATTGTTCTTAGAAAGTGAGTAAGAACTTTTTCAGTACGACTATTACAGACATATCTACACCTATCATATTGTATGTATCTCGAAATATAAATGTGATTGTACCTACATGTTGTAGCTTCAATTAAAGTGAATTCAATCTTAAGTAACCATGACATAGGAATCACTACGACAGCCCTTTAAACGTCGGAGTATGAACTATTATAAGCACAAATCGATCGAAGATTCCATTTCGAATAAACTGTTCATTACTTTTGCTTATTCACAGACGGTTAGAACACCCTTCAAAGTTTTCATTGACAACGACAATTAATTGTATGGTATTCTTAAATGAATGGTCTGCCTTCTTAATTTGAAACTGGTTTTATAGCCAATTTTAACAGCTGACACAAACTTTAAAGGTTATTAACACTTGACAGTAACAAAATTAAAATTTCACACCCATTATTAAGTCCACAAATTCGAATACTGGCTTACATAACGCAGCTAATTAATGCACTCCTAATTTGAAATTCAAAATACGTTCGAAACTGTCATTTCATTTCGCTCGAGTCACGTGACCGTCATGGCGGATCGCACCGGCGTGTCACGCGCATTCGGTTAACGTCACTTCACATCACTCTCACGTCAATATGACACGTGGGCTATGATGAAACTATAACTATCTATATTACGTGCGCACCGAGCAACCGACCGATCTAGACTGAGATGTAATCCACTTCTCTCGCTATACACTTGCCAAAATATACGTGAAGGATAAAAACGCCATTGTATCACAAACTACGGTACATTAAATTAGGACGAAGTTCGAACGAGGATGGACTTGTTAAGGTAACAAGTTTTGGTGCGTTGTCTCTATTTTTGTCGGGATAAGTACCTAGTTGGGTTGATTATGTGCCGAACTGCCGAAGATGCGGTTGTGGTATGTCCGATAATGGAATAAAGTATCTTTGGGTGGAGGTAGATGTTATTGCCAAACTCTGTTATGTAAACAAACTACTTTGTGATAACATTTTCTTGAGGTAACTTGAATCCTAAATCAAACTTGAACTAAACTCGAATTTGTTTACATTTCTGAGTACTATTTGAATTGATTTTGATTTAATCAAAACTATAAAACTTGAAATAAAATGAAAACTCAAAAAAAATCGAAAATGATTCTAACAATGGGTAATAAGTCGTTTGTTTACATTAAGAACCACATCCAATTTATCAGTAACTTACAAAGTAGGTACAACTTCTATTTACCTACTACTTTTCCAATTATTTCGATAGACTTGCGATTCACACTTATAGCGACTAGATTCAGAATCCAAAAGTTGTGCTTCTAAAGTTGGTCTCGGCTAGACTAGTCCCGAGTCAGTGTTAGTCCAAATCTAGTTGAGATCTAAACCAACCGTCTATAAAGTTTATAATAGAGATAGACAAACTTTTCTTGTTATTTCATTGAGTTATGTCTACTTATGACTATTAAACTTTCAAGCACTGATTCAAAAGTTAATTTTATTAAAGTTTTGATAGAAGTCATCGGCCATGTGAGGCGATGACTTCTTTAATAAAACTTTGATAAAATACAATTTTGAGACCAGCACCCTAATTGCGTAACACACTATCAAACGGAATCTGAATCATTTTAAAGCAAATTGGGTGCTCAAATTCGAAAAATACCAGTCTACTTTTTTACTTTGAGGAGTAAAGCACAAAATTTATTTTTTAAAACGAACACGCATGGCGTAAAAAATGAAAATACAATCAAGTTATAGTAAAAAGTATACTCTTTATTCAAGTATAAAAAAACATAACCCATAAAGTTATTTTAAAACCTATAATTGAAAAAATAAAGTTTTGGACTTGAAATAAGCAAGTAGGACTTAGGGATTTTTCGATTTGGGGCATCCAATTGGCAATCCATTGCTATATATGTTCGAAAAATTTGAATGAATGTGGTTGAAAATTGAAACCGATTACGATTGATAGTGTGTTACACAATTAGGTTGCAGGAGGTTGCTGCTGCTGCTGTATTGCCTGGACAATAAACTATTTTATTTTCTATTTATTTCTAATATTTTTGCAATAGGGTAAGAAATCAAAATCAAAAGTCATTTATTCAAATCAGGCTGAGAATCAGCACTTTTCGAACGTCAAAATAACATAAGACAGTCCCCCAAAACGCCCGCCCTGCACCACTTCCTAGTGCTTTAGCTGGGGAGAAGAAGTGGCGCAACAAACTCCAAAGAGTACAAGTAATACGAACTATGTGAAATAACGAAAATAACAGATTAATTACATTATTATCCTCAGTAAATATTTTATTCTGAGTGGATAACAGTGGATCTGAAGGCACACAATTCTCATTAGCTAATAACGCACAAACTCAATTACCGTGTAGTCACGGTTATCTCTGATTTCCCTCATTATCATTGGATTACAATTAGTCCGGTAAAGAAGGTTGTAATTATGTATTTTTAATTATTATTGTAGTGTATATAACACAGCCTTAATTAACCGTTTAGTTAACCGCCTAGCCATTGGAAGTAGTGCTCGCCGCCGGCCGCTGCCGTGGCACCGCTCGATTCGCTCGCTCGGATCGCACGCGGTTGATCACAGTTCTAACCTAACCTAACCCGTTTGGTCAGGATGCCCTAGCTTAGTTACTGCGACCAATTCTACTCGCGCGTTGTTTATTTATTTGGAACAAACAAACAGTCAATCAATCTGCCTAGCCTTTTCCCAACAATGTTGGGGTCGGCTTCCAGTCTAACCAGATGCAGCTGAATACCAGTATTTTACATAGAGCGACTGCCTATCTGACCTCCACAACCCAGTTATTGGGTAATACGATACCCCTTGGTAAGACTGGTTGTCAGACTTTCGGGCTTCTGACGACCCGTAACGACTGTTAAAGATCCACGAATGACAGCCGGAACCAACGGCTTAACGTGCTTTCCGAGGCACGGAGGAGTCTCGGTATGTAAAGATGGTCACCCATCTACGGACCAACCCCGGCAAGCGTAGCTTAACCTGATGGATCGACCCGTGCGGCTGTTATTACTTAGCCACGAGCTCCTCCTTGGGACAAACAAACAGTAACACATTATATCTGCGCAAGTAATATAAACAAAGATATTATATAAATGTGAAACTCACACCGTTATCCACAGCATAATGATGTTGGTCACACACAGACAACGGCGCTGTTTAGTTAAAAGGCTAGGCGGTTAACTAAACGGCTAATTAAACCAGTTGGCTACGACATATCTATTGCATAGGCATGTAAACACTGTCTCATATCACAAGTCATCTGTCAGTCACCACGAATGACGGGAAAAGGTTGAAGATGAAGTGACCTTGCACGTAAGGCTTGGAGTGTTAGTGTGCCAATGTAGTGATATACATACATACATAAACTGACGCGTTCTTCCCATGAGGGTAGGCAGAAACTACAGAACTCCATTTGCTACGATTCTTACGACACGGGGCATCTCTAAACTCAAGTTTTCCTATGACTTGAACTCAAGTTTTCCGATGTCTGTGTGTCATGAAAGAACTTGAAACGTTCTTTATGATAAGAGAGGTTGTAACATTGAACAGAATATTGTAGAGCTGAAATAAGATATAAGAATTCCGGCTAAGGCGTATGGGAAGCCACTTGAGCTTTTTTATGAAATTTAGACATATGATCAAATGATCATATATGCGCAGGCCAAGTAAAACTGTTAGGCAAAAGTTTTGAAGTCGCTCAAGTTTATTTTTTATTTTTAGGGTTCCGTACTCAAAAGGAAAAAAACGGAACCCCTATAGGATCACTCGTGTGTCTGTCTGTCTGTCCGTCTGTCACAACCAATTTGCTCCGAATCTAATGGACCGATTAAGTTGCAATTTGGTACAAGTATAAATTTCGGTGACCCAAACACGGACGTGTAACGTTGGGGCGGCAAATAAGAAAATTAAAAAAAATGTTTTGCAAACTGTGCCGTGTGACATAGCAAATGAAAGGGGAAAATTGACCATTCCCCTTGTCTCCGAAACTATTGAGTCTACAATTTTGAAAAAAATGTTTCTATACCTATAGGTTACAACAAAACCTATCATAAATCTTTGATCTTAAAATAATATGGTAAGTCTGTCAATATTGAGCGTACAAACTTACATTTGCAGATGGAATGTATGGGAGACCATGTTTTTCAACTACAATGTTAAGTTTGTTCTTGGAATAAATTCATCCCAACTTCGGAACCCTTCATTGTGCGTAGTTCGACACGTACTTGGCCAGTTTTTTTTTCATACCTATATAAAAATATATGTTTCATATAATAGGTTGGGGAAAAAGTTTCTTCGCATTTTTTAAGAAAATTCAAAACATTTTTTAATATAGTTTATATACATTTAACTAAAGTATGTAGGTACCATTTTGTTCGATAACTTTTTGCCATCTTGTAGGTAGAGACATGATCCCATTGCTATAGAAATTTTGGGACTTCTGGTCAAAAATACCGCGACAAGTGGTTTTGGCAGTCCTCTCGTGATGTTAACCTGACACTGCCTAAAGAATTCTGAAGAGACCGAAACAGGTGGAAATCTGAAGGTGCAAGGTCAGGACTATACGGCGGATGCATTAACACCTCCCAGCCAAAGTCTCTTAATTTTTGCTGAGTGGCTAAAGATGCGTGAGGTCTAGCGTTATCATGATGCAAAACCACACCCCTTCTGTTGATTAATTCCGGCCGCTTTCTCTCAACTTCTTGCTTTAATCTCATCAGTTGTTCGCAGTAGAGTTCAGAATCGATGGTCCTGGCTGGTGGTAACAGCTCATAATGAATAATGCCCTTCCAATCCCACCAAACACACAGCATCACCTTGTTGCGAGTTAACCCGGGTTTCGCCACAGTCTGTGAAGCCTGACCGGCCTTTGACCACGACCTTTTTCGCACGTTCTTGTCATACGTGATCCACTTTTCATCACCAGTTATCAGCTTCTTCAAAAATGGTTCGGCTTCATTACGTCGTAATAAAGAATCACAAATGAGTACACGGTTCATTAGGTTTCTTTCAGTGAGCTCGTGAGGTACCCAAATGTCGAGCTTTTTTGTGTACCCAAATTTTTTCAAATGCGCCAAAACTGTTTTGTGGTCATTTTCCAGTTCTTCAGCTACGTCGTAACTACTGATATGCCGATCTTGCTCCACTTTTTCAAAAATGGCATCCATTTTATCCGTAATAGGGCGACCAGAGCGACGTGCATCTTTGACATCAAAATTTCCGGATTGAAAACGCTTAAACCAAATTTGTGCTACTCTCACACACTAGGTCCATAAACATCGCAAATTTTTTTCGCGGCTTGCGTTGCATTTTTACCTTTTTTGTAGTAAAATTTTAAAATGTATCGAATTTCTTCATTAGATTCACTCATCTTGACGGTACGAAAAACAAATGAAAATCACACATTTTCCTAATTTGAATTTGGAATTATATTCTTTAAAATTTAAACTTTCAGTGATACCAAAACCAGCCAGATACAAATAGTATAGCCAAAGAGATTTTATTACAAGTTCATACATACTATAATGCGAAAAGACTTTTTCCCCAACCTAATGTGTTGTCCTACCTATGGAAGCTTTTACCTTTGGACATTGATAACAATAAAAAAATCTGGCAGTACTAAATATATAATATTGCAACACTGTGGTGGCATTTTTATTTTCTAGCAACACCAGTGAGTGGCGTGACGCTATCGGTGTTGTGTGCAGCGTGAGGCCATTTTGGAGATAGTCTGAAATGTCCATAGGTACAATACATGACCTACATAGCTTGTACTTAGGATAATCGTTATTCCTGTCACTGTCAGATAATTGTCAAACTACAAATGTAAGACAGACACGGGAACATGTCTAAGTCAAAGCACGAGCCTAGCAAATTTTATACAATATGTAACAAAAACCCTGTCGTTCCTTTTAATACATGATTGTGCTCATGCTAACAAACAACTTTTATGATGTGACCAAACCTAAAATCTGCTGCTCCCTACAGTTTAACGAGTTATACGAACAGCAGATTTTTTTCACGAATTCCGGTTTGGTCCCATAGTAAAAGTTGTTTGTTTTCATGAGTACAATCATGTGTTAAAAGGAACAACAGGGTTCTCTTTACATATTGTAGATATTAGATTTACATGCCTCTGACAGGTCATTGTGGTTTCGAAGATGATCAGCAGCAGCTGAGTTGTGTAGCGGTCAATAAATGCCAATTTTCAGCACTGGCTTTTTTGAAACCACTTTCCTGACAAATGAAGATGCAGAAAAAAAGAACAGGATTGAAACAAATGAACGAATAAGCGAATAACAATTCAAACTGCTTCCAAATTCAACCGTTGAGTTTGAATTTGCGCTTCACCATTTAAAGTTATCTTCCAACGTGCCAGCTACATTTTTTCGTGAACCCTTCGCCACCTGTAGTAGAAATGTTTTACCTCGTGTATGAAGCAATCCCACCGTCCGGCTAGAACCGCTAGATGGGATTGAATACACAACGAGGGATGAACCCGAATGATTAAAGTAAACACGTCATCGCCCCGTGAAGGACCGCGCTGATTGTAGCCTGAAATTTTTAGAATGATTGGGTTGGACCTCTTTTTCGCGGTAATAAGGGTAATGTGGGTGTTTGTTTGGGAAGATGTTAGTTTAAGATGGTGTATTTTTGTGGTGGGGTGGTAGCTTTATGTTATGAGTTCTATATTTAAGAAGAGCAGATAGTGTTTTTTTAACACCACTACCTGGATTTAACCTGAATTTAATGGGGGTTGGAATTTTCTTTTAAAGTAATTAAGCTAGACAGTCTCAATCTTGTACCTAATTTACATACTAATATTATAAATTCGAAAGTAACTCTGTCTGTCTGTCTGTATGTTACCTTTTCACGCCTAAACCGATGAACAGATTTTGATGAAATTTAGCAAAAAAATTGATTATTTTCTTAAAAATAATCCTACAGGTGGTGGTTGAAAGTTCGTATGAGAAACCAATGATTTCTGAAGGTAGGGATATGAAAATTTAAATTTAAGCATTTAGTAAGAAATAAAGACTTAAATGTTTCAGCGTTTTGTAAAATCACCCCGTAAGGGGGTTAAAATAGGGGATGACTTTAATCGGGCCACTCGGTCAAAAGTAATTACAATTTAAAGTCACAAAATAACTTGGCTGACACGTACACATACACTGCGTGGTCAAAGGCGGCGCGGCGCTAGAGTATTTCAAATTGATGTAGATAATCTTAAAATATTTTTTTCTTTTTAAGTTAGACATTTAGAATTATAAAAACCTGATATTTTTTTTTTAAATTTCTCATATTGAGGGTTCATGGGCTATTTGTATTCATCCTGGCTGATATTGAGTTATAATCTTATTGTGTTATAATCTACCTGCATTAAAAAGTGAAAAACGTAAACAACTGAGATAGGCACTGTTGATTTCTAACCATCGACAGGCCACTTTTTCGTAAAAAATATTGATACTTTTTACAAGCTTTTATTTACTTTCACCTGTCCCGATGTCTGTAATCGAATCTTGCGAGTTAAATTTGACCCACTTCCCGGTTTCCGATTGAGCTGAAATTTTACATGCATATGTAAATCAGATGACAATGCAATATTATTATGACATGGAGCTGATGTGATGATGGAGCTGGAAGGTGGCCATGGGAACTCAGTAATAAAACGATGCAACCCTATCGAGTTTGAGCTCATTTGATTTGTCTTGACAAGGACTTTGGTCGTAGATGATATCCAGACTAATAAAAGCTTGTATTTAAAAACAATTTTTTTAAAATAATACACTTGTTTAGGTACAATGTTCTTTTTTCAGAATAATGAAACTTTGAAATGCTCTCCTGTAAAGTTCCAAAAATGTCGCAATACCAATAGACCGTGAACCCTCGATATCATTTTGCAAAAAATCTTGGACGGTGTATGTGTTTGTTTTTTTTTTCGGATGCCCTGGGTTTTCTTTTCTTTTAAATCTGACTTTAACTCAAATCTGGAAAGATAAAGTTTTCTTTTAAATCTGACTTTAACTCAAATCTGGAAAGATAAAGGAGTTGCTGTTGCAGTAGACTCCTCTGGGATAGCCGCCTGTTGCTAAATGGTGGCCCAAACATTTAGCTGTTTTTTATCTATTCATGGGCCGAACGTTACATTCGGTATTAAACATAGATTATGAGGAAATGCCAGTTTGTTACATTAGTAAAAACAGCGAGCGGGGACGAATGTTGCAGCAATGTAAACTGTTGGTTTGGAATGAATGTACGATGTCCTACAAAAGTGTAATCGAAGCACTAAATCGAACTATCAAAGATATTAAGAACAACCAAAGTATCACGGAATATAATTATGGTGGTACTGCTAGACGGCGATTTTAGACAGTCTCTGGGGATAATTTCCGACCTCGACGTAGGCGAAGGCACGAGCAAATTCTAGTTACGTCATAAAGGTTAAGAAAAGTAGTCATGGCTAGCCCTGAAGTCTAAACAGATTAATCTGAAAGAAAATCACAATTGAATAGCACAATGTTCGTTGCATCGTTTGCATTCACCGACATACGTTATGTTGTATACAGATGTTTACAAACTCCCTTTTGATCTCACCTTTATAGCTCTTCATACACTGACTATTTTAGTCTATTCCGAAAATATACGTTCAGTTTCATCGATCGAGATTTTGATGCCAGTCTTTGAGAACTATTGTGATGGTAGTAGCCAATGCTGTGTAATTTATTACTCTTAGGGTGTGATCACATTGTGTTTTATGTGCAGAGATTTTACATAGATATACAATAAAATACGTACTCGTAACTAGCTTAGTTTAGACTTTATCGAAGTGTCAACACAAACCTGCATAGTTCAGAATTTCCGAGATGCTGAATACCAGAATAAGTGGAGGAGCATCGCGAGGCCTGCTTTGACCAAAAAAAAAATGCAGAGTCACTCCACCACCAGAGAACCACGACCACTCTGTCAAGAGTGAACGACTAAGGAGGACTAGCTTAGTAACAAGTTTTTTGTAATAGGGTTTTTCTGAAAACATTTTACTACTATGCATAATTATTAATCTGCTACCAAGTAGTAAAGCTGAGGCCCGTATTGAAGATTCAAGGTGCCAATGAAATTATAAGCAAAGACATGAGAAATTTTAGTGATGTCTTCATAATAAGCACCCATTTTAATTAATTAACACAAAATTTACCATTCCCCCTCCCTTTATCACCGAAAGTACTGAGGCCAAAATTTTGAAAAAAAAAATTAGAAAATAGTTCAATTCCTATAGATTACAGGAAAACTTATAAGAAGTCGATGGTCTTAAAACAACATGGTAAATCTCTCAATATTGTGCGTAAAAACTTACATTTGTCCATAATTAAACAAAAAGAATCCAACCCACATCATCTGCCTAGCCTTTTCCCAACTATGTTAGGGTCGGCTTCCAGTCTAACCGGATGCAGCTGAATACCAGTATTTTACAAGAATACAACCCACATTAGGTGTAATGTGGGTTGGATCCTTTTCGTTTAACTATGGTCATTTGTAGTTGGAATGTATGGGAGAACATGTTTCACAACTACAATGTTAAGTTTGTTCTTGGGATTCATCCCAACTACAGAACCTGTCATTGTGCGTAGGCCGACACGCTCTTGACCGATTTTTTTCTATTACATATAATAGAAAGAGACAGAGAGAGAGAACGTTTGAATTTGGTCAAAAAGAAAATTGAAGATGGCGGCTAAAAAAATTTTATTTTTACGTTTGTCGTTTAAAGCCGATATTGACCGAGATGGTGGCTGCTAAAATTATCAAATTTTTCATCATGGGTATCGTTTTTGAGTAGTGAAGTCAGAATAAAAATCCAAGCTGGTGGCTGGTGGCAGCGAAATTTTTTTTTGTCATGGGTTTTCATGGTTTTCGAGGGTACCTAAGCCGATAGTGAAATCAAAATGAAAATCCAAGATGGCGGCTGCAAAATTTTTAATTTTTTCGCTATTGATGTCGTTTAGTGCGAGGTCAAAATGCATTAAACTGGAAATTTTGTTTTTGTTTTAAATGATACGTGAGAAAGAACTTCGTTCCTGATGGGGGTCTCCCGACCGCCCACGCTTTTTTCGTATCTCACGTTCTAACCCAGGTCACAATCAGTGTGCCAAGTTTCATCAAAATCTGTTTAGCCGTTAAGGTGTAAAACATTTATAATAAGTATTAATAATAATGGATTCTTCTCATCCGAGATGGGACGTTGACGTTTGCCAACTTATTACATACAAACATTTCCTTCTTGGTAGACGGTCAAAGGGCAGACATTTTATACATGCCTCCATGATCCGTGACGCTCGCACACAAATGAGTGCTCACCCTAAGAACACTAACTTGCCATCCAAGCCATATTGTGTTCCGAACATGTGCAAGTTTATTACATTGTTAAGGACACTGGCTAACTAAAGGTGTTTGTAGCGTAGTTAGCAAACTAGAACAACTTGCAACGTAGGGTAGTTGATTACTTATACGAGTGAAAATGGGTTATATTACTGTTTTAGTTAGACTGTAGTGTTATATGTGGAAGAGGAATGTCAATGATTAGTTTTTAGGGTTCCGTACATTAAAAGGAAAAAAACGGAACCCTTAAATATACCCTTATGACTCATGTCTGTCTGTCTGTCTGTCCGTCTGTCACAGCCAATTTGCTCCGAATCTCATGGACCGATTAAGTTGTGAATTTCTGTGACCCAAACACGGACGTGTAACGTTAACAAATGAATTTTAAATATGGGGGTTATTTCGGGGGGCAAATAAGAAAAAAAAAAGTTTTGCAAACTTTACCGTGTGACAGTTCAAATGAAAGGGTTCTCGGTGAGGGTCTCAAACTAAAATTTTGAAAAAATACAAACCTATAGATTACAGAAAAACTTATCAATATTGTGCGTACAAACCATCTTAAATTTTGTCGATATGGGAGAACCTGTTTTTCAATGATAATGTTTTTGTTATGTGATAAATTCATCCCAACTATGGAACCCTTCATTCTGCGTGATCCGACACGCACTTGGCCGGTTTTTTGGTCATGGCACGTATATTTCTTTTTTAGGTTTGGATTGCCCAGGAAGCCGTCGGGCCGTTTATCCACCACCACGTCACCGGGACTTCAATAGGACGACAACGAGAACAAGACTGAGGACGGCGCCGAAGTAACGATACATACATTATCAACATACGATCAACAAAAGCTACGCCTTACCAATTTTGAAACAATGTTGCTTGCAAGCTGCAACTGTACTTATGACAAAGTAAAACAAAAGACCATCGGGGGAGGGTTTTTTTATTGAATCAGTGTACACAAAAATCAACTTTAAATGGTTGAGTGTCCACGACGTCTGGTACAGTAAACGCTCAAAAGTCCATAAGCGTGCTAAGGATTACATTGCTATGAACTGTGCGAGCACGAACCAGTACGTGTGCGTGTATAAGCGATGTCTCACTCAACATTCCGCACATAACACACACTAATGAATTGTCGCATGTCGTCGTACTACGCGAAATAACATTATATTTCTGTTGCATTTAGAATACTCGTCATAGTGGCGACCTGTTCGTACCATTGCATTGCTAAAATTCGCATAAACATAACATGTGCTGGTAGCTGTTTGGGCTAAGCAATGGTTTCACGATCAATGAAGTCTGAGTTTGAATCTTAATTACAATGTGGGACTGTTTTTTGTTTCTTTGGAACCATAATAATATATTTGTACTATTTTAAGCAAAATTTGTTAGATGTTTATGTGCATTTATTATTTATTTTTATAAGAAGTTAAATATTAGTTATTGTATTATTATTTAACTATTTTTGTGATTTTCATTTATCTTTTCGGTGTTGGAAGGCTGAAATAAAAAAGTCGTGCTGAATGGTAACAAAAATGTTTATTCGTTTTATTTACTTATTTATAAAATAACAAACTTAAGAGAATTGTGACGTTACATTCCTACTCGATAAAAGAAGTTTTTTTGTAACTGTTCATAGGATTTTTTGTTGTATACCCACTTAGTCAATTCATAATAACAAAACAAAGAAAGGATATTCTAATAACACAAAGAATATTATAGTTCTGTTCCATTACTTCCAATCAAGTAAAAACTTACAAAAAGTTAAGTACTGCGTGAGATTTGAACTCACGGCTCACTGATTCACGCATCTATCTGCACGCGCTTAACCGCTAGGTCATCTTTACACATGTTATAACTTTGAAATTATGAACTACAATCAGTTGTTGACGACAATAATTATGCATGTTTATGTTCTTGGAAATAGAAGGTCTTAAGTCAAACTAAACGCCAAGCTATTGCTTTGTGAGTTTGCTTATCGACTTTTGGTCGCGACTGTACCTACATCACGTTCTGTTCGAAAAATCTCGTTTCTCGTTGAAGTTCCATTGACGTTGTGCGGTGGACAAGCAGTGTAAAGCTTAAGTGAGATTGAGCCGGACATGTCTGCCATCTTCAGATGAGAAATGGGCTGAAAGAACCACCGAATGGGTTCCATTAAACGCTAGGCGAAACCGTGGTAGAGTCAGGCGGATGATGGCGGGTCGAACTTGGCTCCTACCGAAAGTACTGACCGGCACTAGCAAAAGAAAGAATTGTCTAAAAATGGTAGAGGGGACGCCTTTGCTTTGCAGTGGAATAATACAGGCTGGTTAGATTAAAGGCTTACCAATTAGTAACTAGGTTAAAATGAAAATCCAAGTTGAAGACGACAACGATGATAACGATGTCTTGGTGACGCTAAATAAAATACGGGTACAGCAGAAAAGCTGATAAAATAGAACCTCATAAATATACAGGGTGACTTTGAAAACAATCGACAAAATTGAAGGGGGTGTAAAAGTTGGTTGGTAAAAGTTATTCATGTTGATGTATAGCATCAATATGAACAACTTTTACTAAGGTACCAACATGAAATACGCAAAAAACAAATTTTGACCTTCATTAAAGGATTTTGTTTATGAATGTTGAATTTTTTTTGCGAATTTTAAGTTGGTCCAATAGTAAAAGTTGTTCATATACATGGGTACACCGCCTTAAATTTTGTCGATTGTATTCAATGGCACCCAGTATTAAGTTGGTGCGTCAGTAAAATCTGCAACCTTCAATTTTCAAAAGTAATTTTTATTTCAAACGGAAATTACTTAAAATTGCTACGACGTTGATTAGTTTCGTTGTGCGATTTTTATACACTCAGATATTGTATCAAAGGTACCCTTGAACAACACAATTAAAATTATTTAAAATTCATGTTTGTCTAAGTAGGTAAGTAGTACAAGATAAACACAGATTATGCATACTTTTTGGGCGAAGGTGTCCCTCGGCCTTTAGCCTCGTTTCAAACAAAAATAATAACAATAAATACAAAAATATTGGTAGCCTATACCTACATGGGCATAAAATTTTATGTGTGAACATTACTTTCAGTGTTTTGTGTATTGTTTTTGCTACGGATTTTGATCTGTTATGAAGCGCCAGGCGTCTACGTGACCTCTACGAGTGAGCTACGAATGGCTACGAATTATGAGCTACGTGCCAATTGGCTATCACTACGTGCTACGAAACTTTTTTGTTGTTTTTTTTAAGAAGGGGTGTTTAATAAAAAAATATATTTTGATGTTTTTGCAACACTCATAAGTAATTTAATCATTTATATGATTAAATTAATTAGTTATGATAGCCGTGATAGGAGTACCTAATTAAAATTAATTAGTGCTAATATTTTGAGTGGAGCTTGTGGCTAAGTATTATCAGCCGCACGGGTCGATCCATCAGCTGATCCGTAGATGGGTGACCATCTTTACATACCGAGACTCCTCTCTGCTTCGGAAAGCACGTGAAGCCGTTGGTCCCGGCTGCCATTCGTGGATCTTTGACAGTCGTTCCGGTTCGCAGAAGCCCGAAAGTCTGACAATCAGTCAATCAACCAAGGGCACAGATATTATTCAAGGGGTATCGTATTACCCAATAACTGGGTTGTGGAGGTCAGATAGGCAATCGCTCCAAAATACTGGTATTCAGCTGCATCCGGTTAGACTGGAAGCCGACCCCAACATAGGAAAAGGCTAGGCAGGCAGGCATAATACTAATATTTTGAGTATTGTACATGAGATTTTATTTTCACACATTTTCTTTTTTGAATTATTACGGAATTAGAATACGTACCTATGTATAGACGGGTATGATAATTATTACTAGGACCTGAAGATAATTAAATGGTTCACTAACCATTTGCATAAAATTTTAAGCCATAATAATTATAACATGGCATACTTTTGTTTATCCTAATTATATTTACGCATAACATTTGTTATGCATAACAGCTTACGCATAACTATTTAAATATAAACAAACCTAACCAAATCGAACTTCGGTGTGCCCCTGACGTCGACCGTCTAGGGTTAGGCTTTTCGGGTCAGGTAAATTAGTCTACAAGATAATTATGTCAATATAAATAAACTGTATGCTAAAAACAATTATGGCAAACTATTCAATCAATCTGCCTAGCCTTTTCCCAACTATGTTGGGGTCGGCTTCCAGTCTAACCGGATGCAGCTGAATACCAGTATTTTACATGGAACGACTGCCTATCTGACCTCCACAACCCAGTTACTGGGTAATACGATACCCCTTGGTAAGACTGGTTGTCAGACTTTCGGGCTTCTGACGACCCGTAACGACTGTCAAAGATTCACGAATGACAGCCGGGACCAACGGCTTAACGTGCTTTCCGAGGCACGGAGGAGTCTCAGTATGAAAAGATGGTCACCCATCCACAGACCAACCGCGGCAAGCGTAGCTTAACCTGATGGATCGACCCGTGCGGCTGTTATTACTTAGCCACGAGCTCCTCAATTATGGCAAACTATTATTATGCCAAAAAAAAATATACCAAAATAGTTATGCCAAAGAATATTAGGAAAAAATTATGTTATGCGAAAAGAAGAGGTGCTTAATTAAATACGTCTCATTATCGATTATCAGCATCCGATAAACTTAACAAAAGACATTTCAATATTCCAATAACGTTATCAAAAACGTGTGAATATCTTAACAATCACGTTCGACAAATGCCTGCAAATACCTGTTTAAATATCAATAAAAGCATTCCAATCGCATCTGCGCTTTGGCGTTGATATTGAGGCTAAAAACGATTGACGATACAAAGCAAACATCGCACTCCCCCTTGAAACGTTACAGGCGAGCTTTAGCGGTTGACCACAGAAGAGTTAGTAGACGGAGTGTTACGGTATATCACGTTTCTGTTTTTGACAGTAGTTACAGGTCGTCAAAAGCCCGAAAGTCTGACAACCAGGCTTACCAAGGGGTATCGTATTACCCAGTAACTGGGTTGTGTACGTCAGATAGGCAGTCGATCCATGTAAAATACTGGTATTCAGCTGCATCCGGTTAGACAGGAAGCCGGTCCCAACATAGTTGGGAAAAGGCTAAGCAGATGATGATGATGATCGCGTTTCTGTTTGGGCTTATATAATAGCAGTGCATTAATAACACACCATGCATACGCACGCCTTTTCCTCTGAAATTAGGCAGAAACTACAGAGGAGCACTTGTTACGCCAATGCCATAATAAATGCTTTTATGAAAAATAATAGGAAAATGGTTTTTTTTATTATTATTATTTGTGATGGGTTTGTCTCTTGACTCTAGTCTAGGTCAGAGGTGACAGAGACAATGGAATGAGCTTACCCAGAAGAAGTCTGTTCACTCTCACTTTGAAGAGATTAGGGTTGTATGCGTTCGGAAACACAGACGCAGGTAGTTCCACTCCTTTGCTGTGCGCATTATAAAAGTCATTTAAATGGTAATAAAAAGATATTTAAATGGTATCTTATAATAGAAAATGGTAATATTTATCTCCATCTCCATGGTTTGACTTTACACTCTAATATTATCCGGTTCACAGTTCAAAACCGAAGAAATCGTTCGGTGCCATTCGAGTCACACAAAACCAAATTAATTAAGATTTTTTCCAAAGCAAATTTTAATAATCTTTTAACTCCGGTCTATAAAGAGAAATTGATTTATATGAACTTTCCATTTACTAACTCTTCTACAATCACTACTCAACACGTCAACATCTCTTTACAAGTCAACAAATATATTTTTACTTCCCAAAAAAGGAAACCCAGCCTTAAAACCTCGGGTTAAAGTGCTAATTCGATTGACAAGTGTTTTGGGAACTGCATTTAATACGTCTGCATGTGTTGTCGTTATACTGTACTGTTGTATTGAGTGCGTCTGAGTGTTCTGGTAGTGGTACTGTGTGCGAGACGGGTGTGTAAACTCGCGACTGAGAAAGGAAAATTGCGATTGTCGTGAAAACACATAATTATTTCTGTATCCAAAAGAAAACAGAATGACATAAATATACAGGGCTTTTTTTAAATCACTAGCTAAATTTTCACAGGGTGTCCTACCCATGAATATGAACAACTTTCACTATGGGACCAACTCTGAAATCACGAAAAAAAATCAGCTGTTTCATACGAAAGTTCTATACCTACTCGACCAAAATGTATGAAACAGCAGATTTTTTTGTTGTTGTTCATATTCATGGGTAGAACACCCTGTGAAAATTTAGCTAGTGATTTAAAAATAGCCCTGTATTAAGGCTTAGGGCCTTATCACACTGAACGAGTACTTCGAGTTTTCGTACCGAGAGCGATTGACGAGTAAAGAGAGAGCGAGACAAGCGCGAGCACGTTCACAAATCGCTTCGCTGGAAATACGCTCGCACATCGTTACTTTTACAAGGCCCTTAAGATTTAGTAGACCATATTCTTTATTTTTGGGATGATTTACCAGCAGTATAACTACTAAACTGATAAGTCTGGTTGTCAGACTTTAGGGCTTCCGACGACCCGTAACGACAGTCAAAGAAAAAAAATCCACGAATGACAGCTGGGACCAACGGCTTAAAGTGCATTCCGAGGTACGAAGAGATCATGGTATCTAAAGATCACCCATCCACGGACCAACTGCGGCAAGAGTAGCTTAACCTGATCAATCGACCCTTGCAGCTGTTATTACTTAGCCACAAACTAGAACATAAGTTCAAGCAATAAAATTTAGGTACGTAAAACTATTTGCGATTTTAATCGCACGTCTACATAGTCGCGTCAAGGGAACTCCCGGCTTTCGTTTGAAAGATACACCGCAGTATCGAATGTTTGATTCAGAGCAGTGCCTGTGTTATAACGAAGTGCGGAACCCACTCGTGTGGGTGTTAAAAGGTTTCCCGAAGCACCCGCAACACAAAAAACCTAGTGTTACCTTGACTACCGAGATTTTTAATGACATTTTACTTTCGTGGTGTTTTATTTATTTTATTTCTAGATGAAACGTGACTTTGTAATTGATGAATAAAAAATATCAAACGTAAATTTTCGATTTTCTTTCTTCAATTTTGTAATATAAAATAATCTCTAAGTCTTTGTAATGATAAATGATAAATGATTTTTATTTCTGTAAGTAGGTTTGTACAAACACTTTTACAAGTCAATATTTTTTTTTTTAAACTAGATGAGGTCGGCGTTTCCTAACTGACTACTCTGAGAAGAAAGGCCGAAACAAACTCAGAGGTCACAGTCTCTTATAAAGTCCAGACATAATCTTGGTCACTTCATGTGAAGACCATGTAGATTGGTGTCTGAAATGGTCTTTTGAGGAAAGAACCACACAGATTGAGAGGACCTCTCCAGTCAGTGCACGCATTTGTCAGTAATCGCGCAGCTCAACTCTGAACTTAAGGAGCTCAACGATTCGACGAACAATACCAAAGAAAGGACATTGGGGTAGGCCGCATAGATTACTCAAACTGCCAGACCATGATTAAAAATAAGAGAAAAAATAAAACAAAAAAAAAAAGCAATGACCTAGTTTGTTCCTAGTATTTATATTATGGATATCACTGTATTTTTTAAACAATTTAATGTTTTTATGGGCATATAAAAGATTTTCAAAAATGTACTGAGAAGGCAAAGTCATTATATTAATCTCCTTAAATTTCTCTCTGAGAGATTGTTTCGGACTTAATTTATAAATGCATCGAACAGCTCTTTTCTGCAAAACAAAGATAGTCTGAATGTCGGCTGCATTTCCCCACAACAGAATACCGTACGACATTACACTATGAAAATAGCTAAAGTACACTAAACGGGCTGTCTCTATGTTGGTTAAATTACGAATTTTCCTAACAGCGTATCCTGCGGAGCTTAGCTTTTTTGACAATTTATCTATATGTGGGCCCCACTCAAGCTTAGCATCCAAAGTTAAGCCCAAGAATAATGTGCTATCTTCGGGATTCAACTCTTCGCCCTTTATCAACACGTTAGTTTTCACCTGCCTAACGTGAGGTAGCGTAAACTTAATGCATTTGGTTTTTTTTTCATTAAGCAGTAAATTATTAACACTGAACCAGTGAACTACTTTTGAGATCGCTCTGTTTACATCGTCAGTAACCAGCTCCTGACGTTTAAGTTTAAACAAAAGTGAAGTATCATCCGCAAACAAAACTATATCATGATTATCCTTTATGAGGTAGTGCAAATCGTTAATATAAATAAGAAACAAGAAAGGACCAAGAATCGAGCCCTGTGGGACCCCCATTGTTACTATAGATCCGGGCGATCTTTTTCCATTAACGTCAACGCTCTGAATCCTATTACTCAAGTATGAAGTAAGAAGATCCAGAGCGGTGTTCCGGATCCCGTAATGGCGGAGTTTCCTGATTAACGTTTCATGAAGAACGCAATCGAATGCCTTGGACAAATCACAAAAGATGCCCAAGGCATCGCATTTGCCTTCCCATGCATTATAAATATGTCCTAAAAGTTCAACACCGGCATCAGTAGTTGAACGACCCTTTGTAAAACCGAACTGCTTGTTATGTAATAATTTATGTTTATTAAAAAATCTTTGCAATTGGTCTAAAATTAAGTTCTCAAAAAGTTTACTAAACGTAGGTAGTACTGAAATAGGTCTATAATTTGTGGGGTCTGATGTACTACCTGATTTAAACAAAGGTATTATTTTACTATATTTCATGAGGTCAGGAAACTCCCCACAGTCGATATAGTTATTAAAGATAAGAGCTAAAGTAGGTGCTACAATGTCAATAATAGACTTGGCAACTTCTACAGAATTACCCCACAGATCTGCTGTCTTTTTTACATTTAAAGTGTGAAAGGTTTTAATTATATCTCTACAGGTAATATGTTCAAAATTAAATTCCGAATCGCAAGCATTAACATTTTCCTTAAGCAAAGACTCAGCAACAGAAGTTGATGAGTTTAGGGATTTAGTAGTTGAAACGGAAATATCTGAAAAGAAATTTTCAAAGGCCGCGGCGACTTGTGAGTCTGATTTTATTATGTTGTCATTAATAGACAGGCTGTAGTCAGCACTTCGGTTATTAGACCTTCCCGTTTCACTATTAATAATATTCCAAGTCGTTTTAATTACATTACTACTGTTTTTAATCTTCGAACTCAAATAACGCGACTTGGCCATACAACAAACTTTTTTAAATAATTTTGAATAGTTTCTAACATATAAATTAAATTCAGCAGTGTTTACAAAAGACCTTTCATTGTATAGTTCATAAAGCCGTGTTCTACTTTTATGAATACCAATGGTAGCCCAATCACTGAAAGACGCGTTACTATTAACGGAGATAGTCTTGGGAATAAAGATAAGATTAAATTGTTGACAGTACATATTAAAAAAATCATCATACAGATCATTAGGATCAGTATGGTTAGCCAAAACTGTTAATTTATTAATGAGTTTAACTTTAAAAGCTTCCAAGCGACTTGTAGTTTTTGGGTTAACAATGATATCCTTTTTAGCCACTTTGCTATTTTGGTTTTGGATAGTAATCCTTTGCCCGCAATGATCAGAATCTAGTAAATTTATAATTTCTTTATGGCTTGGAATAACATCTGTATAAATATTATCTAGGCATGTGGCACTAGTAGGGGTTATTCTTGTGGGCTCCAAAAATAGGTTTACAAGATTGTATGACTGAAAAAGACTTATTATTTTACTACAAGAACCTGACTTTTCTAATATAATAAATTAACATTAAAATCGCCGCAAATGATAATAGATTTATTTGAGTTACATATCTTGTGTAACACTTCATCCATTACCTTTTCAAAGCAGTCATACAATCCTGAAGGGGGCCTGTACACACTTAATACAATAAATTGCTCCAATTCTATACAAGCTATTTCAACTGTCCGCTCAACAGATAGGCTCACAATATCCTTACGGTCTTTAAATTTCAGCTGGTTACTTACTAAAATTAATGAGCCACGTCGTTAATCGTCGTCTTTATATTGCCAACCTGAAATCGAACCTTCGCCTTCGGTACCTAACAATAAAAGTGGCCAAGTGTGAGTCGGACTATAACACGGATATTTAACACTACATATAACATTTTATAACACGTTTCCTGTACGTCCCTCATTAAATTTTAACTTTATTTTATTTTATATTTTTTTTTGTAATAGCGGCCATTTTATTACATATTCTGTGATTTTTTCAAGTGACTACCTATTACAGTTTAATAGATGCAGCCCTATGACAGACGGACGGACGGACAGTGTAGCCTTAGTAATAGGGTCCCGTAGACACCCTTTGGGTACAGAACCCTAAAACCATGAGCATTGTTTTTATCATACTACCGACGCAGCGACGGTTAGATTTTATTGTGAAAATCGATTTCACGCTTCCGTTCTCCTTAAAAGTTCATTATCAAATCAAGAGATGGAGCTTCTGTCGGCACAGTGCTGCCAGCACTGAAGTATAGATGGCGCTACTACACTAAAATTAATCACGAACATTGTTTTCCATGCGAGCTGTATTTTCAGTTTAGAAATTGCATACGGCACTGTAAAATTCAAGCCAGTACAGTACATGAATTCGTAAAAGTGCTACACATAGAATATGCATGAATTTATAATGTCTGAAAAAGCGGGCAAAAAGAATTTTTGTTTTAAAATTTAAAAGTGTAAGCTAGCAACATTGTTTTAGTTTTCTAATTAACTTTAGCATAATCTTTTTATGGTAGCTTATCTAATGAAGAACGTTTTAAACAAGAGTTAAGCAGAAGTCAAGTGTTTTAAGTCGACAAGAACATAATAGGAAATCCTGAATCGGTTTATTACATTTTCACTGATTCAGGATTTAGGTTAGAATAATTTCTGAATATTCATGGTAATAAATCAAGATTTCGTTAATTTATTAGGAAGGACACAAAACAGTCGTAGCTACTTCATCGAGTTAAGGATTACTAAAATATTATTTTTACACTTACCTACAAAAATATCATCATTCTCCTGCCCCCTTATTCCAATTTATTTGGTGTCGGCGCCACAGTGTCTATTCTAACAGGAATTGAGGAATATTATATTATTAAACTGATTCAGTTAGGCGACAAAATACTTTTTGCTTCCATATTTAACGGGTGCCTAGAATCTAACCTAACCAAGTACCTACTTGGTTAGGAAAATTAGATTCCCCCACTATAAAATGTTCGTACTTTATTTTTCTCTCCATTCCCCACCGAGCTAATAATGTTCTCAAACATATTTTCCCGCTTAAAACCATCCTCATGACTATGTAACAAGGCTAAAGCTTTTCAGTTTTACCCACAATGCAGGCTGCAACCACAAAATATGTGAATACAAAAGTTCCACTTTACACAATCACTAAAAGATTTCGCAAAAAAAAAAAATAGTATGACGCCTTGTCTGCAATAATTAGATCATTCCATTGTACTGTACAACCAATACCGAATGTATCTTGCATGGCACAACTATATCGGATGTCGCTTTGAGTTGAGATTAGTCCATTGTCCCCCCTTTGCTCAGCTTAAAGTGACAGGGATTATCATGATGATAGGAGTTGGGCAGCTGTAATTATTTTCATTTGTGCCATGAGCGATGAGTACGAGAATAGCTCAAGTCGCAGCGAAAAGATTAATGATGATAATCATTTTCAGTCCTTATCCTGATTTATTTAGGATCAATTTCTACACTACCTTCTGTATAATATTTACTAAATATATCCATATTTCATTACTATACAGATGAGGCAGAGCCCTAACGGAATGTTTGCCGAAAAATGGTATAAGGAGCGTTGGCGAACCAATGGCCAGGTGGGTGGACGACCAACAGAAGATCGCGGGGAATACCTGGATGAGACTCGCACAGACCAGCGAAGCATGGTACAAAAATGAGGAAGCCTAAATTCAGCAGTGGGTGGAACAAGGCTGCCAACGATGATGATGATGAGGATAATGATATCCATATTTTCGTCTATCTGTTATGTTATACCTATTCACATTTATACTCTATACTTTTTTCACATGCTCATTTTCATAATAATGTACATTAAAGTTGTCCTTCTGTTTCTTCCTGCTCTGTGTCACGGCTAGTGTCTTGGCTCTAGGCGGTTAACGGGCACCTCTCCCACATTCACTTGCGTTACATATTTGACTAGTGAAACCACTGACATGTCGTGAATGACTTTCTTCGTGTAGTCTCATTTTCTTCTATTTTCAGCGAAAATGTTGAGAATAAATTCTGAATTATTACGAAGTTAACTAAATGTTGTTTGTTAGTCCTATGTCTGAATGATAGAAAAATTATGTCAGTGGCTTTTATTTTAATATTTTAAATTTTTATTTTCTCAATAAATTTCATCTCGCACGTCAACTTATGAGTTGGTCGGCTACTCAACCGGTTATAATGTAGTGTCTTAATACATTACAGCCTCCAGCTAGGGCAAAAAAACTCTCTGAACTGAAATTGCTACCCGTATTTTAAATTTACACGCAGACTTTACGTTTTGGCTTGAGTTTTTAAATTGAAGAAATTCTTCCACGTTTGAAAAAGGTGCCTTTGATTAGGGTCAAACTTTTGTAATCCCGTTATGTTGGAGAATTATACCATAACGAGCGTGGATTAAAAAGAAAACCTACTTGAGTTGAAACGGGTATTTTTAAAATTTGATAGTTATATTATATTTCCTCCCACTATATCAATAAAAAACCAAGAGTATCGTATGACAGTGTCCCGTTTAAATAAATCAACAGACTGATAGCTAATAACTCTTGCCATCAGAACGATAGTGAACTACGTTCCTCAATTGACTTCTACGACTCCCAGCCAGCGGCTAATGCACTCAATGTCTATTTAATTCAGACTAACGTGGGAATAAACTACCGAAACTCGTTAATAATTGGGCCGCACTGTAGTAGTTTAGTTAGTGGCCTGGTTTTAGAGAGTTGTACATCATTCTTATGTTAGCCCTCTCTCTTCCTCTTTTCCTAGGTTTTGCACCAGGTTTTGGAGTGTGCTTATACTGATCACCTTGCTTTCTACTTAACTCTCTGTGTCATCGTCTTTTATAATTATTTTAGATATGTCTTCACTCCATCATTCCATTAGTACCTACTTATGTAAGGTCAGATGGTCGGTTTATATTATGTACCTCAATTAAAAACATTAATTGACTAACTTTTGCCTTATATGATAATCCAGGTTATAAACTATCTATGTGCCAAATTTCATCCAAAGCCGTTCAGCCGTTTTTGCGCCAATCCGACAAACAGACAAAAATTCTTAGTTATTTTTTTTTTGTAAGTAAGTATAGATGGTATGATTTGAATACTCAAACTTTTGACTTCAGTGTTCTGTAGATGAACTATATTTTGAATTTATGCCTGTAATTTAAATCCACGCATCCATTAGATGCAGTAACTGTAAAATGACAATTTCTTTTGCGATTGCGGTTTTTAGCTGAAAAAACATCTTGGTGCATTCAAGTTTACCAGAATTTTCATTTACTAAATCTCCCAAACAAATCAAATCCATTACATCAAATCCGTATATCTGCAAAATCTTCTAAACTAGACTAGAAAAATATTAAAAAAATAAGTCGGAGCGGTTTTACGGAAGCGTTCAACTGAAATAAAAGCGCTGGCGCGTGCGAAAGTCATCCGGTTGCTGAAAGGTACATACGCCGAATTAATCTTTAAGAGGATTTCAAAAGGAACTTTTCAGACTAGATTTTAGAGAGAAGAATTTTGATGGTTAAGGTGTGGTTGGGTTATTTATTTAGAAGTGTTTTTCGCTATTTTTATTTTTCTTTAGTTTCAGGGCTTTAGTACCTACATCTCGCCGCGAAACCGCGAAGCAGCGAAACTGCACGATGTTTAGCTTATGTTCCGCTACTCAAGTAGCGGAACATCATGCGAGTCAGTAGAATTGAACCACAACGGTTTCGCTGCTATGGTTTCGCGGCGGAGGTGTACTAAGGGCCTCAGTCTTGATTCGTTTTGTAGGTATTTTATTAAATTACATGAGTCTTTCTTCTTTAGTCTTTTTTGCCGAAAATTGAATTGAATGGCGTGCAATATAAAATTGAATTGAGAGGCCTATGTCCGTCAACTCCATCTAGCTTATTTTTAATATGACGTGTAAAGGTGATTTCGATATCCTATTTAAAGAGAGAAGCCTCCTATTTAGAGAGAAAATCTCGTGTCTAAGTAATAAAAGCCGCACGGGTCGATCCGTCAGGTTAAGCTACGCTTACCGGGGTTGGTCTGTGGATGGGCGACCATCTTTTCATACCGAGACTCTTCTGTGCCTCGGAAAGTACGTTAAGCCGTTGGTCCCGGCTGTCATTCGAGGATCTTTGACAGTCGTGACGGATCGTCAGAAGCCCGAAAGTCTGACAACCAGTCTTACCAAGGGGTATCGTATTACCCAGTAACTGGGTTGTGGAGGTCAGATAGGCAGTCGCTCCATGTAAAATACTGGTATTCAGCTGCATCCCGTTAGACTGGAAGCCGACCCCAACATAACAATAGCTGGGCAGACTGATTTAAAGAATAAACAATTTCATTTCATTTCCAGCAGTGGACTGTCTTTGGCTGATGGTGACGTAAGTCTTTTTAACTCAATAATGTTTTCGTCACAGTATAGTGAGCTGTACTTCTTCGACAACAATCTGCGATCACCATACCATTCGCTAGGTTAGAAATGGTGATTGGGAATCATAATTACTTAAGAATATACGTATTTATTATAACACACTAAAAACTTAACATTGTAGACTTTAGGACTAGCAAGATACCAAAATGTAAAATAGTGCCCACGAATTAAAATAATAATAAAAAACCAACCAAGAGCGAGTCTGACTCGCGCACCGAGGGTTCCGTACCATAAAAAAGTGTGCTATTTAGAGACATCGTTTTATATTTCCTGTAATATTTACATAAACTTCTATCACACAGAATAATTTCAGATTTTTGTCTATGCAATTCGCACTAAGCGTCTCCAAATGTCTTTTATAATGCGCACGGCAAAAGAGTGGAATTCACTACCTGCGTCTGTGTTTCCGAGCGCATACAACCCGAATCTCTTCAAAGTGAGAGTGAACAGGCTTCTTCTAGGTAAGCTCACTCCATCGTCGACTCTGTCTCTGTCGCCTCTGACCTAGACTATAGTCAAGAGCATACCCATCTTAAATAAAAAAAATAATAAAAAAGCAAACTTCAGAGATAACGGGGGAACGATATTTTTTTTACATTTTTCATCAAAAGTTGAAAACTATTCCGCCAAAAAAAAATTGTTTGAAAATGTGCAAATAGCGCTTCAGTCCCTGTTGCAAAAAAATATATATATATATTTTATTTCTCTCTTATTTGCAAAATAGTTGCGCAAACGTCATCTAAAACTATTCCAAAATTCAATTTGATAGTATTGGTAGTTCTTGAGATATCCAGCTGTGACAGACAGACAGACAGACAGACTGAGTCGCACCATAAGGGTTCCTTTTTACCATTTTGGTACGGAACCCTAAAAATGATGTGGCGTTTTTGACTTAATTATGACTTAATAAATAGATACTAGTGGTTTTTCAACATGCATTTAAAGCTTCTGCTCTAACTTTTACATTCCCAAATAACCAATGTATTTATACAGTGGATACCAATTGTACAAATATAGAAGTTAGATCCGTCTACCAACTTCTAATGGAACACTGAACAAGTTATTTTTGGTATGAAAACGTTCGACCACTGGAATACGTTCATTTGCATCTAATTCAATATTCATTTCGGAATAAATTTTATAAAATTACAATCGTGAATTAATAAAGTTTTCAATTCTGGAACATTGCAAGCTGTGTTAATTTAAAAACAACGTTTTGATGCAAAATGTGATCAGGAGCAGACAGGGGCGAATACGTGCCGGTGACCCGACTCTGGTGGAAAAATTTCTATGACAACTTCATTGAAATTGTTCTAAAGGAATCGCGTCGCGCCTATTGTGGGAGCCTTTATGGAGTTTTTAAATAATTAAACTTCATTTGTTAAAAAAATTGTCGAATTCGTTTTTAAAATTTTGCAAAAAACTATACAATACTAATCGAATAGATGAAATGTACGACACCTATTGAAATTACAACCGTTTTCAAAGGATTCAAGTTTTCCTCAAGTACAGTCGCGAACCGGGATTGTTGAGCTACTAGCTTACGAATGTCACCCGTGAAATTTGACATGTGACATTTCAATAACGAAAAACACAACCAAGTTAAGATGATAAGCTAGTGGCTCAACAATCACGGTTCCTGACTGTACATATGCCAGTAAAAACACCAAATGGATTATGTGAACTTTAGTTTTCCCGCCAAAAAAAAACCAAGCCTAATTGCCGCCATTTTGTAAAAAAACTTATTTCAATATATCACCGCGATAATTCGCAAATCCGCCTGCATACTACGAGTATAACGGTAAGTACTAAGTTATGAAACTTGCTCGGTGCAAGCGACATCTGTAAACTTTACTGCTACATTTGATATGCAAACATGGCCTCACATCGCCAAACTTTGGAAGAAACTTTGGCTACCTGGGCGTAAGTCAGGGCTGCTTCTTGAGAATTTCAGTATGTCGATTTTGTCGTGACATATCTCCGATGTTTTTAGGGCTCCGTACCTAAAAAGTAAAAAAAAAAAACGGAATCCTTATAGGAACACTTCGTTGTCCATATGTATGTCTGTCTGTCAATCTGTCAAGACCCTTTTCTCAGCAACGCGTGGAGGTATCAAGTAGAATTTTATGTCAAATACGTAAGTATATGATCCCTTAAAGTTCTAAAAAGTCAAGCATGTAAGTCAACGCAATAAGAAATACGGCGATTTATGCGGTATATTTTGACTCTCACAAATAAATCAAAACCTTTAAAGTACTTCCCGTTGACCTAGAATCATGAAAATTCGGAAGTTTATATGTTGTTTTTTATGTATGTTCATAGCTCCGTCGTATATAGACGGATTTGCAAAATACTTTTTTGTTTGAAAGGGGTTTATTCCGAAATAGTCCCATTTAAATTTCATATAGATCTGATAATGGATTCCGGAGACAGACAACGGAACTCTTCAAAAAATTACAGCAAATCAACCGCGATTGCTGCTATCGCATAAATACGGATTGTTTACGCAATCACACAACATAACATCACGCCTGTACACTCGAATGAATTACACAGATGTATTCAGTATATCAGGGCACAACCTCATTGTTTTTCTATCAAAGTTAGTTAGACTGGAAGCTAGTTGTAGCACATAGTATTCAAGCTTGAATCAACTGACCAATAAATACATTGTATACAATGTATTTATTGGTCAGCTGATTTTCTTTGAGAATACATCAAGGATGATGAAATAAGTCCACGCAATCGCCAATTACCATTTCTGCCAAAGCTCTGTCATCAGTTTAAGTTTTTATTCTTAGTTATTATCATGAAACTGTAAATCCTTAAATAAATAGATTTGATTTTGATTTGGTTTGATCTTGCGGCCTGTATTTGCCTCTAATTCACAGAATGCTATTCCTTCTAGGGGTTTCATTCGACTTAAAGCTACATATACTTGGCCTTTGGCGAAGTTTTTTTTCCCTAGATCTATGACAGCTCTATCCAACGTTGTACCCTGTAATTTGTGAACCGTAGCTGCGCAGCTCAATATTAAGGGCAACATCCTTCGCTCTACATTGCGAAACCATTGAGATTTCGTTTATAACAAGCCAGTTCATATTACGCCACTTGCGTCTCTCTTGTTCGAGTCTCTGTCCTGTCAAGCGCTTATGAGTCATTGTATTTCCTTTCTTTTCAATAGGAAGTGAAAATACTGAATGCAATGTCTTACCAATAGTTTATGTGGATGATGTTTTAATAACTTCCTATCACTGTTATTTACATAGCAGGTAGTGTTATTCGAATTTTTGTGAGGTAGGTACCACAACTAAAAACCGACTTCCAAATCAAAACACTTCGGATTTGCCCTCCAAAATTGACCCCCATATTCAAAATTCGTTTATTTACGTTACACATCCGTGTTTGGCTCATAGAAATTTATAAGTGTACTAAATTTCAACTTAATCCATTAGATTCGGAGAAAATTGGCTGTGACAGCCGGACAGACAGACACACGAGTGATTCTATATGGGTTCCGTTTTTTCCTTTTGAGGTACGGAACCCTAAAAAACAAAATGAGGAATAGTAAAACGTCCCATTTCATTTTTACAACTTTCCAAACTAGTTTTTTGACAACCCTGATATGACTTAAACTTGGACGATTATGGCCACGACCAAGTTTAAGAAAAACAAAAAGTTGGGGTAACACGTTCCAAAGCTTTATCTAAAATATCCGCGTGCACTTGCATAGCTCATGTTTCTCACAGTTTTAATTATAACTTTTGGTATACATAATTATCATTAAAAAGCAAATATTTGGTCCAGTGCTTAGTTTATGGGAATTAATGCTGAAAGTGAGTAACTACTTGTAAGCAAGTTTCATTATGGAAATCGACAATAATTGATGAGTTTTTGGGGAAAACGTAAGTGATAGCGTTGGTCTAGTGGTCGCAAGAACAGCTTCTGAGCATTTGGTCCAGGTCAGGCAAAGTCTTATTGGTTTTTCCATCCGGAATTTCTCAGTACCTACCAACCAAATCTAGATTTGTACCCGAACGATGGCAATAGGCTCTGCGCCTATTACATGGGATCTAAACATAACTGGCGAAATGTGGGTGTTACTATAGGTGCACATCTGTCTAACCCTTTGCGGATTCCAGGCACGCCTGTAATCACTACAGGGTTTAAATATGTCATTAACGCATTCAAGGACACTTAATGAGATACTTACCATAGAAGTTTTATTGTTAAGACGTCTATGGCTGTTTATTGTCCTTAAGGCGATATGTAAAAAGCTAACTGAGCAGTAATAAGAAAGTGACAGAGTCAATTACATCCACATGCGAAAAAAGAGAAACAAAAGCGTCAACCAAATAAAAATTGTTTAAAAATAAATTAAGTTATCTATCAAAAATATGTTTAGCCAAAGTTTTCAATGATCTATTAACGCACATTTTGAATGCAATTTTGCAATGAAATTACTTAGGATTTTAGAGTTACCGAAAAAAATATAAAAAAGTAGAGGTATTTTCGGAATTAAATTCTATCGAGGAAATTTAACCCAATCGTGTTTTCCTTCAGTCAGAGTATTAATCAAATAGTCAAACATATATCCAAAAATTTAATCCATACATTATGTAATAGTGAAATAAATGTTTACGAAAAAGCCCCCAACTTATTTTGTTATCCCCTTAAAAGCGTTAAGGCTCCGGAAGACAGCCGCGACGCGACTGTAATAGAACCATTTTTATAAAAACTTTATTGTTCTACCAGAATCGCATCGCACCGTCACGTCACGCCTGTCTGCGGGAGCCTTGAAGCGGACCAATTCAATCACGACGGTCCTATCGATTTAAATCATACACAAAATGAGATTAACTTATAATATTTACGTATTATTATTATTCTTATAGAGAAATATGGAAGGAAAAGACATGTTGCGCCGACCCCAAATAAATTGGGATGAGAGCAGGAGAGAATAATGATGATTTTACAAAACATTCACAAAAACAAAATAAATAATTTAAGTAAATAAGTAACATTTATTTATTTCTCTATTTATCTTATGGATCGCCTTACAGCAATTACACCAACGGAGCAAAAAAATACTTCATGTGCTTTCCATTCATCCTGTGCGCGGTGGACATCGAACGGGCGGCGATGGATCACGCACGCTCACGGAGCGTCAAAGCATTTCTCCATAATTCTATAACTCCATCCATATTGCGCACATTCTTTGAAATTTTTGAGAATTATTTAATTTTTAAAAGAAATACATTAAAGTTCAAAAAACGGAAAATTTGGATATGTCATCTTCGTCGTCAACATTGATTCGTTTATACAAAATTGAGACGCATGATTTCTGTTGAAAAATAATCTCATTGTACAAAAAACATACAATATGCAGAATCTGCCTATAATGTTCCCACTGCTCGGACACCGTCCTCCTGTCAGTGCGGGTTGCTAGATGTCACATGTCTTCGAATTTATGGATCTTGGACAAGCCGGTTTCCTCACGATGTTTTCCTTTACCATTTTGAGACCAGTAGTGATGAAATAATTTACACAAAGTAAAGCTCCTGTGTGGGTTCGAACCTACGACAAACAACTCGTAAGTCGCGGCCATTTCCACTGGGCTGGTAGCCCAGTGGAAATGCTATGATAGGAGCAGTGATGCTCTATAATCATCTTTCGGTTTGAGTCTCTTCAAGTTTTCAGTCAGTACGTGTTGTATTTTTTGGGAAATTACTGGCAACCCTTGCTTCACATGGTTTTTGCAAGTTGACGAAACATCGAGAAGACATGTTGCGCCAACCTCAAATAAATTGGGATGAGAGCAGGAGAGAATAATGATGATTCTACAATACATCTACATATTAGATTTCCATACCTAACAGCAAAATTCACAAAAACAAAAACAAAATAAATAATTCAAGAAAATAAGTAACATTGATTCGCTTATACAAAATTGAGACGTACAGTACGCATGATTTGTGTTGAAAAATAATCCCATTGTACAGAAAGGGATCTGAAATATTCAGGAACATAACGGGCCTGGTATTTCGGGCAAAATACGATAGCTTAGCTGGGCCACTCAATGTTCTTGTGTTCAGCCAACCAGAAGTGAAACAATAAATATTTTTGGTTCGAAATTTGAAAATGTTTTAGTGGATTAAACATTGTTGTCAGTCACACATTAGAACCGTATTAGAACCGTAGGGTAACTGCGTAACACACATAAAATGACAATTGATCGCAACGGATTTCATTTTGACAGTTTATCCGCTTTCATTGCGTTATTTAAGTTCCTGAGCAGACGAATTTTTGAAACCTATGAAGCAATGGATTAGCAATATAATTCGAAACTCTTTGATTGCGATTGAAAGTGTATTATGCAATTAGGGTGCCGCTTAAATTACGCGTCCACTTGGTCGAAATCAGAGCGTCCGCACCGTACGGATTTGTTGCTTTGTATTGATTCCTACGGTACTGCGTGAACTGGATCGGCAAATCTGCGGCAGAGACTTATATTTCTGCCGATGACGTCATCCGTAGTGAACGCGGGTTTCCAAAACGATCAAATGCATTTGTCAATTTTACGTGATGAATGCACATCGATGCGTAAATTGATCGTCTGCCGAGTGCAATTGAACCGATTGACATTACAACAATAGAAAATTATGACAGTTGATCAATTGCAGTGCGTGTGTTACGTTTTAAAGATTAGTAGTTGTTTTAAAAGTATATATAAGTACCTACATGGTCGGCAAATGTGGCTCTAACTTAAAAGTTAAATAAATACTACTTCAATTCAAGAAATCAAAAGCCATAATGTATTTACTATATTTAAAACGTAACAGTCAACAACAAAACTTAACAAAGGTGAAAACAAACAAAAACATTTTTAGGTAATTAAAATTACTTTCAAACGATTAACTACCTAATAGAACACTTAAAAATATTTTATCGCTATTGTTCCGCGACCTGTCTCAGTGCAGACCGCTCTAGGTACATATACGTATAAATCCCTGTCAAAATAAAATATCTTAAAAAAAGAGAAATCCATAAAAGTGGAAACATTGGTTGACATTTCCGATGTAATATCTGAATGCACTGGAACGTACGATGCGGCCGACGTATCTTGGCGAGTCCGAACTTCGCGCAGAAGGCTGCGCAATAAAATTTTTTAGGAACCAAATGGTGACATGAGGCGAGTGTGAGTGAGAGAACATGTGCGGAAGTTCGGAAAGCCTGTGTTCAGACTCGCCAAGATACGTCGGCCGTAGTGTACCCTAACGGCATTTTGTAAATCCGGACGCTCCGTACGATGCGTACGATCCGACTCCGACCCGGTGGACGAGTATCATAAATGACACTTAAAATTGCTAATCACATTTCTATTAGCGCGTTTTGCCGTGATCATTCTTAGAAATACAAGAAAGATAAAAACCAGCCAAGTACGTGTCGAACTATGCACAATGAAGGGTTCCGTAGTAACATTGTAAGAACAAACTTGACATTGTAGTTGAAAAATATGTTCCCCCATACATTCGAACTGCAAATGTAAGTTTGTACGCACAATATTGAGAGATTTACCATGTTATTTTCAGATCAAAGGCTTCTGATAGGTTTTCCTGTAATCTATAGGTATATAACTATTTTACGTGTTTTTTTTTCAAAATTTTAGGCTAAGTGGTTTCGGAGTTAAGGAGAAGACTGGTAAATTTTCGTCTAATTTCTTAAATAACTTTAAATTTAAATATATATATATATAATAATAATAATATAATATTCCACAACTATCACACAACGCCGTCTAGCCTCAAGCTAAGCAGAGCTTGTGTTATGAGTACTAGACAACTGATAAACATACTTATATATTTCTAAATACATACATATATAGATAAATTACACCCAGACACAGAACAAATGATCATGCTCATCACACAAACATTTGTCCTGGGTGGGAATCGAACCCACAACCTCCGGCATAGCAGTCAGGGCCACTAACCACTAGACCAACAGGTCAGTCAATATATATATATACCTAATGTGGGTTGGTTCGTTTTCGTTTAACTTTGGACAAATGTAAGTTTGAACGCACAATATTGAGAGATTTACCGTGTTATTTTAATACCATATTCTTCTTATAGGTTTTCCTGTAATCTATAGCTATAGACATATTTTCTGAATTTTTTTCAAAATTTTAAGCTCAGTAGTTTCGGAGATAAAGGGGAAATGGTCAATTATCATCTATTTTCTTAAATAACTTTGAAACAGTTTATTTTAACACAAAAAAATATATATTTAAGACCCTCACAGTAAGCCCTTTCATTTGATATGTCACACGGTACAGTTTGCAAAACTTTATTTTTAATTTTCTTATTTGTCCCCAAATATTGACCCCCATATTCCAATGCCATTTATTTACGTTACAAGTCCGTGTTTGGGTCACAGAATTTCATATGTGTACTATATATATATATATATATATATATATATATATATATATATATATATATATATATATTTGAGACCCTCACAGTAAGCCTTTTCATGTGATATATCGCACGGTACAGTTTGCAAATACATTTTTTAAATTTTCTTATTTGCCTCCAACATTGACCCCCATATTCAAAATTCATTAATTTACATTACATTACACGTCCGTGTTTGGGTTACAGAAATACATACATGTACCAAATTTCAACTTAATCGGTCCATGAGATTCGGAGCAAATTGGCCGTGACAGACAGACACACGAGTGATCCTATAAGGGTTCTGTTTTTTCCTTTTGAGGTACGGAACCCTAAACCTATTGTAAATAGAATGTGCCTCATAAAACCAGCTTTTTTAGAAATAATCATCCGTGGCTGAATACAGGAACTCGAAACTCACTCAGAGCAGCGAAAACAAACGTCCCATCATTAATTTCGTTTAAGCATAATTTATTTTGATAACAAAAGAAAAGTTAACCTTATTGTCTAAACAAAATAACAGTATGTCTCGAACATTGTTAGCCCAAACCTTAGCGACAAAATTTTGTTTATCTGTCTCCAGTAAAAGCGGCTTTGTTTACGAAGGCACGCGATAAAACGGGGACGCATGGCCTGTCCTTTGAAACAACTTACGTACCAGGGGTGAGCTTATTTTGGTGTTGATTTAGTTAGTTAAGGGGGAAGCGTCAGGGTAGCCCGCGTAATTCAAATTTTCTTACGTTTTTTGCAATTTGCAAGTCAGTATTAAGTTATGTTAAATAAAATATGATTTGCGGCCGTAACAAATATGTATTTACAGAATTATAATCATTAGAATGAGTAATACCACTCCTTAAGTTAGTATAATCCTCAAATGTCAAGATTTCATGAAATAGTCATTCATTAGGATTACCTGGTCTTAAAGTGTTGTATAGATCACTTTAATGATTATAATTTGACAGGCCCGTTGGCGTGGTTGGTTAAGATACCACCTATCATGCCGCAGGTCGTGGGTTCGATTCCCATCTAGGATAAACATTTGTGTGCATGAACATGTCTGTTTGTTCTGAGTCTGGGTGTAATTATCTATATAAATATGTATTTACAAAAAAAAAGTAGTTTATATCAGTTATCTGGTTTCCATAGTACAAGCTCTGCTTAGTTTGGGATCAGATGACCGTGTGTGAAAAATGTCCCAGGATATTATATATTATATTAATTATGTAAAAACATACTTGGTACGGCCGCGAATTACATTTCGATCAACATACAACCGTAAAACGATCAACGTACATTTTTGTCAAGGCCTTATTCTATGGAGGTTTTATAGTAATGTACTAGCCTTTGCCAGCGGCTTCGCCCGCGTGGATGTTGGAAGTTGTCCCACGGGAACCGCACATTTTCCGGGATAAAAAGTATCCTATGTGCTATTCCAGACTATAATCTATCTCTGTGCTAAATTTCATTCAGATCCGTTCAGACGTTCTGGCGTGATTGAGTAACAAACATCTTCACAAACTTTCACATTTATAATATTAGTAGGATTATTTATTTCGTCATAAAACTTAGATAACAATGTGGTCATACTTTTACTCTTTTGAAATCCATGTTGGCATTTACTAATAATGCAATTTTTTTTAAATTTCCTAGTTGACTAACAATACATTTTTATAAAAATTACATAAGACAGTCCCCCAAAACGCCCGCCCTTCACCACTTCCTAGTGCTTTAGCTGGGGAGAAGAAGTGGCGCAACAAACTCCCCAGCAGCACAGCTGTCTGTTCACTTACAAAAAAAAAAAAAAATGTGTACAACACTGCGCATAATAATTTAGGTACCTACATTACGAAACACAAAACATTAAATTAAATTATTTGCTATACGTAAGCTAGCACACGCCAATATACCAAAAAAAAAAAAACAAAAATAATAATCGAAAACTATACTCAAGCAGAAATAAAAATACAAAACTAAAAACGTAAGCAGACCAGACAGCAAGACGACCAGTCACCACAAGCAGCACCCGTTCACTTGATAATATAGCAAGTGGCCTGTAATTGGACAAGTATTACGATCACCTTTTTTATAATAGGACGCACTGTAGCCTTATTTAACTTACTCGGACATGTATGTTTACTTACAAATACATTAATAAGATGGCCGAGCAGAGCACGGGACTCATTGAGAGTGACAAGTACTTATTGTCACTTACATGAAAGTAACCCTATTAACTATTATTATTCAAATGCACACAGACACACTCACTCTCACACACTCATATAAATACTCACACGCTTACACACCCACTCGAATCACCACGTCAACTCTCATCATTCTTATTTGTTTTATTTAATTTTAAGATTTTTGGTTTTTTGTTCTGTTTTATATTGCAAAAGCATAAAAACTTGATCATTATTGTGATACTCAAATTGCGAGTCAAAACGACAGTTTTGACTCGCAATTTGAGTCTTTTCCCAAATACAGATTACTCAGTGATCTAGCTAGGAGAGCAGCGATTCACCCAACAACTTATTGTACATACACCATGTTATTAATAATGCATACTTTGTAAGTCCCTCATGTTGTACAAAACCTTTATATAAATAAAGTAAATAAATTATTTATATATTATTATTATTTCTGTAAATAGATGTACAAATACTTTTACACGTCAATCATATTTTTAGGGTTCCGTACCTCAAAAGAAAAAAAAACGGAACCCTTATAGGATCACTCGTGAGTCTGTCTGTCTGTCCGTCTGTCACAGCCAATTTGCTCCGAATCAAATGGACCGATTAAGTTTAAATTTAGTACACATCAAATTCTGTGACCCAAACACGGACGTGTAACGTAAATAAATGAATTTGAAATATGGGGGTCAACTTTGGGGGGCAAATAAGAAAATTAATAAATGAAAGGGCTTACTGTGAGGGGATAAATTCAGCCCAACTACCTTTCATTGTGCGTAGTCCGACGCGCACTTGGCCGGTTTTTAAAAACTAGACGATGTTGCCGTTTCCTATCTGACTACTCTGAGAAAAAGGCCGAAGCAAACTCAGAGGTCACAGTCTCTTTTAAAGTCTAGACATAATCTTGGTCAGATCATGTGAAGACCATTAAGATTGGTGCCTCTTTGATTGTGATTGATAGTCAGTCTGTTACGCAATTAAGGTGCTGGTTATCCCCTTCAGTAGTTTGTTCTTATTATTATTCAGAGCTTCAATTGTTGTCAAGACAAATTTAATGATTGTCTCTCACCGCCTTCTGTTAATCAATCATTGTGTTTTAGAATTGCAGTTCTATTGTTTATCAAATTGCTTGTTTATCTTTTTAATTGAAGTGGTGGGTGCTTTATATTTCATTTAATATTTTCTCGGTACGAGCGATTGTCTTAATCTCCGTTTAGCTTCATTTCCATTAACCTTAGAAGGTCTCAGTTTATGAATAATTGTTGGACTTAAGCTGAGATTATAGTAAAACTTTGAAATATTATTCGTCTTAGATTCATTTATTTTAGTGTTATTAAAGTCTGTGAGAGACTAAAACTTTTATAATAGTCAGTAATGAAAATACAACATTGAAGAAAACACTCTTTACATCTCTAGCCACAGATTGCTCGCGTACAACTTCAGGCGTATGGGTTTTCAGCTGGTCAGTGTCAATCAATATGAGTTCGTGGTTAAGTAATAACAGCCGCACGGGTCGATCCATCAGGTTAAGCTACGCTTGCCGGGGTTGGTCTGTGGATGGGTTACCATATTTACATACCGAGATTCCTCCGTGCCTATATGAGTGGCTACTTACTATGTATAGCGTGGCTAATTACTATAGCAGTTTTCCTACTTATTCTAAGAGTGGTGGCCTAGGGTTAACGGCCCCGACTTACGAGTTGGTCGTGGGTTAGAAAGAAAGAAAGAAAGGAGTGAGGAAACCGGCATGTCTTAGAACCAAAAATTCGAAACCAACCCGCAGTAGACCCGCGTGGTGGATTACAGCCCACTCCCTTTCGTAAAGTGGAGGCCTATGTCTCGGCTCTGGGAACATTATAGGCTGATTATGCTATGCTGTGACGCATGTCACACACAACTTTTCTTGTAGAAAATGTAAAAAAAAAAGTATTTCATTTTCAAAGCAATTACTGTCACATTCACAACGAGTGGCAATTTCACAGTCAGATAATAATATCACCCCTTACAATTGTACCTCTAAAAATAACCCACATTAAAGGATACCCAGTCCATCGATCGACACCCTACTAATACAATTTTAATACCTAGAAACTAGTTTTATATTCAAGACATTTACCGTAGACTTTTTAAATGTTGCTTGGATAACGTTTATAGCCGGAGAGAACCACGCTAATACCACTTAGACCGAGTGTCTACTTACCAAGTTGCATTTTCTGAAAAGCCAGTTGAATTAAACAGAGGAATAGGTATCTTATTTTAAAAGACAATTGTGGCTTCTAAAAGGTGGTGTTATTTGCAAGTCATTATTTGGTTTAATGCTGCCAGAGTAACCTATGTTGTCTATGGGGATTGCACTTTCTTTTTATTTAATCACTATTATAGGTACTTTTACATAAAGCTGCTTTTTTTTTAATTATCTCATTTTTTATAGGTTTTTAATAAAGATAATTAAATTAAAGGAGCTCGTGACTAAGTAATAACAGCCGCACGGGTCGATCCATCAGGTTAAGCTACGCTTGCCGCGGTTGGTCTGTGGATGGGTGACCATCTTTTCATACTGAGACTCCTCCGTGCCTCGGAAAGCACGTTAAGTCGTTGGTCCCGGCTGTCATTCGTGGATCTTTGGCACTCGTTACGGGTCGTCAGAAGCCCGAAAGTCTGACAACCAGTCTTACCAAGCGGTATCGTATTACCCAATAACTGGGTTGTAGAGGTCAGATAGGCAGTCGCTCTATGTAAAATACTGGTATTCAGCTGCATCCGGTTAGATGGGAAGCCGACCCTAACATAGTTGGGAAAAGGCTAGGCAAATTGATTGACACTCATAAACCAATCTGCCTAACCTTTTCCCAACTATGTTAGGGTCGGCTTCTAGTCTAGCCGGATGAAGCTGGATACCAATATTTAACATGGAGCGACTATCTGACCTCTACAACCGGGCTACTGGATAATACGTACGATACCCCTTGGTAAGACTCGTTGTCAGAAGTTCGGAATTCTGACGACCCGAAACGACTGTCGAAGATCTAAGAATGACTGCAGGGACCAATGGCTTAACGTACTTTCCGAGGCACGGAGGGGTCTCAGTATGTTATGGATACTGAGACCCCTCCGTGCCTCACATGCATTGTTTAAACTTGAAGATGGACCTGTGCGTACTAAAACGTTTATAATATTCAGTAATTAAAATACAATATTGAAGAGTTAAACACTCGTTGCACGACCACTTTCTTTTTAGGGTTCCGTAGTCAACAAGGAACCCTTATAGTTTCGCCATGTCCGTCTTTCTGACTGTCAGTCCGTGGCTTAGCTCAGAAAATCTTAGTACTATAAAGCTGTAATTTGTCACGGGTCATAGTGGTAAAAAAAACCTTGAAAAAAAATTTTTTTAGGGTGCCTCCCCTACCTTTAAAACGGGGATGACATTTTTCTCGTCTATCCCATGGTGTGGGGTGTCGTTGGATAACCCGTTCAAAAATATTGCAGGTGTGTGAAAACCATTTTTAGATTCAGGGATTTATTTGCGAAATATTAAGCTTTAAAGTGCAAATTTTTGTTTGAGTGAAGTGTCCCCCACCTCTGCCAGCTAAGTGGTTGTTTTTGAGTATTTGAAAAAAATCACGGCAGTAGTATACAACGTGCCGCTGCAATGGCGACATTAATTTGGCACACGCGGCGTTTTCGTTGTACGAGTATAAAGATATTTTAACTTCATTAAACGTTATTAATTATTAATTTACTTACGATTTTATCAAATATCGTCTCATCACCTGTAATGCAGAGATGAAGTTAACACAAACGAGAAAAAAAAGGCCACTCCACCCGATCTTTTTTCTGGGGGTCTATTAAAATTAGGACCACTGTGCAAAAATATGTACCAAGTCTTACTCTAAATGGCTTGAGTATAAGTCAAGTAAATAATTTTAAGTACCTGGGACACATACTTACCGACGAATTTAAAGACTATGTGGACATAGAGAGGGAGCACAAGGTACTGGGGGTCAAAGGGAATATGTTGGTGCGCAGGTTTGACCGTTGTACTAACCAGGTTAAAATAACCCTTTTCAAAGCTTATTGTCGGGGTATGTACACGAGAAGTCTGTGGGTCAGCTTTAACAAAAGATCGCTGGAGGTCCTGCGCATCCAATATAATAATGTTTTCAGAATGCTGTTGGGGCTGCCCTGTTTTTGTAGCGCATCTGAGATGTTTGCGCCGAATCGAACTGACGACTTTTATGCGGTCATTAGAAACAAAATCTCGTCCTTAAGAGGATTGTGAAGTTCCGATGCGCGGCGCGAGTCTTGGAGGCAATTACCTACATTTCATACATTTTTTTACATAATTATTGTTTCGGGCGATAACGTTCTCACCCCTCTAAACCTTTATGAAATGAAACAATTTTGGTTTCATTACATTCAGTACACATTAATCTACGTCTGTACGTTTTTCTTTTTTAGTAATTTAATTTGATTTAATTAAAAAAAATAAAAACGCTCGAGGAAGTTTTTATGTCAAAAATGTAGATATTTAGGTAGATGCTAATAACTTATATCGTATGCAATATTTATTTATTATAAAAACGTACGGACCTAGTTTTTCATTATACCTACAACATTTCTAAAAATTATGAAAATTAGACTATGTTTACGGGGAGAAAATCGTTATCGCTTTTTGTATGAACATTTACAGCTTCACAATCCTCTTAATAACAAGACTGGGGGACAGTAACAACAGCATTCTTAAGGGCCCCTTATTCCGAAAGTTTAGGCATTTTACGCACCGAGACGGCTTGCGTCCGCGTTGCACAGGAGCCGTCGCGATATGAACTCCGGTGACCTATGGCGGCGGGCGAGCACGCCACAGTATAAATAAATCAGTAATTCAAATATTATTGGCGTGCTGGTGATAAGAAATAGTTTGCAACAAAAACGTATAGCTTGATGTACTGTCTACTGCACTATTGACTGTAAACACTAATACACTTATATTGTTATGAATGCATGACTGGCAGGCGATGATCATTCTATAGAATTTAAAGAATGGTTTTAGAAGATTTGGTGAGTACTATAATGAAAAACAAATATGATTTAGTATAATATAATAAAATAATATTTTTTTTTAGCAAAATTAAAACCGACTTCCAAAACAAAACACTACAAAGTGTAAAATAACTTTAATTTCGGAACTCGGTGTCTTTGGTTTTGTATTTTCGTGTTATGCCACCGACTTCCGAAATTAAAGTTATTTTTAACGACATCAAAAAAAGGAGTTATCAATTCGATACGTATGTATGTAATATTATTGGATTTGCGAGATATTCACATATGATGATCTAATAGGGCTTCCAAGCAAATATACAAAATTTTATAGATGTATGTTTGTATGTATGTATGTTTGTCCACACATATCTCCAAAACTATTAATCGGATCGTGACCATTCTTTTTTTGTTGGCTTACATTTACTCCAACTTAGGGCACAGTGTAAGTTTCATAGTATTCAAGATAATGGAAGATGACCAGGTAAGTGCTTATTAGTCCTCAGTAATGGAAATAGTTTGGATGACCTAGCTTTCAAAATGTGTCTAATTGAGCATGGGTGCTACTACATGATACTTTCTAAAGGTCTGATGATGACCAGGTAGATATTAGATAAATGTTGAAAGCTGGGTCATCCTAACTACTTTCGTTATTGAGAACCGATAAGTACTTACCTGGTCATCATCAGACCTTCAGAAAGTATCATATAGTAGCACCCGTGTTCAATTAGACAAATGTTGAAAGCTAGGCTATCCTAACTATTTCCATTACTGAGGACCAATAAGCACTGACCTGGTCATCATCAGACCTTTAGAAAATATCTTGTAGTAGCACCCGTGCTTAATTAGACAAATGTTGAAAGCTAGGCCATCCTAACTATTTCCATTACTGAGGACCAATAAGCACTTACCTGGTCATCATCTGACCTTTAGAAAATATCTTGTAGTAGCACCCGTGCTCAATCAGACAAATGTTGAAAGCTAGGCCATCCTAACTATTTCCATTACTGAGGACCAATAAGCACTTACCTGGTTATTATAAGACCTTCAGAAAGTATCATGTAGTAGCATCCGTCCTCAATGAGATAAACGTTGAAAGCTGGGTCATCCTAACTATTTCCGTTATTGAGTACCGATAAGCACTTAAATACCTGTTCATCATCAGACCTTCATAAAGTATCATGTAGTAGCGTCCGTACTCAATTAGATAAATTTTGAAAGCTAGGCCATCCTAACTATTTCCATTACTGAGGACCAATAAGCACTTACCTGGTTATTATAAGACCTTCAGAAAGTATCATGTAGTAGCATCCGTCCTCAATGAGATAAACGTTGAAAGCTGGGTCATCCTAACTATTTCCGTTATTGAGTACCGATAAGCACTTAAATACCTGTTCATCATCAGACCTTCATAAAGTATCATGTAGTAGCGTCCGTACTCAATTAGATAAATTTTGAAAGCTAGGTCATCCTAACTATTTCCATTACTGAGGACCAATAAGCACTTACCTGGTCATCATCAAACTTTTAGAAAGTATCTTGTAGTAGCACCCGTGCTCAATTAGACAAATGTTGAAAGCTAGGCCATCATAACTATTTCCATTACCGAGGACCAAAAAGCACTCACCTGGTCATCATCAGACCTTCAGAAAGTATCATGTAGTAGCACCCGTGCTCAATTAGATAAATGTTGAAAGCTCGGTCATCCTAACTATTTCCGTTCCTGAGAACCGATAAGTACTTACCTGGTCATCATCAGACCTTCAGAAAGTATCTAGTAGTAGCATCCGTACTCAATTAGATAAATGTTGAAAGCTGGGTCATCCTAACTACTTTCGTTATGGAGAACCGATAAGTACTTACCTGGTCATCATCAGACCTTCAGAAAGTATCATGTAGTAGCACCCGTGTTCAATTAGACAAATGTTGAAAGCTAGGCTATCCTAACTATTTCCATTACTGAGGACCAATAAGCACTTACCTGGTCATCATCAGACCTTCAGAAAGTATCATGTAGTAGCACCCGTGTTCAATTAGACAAATGTTGAAAGCTAGGCTATCCTAACTATTTCCATTACTGAGGACCAATAAGCACTTACCTGGTCATCATCAGACCTTCAGAAAGTATCATGTAGTAGCACCCGTGTTCAATTAGACAAATGTTGAAAGCTAGGCTATCCTAACTATTTCCATTACTGAGGACCAATAAGCACTTACCTGGTCATCATCAGACCTTCAGAAAGTATCATGTAGTAGCACCCGTGTTCAATTAGACAAATGTTGAAAGCTAGGCTATCCTAACTATTTCCATTACTGAGGACCAATAAGCACTTACCTGGTCATCATCAGACCTTCAGAAAGTATCATGTAGTAGCACCCGTGTTCAATTAGACAAATGTTGAAAGCTAGGCTATCCTAACTATTTCCATTACTGAGGACCAATAAGCACTTACCTGGTCATCATCAGACCTTCAGAAAGTATCATGTAGTAGCACCCGTGTTCAATTAGACAAATGTTGAAAGCTAGGCTATCCTAACTATTTCCATTACTGAGGACCAATAAGCACTTACCTGGTCATCATCAGACCTTCAGAAAGTATCATGTAGTAGCACCCGTGCTCAATTAGATAAATTTTTAAAGCTAGGCCATTCTAACTATTTCCATTACTTAGGACCAATAAGCACTTACCAGACTTATCAGACCTTCAGAAAGTATCATGTAGTAGCACCCGAGCTCAATTAGATAAATTTTGAAAGCCAGGTCATCTTAACTATTTCCATTACTGAGGACCAATAAGCACTTACCTGGTTATCATCAGACCTTTAGAAAGAATCATGTAGTACATACATACAAACATACATCTATAAAATTTTGTATATTTGCTTGGAAGCCCTAATAGATCATCATATGTGATCGCAGATCCAGTAATATTACATACGTACGTATCGAATTGATACGAGTAACTCCTTTTTTTGAAGTCGTTAAAAAATACAGACGAATTGAGAACCTCCACCTTTTTGGAGTCGGTTAAAAAATAAAATATACTAGCACTAGCATAAAAATTAATTCAATAAAAAGTGGTCGTGTGCTAGATGCAAGTTCATTTTCATCGACCGATATATTCCTCAATCCTGGGCGCGAGTCTCCTCTAAAATATTATATAATAAAATGTAATAATAAAAACAAAACACAAATTTTAATAGGTACACCTCCTTGAATGCACCTTGTAAAGGTGAATGTTTCCATTAAAGTCAGTATGACTATGTAGAATTTCAGTCATACTGACTTGGCTAGTCTGTGTAGATTAGTCATTACAGATACACTTTTTTTCTTGCGGCGACGATAATGTGGTCGCGAGCAAAAATTGCATAGGTCCTCCCTCGATGACGTCCGGCAGGACACTGGCGCGGTGCGCGCGAGCCGTTTTTCACGTATTTATTTAATTTAAAAAAAGAAAAGTGCCGTATTTTAAATTTATCCAAAAATATCCCTGTCAAACCCGATTAGTAAATGAAATGTTAAATTTTCATAAAAGTTGCGTTCTCCCAAGTCTCATAAAACTTAAAATACTTTCAAAATCGACTTTACTTCAGATTTTTTTTTTATCAAGCGAAATGTTAAATAATGTGTTTTTAACCAAAAAAGTCACTAGATCAAAGATGTATCTGTACTATATATTTTTTTACGGATTTAAATATGATGATTTCTCTGAAAACAACTCGATCTAGAAACGTAAATTTCGAAAAAGGGGCCCTTAAAACAGTGGCGGAGAACATCTACTCTCCTATTCTGAGACATTTTGTGGGGTGATGAACGAGGGAAGCAGGTACTTTCCTTTCGCTTGTGCGTCGTCCACATGAAGCGACCTCAAATAATTAAGTTTTGTGTTTTACTTTATTTACTAGAGTAGTTTCGGGTATTATGGCACACCATAAGCTTTTTTGGAAATAAAACTCGAAGTGTATGAGATCATTCAGTCTTTATTGGTTAATTATGTCGTTAAACTAATCAGTAATTAATAACTAGAAGGTTAAGGCAGTATAATTTCAAAGAATAACAAAAAATATAACTTTTCGTAAACTTGAACAATCATCAAAATCTGAACATGGTGGGATAATATGGCCTGGGGCTATATTGGCCGAAAATTCAGTGAGCCATATTGTCCATCAGATCTAACAATACAAACAGTATTAAGTGCAAGTGATTTTGTGGACCAAATTCACAGAATTAAATGTCAGTTTCCACTCCTGAGCGTTCTTCAAAAGCCCATAGCTTACAACATAGGCATTTAATACATGATTCACCTGGTGAGCCATATTGGCCGCAGGATACGTTTTTGACAAATAAAATCTTACGTAAAACCAATGAACAATATACATACAAAACTGTTACCACACCACAGATAAAGGATTTGTCTACAAAACTGTGCATTAAAAATATAAAAACATTCATATTTCGAATAACTGAAGAGATTGAAACTTACAAAAAAATAACATCGAAATACGTAATTCTGGACAACAGCACATGCAGGACACGCACGCTATCGCCGCGCTGCACGGATTGACTGAGGAGGCGTAGGTAGTGTTGCGAACGTCGTGGCAGATAAGTTAAACGCTAGTGTTTTTTTATTTCGGAGAAATAGTAGTAGTCCATATTGGCCGACCAGACCATAATACCCGAAACTACTCTAACATTAGTTATAAGAAATTTACTAACTCAGTGGCCGGTTTTTTTAGAGTTGTTAGAAAAAAAGAATTTTTGAAAACAAAATAAGCCTTTAGCGGTAAGTATTTATTTATACTTCTACTTATTTTCCCCTTGATGTTCCAAAAAGAAAGCAGTTCTTCTATACAGGTTGTATCAGAAATGTGAGATACATAATATTCCAAATGTTTGACCATCATACTGAACAACTTTCTTCATGGGACCAACATCGAAATCACGAAAAAATAATCAGCTGTCCCATACAAAACTTCAATCTCGATCCAAATGTATGGTCTGTACCCGTCCCTTAAATATGACCACACAGTTTTCATACACGCTGTATAGCATCGACAATCCTACTAATCCTATTAATATTATAAATGCGAAAGTTGTGAGGATGGATGGATATCTGTTACTCTTTCACGCTAAAACTACAAAACGGAATTCTATGAAATTTGGCATACTCGTACATATAGTTTATAACCTGGATTAACACATAATTATGATACTTTTTATCCCGATATTCTTACGGCTTACGTGGATGAAACCGCGGGGCGCTGCTAGTTAGTTATACATAAACAAGTTGATGCAGTGGGATTAGATTTATATCTAACTCGGTGTTACTTCAAGTTAATGGAAAAGTTTGCTGGTATTGCCACTAGGGGATCTTTATACCAACTGTTGCAAAGTGAGGTTGTTCAAACGGTTTTTAAACGTATTAAAAGTTTTCATTAAATGTAAAGTGCCAGTATTATTTCTGATTATAAAGTTTAAGTACTTAATAAAATTTGCCGGTTGAAATGAACGGTCGATAAATTTTCAGTTGAGGGCCTTAGCACACCTCCGCCGCGAAACCGCATGATGTTTTGCTGATATTCCGCTGAGGTTCCGTTTAGAGTAGCGGAACAGCATGCGAGTCAGTTGAATTGAACTACAACTGCGGTTTCGCTCCTATGGTTTCGCGGCGGAGGTGTACTAAGGCCCTTAGTACTATTTAAAACTAAGAACACAATTCAAATAACAATTCAGTCAACTTCTATAGTTCTTTTAAGAATTGAAAAGGATGTTTTTTTGTAAAATTATGACTTCAAAGTTTTTATAATAATATTTTATAATAATACTCACGTGAAAAGCGCCTTTAATCAGCGGTCCAGCTTGCCCCACGTACAACGTAGACGCAGAATCGAAGACCAACTCCATCGGGTTCCTCTTCATCACAACAGTATCAAACTCATGGCAATTCAAGAACAGAGTCACATTCTCAGTTGTTACCCTTAACGCAAACCTAGTCCATTTCTTTGCAAAAGATGGGACCACGAAAGACGCAATCGTTTGGGATAACGCATAGATATTAGCATCGGTATACAGAAGGGATATATTTGTTAAACCAGGTCCAGAAGGAATTAATTGCACCCCCAATTGCACCACAGTTTCTAACGGGTTGACAACAGAGAACAGAAAGCCGCCATCTTTGTTTGCCGGTCTGACAGTTGCTGTTATAGAGTATTCTGCGTAAAGTTTCTCTGGCATGAACAGTCGATATGGGGACTTTATGTCGGATCCTGGCATGAGACCGTAAGCAGGGAACCCATCGAGACCTTCGTCGAAGTACTGGGTTTTCGGATTGCTGAATGGGACTCCAATTGCGTGTAGTAGGTCGTACTCAGGGATATCTGAAAAAAAAAAAAAGTTAATTATTATTAGAATTTAAACAAAATACGTTCAGAATGTGTATATTATGATTAGTGGATGTTTAATGATATTCTACTCAGATTAAATGACTAATTATCTTTATTAAAAACCTATAAAAAATGAGATAATTTTAAGCAGCTTTATGTAAAAGTACCTATAATAGTGATTAAATAATAGATAAGTGATTGAATAAGAAAGTGCAATCCCCTTAGACAACATAGGTTACTCTGGCAGCATTAAACCCAATAATGACTTGCAAATAACACCACCTTACAGAAGCCACAATTGTCTTTTAAAGTAAGATACCTATTCCTCTGTTTAATTCAACTGGCTTTTCAGAAAATGCAACTTGGTAAGTAGACACTCGGTCTAAGTGGTATTAGCGTGGTTCTCTCCGGCTATAAAAGTTATCCAAGCAACATTTAAAAAGTCTACGGTAAATGTCTTGAATATAAAACTAGTTTCTAGGTATTAAAATTGTATTAGTAGGGTGTCGATCGATGGACTGGGTATCCTTTAATGTGGGTTATTTTTAGAGGTACAATTGTAAGGGGTGATATTATTATCTGACTGTGAAATTGCCACTCGTTGTGAATGTGACAGTAATTGCTTTGAAAATGAAATACTTATTTTTACATTTTCTACAAGAAAAGTTGTGTGTGACATGCGTCACAGCATAGCATAATCAGCCTATAATGTTCCCAGAGCCGGGAGACAGGCCTCCACTATACGAGAGGGAGTGGGCTGTAATCCATCACGCGGGTCTACTGCGGGTTGGTTTCGAATTTTTGGTTCTAAGACATGCCGGTTTCCTCACTCCTTTCTTTCTTTCTTTCTAACCCACGACCAACTCGTAAGTCGGGGCCGTTAACCTTAGGCCACCACTCTTAGAATAAGTAGGAAAACTGCTATAGTAATTAGCCACGCTATACATAGTAAGTAGCCACTCATAAAAAAATAAAAAAAAGAAGTAGAAACAAGAAGAAGAAGCAAACTCATCAATGAAAATCACAAACAATAATATCGCACTGATAGTACAATACTCACAGAACACTGTTACTCTTAGGGAGGCAATACTGCTGTAACTCAAAATAAAATCTTTTGCAAAAAAAAAACGGGCACTTTAGATTTTTTTCTCTACTTCGATGAAGGAGAACAAGGAAGAGGTTTTATTAATTTGACGATGTATTGGCATGTTATATGAAGCATCCTGGCATGATTCTTTACGTTCCAAATTTAAATTTTAAAATTAACAAAAGAAAAATAATGATTATTGTTTATTATTCTAAAATTGCTTTACTAATGGCGCGAATTGCTGAAACGATTCTTTTATTGATTACTAAAATTTTAAAACTTTTTAATATTTTCTGCAAATTAAACAATTTAATCTTTCTTTTTACACTAAATACCACTTTTTGATATGAGTGATAAGGGCCGGTAAAATTATAGCCCTACTTGAAGAAGGTTGTTCGCAAACTTACGTGTCTCAGCGGCTAAATGACTCACATTTAGCCGCTGAGGCTCTCATCTCGTTCAACTGTCCAGAGGACATGGCAACGGTATCAAGAGACCGGTTCGGTCAAAAGAAGACCCGGTTCGTGAAGAAAACGATGCACAGAACCAAGAGATGACCGCTTTTTGGTGAGTCAGGCGTTGCGAAATCGTAAGGCGTCAAGTGTGGACCTGAAGAAGAGCCTTGAAGAAGTAAGAGGAGTAGAAGATAGCTTGCGGACGGTCAGGAGGAGGTTTTTGGCTGCCAATATCAGGAGTTACCGCCCGGCTCCGGACCTAAATTACTCCGTGAGCACTGTGTTGCTCGACTTCAGTTTGCTCGAAACTGTGCTTCATGGACTCTGGAGGACTGGAATAAAGTATTGTTTTCTGATGAAGCTAGAATCTTTTTGTGTGGAGAGGACCGACGCCGGCGAGTGCTGCGAAGACCACGGGAACTATATGCGGAAGTGTGTTTCGAAGAAATCACTCCTTATGGCGGAGGCTCCGATATGTTTTGGGCAGCAGTTAATTTGACGGAGCGTACGGAGTTAGTTTTCATAGAAAAAATGGAACATTAAATGCACACCGGTATATAATGGAAGTCTTAATTCCATATGCACAACCCGCATTGACTGCACTTGGGGAAGATTCCATTTTTATGGACGACAATGCTCGCCCACACCATTCTGGCGACGTGGTCCTGTCCTGACCTCAATCCAATTGAGCATGTCTGGGATGTTCTAAAGAAACGGGTAAGATCAGTCCACAAAACATCAGGGAGCTAAAAATAGTCATTGCAGAAGAGTGGGAACGTATTCCTCAAAAAGTTATTAAAAACATCGTGGAAAGCATGCCCAGAAGGATTCGAGCTGTGATTTTGGGAAGACTCGTTATTAGGTTCTTTTATTTGTAACTTTATTTAATTAAAAAAAGTGAAAAAATCTTTTTGTCTTTATTGCCGACCACTTCTTATTGTTTGGCCGCGTACATCGGTTTTAAAGAATTCATCGAAAATAAAAATAAAAAAAACTGCCAGAATTCACTTCACGCGTATTAATTTACACGATTATAAGTATGCAGACGTCAAACAATTAAATTTCATTTAATTAACTCAAATCGACCTTAGAACGTAAATTTCCAGGTGCCCTTTTTTTTGCAAAAGAGTGTATGTCAAATTTGACATAATCATTCATTCAAACATAAAGTTCCGTTCCATACGCGTCAATAATACCGTTAAAAACATTAATAAAGTATTAGTTTTTTTTTATAATGAATAATCAATTTTTCGTCGATTCTAAAAAAGTCACATTTTGAGTTACAACAGTATTGTATTATCAGTGCGATATATTTGTTGTGCTTTTTATTCATGAGCTTGCTTGCAATACCTTGTTTCTACCGCTTTTTTTTGTGAGTGGCCAGTTACTATAGCAGTTACCGTATAGGCCGTCAATAATGTTGTAATGTTAAATATTATGACGTAGCTATTAGCAATTTGAGTTAATATATTACTCATTAGCTTCATAGCTAGATTGAGGAAGTTTAAAGTTTATACTTAAAAAAAAATAACGCTGAAAAAGTAGTCCGAGTTAAAGATACTTAATTTTATTTCAATACCTTCTTGTCTGCTCCCTTTATTTCGCTATCTTTATCGAAATCTAATATTTACTTTAACGTCTTGTCTTTGCCAACAAAAAAGGTAGGTATTCTGAAAAGGTCAAATATTTTATACAATTTTATTTTTACGAACCCGAAGTGTTTATTTTACACAAAGAACGAGGACACGTGTCTTTTCTTTGTTTTAGTATACTAGACATTAGTGCGTCAGTGTGACTAGTTCGTCTTAAAATAAATAGCTAAGTATTCATTGCGCGCGGAAAATGACGTCGTCTCCTAGCCACATAAATACAGGAATTACCAATAAACGTATTGGTTTGGTTTATATATTTTATGAATAATATAACATAACATAATATATCACCCCTGTAATCTTCGAAGGGTTAGGCAGAGGTGTACCGGTTATGTTTAAAACTCATGAAATAGAGGCGAACCTATTGCCATCAAAGGGACATAAATCCAGACTTCGGACTGCTACTGAGAAATCCGTGGCAGAAAAACCCCTTAACACATTACCCGACCTGGAAATAGAACCTAGGACCTCATGCTCAGCAGTAGAACTTGCGATCAACGATTTTATGAAAAAACTAGCTGTTCATGCCCGGCATCGTCCGGGTGAATTTCATGTCTCTATCTCCAGTGGTTTAGGATGTGTGTTGTCTGTTTCCATACAAAAATACCATACAAATTTCGAACATTTCCGGCGAATTTTCCAAAAAAAAAAAATCTGTCATAATATAAACCTTATCATGACAATTACAAACACAAAAAAAAATAGCCAGATAAGTGCAACCGTTCTGAAGTTACGCGCTTACATAGCTACATTCAGCAATTGATTTTTATTTATATAGATACGAGTACTTACTATACATTATTTCCCTGTGTATTTTGAAACAACAAACTCCTTGCCTTGCGAGGGGAATAATGAAACCCTTACGAACGCGGACCTAAATAATTCAAACGTTTCCACAAACGGAGTCGTAGTGTTCTTCATGCATGCGAAATATTTTGCGGAAATTTCAAGTCCACTTCACAGTTAAGTACTGAGAACAACAAAATATTTGTATACACACTTGTAAGAAGGAACTTAGAAAGATATATCATAAATTCTTTGACTGACTTTATAGTTAACATAATGAGTAGGTAGGTACCCGTTGCTTTTATGTTGCTGTTGTGGGTTTGTCTTCGGTTTGAGTGTGGCTAGTTCTTAAAATATTCATAGCTCTCGAGTCGTTCTAAGGTATGAAACAGTAGCCATATTTTGTAGATTTTTTAGTTCTGTAAGGCCAGTTTTTAGACATAACTGCCAGCTATTTTAGAACCCAAGGGCTTGGCACGCGACGTTGGGATGAGGCCACACGAAATGCCTCGGAAGTTGGTCGCCTTTAGTAGGCCTTTGGTGTGGGATCCAACCTGTGTCGACACCCTCGCGCCATCTCATCTTCCTAGCACGGCGGGCTGTGCTGAGGCGGCTGCTTCAGGAGCAGAAAAACTCAAACGGCGCAAATATAACAACTTATTGGGAGCTATATGTCTGAGCCGTTTGGGGTTGAAACACTAGGGCCTTGGGGTTCGAGTGCTCATCGAGGATTTCGGTACATCGCCATCGCCAAGCGCTTAGTTGATTTTTACAGGACCAGAGGGCTAGCCTATTTTTAGCCCAAAATATCAGCATTGCCAACCAACGTAGTAATGTTGCCAGCCTTTTGGGCACTTTTTCCATTGACAGCGATGTGGACGAATTTTTTGATGCCCGATGAGCTCTTCCTCTTTTTATTTTTTGTTTTATGTTTGTACGTACATAATATATTTTAGTGTTAGCTTGTACATTGTAAAAACAAACCAATAAATAAATAGTGTTCATTATATAGCAGTATTTAACGGGGTTCTGACTATTAGAACATCAGAAGGGTAATTACCGTATTTTTAAAGAACGTTCGCATTCTCAGGTCCTCAATTCATCTGCTCTCCTGCCGGTACAAGCTATGATAATTTCAGAGATAAGCTAGCCCTGCTGGCTAGCTAATTGGAGCAATTCCCGTATTTTTAAGGAGGGAGCTTCAGGTAGCCCGCGAACTTCATATTTTCTTACGTTTTTTGCAATTTGCAAGTCAGTATTAGATTGTATGTTGATTAAAGTATGATTCGCGGCGACCGTAACATAATATATATAATTAAACACTCATAATCATTAGAATCAGCAGTACAACTCCTTAAGTTAGTATAATCCTTAATATCAAGATTACATTAAATAGTTATTCATTAGTGTAATATGAACTTAGAGAGTTGGATGATTTTAATGATTATAATTCTTGCTCGCGAATCATATTCAGATCAACACACAACCTGATACTGACTGACCTGTTAATTGCAAAAAACGTAAGAAAATTTGAATTTCTCGGGCCACCTGGATAGATTAGAATGCTAAGCTTCATAAGGTGAAACCTTATGAAGCTTAGCATTCTAATCTCAGTCTCAAATCTGGAAAAAATACATATAATTCAGCTAGATTTTTAATAAGTTTTTGTCATTTATTGCCGTTGAGATGAGATTACGACTAGATTTTGAAAGTTTTTAAATATGGGGACAGGTCAGATCTGTCCTCATGAAAACTGGCCAAAAAACGCAACATCTATAAATTTCCATAAATAGATAGGTATGTATGATATTAGAGATCGGATAATCGGATGCATACTTACCTAAAGTTGAGGTGTTGGCTAATATGGAATGGGCTTTAGTATCGAAAAAAGCCAGAATTCCGGGATCAACCAATTTAGAGTTCTGATCATAGAACCGAATGTATATTTACTTGCGTTCAGGTCTTGGCTAATATAGAATGCACTTTTGTATCGATCGTAAAAATCTCGCGAATCCAGCATTGTTAAATTTAGTACTTTTTGACTATAGAATCGAATGCTAGCTAATGTTGTAAAGTAGGTTGCCAAACAGGCATAGCAAACGTCAGGATAAGTAATGTTAAAATTGAATTTCAAGTAAACAAGTACTCGAATAGGTATGTGATCCCGGTTTCCAGGTATTATTTAATAAATAATACCACATATTTAAGAAGTCGTTTCCATAGCATGTATCCGATTAGTTGTGAATTCCCGAATTTTCTGGAATCCCGGGATTTATACCGTTTCCATAATTATTTAGCCAAAAATTAACTTAAGGTAAATATACATTCGGTTATCCTATCTCTATGTTATAGTGGCCGTCAATGGCAAGCAGGTACTGTAAAACAATTTTCTTAATATTCCTCGGCAATCATCGCATTTCCGAATACAAACGAATGCTAATGCATGTCCATCAAAAAAAAAAAAAAAAACAATTCATCATGGATCCCATCATCAGAAGTGAATTTTGATAAAAATGACACCAATCTGGTGGTATATATCCTTTCAAATAATAATAAAAAAAATCCAAATCTGTTTCTAAATGACAGAGTACTGAGGTAACAAACATAAAAAATACAATCGAATAGAGAACCTCCTCCTCTTTTTGTAGTCGCTAAAAAAGAATTTAAAGTACAGTCGAGTCCACAAACAAACGGCACGATTAATGAGTCGCAAATGCATGCTATGCACGTAATTCTCATACATAGGTCCATATATTTGCATGCCTTTAGCAGCTTCCTACCGCTCCTGTACTAAATTCCCCTGGGAACAGAACCTTGTTCCCTGCGTTATGTGCACTCGTTAGATTGGGTCCCAAGTTTCAAACTGAGACTTGGTTATATTGATTTAGAATTCTCAAGGGTAAGCTGTTATTCAGTCAGGGTAATAGAGGACGTAGCTGTGGGGAATCGGGCAGTTCACGATGTTTGAAAGGGGGTTTAGTGATTATAATATAGCTGTCCACTTGTCGGCGATGGTAGGTATTATGCCTGGGTTTTGCAGCCTAGGGTCTGTGAACCCTGAGGGTCCGAGAGTAAGTCCCAAGAGGACTATGAGTGAAATGCATGACCATCGATCAATCTGCTTAGCCTTTCCCAACTATGTTGGGGTCGGCTTCCAGTCTAGCTGAATGCAGCTGAATACCAGTATTTTATAGGGAGCGACAGCCTATCTGACCCCTTGGTAAGACTGGTTGTCTTTCGGGCTTCTGTCGTCAAAGATCCACGAATGACAGCCGGGACCAACGGCTTAACGTGCTTTCCGAGGCACAGAGCTGTTTCGGTATGTAAAGATGGTCACCCATCCACGGACCAACCCCGGCAAGCGTAGCTTAACCTGATAGATTGACCCGTGCGGCTTTTATTAGTATTGACTGTTATTTTTTCAAAGAATGTGTTAAAAACTACGGGGTGATTTCCTCCTTACTGCAGATTAGGTTAAGGTACTACCTACTCCTATTTATTTTTTGAGCACACATCTGTTACCCAGGACCAACTTTCGATTTTTAAATGTATGAAATCCTATAAACAGGTTGACAGGATGCAATCGTTGCAGGAGCGTTTCTTCGGTCACTTATGTAAGCAGTATTTAGTCAGTTAAATGTATGAAATCCTATAAACAGGTTGACAGGATGCAATCGTTGCAGGAGCGTTTCTTCGGTCACTTATGTAAGCAGTATTTAGTCAGTTAAATGTATGAAATCCTATAAACAGGTTGACAGGATGCAATCGTTGCAGGAGCGTTTCTTCGGTCACTTATGTAAGCAGTATTTAGTCAGTTAAATGTATGAAATCCTATAAACAGGTTGACAGGATGCAATCGTTGCAGGAGCGTTTCTTCGGTCACTTATGTAAGCAGTATTTAGTAGCTGACTAACACAAGGTGAGCTTCAAATAAATTACTTTGACTTTTCAATTTTAGTTTAGTTTGTTCGCTTTGAAAATGGAAGCTCCATTCCTGAAACTGGAACTTCTCAGTCAAGATCTCTAGTAAGAAGCTTATACAGTTGTATAGTGTTTACAAAATGCTTGCTTCCATTTTCTCGTGTGCTCGAAAGTAAGCTTCCACTACACTTTTTCCCTTAATTTCCTGAAAAACTTCGAAGTTCAGTGAGCGTTGAAGCTTCTTTGTAAAAGCTTTCGATTTTATTAGAGACTAGCTTTTGCCTGCGGCTTCGCCCGCGTTAAGGTCGTAAATTATTATCACACGGGAACGTACTACCGGGATAAAAAGTATCCTATGTCCTAATCCAGTTCATGGTCTACTCATATGCCAACTTTCATCCAAATCCGTTAAGCTGTTTTAGCGTGAAAGCGTAACAAACAAACAAACAATTTTACAATATTAGTTAAGATAGCATTACTTGATGAGAATAACGTAGGTATTTTCTATTTCAGTTCGATACAGACACTACGGGGACTAGACTTTTATAGTAAAAGAAACATCGTGAGATAACCTACATAGCCTCAGCCTGTACCTCATTGTGACTCCTCGATGCCGGAGATCGCAGTACACATTAAAGAGGTCCGAAGAGTATTGTGCAGTCTAGACGTGAACAAGGCCAGCGGCCCTGACGGCATTCCAGCGAGAGTGTTGAGGCAGTGTGCGCCTGAACTGTCTCCTGTATTGACACGTTTGTTCCGCCTCTCTCTTGAAAAAAGAACGGTGCCGAAATCCTGGAAGCTTGCAAATGTACAACCAGTGCCCAAAAAAGGCGACCGTGCAGACCCTGCCCATTACCGTCCGATCGCCATTACCTCCATTCTGTGCAAAGTTTTGGAAAGGGTACTCAACAATAAGTTGCTGAACTACCTTGAAGACAATGATCTTCTCAGTGACCGTCAATATGGCTTTCGCCGGGGACGGTCAACTGGCGATCTTCTTGTGTATGTCACGCACTGCTTTGGCGAAGCCATCGAGAAACACGGCGAAGCACTGGCTGTATCGCTTGACATCTCGAAGGCCTTTGACAGGGTCTGGCACGCTGCTCTGCTCAGCAAGCTTCCTGCTTATGGCATCCCAGCTGATTTTTGTAGCTGGATATCAGATTTCCTTAGTGAACGGTCGATTAGAGTAGTTGTTGATGGCTGCTCTTCTGACCTTATGGCTATTGATGCCGGAGTTCCTCAGGGGTCTGTTCTCTCTGCAACTCTTTTCCTGCTGCACATCAATGACCTGCTTCGGCCTGGTATTGTTGGGTACGCAGATGACAGTACAGTTTCAGAGAGATACTTGTCCAGCGCAAAAACCAGCGGGGCTGAAGTTCGTTCCTTGAGAGAGGCCATGGTAGAGCGGACAGATTTGACCTTAAGCTTTGTCTCCCAGTGGGGTGATGATAATCTGGTCTCTTTTAACGCCACCAAAACGCAGGCGTGTCTTTTTACCGCTAAAAAGAGTCGTTTCGCCCAAACTCCTACTTTTCGGGGTACATCTGTTCCTGTAACTGATCGACTTGAGCTCCTAGGCATGGAGTTGACATCTGGTCTCAACTTCGGCGCCACCATCGAGTACAAGGCCCAAACTGCGGCCAAGAAACTGGGCATCCTAAATAGGGTGAAGCGATACTTTACGCCTGGACAGCTTTTAACCCTTTACAAAGCGCAAGTCCGATCCTGCATGGAGTATTGCAGTCACCTTTGGGATGGATCAGCTAAGTACCAACTAGCCGCGCTTGACTCGGTGGAACGCAGAGCTAAGAGGCTCATTGGCGACGTAAAACTGGTGGATGCCAAGCTTCATAGCTTGGCTCATCGCCGCAAGGTTGCCTGCTTGGCGGTCTTCTACAGATTGTACTTCGGAGAGTGTGCCCGAGAACTCCACGACCTCATTCCACCGGCCCCCTTCTACCACCGGACATCTAGACGCACTGCCAGTTACCATCCCTACCTGGTTGCTATTCCACCAATTCGCACTAAGCGCTTCCAAATGTCTTTTATAATGCGCACAGCAAAAGAGTGGAACTCACTACCTGCGTCTGTGTTTCCGAACGTATACAACCCTAATCTCTTCAAAGTGAGAGTGAACAGGCTTCTTCTGGGTGAGCTCACTCCATCGTCGACTTTGTCTCTGTCACCTCTGACCTAGACTAAAGTCAAGAGCAAACCCATCACGAATAAAAAAATAAAATAAAAAATAGCTCTCAGGGTCTCTAATCACGAATAGGCAATAAGTAAGCATGATAAATGAAAGTTACATCTTTCTGTAACAGCCGCAACTTACGGGTTGTTGGTTAGTCGTAGATTCTAACCCAGACAGGCGCTTTATTAACGACTTCAAAAAAAGGAGTTATCAATTCGATACGTATGTATGTAAGATTATTGGAACTGCGAGATATTCACATATGATGATCTATTAGGGCTTCCAAACAAATATACAAAATTTTATAGATGTACGTTTGTATGTTTGTATGTATGTATGTTTGTCCACGCATATCTCCGAAACATATTAATCGGATCGTGACCATTCTTTTTTTGTTGGCTTACTTTTACTTCAACTTAGGACATGAAAGTTTCATCAAAATCGGTTCAGTAGTTTTCAAGATAATGGACGTGTAAGTGTGACGGCCTTTTTTTTTTGTGGATGGGAAATCATAAAATAACTTCTCCCGCTCTGGGTGGAGCGGGAGGGCGTGTCAGACTTCTACTGACTAAAACCCACCCGTGTTCCTTCAGTTGCCTGTGCCAAGGCCACGGTAACTCTTTCGAAAAACCCGCAACCCTGGCGAGTGTGACGGCCTGGCTTATTGATACGAGCTACGGGTGTGGTGTCAAAAGGAAAACATCTAAAAACCTTGGTCAAATTCTAGTGCAATATTTATAACAAAACTATGAAATACTTATTACAAACAAATATTCCAGTTTTTACTAAAAATTACGAAATAAAAAATAATTTAAACAAAAAATAATCGACTTCAAAAAGAAACGAACTTAAAATTATGAAATTACTTTAATTTTGAAAGTCGATGGTAAAAAACTAAAATATAGATCTCAAGACACCGACTTCCGAAATTAAAGTTATTTCATAATTTTGAGTTCGTTTCTTTTTGAAGTCGATTAAAATTTTTTAAATTATTTTTTTTTTTAATTTGTGTAAATTATTTAATCACCACTACTCTCAAAACGGTGCAGAAAAACATCGTGACGAAACCGGCATGCCCTAGAACCAAAAGTTCGAAGACGTGTGACATGTAGGTACCGACCCGCACTGGGCCTTCGTGGTGGATCCCGCTCCGAGGCCTGTGTCCCAGCAGTAGGAATATTATAGACTAATAATTATGCATGTTTATGCTGCATAAGAAGAGAACATCATTTTGACATGGTTCAGTCTATTGTTACCATGAGTGTTTTTAGGGTTCCGTACCTCAAAAGGAAAAACGGAACCCTTATAGGATCACTCGTGTGTCTGGCTGTCGGTCTGTCCGAACCGAATTTTCTCCGAACCTATTGGACCGATTAAGTTGATATTTGGTACACATATGAATTTAAATAAATGAATTTTGTTTATGGGTGTCAATTTTGGGGACAAAGAAGAAAGTTGACCGTTCCCCCCTTTATCTCCGAAAGTACTGAGCGTAAATTTTTTTATACCAGGATTACAGGAAAACTAATAAGAAGTATGTGGTCTTAAATTAACATGGTAAATCTCTCAATATTGTGCGTACAAACTTACATTTGCAGTTGGAATGTATGGGAGAACATGTTTTTCAACTACAATGTTAAGTTTGTTCTCGGGATAAATTCAACCCAACTACGGAACCGTACATTGTGCGTGGTCCGACACACACTTGGCCGGTTTAGTTTTTTTTTACACTTACCACTTACGAAGAAATTACGCTTGATTAATAATACTTAGGTATACATTATTAGCCCATTTCACTTTCTAAACCTATGAGTCGCAATATTTACGATGTAAACCTTTGCGAAGTGTGATAAGTCGCTGCGGTCATTGGCTGTTGTCAGTTCTAGGAACGCCACTCGGTATTTTAGTACCAAAATGGCTAACTCCTGTTTGTTTAAGCCAATCCTCCAACTTTTAGAACGATTTTCAATATTATTATCTGAACCGAAGCAGTTGATATCGATTACCTAATTACAACAATGATATTGGCGCCGCAATCTTAAATCAGAACTATTTCCAAAGACATAACTATCAGCTCTTCCTAACCAATTAACAGAACCATCTACAAAACATGAGGCAATCCTGAATGCGTGTTCATACGGGCAGTCCCTTAACAGCCATATAGCGTACACTAAAGCCTAAAATTAAATACTCTACAGTATTCTGCGAAACTGGGCACTTTTCATACGGATTGTTTGCAGCGTTGAGACAATTAACGCCCCACGGTTTTCTCCGCTTTGTAGAGTAAATGGCGTAGTTAAAACGATTGCGGTTCTCAGAATAGGGATGAGCATTTCAAACGACGCAATATAGGTTTATCATCTCCGTGTAATTGTGGAGCGCGTCTCTATTTTGTATGTCTGTGTACAGTTATAGAGTGAGTAATGTTAATAATTTTGTATGTTGCACAGAATTAGGTGAAAGGCTGAAATGATTTTGGGAGAAATGTTTTGTTGTATCACATATTGTATCTACGCTGAAAACGCCGCGAGGGGACGCCCTGGAAGGACATCTTCAAAAATCAATCTGCCTAGCCATTTCCCAACTATGTTGGGGTCGGCTTCCAGTCTAACCGGATGCAGCTAATAATAATAATAATATCACTACCGCTGTATCTCTACGTTGACGTCGTGGTGGGGCTTGCGCGCTCCAAACTTTAGGTCTGTGCCGGTAGAGTTTACTTTGCCGGAACGGGTCTAGGATGGGGAACCAGACCAAGAGAGATACAGAAACCCGCAAGGCAGCATGTGGCGAGCTGTTGGGCAGTAGCGACCCCACGGACCCCCTATCTCCCGAGAGAAATCTTGTCCTCATCTCTGGCTTACCTTTATCGGCCGGCTGGAGTGAACACTGACGAGGAACAGAGCTCCCACCTCTTTCTTGCCTTTATTGGCCGGATTGAGTGGAGATTCGCAAGAGCAAACGTGCTCGGAGGAAGGAAGTTTTCCAGTAAGGTGCTGGTAGGGATCTTGACCGTACTTCCGGGATTGTCCTGATAGCCGTGGAATACCTCTCCACTCCTCAAGCATCTCAGGAAGTGTTGCCCCCTTGTCGCTACGTCACTATGTGCTAGCGGCCGTTTCCGGGGGCCCATTATTGAGTGTGCAAGTCACCCCCTGCCATTTTATGAGTCAGGCAGGGGACATAGTTATTCCATAGTACAAGTAACCCAATCCACTTTAGCCACCCAGACCCATAGCCCAATATGTTTTGTTTCCACACACAACAATAGTCCTGCACCAACCGGGGGTTCTCCTTGGGTGCACTTGCATAGTGCATACAGGGATAATCGTCGGTTAGTGCCTCATTATCATTTAAAATTATTTAACGGGCCTCTGCGAGTTGGCTTCGGCCTACCAAACGTACGCCTTCCAAAGGTCCGGGACCCCAGGGTCCCGAGAAATGTAAAAAATAATAATAATATCTTAATACCAGCATTTTTCATGGAGCGACTGCCTATCTGACCTCCACAACCCCGTTTACTGGGTAATACGATACCCCTTGGTAAGATTGGTTGTCAGACTTTCGGGCTTCTGAGGATCCGTAACGACTGTCAAAGATCCTCGAATGGCAGCCGGGACCAACGGCTCAACGTGCTTTCCGAGGCACGGAGGAGTCTCGGTATAAAAAGATGGTCACCCATCCACAGACCAACCCCGGCAAGCGTAGCTTAACCTGATAGATCGACCCGTGCGGCTGTTATTACTTACTTACTTAAGTATTAGAACAGCTCTGAACATTTTAACCGACGACGACGCAATTTAAGTTTGTCGGAGTGAGTCTGTCTTAGTGGGTTCGGATTTAGAATAGGTAGGTATCATTAATGAGCGTTTGAATAGCTCCATAGAAATTGTATGATAGTATAAATATTAGGTCTAAACTGATTTAAAGATGGCGTCTAGATATAGAATATATTAGCTTTATAATGTTCATTGTCTAGTTAAGCTGAATGGATTAGAATGTAATGTTTTGAGTATGTTTTCAGTTAGGTTTCGTCTGCTCTTACAACATTCTTTTTGGTCATACTTAAAATGTACTTTTAAGCATGACCATGTAGATTGAAGACGATACCCAGACTTTACTTCTGTTGTCACCATCACTCAGTAGCTAAGCATGGTTATCAATACTAATCCAATAATGCTTTCTTTGAACGAGAGAGAAGATGAATCAGATCCAATGGGCATTAACAGCTTCGTATTACCAACATTAGAAAAATGTATAAGACGATTAGTTTATTCCAAATCACCTAAAGAATTTTAAGTCAGCCTCAAATCTATAAATGTCGCAATCAAAGTATGAATTATCTACAATATTAGTTTAAGTCAGCTTTATCTTTAAGTTTTGATTCAGTAACGACATTTATAATCCTAATGAATAATAAACGATCTAATAACGTTGTTAATTCATATTACGACGTATTTACTGTAGACGCGTTATCGCCTTTTATGATTTATAGACGAATTAGCCGTTTGAACGAAATGGCTATTAGGTATTTATGAGTGTTTTAAGCGATAAAAGGTATTAGTTGAATTATTCATTTTTTTAACGTAAATGATACACGACAATGAGGGTGAACCGAGTTCTGATAAAGCTATTTTTAATCTTCTGTCATTTATAATTATAAACTGTGCGATGGGACTCGCATAAAACAAGATGGCCGATCTGTTAGGTCGTATAGTAGTAAAATAAATATTAATAAATATAAATAAATGTTGTCTATGCAAATTATGTGTCTATGGATGTGTCAGACAGGACGTCAGGCACTCATGCATTTGCCTAGTTTTGAAATGTTCAATAATGACTTGTACTACTCGTATTTTTGTAATATCAATTTATAAGCAATTACTAGGTAATAAATTTATTAACTTGACAAAGTATTTTAGTTGATGACGGGTGCTGCTTGTGGTGACTGGTCGTCTTGCTGACCTTGATTTTGTTATTGTTATTACTAATTAACTCTCTATTTTAACTTCCATGGTCCTAGTTTATCATTTGTGACTTCGAGTTACGGCTACATACAGCTATATGTAAGTAGGCATGCCCTTTATTCTTTAGGTATAAAGCTCTGTTTACGTTTTTAGTTTTGTATTTTTATTTCTGCTTGAGTATAGTTTTCGATTTTTTTTTTTTTGTTGATATATTCGGGTGTGCTAGTGCTAACTGACTTATGGCAAATAATTTAATTTAATGTTTTGTGTACCTATAGAATCAAAATTTTTAACTGGACAGACAGCTGGGGAATTTGTTGCGCCACGTCTTCCCATTTAAAGCACTAGGAAGTGGTAAAGAGCGGGCGTTCTGGGGGACTCTCTTATGTAATGCTGACGTTCGAAAAATGCAAATTCTCAGCGTAGTTCAAATACATGACTTTTGATTATATATTTTTTTGATATTTTTATTTTTGATGATTACCCATTTGCTAAACGCTACACGGTACAGGAGACACGTACGAGTGATTATTAATTAAAGTCGCTTTTCATGTCTCTCTGTGTGACCGCGTTGTTCTTCTAAACTCCGCAACAGATTTTGATGCGGTTTTGACCATTATTTTGAGAATTTATTCCGGAACGTTTAAGTGTACAAAACATTTATATAAAACTTTTTACTTATAATAAAGAAATCTCAATGTTTTGTGAAGATCTAAAACCGTGCGAAGTAGGAGCAGGTTGCTAGTATAATTTATAAAGTAAAACATGACTTAGGAGGTTCCGGAAAAGCGATTGTATAAACTACTAGCTGTTGTCTGCGACTTTGTCTACGATCCAGGATTAAAAGTAACCTGTGTTTCACTCTGGGTCATAGTTTACCCATGTGCCAAATTTGATCCAAATCCGTTCAGCCGTTATAGCGTGAAAGCGTAACAAACAAACAAACTCACTTTCGCATTTATACCTAATATTAGCTTCCGCCCGCGGCTTCGCCCGCATGGTATGTCGATAAAAAGTAGCCTATGTCCTTTTCCAGGTCATGGCCTACCCGTGTGCCAATTTCATCCGAATCCGTTCAGTCGTGTTAGCGTGAAAGCGTAACAAACAAAGAAACAAACTCACTTTCGCATGTACAATATTAGTTAGGATAGTTAGGAGGATTAAAAACCGGTCTATCGACACCTTAAGACTCACAGGATGTATTAGGTAAATTAAAAAAATATATCTTTAACACACTACTAAAGTTTCAATAATAATATAATTCTATCATGATTCAAAAGTCACGTGGCGCCATCTATTATCATAAGAACGTTATTGCTGTTTTCCTCGGAAACAGTACTTTTTTCGGGATGAAAGTTATCCTACGTCCATTTCTGTACACCTAAAAACGTATATGCAAAATTTCAGGATGATCGTTTCAGTGGTTTAGGCGTGAAAGGATAACAAACAAACTTACTTTCGCATTTATAATATTAGTTAGGATAGCTTCGTTAGGTATAAACAATAGTAGGGACGGTTTTCATGGTCGGTAACATAAGGACCAAAAAATTTAATAAAGAATTAAAATCTAGACATTTTTACCCGCGACGGCTAAGAGCGCGTTAAGGCGTTTTGGGTAAGAGGTGTTTGTGTTTGTGTCTGTTACCATTTTTTCGGAAACAGCTAAGCCGATTTTGAAACGGGTTTTGCTTTATATAATTCTCATTCCTGAGCAAGTTTAAAAAAAAAGAATTAAAAAGCCACAAATAAAACATACATTTTAAATTTTAAAAAACCCACGACGGAATACTGTGACATAAAAAAAAAAAAACAAATAAAACATTTCAAAAACCCACGACATTAAAGTGTACCTAATATGATTAATAAATATTATTAATAGCCGTCGTGCGTAACCTGTGTTGTAGAATGCACATTAATTAACAATAAAGCTACTGGCACATACTACTTAATATCGCATGCTTAATAATAGACTGACCTAACTAAAAAATCGCATGTCTTACAAAATGGCATATAACTTAGTCAAAAAGCATAATAATAATGAAACAATGTATTGTAGGAATGATAGATGAACTGATTATGGATATAGAAATTATTTTTTGAAGATATTTAGTTAAAACGAATTTCTTTGTACATTTAACTCATTTTGGACCTTAACCATAATCGGCCAGTTTATTATATGTAAAGTCTACAATATAGGTTACGGACAACGGCTATTAATAATATTTATTAATCATATTACGCTTTAATGTGGTGGGTTTTTAACTTCTTTAATTTATGTTTTTATAGTATAAGTCAATAGTAAAATTCTACTAAGAAATCATAAAAGAGATATAGATATGTATATGTATAAAGCAAAATAAAAAACATAAAATAATTACCAAACGGAAAAGGATTACCGGTCTGAAATTTGGAGCCAAACAGTCCATCGTTAGCGGAGCATAGTGAGGATAGTAGCAGAATCAGGAACCATTGATACCTGGAAATAAAATAAAACATTGCGTTAATTTAATAACCGTTCATGTAGGTATTACCAACCATTGTTGATTAAAACTGAAGAGAGTAAATATAGGTACGTGTAATGCATTATTTTAATTCATTGAAAGCATTTTTCAAAACATGTAAATATGCAAAGTAAAATTTACATGGAGCGACTGTACCTACTTATAAATCTCTAGATGTTAAAATAAAAAAAAAAATACTATCCATTCATAGAAATAGAAAAATGCTTTATACGAGTAGTCCACTAATTTAATAGTCAATGTACAAAAAAGTTCCGCTTTCCACAGGGCAGTCGTATTTTACTTTTCACGAAGTTAGTTATTTTAAATGGTCACCATTCATTTCAATACGTGCCGAATTTCCTATTCAGCCAGCATTCGGGCTCACTAAAAAAAACTGTCAATATTTATCATTTGTTTTTGTGATCGTTTTCAACACAAACATTAGGTCACATGAATGGCTGAATCCCGAATTTAGGAGTTTCTGTGTATCTACACTTTGATTTGTCCAAAGCGTTCGTTCAATACGCAGATTGCGTATTCGTCAAAAGGAGCAATTGGTCCTCAGAAGCGAATTCGTTTCTGGAAACAAACTTGGACGATTTAAGAGGCGTTGAATTTCCAATTAGATCCATTTAGACGTACATTGGGGATGAGAAGAAAAAGTGTGTATTTGCAATTCAGATAAAACCGTTCGGCTGAAGAGAGCTTAATTGATGCGAATATTGGCGTCGCTGTCGAATGTAGCTTACGTTTTTGAAATTTATTGCTGTCGTTATTTTGGGCTAAATAAATTGACGACATTTGCAGCATCACTAATGAACGCAAAAAAGACTTTAAAAAGTAACATAAAAAACAAAAAGTTAAGCTGATGTAGAAACGTATTTATCAGGGATTTGTAGGTCATAGGTTCGAACCAGGCGCTTTATTTATTTATTTAGTTTCGGACAACAATATGATCCATCTTGTTAGTGAAAAAAAAAACCTTATAACTAATGTTAGTAATTCAAAACACACAATCAACACCTAACAAATTAAGTGTCCAAGGCAGGTTGTTCAGAGAACGATCAAGCAAGAGATCAGCTACCTAGTTGACCATCCTCTCCACAAAATGCTTAAGAACAGGGGAACAAGGACTCTCCGCCACTAATTCCAGGATACTATTGTTACTGACCCGCGTTAAATGCATCAGTGAAGCAACTTTTTTGCGTATGACTGCGTGGAAACCATCAGTTCGGTTTTGCGAAAACATCTCTGATGCACTACAGAAACGGGGCAGTCCCAATAGCATCCTAAAAACATTATTATATTTTATTTTATTTTTATTTGAAAGGTACACCAACGACCTATTCACTAAGAATATTGACATAATAATAAATAACATATGCATTAAGTTATGTTGAATTAGTCACTTACAGGCGTACACAGCACTTACATGAAAAATAGTCTCTTAAATATATGTTTTAACAAGATTTTTTACTCGTAGTGAGAATAGAAAAATTAATTATTGGACGCTTAATAATATAAACGTAATAATATTGGACGCGTAAGGTATCTAGCGATCTTTTGGTGTAGCTGACCCACAGACCCCCGCATACAGACCCTGACAGAAATCCTTGAATAGAGTGATCTTGACTGGTCACTATAATGGGAGAATCTACGGGCCAACATATTACCTCGGACCGCTAGTGCCCTACGTTTCCACTTTACGTCTACATTATCCTTAAGGTCGTCGGTAAGCATGTGCCTCAAGCTTGATTTAGCTTTAGTTTGTATAAATTATTTCATCACCACTGGTCTCAAACCGGCATGTCCTAGAACCGAAAATTCGAAGACATGTGACATTTACCAACACGCGCTGAGCCCGCGTGGTGGATTACAGCCCACTCCCTCTCACGGAGAGGAGGCCTGTGTCCCAGCTGTGGGAACGTAAAAGGCTGATTATATGCTATGCTTTGCACTGCACTGGGGCCGTATTATGAACAATTAATTCCATCATTTTTGCAATGCCAGAGAGAGATGGAGTTATACATGACCTATAGCACCATCCTTTTTCCGCAATGGAATCATTATGGCGTCAATAAGGACCCATGGTTAAAAAAAAAGTTATGCAAACTGTACCATGTGACATATCAAATGAAAGGGTGAGGGTCTTAAATAGATTTTTTTATAATTTTAAAATAAATAGTTTTATCCTCCCCCTTATCTCCTTAACTACTGAGCCTAAAATTTTGAAGAAAAAAAAAACAGAAAATAGTTCTGTATTTATATATTACAGGAACATTTATAAGAAATCTGTGGTCCTAAAAAAACATATTAAGGTAATTCGCTCAATGTCCGATGATATGTATGAGATAACATGTTTTTCAACTACAATGTTAAGTTTGTTCTTGGGATAAATTCATCCCAACTACGGAACCCTTCATTGTGCGTAGTCCAACACGCACTTGCCCGTTTTTTTTTTTTACTAAACCTTCTGAACTATTTTTGGACGGCACAATGTGTGTGGTATAATTTATTATGACATTCTGGATTACATAAGCGGATGTTTGAAAGTGGCACTGGAGACTGAAAAGTTGTGCGGAAATCAGTTGTCATGGCATGGGCATGTGATGCAGAGGAATGAGCAAAATGTCGAGAGGAAAGTTTTGAGTATGAATGTCGATGGCTATAAGAGTAGGGGAAGACCAAAGAATTGTTGGATGGACTGTGTGAAAGATGACATGGCTAGAAAGGGAGTGACTACCGTGATGATGACTAATAGAGAAGTATGGATAATGGAATATGTTGCGCCGACCCCAAATAGGTTGGGATAAGGGCAAGAGAATGATGAAGATTCAGTAATAGATACAACAATTACTACGATTATTACAATTATTACTACGTGCAGCGAATAATTGAAGTAAAAATTTCAACGCGGTGGATCAATATGCATCCTCTACCTCTAATAGAATTTCTATGGCAGCAGTTTACCCAAGAACTTAATTATCAATAATAATATTCATAAATAGTGATTTACTGTACAACTTATTGCCTAAGAATAACCTATTTTCTAAGCCCGTTCATAAAATATGCGTAGGAAGAGTCTTTTGATCCGCGTCACAATCGTCGTAACTCAATACTTCAAGGCATGTCACAATAATGATTATTTTATTCTCAATCGAATCCCGCAAAATTTTGCAACGAACAATAATCTTTAAGATGTTCATTTGCAATTCAATTACACGATTGTAAACTTTAACCTATCATTTAATTTTATAATCATTGCTTATCAAGTCGTGAACGTAAGACATTTAGAATAGGTACTCAATTACTTGAAATACGTGTCCCAGCGAATAATTATATAAGTTCGAATGTAAGCTTGAAGTCCTCGGTACAATTCTCACAGTCAAACAAAATATTAATGGGACTAATATCTGTCCGCGTGAAATTTTTTCTTCCCCCGTCTCACCCCGTTGCATTGCATCGCGTGCCCACAGTATTACTTCGTTTTCGCTTAGCATTCTGTGTAACTTTTTTTCATTTTGCTCAGCTCCAAAGGGTCGCAGCGAGATAATAAATAACCTATGGCCTTCCACAAGAATTGGGCTATCAAATGAAAAAATAATTTTTCAAATCCGACTGGCAGTTCCAGAGATTATCGCGTTCAAACAAAAAAAAAAAAAAATCACAAAAAGCACACATGTATATCGTAGCACACACAGCAGAGTGATAGAGATACGCTGTTGTCCATCCCTATTCTGTCGTAGATTAATGATGTAGGTAATCAGTATAGTTTATATTGTTTGTTTATTAACAGGCGAGGAGATGAGATGTTTCTTAATTATATTCAGCAGAGAACTTAAAGAACATAAATACCATGAATCACCTACTAAGCTACAACATTATTTCTGCCTTCATTAGGCAAACACCTACCTAAATTATGCGCAGTGTTGTATAGAGTCAATTTTTTTTACTGAACAGACAGCTGTGCTGCTGGGGAGTTTGTTGCGCCACTTCTTCTCCCCAGCTAAAGCACTAGGAAGTGGTGAAGGGCGGACGTTTTGCAGGACTGTCTTATGTAATTATGACGTTCAAAAAGTGCTGTATCTCAGCCTAGTTTGAATAAATGACTTTTGATTTTGATTTTGACACGGCCAATGTTACACAAAAATGCTATAAAACACTCGTGAATACATGATAGCACGACACTTATATTACTTGGTCATGCGTACGACGAACGGGCCCATTACCAATGGTAACGACCTACCTTCGATTCAAGGGTCAGTTAGTCTAGTTTACGAGACGTTCTCTTTTATGTCCAGTCTTTATACGGTAATCTCAATTCCATAATTGATTGGACCTAGACGAATTAGTATGGGAGCAAGATTATGATAATTCTTCTGTCTGGGGCTACTGATGGCATCTAGTTATCATGAAGAGGTCTTTAAATATTGCATTAGTCCGTGGATCGATGACCATCTTTGCATACCGAGACCCCTCCGTGCCTCGGAAAGCACGTCAAGCCGTTGGTCTCGACGGTCAGTCATAGATTTTTGACAGTCGTTATACCCATAACGACTGTCAAAAATCTATGACCCCGTCAGAAGCCCGTCAGAAGTCTTACCAAGGGGTATCGTTTTACGCAGTAACTGGGTTGATATATAGTCAGATAGGCAGTCGCTCGATATAAAATACTGGTATTCAGCTGCATTCGGTTAAACTGGAAGCCGACCCCAACATAGTTAGGAAAAGGCTAGACAGACGAGTGGACAACAAAAATCCTCATAGATGAGAGTAATTAAGAGACACTTTTATAGTAATTGCAATCCATCTTTTCAATCTTTTCACTATAATTCATTTTGCCAATGTTGATAATGATACAGACACAAATGAACAGATAAGAATAAAGGAACTGACAAATACGTACAAAGGTGATGCTTATTTCTAAAGAAATCTCTTCCAGCATACCTGCGATAGGACAGAGGATAAAAAGAGATGTAGACACCGTGTGTGAAAAGAGAAAATAAAAATACATAAAATAAAAAAATAAAAAAAAACAAGTCACTAAGCAAATAAAACATATAATAAATACTTAAATACATACATACTTATAGAATAAATATCACTAAGATAACTATGACGAAAAATTATAATATTAGATAACATGACGGAACACCACGCCTGTAATCCCCGAAGGGTTAGACAGAGGTGTACCCAAAGTACACCCACATTTCGCCGGTTATGTTTAAGCCCCATGTGAAAAACCCATTAACATTTTGCGCGACCCGAGAATCGATCCCAGCACCTTATGTTCAGCAGTAACCACTAGACCAACGCGAGAGTCCTAATAATATTAGATCCTGCTTCAATTTAAGCGTAAACATAAATTGTATGTAATAGTTTTATGTCAAAGCAATGTAGTCAATGTATGTCTATTGCAGCCCATTGGCATAAATCATTATAATTGTGTGTAGTTGTTATAAAGAACACAAGACTTAATAGAAGTCAAAGGGTATCTTTACATCACATCTATCGTATTCCTTTGTTTGATCATATATCAAACGTTTGCCTACCTCCATCGAAGAATATTCAATATTAATTTTATCTTCAGTAAATCCTTTGAATGGCAATAACGAAAGTAGAAACGAATCAAGTAGTAATTGTCAGCTTAATCCTAGCATATATCTTCAAACAAAACAGACAAATATTTTGCTCAACAATAACAATTCCTTGTTCAAAGTTTCCCTCTTTGAAAATTTATTCGTATTATCAAATAAAACTCATTGTCAACTGAAGCTCAACATGTGTCGTTTTCAACGGACAAAGCATTTTCAATGCTCATATTAGAAGCACACACAAAAGAAAAGGGGACTAAGTCTAAAGTTTCAAACAGGGTAGGTACTGTTTGCATTGAGACTCAACTATGCGTTTATTCTCATAAACGAGAGTTGGTCCCCTGATTCGCAGCTCGCTACTACCTAATAAAGTCAAAATTTTATTCGTCGTGCAAGCTGCATCGTTCGCTCGGAATTTAATTCAAAAAGTTTTGTTGTTGAAATTGTACTTTAAATATACGTTTGTTATTATGATGTCTCGTTCTAGGTAAGTGTCGATACCTTTAAATACACTTAAAAGGGAGTTCTGAGATTAATATCCCTGATAAATTATTTGTAGTTAAGATCGTTTGACGACGTAAAACAATTGTGTTTCTTCAAACAATTTTTAATTACGCCTCTATCCTTAGATCGTAGAAGACAAACAAAAATATCAGAAGTTGTAGCTACTTTTATAACTGAAGTTCAAAGGAAACATCTTTAATAGACAAGCTTGTGCTTTCACTATTATCTAATAGGTGTTTATATTGAGTAGTTCTATTAATAAATGAAGGCGTGGGAAGCGTTGATTCATTATTAAAGTGTATATTATTATAGAGGGGACGTGTGAATCTCACTCAAAGTAATTACTCACAAGTCATTTGTAATGTACGTAGGCGATCACAGCTGAGGTTATTACACAACCGGTAAGAGTAAGTGCATATTTAGGTACGACTTTTGCCCTCAGACAATTTCGTCGTGCACAATTAAGTTTTGGTGAATAGAGCAGCGAATATGATAACGGTGTGCCGAATGTGCGTATTTTGGGTATTAAAGTCCGGGAATGTTGGGTATGTACGTAGGTAATTAAGACAAAACTAAGTACCTAAGTTGTCCAGTGTCCTGCGGTGGACTCTAACGGATGTGAATGGAAGGTACACTTTAACGCCACACGTAAATGGCAGTGAATATTTACCTACAAAGTACGTGAGAGAAGGTCCTTTGCATTCACTAATTGAATGAATATGCATACCTACTACTTTAGTGAATGGAAGTGTGGTCCTATTTATCATTTGCCGTGACATGATGAATAACGTGCAATTTTCCTACATTTCTATCGTCTAATGTGCGCCTACTCTATTGCAACTTTTAAGTGGACTTTCGTAATTATCGAAGGTAATAAATAAGTTATAATTTTAAGAGACATCATAAACTTATAACTCGTAAATTTGTGTAGGTAATTTAATTACAAATACATTTATGACATCAATTTAGGAATCTCATACATTATTAATCATAACTCCAGTTGATTATAAAGATCTCCAATTTATTAATAGGAATTGATAATTTGGTATCGACGGGATAATTATATGTTCGAGTTTATTATGTTCAATTATCATGTGTAATATGGAAATCAATTCATACATCTGGATTTCCGTAAAGTTCCGTATTAATGGCAGCGCTTAAATACATTTAACACAGATTTTAATTGATGTTGAATAAGTTTAATTTGTTGGGAATTTAGAACTGGTTTGTTTGAAGTCATAGACACCATAATTTATTGGATTCTCACGTTTATGTATTAGTGGAATGATAAGCAAGATAGATAAGCAAGATATATAGCAGAGTTTTTGGAAGATAAATGATGATAAATGATTTTTATTTCTGTAAGTAGGTTTGTACAAACACTTTTACAAGTCAATTTTTTTTTTTTTAAACTAGATGAGGTCAGCGTTTCCTAACTGACTACTCTGAGAAGAAAGGCCGAAACAAACTCAGAGGTCACAGTCTCTTATAAAGTCCAGACATAATCTTGGTCACTTCATGTGAAGACCATGTAGATTGGTGTCTGAAATGGTCTTTTGAGGAAAGAACCACACAGATTGAGAGGACCTGTCCAGTCAGTGCACGCATTTGTCAGTAATCGCGCAGCTCAACTCAGAACTTAAGGAACTCAACGATTCGACGAACAATACCAAAGAAAGGACATTGGGGTAGGCCGCATAGATTACTCAAACTGCCAGACCATGATTAAAAATAAGAGAAAAAATAAAACAAAAAAAAAGCAATGACCTACATAGTCTTCACATTCACAATAAATAAAAATAATATAATACTTACAAAGTAAATATTCATGTCAACATTCAGTATGCAAAAATAAAAAATAATATAAAATTTGGAGCAGTTCAATCCCAAGCCTTTTTGTCCTCAATATAATCTTTAACGCTATAAAAAGCTTTCTGACACAACTTGCGTTTAATGAATGATTTGAATTTATTAAGGCTCAGATCTTGAACGTGGCTTGGAAGTTTATTATAAAAGCGTATACATTGACACCTGAATGACCCACCTATTTTCTTGAGCCTTGTTGGAGGTACAACAAATTTGTGTTTGTTCCTAGTATTTATATTGTGGATATCACTGTATTTTTTAAACAATTTAATGTTTTTATGGGCATATAAAAGATTTTCAAAAATAATTGTTAAGATTACTTTATTCGATCATTGAAAGTAATCTACTACATCTGCCTTAAGTCAGTCATGCTTACACAAAAGTAAAAGAAATCTGCAACATAACACGACCAATAAATGGCTTCTTAGAAAAAGAGGATCTATTGTTACTACACACACCGACCACACACAATCAAGCAATCTGCCTAGCCTTTTTACCATGTTCTATGCTGCGGTCGGTCCATCAATGTTGCGGTCGATCTTCCAGTCTAACCAGATGCAGGTGAATACCAATATTTTACATATAGCGACTGCCTATTAGACCTTCACAACCCAGTTACTGGGTAACATGACAGGTACCCCTTGGTAAGACTGGTTGTCAGACTTCCGGGTTCCTGACTACTCGTAACGACTCTCACAGATCTGCAAATGACAGCACGGACGAACGGCTTAACCTGCTTTCCGAGGCACGGAGGGGTCTCGATATAAAATGTATGGTCACCCATATACGAACCGACCGCGGCAAGCATTGCTTAACCCCTCAATCGACCCGTGTGGCTGGACCACACCCATACACATAGACTACACCCATACAACATAATAATAAATTGCTCTTCCAAAACAGCCCCACAATTGCCACGCATACCCAAAACAACCCTTTTAGGGAAACAATGACGAGACGTTTATAATACAACACAATTCAGCATAATCTCGTTATCATAGCATTGTTCAACCCTAACATCTGAGATACGGGACTATTCTGTCATGAACGGACCTTGAATTACGGAAACAGTCGAAATTAATTATCACAAAGGGAACAAAAGTCTCGAGGACCAATCCATCAAGTCTTGAAGAAGGACGGACAACGGTCCAATTTGTGCACTATTCACAGTGATGGAATGGCGTGTGTGGAATTTTCTACTTGAGATCAGAATTGGACGGTTTATTTGTTTAGGTTTGTGGTGTAATTGCATTGTTTTATTAATTGTTAGTTGTTGTTTTGTGATAACTTGAGTTATACTGTGATTGTTGGAAAATGGAGACCGGAAAGCAAGAGTAGTTAAATTAACTTGTAGAGACGCCAGCACATCAAGCTACTACAATCTGTCAGATTTCTTTAATAGATTTTCGACTTTATTGCTAAAGCATTAGGTTCAAGGTTGATTGGGAAAATCTGACAGTTTCGGGTAGGTTGACCTGCTGGCGTCTGTACATCTTTACTGTCTGAACTTCTTGTACTTGGTTCTAAATATTTTGAAATAACTGCAAACATTGTTTTTGATGCTTTGTGTCCAGTGTTAAGCTTATTTTACTGATGACGACAATAGCAATAACGTTATCAATATCAACTACTATAATAAGGTGACTGGTAATTACTGACAGATACTTAGAGCCGGTTTTTTGATCCGTAGTTAACTCAACCAATAGTTAAACATAGAAAGTAATGATTGAATTTTGTCTCAATATGAAAGGCTAAACACTAATGAGTTATGCCTAATGGCTGGTTACTTTTTTAATATGAATGAGCAGATACATTCATGTATAGACTTTCACATTTAGCCAAAATTCATCCATTAGTCACTATTTTTAACCATTGGTTGAGTTAACTACGGATCAAAAAACCGGCCCTTAAACAAATGATTGGACTCATGATAACAAACAACTTTTACTATGGGACCAAACCTGAAATGGCGTTTGACGAGTTATGCGAACATGAATGTAAGGAACAGCTGATTTTTTTTCGCGATTTCAGGTTTGGTCCCACAGTAAAAGTTGTTTATTATCATGTGTTATCGGCACAGATTAATACAGATGCGACACTCCGCAATTTAGGTATGCAGCTACAAGTTCGCGGCGGGCCTATCTCACTGCGCCAATTCAGTAGGACCGCCGCGGTCGGAAGGTATATAATAAGAGTTACGCGTTAGAAAGAGAGGCAACTTGTAGGTGAATATAACTGTAGGTAATATGCGTTGTGCAACCTGAATTGCACTTTATTGTGTCGTAGCATTAGTCGCTTTTTGTTTAAAAGATTTTGCGGAGTGTCCCATCTGTGTTAATCTGTGGTATCGGTCACTAATTACCAGTCACCACGGTATAACAAAGCCACTTTTCTAGTTTAACCGCTTAGTTCTTCTAAACTTCACAATGGATTTCGATGCGGTTTTCACCATTATGTATTTAGATAAATTCTCTGTTCCGAGATTGCAAGCAGACTGGTTTATTATAAAAGTATTTCTACATACCCTCACAACGTGTAGGTACTTATTACCTACGTGATCCAATAATACCGTACATAACACTTATTATTTAACTTAGACATATTCCCAGAGATCGGAATAGGTACACCATAAATACCTAAACTTCGAGGAAAGAAGCAACAAGAGTGGATAATACCTCCTATAAAATCCCGGAATAATAAACACGACGATGTAACCTTGGGATTTAACAAATTGTGACTTATTTATTGTACTTTGAATACATTTGTAACAAATTAATTTTTTATAATAATAAATAAATAAATGATAAAAATATGTTATTATCAGGCATTAAGGCCCATAGGGTGTTAGATATTACATATTACTTAAAAAGCTATACTAGTTACATGCAAGAACACTAAATAAAGATAATCAAGCACGGGGAAGGTTTAACACGCTCTGTTGCCAACGTGTAGCTTGGTAAACCTCCCCATTGTAGGCCCATCCAGCCTCTCTGCAAACACCACACACTAATAAAATAATAAATAATTCGCAATTTCTAAATACCGGGAATTTCCCAGGAAATAAGAAATTGCGAATTGTTTATTTCAATTTAAACACATTCGTAACAAATTAAATATTTATAGTAAACATTGAATAATTCACAATTTCTTAAATCCCGAAATTTCGTCATATTTATATTTCCGGGATTTTATAGGAGGTATTATCCACTCTTGTTACTTATTTCCTCGAAGTTTAGGAATTTATGCTCTACCTATTCCGATCTCTGCATATCACTGACATCTCTATGTTTTGAGGACATGTCGCCACATCAGCAGGTTGCAACGTGCAACCGTGCGAAGCAAGGGCGGTTCGCTGGTTAAGCTATAAAAATTATTGATGAAGAAATGATAAAGTGCTTGAATTTAAGAGAACATTACGCCATGCTGCTGATTATACTACTAATTAAAGACAACGCATTTAAAGGTCGGTGACTTAAACCCACCCACTGCGTTGATGCGATTCTGATGATAATATAAATCGCTTACTAATTGGTTCCTTACTTATAGCGTGGGCGTTTACTTAACAATAATACGGAGCTTCAAACAAATAGGAATTGATGTATTTATATACTTTCCTAATCTTGCGTCTGTGTATACAACGTGTTTTTTTGTATATACCATAACTCTAGGGTATTAATGAGACCGTCATTTTGAACAACATTTACTATGAGACCAAACCTGAAATCGCAAAAAAAAAAATCTGCAGTTCCCTACATTTTGACTAGTTTTGCGAACATAAATGTATGGGACAGCTGATTTTTTTTTCGCAATTTCAGGTAGTTTCCCATAGTAAAAATTGCTCAAATTGATGGTCTCATTAATACCAAAGAGTTACGGTATATAAAAAAAAACTCGTTGTATATTTAGTTGGTAAGCCTTTATACATGGTCAAATTAAATTACCTAGTGAAACTCCGCAGACGTGATGGGTATCGATATCTAAATATGAAAAACAAATATAAAAAAGATTTGTAGAATTTTTTGGGAGTCGCTGGTAGTGTTGTTACTTGAGGTGTCAGTTGATAAAATCTGTTTTATCGTGTATATATTTAAAAATCGAAACCCATCGATTTTAACAATCGAAAACGATTTTTTAAACTGATATTTTAAGTGACTACACTACCAGCGGCGGGTGATGATCCCAAAAAAAAAATCATCAAATTAATTTATTTTAATTTGACTCTGTATAAATACATAAATAAGGTTTCTTCTTAAAGAAACTACCCCTGTTTGACCTGCTGAGGGGTATAGTTCCAAAAAATTCTTTATGCCTCATCACTCCAATTACAAAACTAGTATAAGTTGGCCTTTTATTCTGTTGAAGAAGACATCAAGAAGATATTAAATTATTGTCAGGCCAGTTGGCGTGGTTGGTTAAGATACCATTCGTTTCCCATTCAGGACAAACATTTGTGTGCATGAACATGTCTGTTTGTTCTGAGTCTGGGTGTCATCTATACAAGTATGTACATATTTACAAAAAAAAAGTAGTGTATGTATCAGTATCAGTTATCTGGTTTCCATAGTACAAGCTCTGCTTAGTTTGGGATCAGATGACCGTGTGTGAACAATGTCCCAGGTCATGATTATGATTATATGATTATTAAAAGAAGAAGGTACGAATAAAGAAATAAATTCAAAAGTGTTACCTACTACCGACGTCCGGTAGACTGTACTTCTACTGCGCGTGAAGGTATACATAATCCAAGCAACATAATTGTTATATTTTAATTTCATATTTCTATCTCCAGTGGTTTTTCGGCTCTGTATTATTTGCTAGTCAGTCAATAGAAACGAAAAATGGCAATAAAAGAAAAAGAAAGAAAATACATTTATTTGCAGTAAACATGAAGAGAAAGAAAAATGATAAAGAACACAAATACAAAAAAGAACAAGTTGGGGGAAAATATGCGTCACATCCACGCAAAACGGCCATCGGTCAGCGTAACGCTGCGAACGCCCCAACGCGGGTTTTCAGCGACAGCCAGCGCTAAAAAATGCAAAATTCGCTATGAAAGACGGTTTTTAATGATTTATTTACAGGATTGTCGTAAATCCAGGGAAATTAATTGTTTATCAAATTGACTACTAAATAAAATTGTACGTATATTCAAATCACGACTGTATTTCTTGAGAGTTGACAAATTGACGTAGTGTGTCAATATGATGTACAACTGCGAATACCTAATGCGATAGAAATCACATCTAGGCATTGCGCATCTTCATTATAATTTTCGATCTCTACATCTATTCTTAGCAATCAGTAATTAGAATTAATTAACTTATCACTTACGACCCCGCCTTTATGTATGCCGCACAATTCTTCATACGATGGGCGTCAAATAAGCCGACAGAGACCTTTATTGTGTTTATGTCTTGGCTTCTGCCCGATTTCTGAAGAATTCTTAAACGGAGTTTAAACTCTTGATAGCTATTGATTCGACAAAACGAACTCCTTCCTTATGCTCGGTTTTTGAGGTCCTCAGATTTATCCTCGACAGTAATTCACTAGACTTTTAAGCTAAATTCTTCCTTAACGAAGAGTTTAGAAACACGACTTCGAACCAATAATCACTATCGAATGGAATGAACCATGAATCATTATCACTACAACTTTTAAAAACCTCAGAAACCAGACATTAAACGTTTTGGCTATCGTAAAGTTGAAGGGTGAGATGATTTTTAGGGTGGTTAATTAAAGTTCCACAAGACAGCACTAACATACCTTTACCCTACCTTTTTTTTTGAGGTGGGTTTGCTCTTGACTTTAGTCTAGGTCAGAGGTGATAGAGACAAAGTCGACGATGGAGTGAGCTTACCCAGAAGAAGCCTGTTCACTCTCACTTTGAAGAGATTAGGGTTGAATGCGCTCGGAAACACAGACGCAGGTCTGTAGTGAGTTCCACTCTTTTGCTGTACGTATTATAAAATACATTTGGAAGCGCTTAGTGCGAATTGGTGGAATAGCAACTAGGTAAGGATGGGCAGTGCGTCTAGATGTCCAATGGTAGAAGGGGGCCGGTGAAATGAGGTCGTGGAGTTCTTGGGCACACTCACCGAAGTACAATTCTGTAGAAGACCGACAAGCAGGCAACCTTACGGCGATGAGCCAAGCTATGAAGCTTGGCATCCACCGGTTTTACGTCGCCAATGAGCCTCTTAGCTCTGCGTTCCACCGAGTCAAGCGCGGCTAGTTGGTACTTAGCTGATCCATCCCAAAGGTGACTGCAATAATCCATGCAGGATCGGACTTGCGCTTTGTAATGGGCTAGAAGCTGTCCAGGCGTAAAGAATCGCTTCACCCTATTTAGGATAAGATTTTAGGTTAAGGTAATTTTCTATGGGCCTATATCGCATGAAATAAAAGGTAATATTAATATTTAACGAAAAACAATTAGTTGGGTCTGATCATTGATTTATTGTTCATATAGAGTACAGCGTGAAAGCGAGATCGATGATATTAAATGGTGAAAATACAATAGTTTTTTTTTTAGTTTCAGAAATGGTAACTGTCTTTCAATGTAGGTACAGATGCGAGCACATCAAGCTACTACAATCTGTCAAATTTCTTTAATAGATTTTCAACTATATCGCTAAAGCATTAGGTTCAATATGGATTGGGAATTGGCGTCTGTACCTCTGCTCTAGGAATAAGCGATTTAAAGTATTTGAAGCGCGTACATTTATACTTATAGTCCTCAATACTGAATATAATTATACCTTCAATAGCTTTGATCTCGTTAATGAACCTACGGCGAGCCATTCAGTTTGTGGTTAGCTTAACCACAAACTGTTACAGACTATCAATCCACCCAGAAAACTCTGTATCAAAAAGTTGATGTTAGTAATTAAATAGACATCAATATTTTAACAACTAGCTGACCCGACAGACGTTGTCCTGTCCAAAGGAGATGTTCCAAAATGTATGGACCTTGGGCCAGGTACGTGTATACTATACATAAAAATAGGGAAATATATTTAAAACAGTTCTCAACTGTCTAATTACTTTAAAATGGCTTTTTTTTAGGGAAACCACAATTGAAATTGCAACACACAAAAAAAACCCGTCATGGGGGTAAGCTGTCATTTTGACTGATTGAAAGATGCCGTTTGACATCTTTAATACTCAAGAAGAGGACTAAAGTGACGCTGTTGTGACAGCTGACAGTCCTCTTTCTATGATCAGTGGTCGATCTATGGTTTACTGTCATTGTTTTTATGCACAGAGTAACTAAATCGGTGAGACGCCATGTTGAAAGTAGATAAAAATAATTGATTAATATCAATTCCCTACTACAACAGTATACTGTATTTTTCCATAATTCTACGGATTTTTCTCGTATTTTTGAGGTACACAGACCTGGCCCATTTTGAAACATCTCCATTAATGTATGAGAAAATTAATTTTCTTCATATTTTTTTTTCGTGTATTTTCCGATATTTTAATAGTTATTTTGCTATTCGGGACGGAGACAAATACAACAAATCAAAATCCATGACAATCGGTCCAGCCGTTCTCGAGTTATAAGTGTTCGAACCAAAGACTATATAAGCACATGTTTCGAACAAACCCGACTTTGTTATATACATATATGTATATGTGTATAGATAAGACCCTTCGTTGCACTACAGCTAAGAGTATTTTAATTAATTTATCGATACATAGATACTTGGGGTCCGCAGGATACACATTCTACAAGAGCATAATATTATCTCAGTATTAAACGTAGTAGGTTATTTGTCTCTAACTGACGTTAAAAGCGCTCTTTGATAAAAATTGTCTTTTTTCTGCTCTATATGTTTTTGTTGGGATATATTATACATTAACTGGGGCGATTTAACCTAGCGATGAAAATTTAATGTAGTATAAAAACTTCCCCTGTTTTTAGAAGATATTACAATTGTTTTTTTCATTTGTGATCAATTGAACAAAAGGGCGAAATTGCGCCGATTCCCTTGTTCACAAACTAAACTAAATTTAAGTTCAGTGCATCTTTTTCTTTCTATTTCACTAAGAAAAGGACAAACGATAAACATTAGTTTAGTCCTGTCAAATTAAGATACTCCATAGACAAGTTTAGACGTGATTAAAAAATTGGCTACTAAAAATATGTCACTTTATCTCTTCTGTCTTTTTCTTAATGAAATAGATAGAAATAGATGAATTGAATGGCGCCAATATAATGGCAATGCTTATTTTGATTTAATTTTATTTTTATCGTATATTTCACTCAATGGACGATCGATCAGGTTAAGGTACGCTTGCCGCGGTTGGTCCGTGGATAGGTGACCATATTTTAGATACGAAAACCCCTCCATGCTTCGGAAAGCTCGTTGAGCTGTTGGTCCTGGCTGTCATTCGTGGATTTGACAGTCGCTACGAGTCGTCAGAAGTCTGACAACCATTCTTAGCAAGGTGTATCGTATTACCCAGTAACTGGTTTTTTAGAGGTCAGATAGGTAGTCGCTCCTTGTAAAATATTCAGCTGCATCCGGTTAGACTAGAAGCCGACCCCAACACAGTTGGGAAACAGACTAGGCAGATTTTTTTTTAAATTCAGTTCAAATCGAAAACGACGAATAAAAACGGTAATTCATGGAATCTTGTAAACAGAAGAACATTTAAATCTCCAGAATCAGCAACAACAAAAGAACCTGTAGAAATCAGCGTAAGCGTAATATCATTTTATTCAAACTGAAACAAACGAGGTAAGTTCTTGATTTATTAACAGAGATTGAAGTTAGATAAAAGCCGACTTTAAATATTATGGCACAAGATATTAAATGGTCTTGACCCAGCACCTACGGGCATTAAATTATAGGTACCTACGACTTTACTGCCTCCAATAAACCGCACAAAGAGATAACATGATCTTTCTCCCGTTCTTTTATCACAGCATGACGTGTCAAAATATAAAAAATCATTAGCGCATTCATGTATTGTTATGAATTCCGTAACAAATCACCCAAAAAAAGAATTATTACTATTAATAGCCTTTAAGGCGAAAGTTCAAAATTTCGAATCCAGTACCACAGAATAATACAGAAGGTCGGCTTCATACAACGAGTGAAAACCGGCGCTTTCACACATACGGATATCTAAAACTATCAATGTATGTACTATCGAAAAAAACGGACGCGTTTACATCTTAATGTCGCTTTTTTTATCACTGATTCACCCTGCCCCTATGGTCTTTTGTATATCCTACATTTGCAGCTTGCAAGCAAAATTATTTCGAAATTGGAAAAACCTGGTGTTTGTCGATAGTACCTATCTCAAACAAATGCCAGCCACGAGTGCTCTTGCACTTGCTGTACGGTAGGCCGCACGTCATTGGTAACAAAACCAGTATAAGCTGGCCTCTTATTTCATTGAAACTCTATCACTAGGCCAGCTCAAGGTCAACGTGTTACCACCGACGTGCGGTTGACTGTACTATGGGCAAAACATAAGCATGCTCTGTTTAGAAAATATTTCCGCGGAAGCGCAGCTAATGACTGACCACACCCCTTCCTGATTTGCATTTGAGTACAGGGCGTGTAAAAAATAGCAACGATCAGATCAAAAATAAACGTGCATACTATTGGTCAAAACGCATGCATCGGCGATCGAGTCGTGCTATGCAATTATCGGCTTAAAAGTGAGCATGCTGAAATTTGGCTGATTGTACGTTCGGAGAACTCAAACGAATGCCAGTCTGCGCTAGCACTCGCTGTACGTGAAGCGTGTATAGACACGCTTTTTGTGTGTGCGTTTTTTTCTCATGCTCCATAGAGCATGGAGCCGACCTTCTGTACACTATCTATTTGTGCCGGTACTTTTATATTATATTATAAGCCCTTCGCCGTTACCATTGTGGATTATGACCCTAATTTTTGTTCACCTTTGACAGACATGTAATTATGGAACGTTCGGCGGAAGTAAATAAAGATGGTTGTGTAATTGGGTTGATTACGCCTTTGCAGGCTTTATTATGTTCTATGACTGGTAATAACACTATCAACGTAAACTTGACTAGTTATTTGCATTGCTTGTTTATTTGGTTTCTTATAGTACCCAGAATGTGCAAGCTTTAATGCGAGAGTTTTAGTTCAGGAAATTTGTGTAGGCTATCCTATAATAATATAATAATAATATCCTGGGACATTTCACACACGGTCATCTGATCCCAAACTAAGCAGAGCTTGTACTATGGAAACCAGATAACTGATATACTACATACACTACTTTTTTTTTGTACATACATACTTATATAGATAATTTACACCCAGACTCAGAACAAACAGAGCTCGTGGCTAAGTAATAACAGCCGCACGGGTCGATCCATCAGGTTAAGCTACGCTTGCCGGGGTTGGTCTGTGGATGGGTGACCATCTTTTCATACCGAGACTCCTCCGTGCCTCGGAAAGCACGTTAAGCCGTTGGTCCCGGCTGTCTTTCGTGGATCTTTGACAGTCGTTACGGGTCGTCAGAAGCCCGAAAGTCTGACAACCAGTCTTACCAAGGGATATCGTATTACCCAGTAACTGGGTTGTGGGGGTCAGATAGGCAATCGCTCCATGTAAAATACTGGTATTCAGCTGCATCCGGTTAGACTGGAAGCCGACCCCAACATAGTTGGGAAAAGGCTAGGCAGATTGACTCAGAACAAACAGACATGTTCATGCACACAAATGTTTGTCCTGGATGGGAATCGAACCCACGTTCTAGGTGGTATCTTAACCAACCACGCCAACTGGCCTAAAATAAAAAATAAAAATATGATTTATTTTACCAGCTTCCTATTGTCGACTTCAGATCCACAAAAAGGCTCTCCTGAACCAGTGAAGGAATTAAACCAAAATACATAAAGCCAGAAGTTCCTCTCGATTTTTTTCATTCATTATATAAGTCAGCACTGGAGCAGCACGTTACAGTGCTTTCCGCCTCGCCACTTCCCTGCGACTAGGAGCTCCCTGTTGTTCTCCTCATCGCTGTCACTGCGGTGAAGTTGTCAACAGCCTCGGACACCACGGCCTGTCTTGCAGCCCAAGTGCGGGTCGCTTAGCGCGGCACGCGAACCTTAACGTCATTCTCGGACGAGCCCTTGTCACCGTCGGCATTCCAGCTGTATTAGAACCCAATGGCTTAGCAGGCGACGATGGCAAGAGACTGGACGGCATGTCTTTATTTCCGTGGAAGGTGGGTAGACCTTTAGTGTGGGACGCAACGTGTGTCGATACTCTTGCGCCATCCCATATTCCTGGCACAGCGTGCTGTGCTGGCGCTGCTGCTGCGGCTGCGAAAAACCTCAAGCGGTGGAAGTATAATAACCTTATCGGTAACAATATTTTTGAGCCGTTTGGGGATTGAAACCCTCGGGCCGTCGGGTCCGAGTGCTCATGGTTTGTTCAACGAAATCTCCAAACGGCTGATTGACACTTCCTGTGACCCAAATGCTGGCTTTTTCCTTGGTCAGAGGCTAAGCATTGCCATACAACGTGGCAATGCCGCCAGACTCCTGGGTACATTACCAGTCGACAGCGATGCGGAGGAATTTTTCGACGCCATATTTTAGTTTTTTAATAGTTTTAGTTATGTTAGGTTATTATATTTTTATCGGGTTGGCTAATAAGTAATGAGCGTTTTAGTTTATAATTTCTAGATTTTTCGGAAAGGTTCGAGAACGTTCTGTAGCAGAGGGTATATAAAGAGCGAGTCACGCTCATGCGCGTTATTGATAGTTTGGCTGTTAGTGCGTTAAAGTTCACAAAGAAATGAGTGATATTAAAACCCACGTACGACATTGTTTATTATATGAGTTTCAATCTGGGCATTCTGCTGCAGAAGCTACACGTAATATATGTCTAAGGATAGCTCACGATGCAGTCTCCGAAGAAACAGTAAAGCGCTGGTTCCAACGGTTCCGCAATAACGATTTTTCCTTAACCGATCAACCAAGGTCTAGGCGCCCCGTGGAAATAGATATCGATAAATTAAAACTTTTAATCGAAGAAGATCCTCGAAGAACTACACGCGATTTGGCTGTTCAGCTCGAGTGCTCTCATGGCACCATAGAAAGTCATTTACATGTTTTGGGAAAGATTTACAAATATTGTGTTTGGGTACCCCATCAATTAAGTAAAGATCAGCTGACCTACCGAGCTGAGATTTGTGTACAACTTTTATCTTTCCGCCGCACATTTAATTGGTTAGATCATCTTGTCACTGGAGATGAAAAGTGGGTTCTCTATGTTAATCAGTATCACACACGCAAGCGCCAGTGGCTGAGATGTAAAGAACAGGGAAAACCAACGTCAAAAGGTGATCTTCATCCTCGCAAGGTAATGCTTTCTGTCTGGTGGGATATACATGGAGTAATAAGCTGGGAATTCCTTCCTACTAATACTACGACTGCAGCAACAGAATATTGTGATCAACTCGAAATACTGAAGCTTGACATCCATCGCAAACGTCCACAAGACGACAAAATATTTTTCCTGCACGACAATGCCCGGCCGCATATTGCTAAGAGTACCAGACTTAAACTATTGGAGCTTAATTGGGAAATAATACCCCACCCTCCATATTCGCCGGACTTAGCACCAACTGATTTCAGCTTGTTCCGATCACTTAGTAATAATTTACGGGAAAAAGCTTTGACGATGAACCACACTTGAAACAATACATAGATGACTTCTTCAAGTCAAAACCAACGAAGTTCTAAGCGGACGCCATTCACTCTTTGCCAGATCGATGGCGAAGGGTAGTAGAAAACGACGGTGAATATATTAATAATGATTAACAATTATTCATTCAATTAATAAATACAAATAAAATAGTTGTATGTCGCTCATTACTTATTAGCCAACCCAATAACTTAATTATTTATACACATTCAGCACAAGTTGTGTCAGAAATTCGAAATTTTTCTACGTATCTAGTTTTGAATTATTACAAAAACTTGCTATTAACATACGCAAAGGTGGTCCACAGAAGGAAGATGTAGGAAATGCAAACTATAGTAATGTGGAGTAACAGCATTGTCTATGTAAATTACTACGTACCTACAGCTAGGTAACGATAACCCTGTCTAGATAATTAATCGTCCGATTGTTCTAGATATTCGACCCTTACTAATGTTCTCTCTGATACCAAACTGTCTCCAATGTAGTTTGATGCATGATAAACATATTTATAGATAATAAGCATTTACCAAACATGACATTATTATGATAATAATATGTCATGTTTGGTACATGCTTAGTATTTTCTTTTTCTAATTTGTTTTTCTCGCGTGATATCTCACGCGACAAATTAAAAAAAGGAAATACTATTATTTATTTGTTTCCCGGTGATTAAATTTACAATAAAATCAAAATCAAAAGTCATTTATTCAAACTAGGCTATGAATTAGCACTTTTTGAACGTCAAAATTACATAAGACAGTCCCCCAAAACGCCCGCCCTTCACCACTTCCTAGTGCTTCAGCTGGAGAGAAGAAGTGGCGCAATAAACTCCCCAGCAGCACAGCTGTCTGTTCAGTTAAAAAATTTGAATCTATACAACACTGCGCATAATAATTTAGGTGTACATTACGCAACAATCAATCTGCCTAGCCTTTTCCCAACTATGTTGGGGTCGGCTTCCAGTCTAACCGGATGCAGCTGAATACCAGTATTTCACATGGAGCGACTGCCTATCTGACCTCCACAAGCCAGTTACTGGGTAATACGATACCCCTTAGTAAGACTGGTTGTCAGACTTTCGGGCTTCTGACGACCCGTAACGACTGTCAAAGATCCACGAATGACAGCCGGGACCAACGGCTTAACGTGCTTTCCGAGGCACGGAGGAATCTCGGTATGAAAAGATGGTCACCCATCCACAGACCAACCCCGGCAAGCGTAGCTTAACCTGATGGATCTACCCGTGCGGCTGTTATTACTTAGCCACGAGCTCCTCCGAGTACATTACGCAACACAAAACATTAATTTAAATTATTTGCTATAAGTAAGCTAGCACACGCCAATATATAATAATAATAGTTACCACTTGACAGTAAAAGTATTACCTACAGCAATTTTATATGATTAATATTGCCAGTGAACCCGCCGTAGATACCAATCGTCAGAAACCCGAAAGTCTGACAACCAGTCTTAGCAAGGGGTACCGTATTACCCAGTTATTGGGTTGTGGAGGTCAGATAGGCAGTTGCTCCATGAAAATACTCATATTCATATTCAGCTATATCGGGTTAGACTGGAAGCCGACCCCAACGTAGTTGGATAAAGGCTAGGCAGATAATTGATTGCCCTTGAGCTCCAAATATAAGTTTGATATTTTGGCTCATGCAGGATGTGATGATTTGCAAACTGCAAATATTTATAGTGTTAAAATAAACTGTTTTAAAGTTATTTAAGAAAATAGATGAAAATTGACCATGCCCCCTTTATCTCCGAAACTACTGAGCTTAAAATTTTGAAAAACAAAATACAGAATATAATTCTATACATATTATATATTACAGGAAAACCTATAAGAAATCTATGGTCTTAAAATAACATGGGAAATCTCTCAATATTCTGCGTAAAAACTTACATTTGTCCAAAGTTAAACGAAAAAGATCCAACCCACATTAAGTGTAATGTGAGTTGGATCCTTTTCGTTTAACTTTGGATATTTGTAGTTGGAATGTATGGGAGAACATGGTTTTCAACTACAATGTTAAGTTTGTTCTTGGGTTAAATCCATCCCAACTACGGAACCCTTCATTGTGCGTGTTCTTGTCTTATTTTCTAGTTTAACAAGTACTTAGCCATTGTGAAACGCAACCGTTTTTATTACATTAAGTAATACGTGATTAAACCAGAGACAAAATCTTTCGTAGGTGTTTGTTAATGAGGCCGTCGTCTGCTGCTAAATAATAAATGATAAAAACATAGAAGAGACAGCCAGTTTTTTCTTTATTACCAGAGAGTCTACTGTATCTAAAGTCAAGAAAAGCTGTCGCAGTCGAAGTAACCGGATTCTGGTCGAAACAATATAATTACCTATTTACATAGAAAAAAATCAAATATTTTTTTTTTTTAAGAAATATTGTCGATGCACTTTTGCCATTTTAATGAAAGTTCGTTGATGCCTCTGCTATAGATATCCTGGGCACGGGAATCGATAAATTAATTAAAGGCGTTTTTCACCGCCTCGTTGGATTTGAAATTTTTCCCCGGGGCTCATTGTTGAGATCAAAATTTCCAGAACGGAAGCGATCATACCAAAAACGCACCGTGCGTTCACTTGCGGTATCTTGTCCATACACGTCGTTAATATTGCGTCCTGTCTGTGTTGCATTATTGCCACGAAGGAACTCGTATTTGAAAATAGCGCGATATTTCGATTTTTTCATGGTTATCGAAACATCGATATCAAAGAAAAATCGAACGGCGGGAAAACAAATTAACAATGTTTTTTTTTTTAATGCGCTATATTATAAAATTTATTTGAATATGGAATTCTAAATAGACTTAAAGATTTACACAAGCCGGTATCAAAAATCGGCAATTTCATCATCTATTATAAAATTAATGAAACAAAAAAACAATTTTTAAAATTTTTGCCTGTCTGTCGGTCTGTCTGTCTGTCTGTGTGTCCCGGCTAATCTCCAAAACGGCTAGACTGATTTTGACGAGACTTTCACTGGCAAATAGCTGATGTTATGCGTAACTTAGGCTACATTTATTTTAGAAAAATAATTAGGGTTCCGCGCAAGAAAAATAAAACCCATGATATTGTGAACAAATAGCGCGGACGAGTGATGCAACGCGGCGGGTCGGGGGACGAGGTAGTTTTATTAAAATGTGGCTGTTATTTTAGTATATTGTATATCTTACGACTTCCACGCGAACGAAGTCGCGGGGCCCAGCTAGTGTTCAATATATATGATTACTGCGCAGTGATTTGTAGCCTACTTCAGAGCGGCAACTTTATATGACGTGAACTTTGATAGGAGGCGAGCCTATTGCGATCAACCGGGCACAAATCCAGACTCCGGGATGCTACTGGGAAAATCCTGTTGGGAAAACAATAACAATTAGCCCAACCCCGGAATCGAAACCAGAACTTCATGCGCAGCAGTAGCGCTTGCCATAGACCAACCACGCAATCCCAAACAATCTTAGTACTGATTTCAAACCTAAAGAAGACAGAAATGCATCCTATTAACATAGCAATACAGAATAACCGTAGCCGATTGATTAACGAGCATTTTACTGATCATTTGCGTACACACGTTAGGTATAAATTAACTCGGGGCAGTCCGCTACTTCCAATCGTATTCATAGTCACGCATTGATTTTATCGAAAGCTTGATTCACAGAGCCCATTGAATGAAAAAGGAGTGGGCAGTGAATGGAGGAATTAGTCATTATATTAGCTGCGCTGTCCGAGGCTATGAATATGGAAGTAAGTGAGTACTTTTAGAAGGTATAGGAATTTATTATTGGGGTTCTGAATTAGGAAAGCGAGATTATACCTACAGAAGTTATTTGTTGATGCAAAAGTTCCCTGGCTGTGAAGGGTTGGCGTTGTACCTTAGTTCGAGTCATTTAAGTTTGTCGCTCTGAAGTAGGCTACAAATGACAGCGCAGTAGTCAATATCTATACTAAAACAGCAATACGCCATGTCATACGCATCGTAAGCTTACTTGACGCGAACTATACCTAGCTATCGTCCTGGGATTATCTAAAGGCGTGATGTTAATGTCGCTGCCAACTAGCTTAGCTTGCCGGCCGCTGCCGCAGCTGGTTTATAGTTCTAACCCAGGGTTACTCATAGTGGGTTCGCCATTTGACAGTAGGGGGCTCGCGACGAGATTTACGTAATGGCGGCTGGATGGTTGGCAAACGAACCGAGTCGGAATTGACCAAAATTACTCCTAAAATCGACTCAATTTGTGACAGCTGCCACCCATCACATTAATTTTCTTTTTGACACTATATTTGATAACTTTTATTAGACTATACTAACTAACTATATAGAGAGAGCTCGTCGCTAAGTATTAACAGCCTCACGGGTCGATCCATCAGGTTAAACTATACGCTTGCCAGGTTTGGTATGTGGATGGGTGACCATCTTTTCATACCGAGACTCCTCCGTGCCTCGGAAAGCACGTTAAGCCGTTGATCCCGGCTGTCATTCGTGGATCTTTGACAGTCGTTACGGGTCGTCAGAAGCCCGAAAGTCTGACAACCAGTCTTACTAAGGGGTATCGTATTACCCAGTAACTGGGTTGTGGAGGTCAGATAGGCAGTCGTATGTAAAATACTGGTATTCATCTGCATCCAGTCAGACTGGAAGCTTACCCCAACATAATTGCTAAAAGGCTAGGCAGATTGATTTGATAACTTTTATTAAAACAAAAAATCGTATTTCTTCTTACCTACAGCTAGATATTCCTTACAGGGTGGGGGGAGGGGGTAAAGGGGGTTCTCTATCGTCTGGGAACTTTAACAAGGGTACGTGGGGCCATAAGTTTGAGGAACCCTGTTCTAACCGATCGAAGCATTTGGCCGGGTTCAACAACCAATACGGCAGCTAATTCGGCTCACACGTGGCTGGCCAAAGTTCCAACCTAACCTAGATATAATTGAATATCATTCAGGCCGCGAGGAACTCGTGACTAAGTAATACAAGCCACACAGATCGAACCATCAGGTTAAGCGACGCTTGCCGGGGTTGGTCCGTGGATGGGTGACCATCTTACATACCGAGACTCCTCCGTGTCTCGGAAAGTTAAGCCATAGGTCCCGGCTGTCACTCGTGCATCTTTGACAGTCGTTATGGGTCGTCAGTAGCCTGGAAGTCTGGCAACCAGTCTTACCAAGGGGTACCAGTCGCTTCATATAAAATACTGGTATTCAGCTGCATCCGGTTAGACTGGAAACCAACCTCAACATAGTTGGGAAAAGGCTAGGCGGTTGAATTCAGGCCGATAGGTGAACGGCGCCGTTTAGTTAAAAGGCTAAGCTTTTAACTGAAAGGCTATCACAATACTGTGAAAGTAAGGTATATTTAAAACAGAATCTTCTTTTCTGGACATGACTTATACATGGATCCCTCATGCCGCAGTGAGAAGATTAACCAGTAAACAAGAATGGCAAAGTATCAACTGCCATTGGACGAATGTTAATAAAGTAAGTAGTTTTTTTTTTAATATTAAGATGTGCTCTGTCTAGACAACCCTAACAGCTGTCGCATCATTGCCAACGATTGACAAGACGACACAATATCTACTTTGCATTCGGAGCAGCCCCGCGAGAAATATTCGAATTTCAATGCTTGAGTGGGTGTCTCATTGATGTATCGTGTGAAAATGTTCATAGAATAGTCTTTATACCCGCACTTGCAATCAAGAATCAACTAACAAACCATTATTTTTTATGTGGCTATTATATCTTGGGTTAATGGAAAAAATCTTTAATGTGGACCAATTAATGTCAAAAATATGACAAATTCGGTGTATTTGGAAGTAGTTCCGCTGTATATTGCGCTGTATGACATATTGTATTAGATACTCATCTCACTAGTTTGTCTAAGGCCTAAGACAAAATATTGTAATTAATTTAATGATTTTAATTATGATACTTTGAGTTTGTTAGTAACAAGCCATATGTATGCTGAAGACATAGCGGTTAACCTTAAACATTATTTCATTATCTTTGATTTTCATTTGTCTTAGGCTGCTTCTCCACCAGAGATGTGCTATGCTACGTTGCTATGGAAGCATCTGATATCCACCAATCATATTCATTGGTTCACATAGCATATAGCACTGGAGGAAACGGGTTCAACTAAGCTATGTTTTTATACGGAAGGATGCATAATAGGAATGCATGCTATGGATGGGAGCTATAGATGCGCGAGTGGTGTAGCTAGTATGTGGCGAGTGATATGCCTTTCGTACTGTCGATGCAGGGCATAGCTCGAACTGCGCATCTTCCTCGCACAGCTACCTCACGGCTGCGCGTCTTCATAGCATCTTACTCGCTCCGCTACACAGCTTAGCAATAGTGGAAACAGTCACATAGTTTTGTAGCTTAGCTTTCACATCTTCGCAGCATAGCTAAATAGCACATCTCTGGTGGAAAAGCAGCCTTAGTTTGAGAGTTAGGAATTAGTTTTATTAAAGCCTATTAAATTATTGGTAGGATATTAGTGTTTTCAATATTTGATAAGTGAATGGGGCTTTATTTTATATTAGATAGAACTTTTTCTGTGTTATCGACAAATCAAAAGTTATTTTCGTCACAAAAATGACTTTCATAAAATGTTAAAACAGACAGCCTTTGTTTTTACGGCCCGTTTTATGTTTCACATTAACCTATGCATTTTATACCTGTAATACCTCGTAGGTCACGTCCATCTAAGATGTTGTACGTGTCAATGCATTGAGGATGTCAACCTACATATAAAAAGTCTTATCGACATTCCATTTCACTGGCACCCTTGGATGAATGAGATCAGCAGGTATAACAGTTGCATTCCTTACATCACACCCTTGATACTCATAACCATGTTTCACATATCCATCGATCCTTTCTTTGGTATTCCTATACTCATAATAAAGATCCACATTCATAATTTACACTTTCCTCACAACACTTTCCCCATTCTTCGGCATAACATGGCAAAAATATGACCACAGATACTATTGTCTGCATACCTTTACAATAAATTCAGAAATATGGCTCACACGTGCAACCCTAAGGGAGCTGTCCCATTATTGCGAACGTTTGACATAAGACAATGTCTGTTTTGCATTTACATGTCCTTAGAATACATGCGTTTGAATGTAATACCGGGAGACGTGTGGGAATTCCTGTCTTAAGAAGAATGTAGACGTGAAAACTGTTTGACAGCTAAGGTGGCATAATTTCTATACCCCACACGTTGATCTAATTGTGAGTAATGAGGTTCAATGTAAACAGAGCAGCCACTACGAACCGAACAAAATTTTTGCGCTATATTTCAGCAAACGTCCATACATTGCTGTTGTCACATTTGACAGTCGCGATACATATCTTTGGTTGGGGACCACAAAATGTATTATTGAAAGCCTGTTATGCTCCACTGTAGGGCAAAGGCCTTCCTACTCTCTTTCCACTTCTCTCTGTCTAGAGATACTAAGGACCAGTTCTTGTTGAAGGAGTCCAGCTCATCCCGCCATCTCCGTCTGGGCCTGCCGCGATGTCGCTTGCCATTAAGAGGGACCCATTGAGTCGTAAGTTTGGCACATTGGTCGTCTGACATGCGGCAGATGTGTCCAGCCCAATTCCACTTTAGCGTGGCAGCTTTCCAAGTGACATCAGTTATCTTTGCGATAAAAATCCATTCCATCCGGTCATATTGTACATACACAAAATGTAGCAGAAAAAATTTGTTCGCGGTGTCTGCTCTAGTCCACAATGAACCTCTATGGTAATGAGCCAGAAACAATAGCTTTGTTGAAGCGTCCTTATGATATGACTATTTATATGGTATAGCTATTTATGTGGCTATGTATTTGTATGTTATGGCTATTTATGTGTTTATTTATATGGTCGTCTCACCACCTCTCAACCACCGTGTGGACCTCCACACGGTGGTTGAGAGGTGGTGAGACGACCTAGACGCGTACAGCAAGGGTTGGATCGGGTGGCCCTGGAAAAGAACGATTGGAAGGATTTGGGGGCGGCCTTTGCTCACCAGGTGCGACAATGTAGGCTAACATAAAAAATATAGAATATATGGTGAGCATGTGGAGCTCATGGCTAAGTAATAACAGCCGCACGGGTCGATCCATCAGCTTAAGCTACGCTTGCCGGGGTTGGTCTGTGGATGGGTGACCATCTTTTCATACCGAGACTCCTCCGTGCCTCGGAAAGCACGTTAAGCCGTTGGTCCCGGCTGTCATTCGAGGATCTTTGACAGTCGTTACGGGTCGTCAGAAGCCCGAAAGTCTGACAACCAGTCTTACCAAGGGGTATCGTTACCCAGTAAACTGGGTTGTGGAAGTCAGATAGGCAGTCGCTTCATGTAAAATACTGGTATTCAGCTGCATCCGGTTAGACTGGAAGCCGACCCCAACATAGTTGGGAAAAGGCTAGGCAGATTGATTGATTGATATGGTAGCTGCATCCTATTTCATTTGATGGAAAGTGGCGGACTTAGATAAATTCCATTATTCATCACACAGGTACGTTGTCCTACTGCATAATTAGTTTAGCTTTTCCTGTACTTTTGTTTGTGTTGGGTGTTCAATAAAAACAAAAACATCCAAAAGTAAAAACTTGACAGCGCAACACATCATACTCATGGCTACCGTTATACTGTTAACAATAGCATGTCGCATGTCGGTGACCCGAACTCATAAGATTTTCCCCTACCAAAAATCGCTGAAAGCGCTAAAGAAATTTTCACTTCAAAAACTGAATCCTAAATAATACCTACCTATTATAAACTCGAAAGTAAGTTTGTTTGTTTGTTACCTTTTCACGCCTCAACCACTGAACCGATCATCCTGAAATTTTGCATATAGGTACATGTCAGGTATCCAAAAACGAACATGGGGTACCTTTCATCCCGAAAAAGGTACTGTTCCCGAGGAAAACAACAATAACGTTCTTATAATAATAGATGGCGCCACGTGTCTTTCGAATCATGATTTAAGAGGATTGTGAAGCTGTAAATGTTCATACAAAAAGCGATAACGTTTTTCTCCCCGTAAACATAGTCTAATTTTCATAATTATCAGAAATGTTGTAGGTATAATGAAAACTAGGTTCGTACGTTTTTATAATAAATAAATATTGCATACGATATAAGTTATTAGCATCTAAATATCTACATTTTTGACATAAAAACTTCCTCGAGCGTTTTTATTTTTTTTTATTAAATTAAATTAAATTACTAAAAAAGAAAAACTTACAGACCTAGATTAATGTGTACTGAATGTAATGAAACCAAAATTGTTTCATTTCATAAAGGTTTAGGGGGGTGGGTTTCGGGAGGTTCCTGTTTCGCATAAGGCGGGAGGAAACGCCCTGGTGTCACCATTGTGTGGATCGCCCAGAGGACACGGTGGAGCATACAGTGGAGGTCTGCCCGGCTTGGGCAGAGCACCGCCGTGTTCTCACGGAGGCGATCGGCGGCGGCGATCTCTCGCGTCCGAGCCTGGTCCAGGCCATGGTGCGGAGCGAGAGTGCATGGGAGGCCGTCACCTCCTTCTGCGAAGCGGTAATGCTCGCGAAGGAGGAGGCGGAACGCGTGAGGGAGAGGCAGCCTCACGCCCTCAGTCGCCGCAGGAGACGCCCTGGGCGGCGGGAATCGATAGCCGATTCCCGGCCACCGTAGGCGCGGGCTTGCGGACGGTGAGTAGTGGGTAGCTCGCCGTCCGGTGAGGACCACGCCCGGGTCGACGGCGCGTTGTGTTCCACGCGCACCTCAAAGAGATGTCAGCAAAAGATGGGGTCCAATAGGGCCGATGCCGCTGGGGTCGCGGGTTGTTTGAAAAAGATACCGTGGCCCTGGCATAGGCAACTGAAGGAACACGGGTGGGTTTTAGTCAGTAAAAGTCTGACACGCCCTTCCGCTCCACCCAGAGCGGGAGAAGTTATTTGATGATTTCCCATCCACAAAAAAAAAAAAAAGGGGGGTGAGAACGTTATCGCCCTAAACAATAATTATGTAAAAAAATGTATGAAATGTAGGTAATTGCCTCCGAGACTCGCGCCGCGCATCGGAACTTCACAATCCTCTTAATTATATTATTATAGAAACTATAGTAGTGTGTTAAGTTTTTTTTTTTATTTAAGTACCTAATACATTTTGTGAGTCTAGAGTGTGAGTTTCCTAACTAATACTATAAATGCGAAAGTGTTTGTTTGTTGATTACGCTTTCACGCTAAAACGGCTGGACGGATTTGGATGAAATTTGGCAGTTGGGTAGATCATGACCTGAAGAAGGACTACTATTCATCCTGGATCGCAGAGGAAGTTGCGGGCAACAGCTATTATAAATATAATGACAAATGCATGCACCCACTGGACAGGGTAATTCAAAGCTGTGTGGTTCTTTCCTCAAAAGACGATCTCAAATACTAACCTGCATGGTCCTCGTTATGAACACATATAGACATACAAATACATATGGAGATATATGAGACATTATATCGAGGGTTCACGGGCTATTTGTATTAAGCGACATGTTTGGAACTTTACAGGAGAGCATTTCAAAGTTTTATTATTCGAAAAAAAGAACATTGTTTATCAATATTTTTTACGAAATAGTGGCCTATTGACAGTTAAGAATCAATAGATAAAACTGTATCAGAATCCAACTCCCCTATCCCCAGAATCTGCAGGCTTCTTAATAATTGCGATAAATCAATAGATATTTTTAATAATAATAATAATAATAGCCCCACCGCTGTATCTCTACGTTGACGTCGTGGTGGGGCTTGCGTGCTCCAAACTTTAGGTCTGTGCCGGTAGAGTTTGCCGGAACGGGTCTAGGATGAGGAACCAGACCAAGAGAGATACAGAAACCCGCAGGGCAGCATGTGGCGAGCTGTTGGGCAGTAGCGACCCCACGGACCCTATCTCCCGGGAGAAATCTTGTCCTCATCTCTGGCTTGCCTTAACTGGCCAGCTAGAGTGAATCAACCCATCTCAAATATTAAAAAAAAATTGACTCTAGTCTAGGTCAGAGGTGACAGAGACAAAGTCGACGGTGGAGTGAGCTTACCCAGAAGAAGCCTGTTCATTCTCACTTTGAAGAGATTAGTGTTGTATGCGCTCGGAAACACAGACGCAGTTCCACTCTTTTGCTGTGCGCATTATAAAAGACATTTGGAAACGCTTAGTGCGAATTGGTGCAATATCAACCAGGTAGGTATGGTAACTGGCCACTGCCAGTACATCAGTATTAGGTACATCAGGCGGTTGCTTGGAGCACGCGACCAGACGTGAATTGCTTGCAAAGAGAGATGCAAATAAACTTGCTTTCTCACTTGCAGAGTGAGCCAGCGACCCATCAGGTTTCATCATCATTTACAAAAAGTAAACCGCCTGTCATCAGGGTTTGAACCTACAACTCGTAAGTCTCGGCCGTTACCATTGGGCCATCACTGCTTTTCAAAAGCCTTAACTTTCGAGAATTACCGATACAGGATGCAGCTATGCTTACTATGAATGATTCAATGTATCAAACATCTCAGTCTGATCGACACTTCCATAAATTGTTAAAGTTATATTAAATTTCTGTGCGAGCTCAGTGTTCAATTTTCTCGTTAAAACAAATATTTGCGTGAGCTGACCGACATTACTTCCGGGTCTGGATGTTCTGCATGTAAATATCGGTGTTCTGTATCGGAATATTTGTGTACGTATGTGATTTGTGTGGAATACATAAGGAGTTCTGGTGTAGTGTTGAGTTTAGGTTGTTAACTAAATTGTAAAGCTTTTGTTAATAGAGGATTTATTAAATGATAAATGATTTTTATTTCTGTAAGTAGGTTTATATAAACACTTTTACAAGTCAATCATGTTTTTTTTTTTTTTAAACTAGATGAGGTCGGCGTTTCCTATCCGACTACTCTGAGAAGAAAGGCCGAAACAAACTCAGAGGTCACAGTCTCTTATAAAGTCCAGACATAATCTTGGTCACTTCATGTGAAGACCATGTAGATTGGTGTCTGAAATGGTCTTTTGAGGAAAGAACCACACAGATTGAGATGACCTGTCCAGTCCGTGCACGCATTTGTCAGTAATCGCGCAGCTCAACTCAGAACTTAAGGAGCTCAACGATTCGACGAACAATACCAAAGAAAGGACATTGGGGTAGGCCGAATAAATTACTCAAACTGCCAGACCATGATTAAAAATAACTGAGAGAAAAAATAAAACAAACAAAAAAGCAATGACCTACATAGTCTTCACATTCACAATAAATTAAAATAATATAATACTGCACAAAGTAAATAGTCATGTCAACATTCAGTATGCAAAAATAAAAGAATAAAATAAAATTTGGAGCAGTTCAATCTAAAGTAATATTCAAACTAAAGTCGCTTTCTGTTTCTGACTTTTCGGAATAAACGCAAATACTACTTATTTTCGATTAGTTACATTCAAATTTCTACAAGTCAGCCTATCGTAGTCCTCTGCTTGACATAGGCCTCTCACAGGCTGCGCTCACCCTGTCCTTCGCCTTCCTCAATCAGTCTGTTCCAGCCACTTAAATTCGTCGGTCCGTCTAGCTGGTGGCATCCTACACTACGCTTGCCGATACGCGGTCTCAACTCCAGGACTCGTCTGCTCCACCAGCTATCGGTCCTTCGATAAACATGGCCAGCCCACTGCCATTACAGTTTGCTTACTCTGCAAGATATCTGATTTTATTATTATCATTATTTTACATGTTTTGACATATCTCGGGACCCGGACCTTTGGAAGGCGTACGAGGGGTTAAAGCCAACTCGCAGAGGCCCCTTAGACAATTTTAAATTATGAGGTATTATTTCTTTTATTTGTGGACCAGCCCGACCGTCAGTGTCCACGTTTCGGCACCGTATGTCATAACAGGCAGGATGCACTGATTGAAGACCTTAGTCTTCAAGCATTGCGGGATAGGCGACGAGAAGACTTGACAAAGTTTCCCAAACGCTGCCCAACTTAACCGGATCCTTCTGTCGGCTTCTTTCTCAAAGTTGAAACAACAAATTCTCAAAATTTTTATTTCTACGGTTTCTCTATTTCGTATGTGTAGGTACCGAACGTACTGAAGATCTAAAAGATTAACTTAGGTTATTGCTCCAGCAGATATTAACTCAAAATTTGTGAAAATATATCCAACTTCAGTTTAATACTTCATAAAGTTCAAACTAAATCTAGCCAAACTTGTTTTAAGGGCTCTTAAAATAATACGCTCGATTAACAAAATATACTTATTGTTGGGCAATAAATAAAGTTCATAATAATTCGAAAGTTTGTTAAGAACACCTTGGTTTCTTCTGTGTTTAAAGATAATAGTGATTAACATCTTATAATTATTTTCTTGATGTCAACGACTTGGTTTTCCAGTCGCTCTTGCAAAGTTTGATGATATTTTATTTCATTGTTGTTCATTATTTGGTGTTAATTATTAAGTTTTTGGTTAAGAATGTGGATGGCTATAAGAGAAAGAAACGACCGATGGACTGTGTGAAATGTTAAGGCTAGAAGAGGAGACTGACTACCGAGATGACGACTAATAGAGAAGTATGGAGAGGAAAGGCATGTTGAGCCGACCCCAAATAAATAGGGATAAGAGCAAGAGAATAATCATTCATTGTTATAACTTACACATAGCTGATGTAGGAGTTCTAATTCAAAACAAAAAAATACAAAACATAACTTTAATAAAATACTTAATTATCAAAGTATTTGTTTCAATATTCCACTTGCAAAACTTCGAGTACAGCTGAGAAAATTCGCGCGGAGAACGCAAATAATTTGTTCCACTCGAATACTATGTGCAAAGTTTATTTTAGCTTTACTCTAATTATCGGCGATAGTTTTCTTACTCAAACACGTTACAACACGCCTGTATTTCGTAAAAGGGTAAGCAGGGATTGTATAATATACCTATATATGAACACTGTAGTATGAACACCCGTTTAAGTCCCATGTATAAAGGGGCAAGCTTAGTGCCATTACGCGTTCACGAATATAGGCTCTAGGTTGCTACTGAGATATAACTGATTGAAATTTCCAATCAGAAATTAAGAAAAATGCTTTGTAACCACCTAGATAACTATTCAATTTTTTACGAGGCAGTACATATATCTATGTGAGAATGGTAGGGCAAATAAAATCCAGCATATCACTCTATACAACTATGTTATTTAAAATATATAAAAGTGAAGTAAAAAAAAAACACACAACTGTCTTGGCTCATCTTCGCTCTGCCAAAAAAAAAAAAACAAGTCCTAATTCTCTAACTATTCCAAAATCAAATTAATAAAGCATCCTACTCGCTACCGTTTGGATACACAACAGACAAAAATAAAGCTTCCCACTCATTTCGTACGTTTATTTTAACTTTTCTATTTGCACCCAAATGTAGGGCGACAGTTTTCTTACTATACAAGCTGGCACTATTCATTGTCATGGTAAAATGGGCACATTTTTATATTGACTCGCTATGTTAGAGATTTTCTCTATTATAACAACGTTTCTTATACTCGTAGGTATTACGTTTTTTAGTCCATATTTCTGCTATATTATACCGTTATATTATTCAGGGCCAATAAATGGTTCAAGAATATTTTTACATTCGTTCAAGTTTTTTCAGATAGCAACTATGGGAATAGGTACATTATTGTGACTATTATTCTATGAAAAGTTTTCGCTGTATACTCGTATTATGACGATAACCGAATTTTTGATTTTGAAATGAAGATCACGTCTAAACGAGCCGTGTTAATGATTTGGAAAAATATATGTTTAATTAGAGCATTTTGTTAATAACCTAATATGTGAATATTTTAGATTATGTTCTTATTACATAGTGTAATTAATTTGTAAAATTATTACTAACGCGAATAAAAAAAAAAACTGAGAATCACGCAAAAACTATCAAGCGTATATTTTATGAAACCTTTACCATTTTAAAGATAATTTAATTACTTAGCTTTTAATATACGTTTTTTATTAAAACACATTTTGTTTTATGTATAATAAATTAATAATGCGTCTAATTTAGGACAGCGCTCCTTGACGGGCGAGTCCTATTACTGGCTGGACGTACGACGTGTTGCGTGAGCTTAGCACAGAATACGCAAGCTAACCACTCAAGGTCAATAACATATTATTTCCCTATTCAATAGCCAATTAAGAACACCTAAATCGTACAACGAACTGACCAATTACGAAACAGAATAACCATTTTTGGTATAACCATAAACCAAATCAAACAACCCAGGCTAATACGCTTGTATTTTAGCCAATAAACATTGTACTCTTGTCAATTACTACGATTGATTGGTACTCTAAGACGTACTTATTAATGCCTACTAACATTACTACAGACATTCCGAGCACCTACTTATGCGGATTGATTGAATTATTGCTATGTGCAATCCGTGCATATTTAGGAATGGGGCCACGCAAATAGAGATTTGTCTTTCTACTGGTCGCCATCGATGATTGTTGAGGGATAAGTGTTATTTTATACTCATATAAATTTACTTTAAAAAAGTAAAAACTGACTTCAAAAACCTAAAACGAATAAAATAACTTTCATTTAAAACTTCTCAGCTTCTGAAGTCGGTGCCAAGCTATTAGTGCATTGAAGAACTGAAGACAACAGCTTCAGAAGCTGTGAATTTTTTATTGAAAGTAATTTTATTCGTTTTAGGTTTTTGACGTTGGTTGTTACTTTTTAAAGTAAATTTATTTTTCCATTTTTAGTTGAATATACAAAATACCATATGCTCAAGATGAACGGAAAGAAAAATCATCAAAATCCGCTTAGAAATGCCGGAAATACAGTACATTTATGCATATACCTTCGTACATAAGAATGATTACCTAATTTATTATATATTAAAACCTTCCTGAAAGTATGTAGATCACGTTAGTGAAAGAATCATCAAAATTGGTTCATTAGTTTTTGAGAAAATCGTGGACATACAAACATTAACATACATACATACGTAAATACGGGTCGAATAGAGAACCTTCTTTTTGAAGTCGGTTAAAAATATTAAGTAGGTACTTTTAATTTTTACATTCCATGTGAAGATTGAATGATGAATGTGCATAAGCATGATCAGCCTAGCCTAGCATAACCTTCCCACAGCTGGGACACAGGCCTCCTCTCTGTAAGAGGGAGTGGGCTGTAATCCACCACGCGGGCCCAGTGCGGATTGGTTGGTAGATGTCACGTGTCTTCGATTTTTTTGTTCTAGGCCATGCCGGTTTCCTCACGATTGTTTTCCTTCACCGTTTATGAAAGCAGTGGTATTGAAATTATTTACACAAAGTATAGTACCTACCTGGGTTCAAACGCACGATCAAACTCAAAAGTCAGGGCCATTACCACTGGGCTACCACTGCTCTTAATGTGGATATGGCTTTAAGCAAAAAAAAAGTCGTAGATAGGTTATACACGCTCCACAAGTGGTACGTCAAAATGTGGCTAATTAGCCACATTTTCGTCGTCTTGTCTCTGTTTCGCTCCGGATAATTACGACATGCCGTCCGATTTCCACGTGTCATATGACAGTTCGACGTTGTGCCGTTTTTGAACATCGAATGTTGGGTAAGTTCGTACAAACGTATCTACGTCTTTTTACTTATAATAATATATCATTGGCTTTAAGAGAAAGAAAAGATAAATGGCTAGGAACTAACTGCACATTGACTAGCTGAAGTTACCGTAATATTTCGATCGGATTGTGTTTATTTTCTGATAATTTTCTATTACCTACCTTATCTGACACAATTATTGTTCTCTGTCATCATTATTTTAGTACATAAGTAGGTACTGGTAAACTAGATATTGTTGACTTACCTATTTCGAATACAAATCGCTACCCACGCCAATTTCATGTTACATTCTTAGAATCCTGCTCTTTCCGGAAATTAGATATAGCATGATTTTATGGACGAAAGTAGGAAATGCTCAAGTTATATAAACGGATCTCCATTATTGCTGTTTTTATGGCCACACTGGTAATAGTAAAGCGATACTGCAATAACCAAACATTGTACTAATCAGATCGTTACCCAACATTTTACTTGAACACGTCCTTATCACTACGAGGTAGAGTATATTTTGCGTTACAAAGACTAGGAGCTCGTATTAGAGGAATCGAAGTTAATTGGCAAGTGAATAGTGCTCATTATAAAATAATTTTTCCGAGACTTGAAAGGTCTTAATTGAGTGTTTCGTTTACTTAAATAATTAACGCTAGTTTTGTTATTTGAAGTACGAATAAAGCGATTATTTGTTTATGTTTCTCAGTTCTTCATTAAGGAGCTTTAGAGATCATTTCACAATGTTTTTTGAAGCTGATTTGTTAAGGCGAAAGCGTCAGGGTAGCCCGCGAAATTCAAATTTTGTTAGGTTTTTTGCAATTTACAAGTTGGTATTAGGTTGTATGTTGATTTGAATATGATTCGCGACCGTAACAAATCTGTATTTATTGAATTATAATCATTAAAATCATCAATACAATTATCTAAGTTTATATTACTCTATTGAATGACTATTTCATGAAATCTTGCATTTAAGGTCTTTTCTAACTTATGAAGTTGTATTACTGACTCTAATGATTATAATTCTGTAATTATATATTTGTTATGGTCGCGAATTATATTTGAATCGACATAAAACCTAATACTGATCTGCAAATTGCAAAAATCGTAAGAATATTTGAATTTCGCGGGCTACCTTAGCGATTCCCCCTTAAAAGGGAAGCGTCAGGGTAACCCGCGAAATTCAAATACTCTTACGTTTTTTGCAATTTACAAGTCGGTATTATATTGTACGTTGATCAAATTATAATTTTCGATCGTAACAAGTATCTATTTACATAATTAGAATCATTAAAGTGATCAATACAACTCTTTAAGACCAGATAATCCTAAAAAATGACTATTTCATGAAATCTTGACATTTTAGGATTATACTAACTTAAGGAGTTGTATTACTGATTCTATTGTATATAATTCTGTAAATACGTATGTGTACGGCCGCAAATCATACTTTATTTAACATACAACTTAATACTGACTTGCAAATTGCAAAAAAAAACGTAAGAAAATTTGAATGTCGCGGGCTACCCTGATGCTTCCTCCTTAATTCACTTTCATAACTTTGCTTGGCAGGCCGTGAGAAAAGCAAAAGAGATCTATTATCACGTAGGTATACAGTGTGTTTAGCCTTTATATCCCATCATAAATTAATAGTGTGGGTACAATACGTTGTCACTTTCGTTTTCATGCGTAGGCGAGCTTTGTGCTTTGTAGATAATAAAAAACTTTTACATGAAATCAGATTATTATGATACGTAATAGAGGCTACATATGTATATTAGGGTGCCTAGTAATTAGTGACCGATACTTAAACACATGATTGTACTCATGATAACAAACAACGTTTACTATGGGACCAAACCTGAAATCGCAAAAGAAAATATTTTGACGAGTTATGCGAACATGAATTGTATGGGACAGCTGATTTTTTTTTCGCGAATTCAGGTTGGGTCTCATAGTAAAAGTTGTTTGTTATCATGAGTACCATTATGTGTTTTAGTATCGGTCACTAATTTCCAGTCACCCTATAAATACGGAGAGGCGATTATTTTGTAGTTAAAAGTTCTGATATAATTTTCAAGTTTTTGTACTATTTTTACGTAGCCTAACGTAGAGAGAGAGTAGGCGTTCGCATAAAGATAAAAAAACTGGAACTATAAAATAAACTAATATTATATAGAGGTAAAACTGGTTGTTTGTAAGAGGTAATCTCTGGAAGTACTGATCCGATTACACGAATTCTTTCATTTAGGGCCGGTTTTTCGATCCGTAGTTAACTCAACCAATGGTTAAACATAGTAACTAATGAATTTTGGCTAAATGTGAAAGGCTAAACATGAATGAGGTAACACGAATGTATTCATGTTAACTCATTCAGTTAAAAAATAGAAACTAATGACATTTTGGCAAACACATTTAGCCAAAATTCAACCATTAGTTACTATGTTTAATCATTAGTTGAGTTAACTACGGATCAAAAACCGGCCTTAGTTAGGTCTTACCTAATAATCCTATACTATTAAAGGGTTAGTAGGTACCTATTATAATAATTCTATCTATACAGGGTTATTGGTAAAACACCAACAACCTCTTAAGGGGTCATTGTACTCATCAATATGAACAACTTTTACTATGGGACTAAACCTGAAATCGCGAAAAAAAAAATCTGCTGTTCAGTACATTTTGACGAATTATGCGAACATAAATGTACTGAACAGCTGATTTTTTTTCGCGATTTCAGGTTTGGTCTCAAAGTAAAAGTTGTTCATAATTATGAGTACAATGACTCCTTAAGAGGTTCTTAAAAAATCATCCAGTATTGGTAAAAACCAATAACCCTGTATATACTGAATGATTTTTTTTTACCGTCTTGAAAAAAATTGGGTACAGTAGGTGAACGGAGAGAGAAGCCCATGGATTACCTAGTTTTTTTGTTTTTTCATTAGCTTAGACCCAAATTGCTCTATCAATAAACACTACATTTGAAGTAAACTAGAAGAATAAAAACAGAAATTATGAAAAAACTTTATAGATCGTTAAAAAATATTGAAATTCAAATATTGAAAAAAAAATGGGTATGCCATAGGCTTCTAATCCGTTCACCTATTATGCCCTTTTTTTTAAGACAGTAAAAAATCACCCATTATAATATCTGGTCTCATATCCGGGAAACAAAAATGTTTTTTTTTATTTTCACCCGAGTAGAGCTCGATTGACCAGGTAGGTACTTAATAAAGAGTCGAGTTATAAGTGCACTTCTTTCATATTTCAAAGATTGAAGATTCAATCAATATTGGTTCACATTCATTGTTAGACAATTTCATCTCGAAATCAGATGATAACGAGTCAGCACTTTCCAATGTCTGATTGTATCTATAATTGAGTGGCAATGACGTCATTTTATTTCTACAGATTCACATGTTTGAACGATGAGTGAATTGTGATTACAATGGATAAACGATAATGCAGTTATGATAGTCTGAAACCGATTTAAGTTTTATTTAGTTTCTAAGCCTCACATTTGTAAAAATTTCGTTTACATTTGTTGTAAAAAATCGAAGGTTTTTTTGTACCTAACGCTTGGCTCAGGTCGGCTCACCTATTGTTAAAATAAAACTGCCAAAACTTTATAGGACAAACAAAAAAAAAAACGACTCATTAATAAAATAGTGCCTGAGAACTGAGACGCCAATTTTATATCAATCGTAAAAAAATAACTTTCCGTCAAAACCACGAGACGCAACAAAATACCGTTTAAAAAAGCCGCCTACATTGACTCTGAAGTCCCCAGTCTTATGGAAGTAATCCAGACTCATTAAAAAACGTTTGACAGCAAGTGAAAAACAAAAGACTAGCATGCTAAGACCCCAACGCCAAAACAAACTATTGACTCTTTCATGAATTATTAAAATGAAGACATTTCCCCGCTGGGTAACAAAAAAAAAAAAAAAAAGAAAATGTCACCTCTCCTTGTGAGGCCCTTGGGACCAATAAGGTTTGTACTTGATAAGACCACAAAATATATAGAGAGCAGAAGGTCTGCTCCTTACAACGAACGAATACGCACGCACATAGATTCTATCACGGTTTTTCTATCAGGAATTTCTCAGTAGCAAGCAGCACGGAGTTTGGAGTTGTGCCCGGTTGATGGCAATAGGCTCGTCGCCTTTTATATGGGACTTACATATAACTGGGAAAATGTTGTAGCATGTATGTACTACGCCTCTGTCTAACGTTTTGGGGAAAAAAGGTATGATGTTATATCACATAGACAAGCTTCACGTACAGCTAGTGCAAAGCACTGGCGACTGGCATTTGTTTGACAGATGGCGGGTATTACACCTCCGCCGTGAAACTACGTATAGCAGCGAAACCGCAGTAGGTCCGAGAACGAAACAAGCGAAACAGATTTGATTATGATTCTATTCTCTTTCCCGCGTGATTTCGTCGATCTGCTCTGAAGTCTGTTACACCTCCGCGCTCAACCCGCTATTTTGTTGCGGTGCCGCGTTTATTTCGCACGTATCTGTGGCAGTCGTAAGTTTATAAAGCGAAACTTCCATTTCTTTTTGTAAAAAAAGTTGATTTTACGGAAAACTAATCCAAGAAGTCCGAAGTAGACCTATCCTCTATTTATTACTAAGTCGACATTTTGCTCCGATTGTTACAATTCAACTGACTCGACGATGATGTTCCGCTACTCGAATCGGGGCATAATGTAGTAATGGTTCACCGAATTTGGTAAGCGGTTTCCCATCATTATTTTCGCGTCGGAGGTGTACTAAGGCCCTATGATCACCGTACGTAGGTACAACGCGTACGCGTCTATAAATGCAAGCGTTTTAACTCGTTTTAATGAGCCGACCTTCTTTACCTTTCTTTTCTGTACTACCACCGTCTCGAGACATTTGCGTAAAGTACATTGTAACCATAAAAAAGGAGTAATTCAATACGAGGTTTTTTCGTTGGGAGTCGTAAACTGTTTGGAAGTGTATTGAACTGAAATTAAGCGTGTTGATGTTTGTTTTGCGGGTTATTTAATGGCTATGGCGGTTTTGAAGATGCTGATTTCTTGCAGAACTTGGCCTTACAAAGAAAGTTTGTCAAACTGCTCTCGATGGTAAACTGATAAGTTGCAAGTATTTTTAGAGCCAGGAAGTTGAAGGAACCATCTTTGTCGGGAATCGTATGATATAATATAATATAATAAAATAATATACTATAATATATAATATAATCGTAATCTTTGTCGGTTAAAAATCGCATCGTACCTATGCGATTTTTAACCGATTTCTAAAAAAGGAGGAGGTTCTCAATTCGGATGTTTGTATTTTTTTTAATGTTTGTTCGCGCATAACTCCATCGCTTGCCAACCGATTTGAAAAAATATATTTTTTGTTGGAAAGGATATACTTCCCAAATGGTCCCATGAAAATTTTATCGAAATCGGACAAGCGGTTTTTGAAAAATCAACAAATCTCTAAAAAAAATATCTACATTGTTTACACTTCATTGCGTTTTATGCTCGCGCATAACTCCATCATTTACGAACCGATTCGGAAAATTCTTTTTTATTCCAAAGCATATGCTTTCCAATTAGTCCCATAGTCACTAAGTCGGGATCTGATGATGGAATCCTGGCGAAATCGAGGGTTGAGAGCTATTTTCTACAACAAGTGAAGCATTTGCGCTCAATAAGAACCATTCTACCATCAGATCTGATAATGAATCCAAGAGACAGGCACCGGAACTCCATAATAAGACTATGTATCTTAGCTGTGTTTGGGCTTTTTAGAATTGTAACACTAATAATAATAAAAAAAGAATTAGAAAACTTTTCTTTTTTACATTCAAAATATGATTCTTCGGATATATTAATATTTGTTCGGGCTTAACTCCGTCATACGAGTATATGGATGGATTTTGATGTTTTAACTGACTTCTGAAAAAGGAGGAGGTTCTCAATTCGCATGTTTGTTTTCGTTTGAAATTTCGTGCAGATCAGATGCTGGGTTCAGAGATAGACAACGGAGCTTTTGAATACGTGAAAGGCAGATGACCTCGTAAATGCAGTGGGAATTCGTTGGATGTGAGATGCGCGGCAGTGGATTTCGTTTGATGGAAATGATCATGATGATGATGAATACTACGATTATAACCGTCTTGACTTTCCTTGTTCAACCTACGTAACATGTAGGTCCTCTGTTTTGACAGTCTGTTTTCGCGCTGGTCAGGGTTCTCATTTCAAATGCGTTGAGCATTTCTTTTAATCGTTTTCCGTTTTCATTCTCAGTTTCAGTTCGACGCCGTTTTCTCATACGAGAAGCATCTTTACTAGGCCTACCCATATTTTATTAGATTAAAAATATGTCACTAAAAATTAACAAATATTTTTTTTATTTGAAAAAAAAACCGACTTCAAAAAACCCTAAAAGAACTAAAAAGTTAAAAATAATACTATAACCTACCTATATTAATAAACCTAACCTAAACTACAATTAATCTATAAAAAAAATAACAATTTTTTGGAGTCGGTGCCAAGTTAAGTAATGAAACGTCAGGTACAGTTCGATTCAAACTTGTACTCGTATATTTAGTACTAGTACTTGGCACCGACTCCAAAAAAATGTTAATTTTTTTTATAGGTTAATTGTAGTTTAGGTTAGGTTTATTAATATAGGTAGGTTATAGTATTATTTTTAACTTTTTAGTTCTTTTAGGGTTTTTTGAAGTCGGTTTTTTTTGCAATTTTTTTAAATCCTAAAACACTCATTAAATCGAATATTGAAAATATTGAATCCTACTGAATATTATAAATGTAAAAGTTTGTTAAGATGTTTTGATGTTTGTTACTCAATCACGCCGTCTGAATGGATCTGGATGAAATTGAGCACAGAGATAGATTATAGTCTGGAATAGCACATAGGATACTTTTTATCCCGGAAAAATGTACGGTTCCCGTGGGATAATTTCCAACATCCACGCGGGCGAAGCCGCTGGCAAAAGCTAGCTTAGAATATTTGAGAAGTTCTTATTTTATACCGGCACCCTAATTGCGTAACACACTATCAATCTGAATCTGAATCATTTTGAAGAAAATTTCTAGTTCATTGCTTCGTATGTTCGAAAAAATTGCCTGCTCTACAACGTAAATAACGCAATGATTGTTGTTGAACTGTCAAAATGAAACTGATTCCGATTGATAGTGTGTTACGCAACTGCCCCGCTGATCTATTTAAATAAGAATGAATAGGAAATGTAGGTAATCTTTGAATGTGAATTGTACTTTTTTTTTACAAAATTTTGAAACGCGTATTATCTACTTACATTTTTCAGAACTCACTGCAAATAATTACTTTATAATACTATTTATTATTATTAAAAGCTTGTGATGTCCCAGTACAGGGCAAAGGCCTCCCTACTCTCTTTCCACTTTTTTCTGTCTAGAGCTACTAAGGACCAGTTCTTGTTGAAGGAGTCCAGCTCATCCCGCCATCTCCGTCTGGGCCTGCCGCGATATCGTTTGCTATTAAGAGGGACCCATTGGCTTGTAAGTTTGGCACATTGATCGTCTGACATGCGGCAGATGTGTCCAGCCCAATTCCATTTTAGCGTGGCAGCTTTCCAAGTGACATCAGTTATCTTTGTGATGGAACGGATGGTTGTATTCCTAACTCGGTCTGTTATATTTGATTACCAGAACGTCTATAGTCCTCTGGCAAACTTTTTAATACTATTTATTTCATAAAATTCCCAAGCTTAAAAAATAAAATCAAAAAGAAAATCCGTAAAGGAAATAAAATACGAACGACAGGAAACATTCACAAAATTCACATTTTGACACTGTCATTGTCCTTAAGCGTATAATTGACTGTGCCGAGAAGCTGCGGCATAATTCACAAAGAGAAAATGGAATTTCAACGTGTACCTGCAATCTTCTACCGGATGACTGGTCACACTATGAGCTCCATAATTTACGCGATTTTCACGATGGGTTGTGGTCCCAGTGAGGGATGAGCGAAGCGGTCTGTTGCATTTTAATTTGTTTTCTTTTTGATGAGATGAGACACGAGTTCAGAGATTCACTCAATTCAGACTATCCCAGGCCTGCGCCACAAGACCCTGTCCTCCACCTTCCACATCCAATCTGTAACAGCTAACTTTTTAAGGTATTCGGTTGATAGATATTGGTATTCAAATGTTTTATAAAATCAGGGAGGACGTACACACACAACACATTTATATCATCTTTAAAAAAAAAAAATGCAGTCACCCCATATTAAGAGATACTGGTTTATTCTACTGACAGCAACAATAAATAATATTCTTCTCTATAGGATCACATTAAATTAGCTAGCCAAACTCCGCCAACGTGATGGATATGGACACCTAAACACGATAAAAAAATCAACAAATCTTTTTATTTTTATAAAAAAGATTTGATGATTTTTTTTTTGGGGTCAACGATCGCTGGGCGTTTTATTTGTTACTTGAAGTGTAAGTTGTGAAAATCTGTTTTTTTTTTGTTTCATTGTATTTAGATATCGACGACACCCATCGTGTCTGTGAAGTTTATGCAAAAAAACAAAACAGTTTTTTTATGACTGATATTTCAAGTGTCTGAACTACATGCGGTCGATGACCCCAAAAATAAAACTCATCAAATTATTTTCTTTTTTGTTTTACCATGTTTAGATGTCGCTACCACCACGTCTGCGTAGTTTCGCTAGCTAATTTAATTTGACGCTGTATATTCTGCGAACTTTAGCTTGAGCCTTTTTTTACTCTTCTGGTAGTTACTCCAAAGTCCACTACAAAATTCATTGAATTTTATACCACGAAGTAATTCATTTCATAATTACCTTTCTCACTGTGAACAAAGCTGATGCACTTATTCAAACAAATCTCTCTTCCCAACTCGTACATTACTCGCTCATCTCCCACTAAGAGCTGACTCACAGCGATTCCCACGTAAACGACGCGAAATACGGCCTGAAACATTGTTCCGTTGATTGAAATCTTTTGTGAACTTAAATACTGAAGAGTTTAATCTGTTTAATTTTTGCATGGAACGCTTGTTGATGAAGTTGATTGCGTTTATTACTGATTTTAAATTAAAGTGTCAGTGAATTGACGAGCTGCTGGCGGTAATTTTGTGGAAGGCCTCTTTCAGGCCATGTTAATTTTGATAAAATAAAATAATAATAAAACATTGATCGGGCAAGGGCCATAGTCTTCCAGTTCTAGGATACCAGTAAACTTTAGCCACTCAAATCCATAGTCCAATCTTTATTTTCATATCCCGCAATAGTTTATATAATTTTCACACCAACCGGAAGTTGTCCTTGAGTGCACTTGCATAGTGCATACAGATATAGTCGTTGGTTGTTGCCTCATATCATTAAGAACGTCTAACAGGCCTCTGCGAGTTGGCTTCGGCCCTTGTACGCCTTCCAAAGGTCCGGGACCCCGAGGTCCAGAGATATGTAAACGTCAATCAATCTGCCTAGCCTTTTCCCAACTATGTTGGGGTCGGCTTCCAGTCTAACTGGATGCAGCTGAATACCAGTATTTCACAAGGAGCGACTGCCTATCTGACCTCCACAACCCAGTTATTGGGTAATACGATACCCATTGGTAAGACTGATTGTCAGACTTTCAGGCTTCTGACGACCCGTAACGACTGTCAAAGATCCACGAATGACAGCCGGGACCAACGGCTTAACGTGCTTTCCGAGGCACAGAGGAGTTTCGGTATGTAAAGATGGTCACCCATCTACGGACCAACCCCGGCAAGCGTAGCTTAACCTGATGCATCGACCCGTGCGCCTGTTATTACTTAGCCACAAGCTCCTCAGATATGTAAACGTAATATGTATTATAAATTAAAGTCGCTTTTCGTGTCTGACTAAATGACCGCGTTGTTCTTCTAAACTACTCAACAAATTTTGATGTAGCTTTCACCATCATTTCGAGAATTTATTCCGGAAGGTGTAGGTATGTACATATAAATAATAAATTAAAATTAAACTTATTTACTTACAATAAAGAAATCTCAATGTTTTGTAAATTCGTAAAAGCCCTGCTAAGCTGTAGCGGGTCGCTATTTGGTAAATAAATAAAAATACAATAAAAACTGGCCAAGTGCGTGTCTGACCGCGCACAATGAAGGATTCCGTAAGTGGAATGAATTTATCCCAAGAGCAAACATAAAATTGTAGTCGAAAAACACGTACATTACAACTGCAAATACGCACAATATTAAGATATTTGCTATGTTATTTTACGACCACAGACTTCTTATTAATTTTCCTGTGTTCTATAAGTATTTAAAACTATTTTCTGTATTTTTTAGTTTCAGAGGGAATGGTCAATGTTCGTCTATTTTCTTAAATAACTATAAAACAACTTATTTAAAAATTATAAATATATATATTTGAGCCCTTCAACGTAATCCCTTTCACTTGATATGTCACACGGTACAGTTTGCAAAACTTTTATTTTTATATTCATAGGTGTACCAAATTTCAAATTAATCGATCCATTACATTCGGAGCAAATTGACTGTGACAGACGGACAAACAGTCAGAGATACAAAAGTGATCCTATACGGGTTCCGTTTTTTCCTTTTGAGGTACGGAACCCTAAAAACACACTGCGATCGCCGATTGACTTTGATTCGTCTGACAGTCATCGTATTATCACGATGAGCTATAGCGACATACCTATGGGTATCACCATTCCATAAAGCGGTAACTTTTACGGACTGATAATGATAAAGCAGTATTTTCGACGAGTCCCTCTCGGGATAATAAATTGTCTGAGTTTTATGGTAATTTTTATTCCGTTCACCACAAAGGCACGAATGAGTGTTGATGATAATATTCGAACAAAAATGTTCGGTAATTGGATTTCGAAGTGAAAAGTGCATTTAAAAAATGGTGAAATAAATGTAAGCCGCACTGCATTAAATTATTCTTTTACTCGTTGTGAATCGTGAAATGAGTTCAGTGCAAAGTTATATTTGGATTGAGTAAAGAAAAGAGCTAATTAGCATACCAAGATATATCTGTTTTGTCAGCCACATATTCCATAATCATCCTTTAAATATAGAATAAAATTGCAGAGCAGTGAATTTGACAGGGCCGTGATTGGGCCTTGTCAATTTTGAAAGTGATCAAGAGGTGATCAAAATCACTTTTGCTTTTTAACTTTTAATCCTAAAACGTTGCCAGATATGATATAATTATCTCCTAGTATCTTGTGCCAAAAAATAATAAACCTTGGAACCAAGAAACCTCTTGAACCTTGTATACGTACATTACCATTACCACCATAATTTTTTATGTAAAAAAGTTCCAATAATTACAAGAAACAAAACTCTTTGGAGTAATGAACTCATTTTTAATGCAAGCCACACTTGCATACAGAGGCTAAAAACGAAACAAAAAAAATAAAAAGTCGTGTTCTCCATTGTTCATTCAACGTCGCCTTGTCTTGATTTCGTGATGGTTGACGCGTCGAGTACAAATATGAATGTGTTTAAAAACTTTTGAATACTAATTGCTTCGTTTATGGGTGACTTATTTTCTGAAGGTATTAATTAGTTGGAGACTTTTGCTGATTCATAAATCATGATGTAAATAAATACTGGCATTTAGTGCTGACGTATTTATTAAATGCTGGCTAGATTTATGTTACTTTTAGTGCGGATTTCACCAATGAAACTGAACGTGATCAGCACCTAGGGCTTCCATACGTCCCGGTAAACCGTAGTGTCCCAGTCAATAAGTCATTTGTCCCGGTTTCAAAGTTAGGGAGCGATTATTTATTTGACCACGAATTCCCTCGTGTTGTGTTTCCTTTTCCTTTTTATTCCTTTCGTTTGAATTCTCTAACTCGCTTCGCTCGCTCTTGAACTTTATGTTCTCTTAATTCTAATGCTTTTCTGCATTAGTCATCAAAGAAACTTTTATGAATGGTCAAAAAATTCCTAGCCTATTCGAGGTGATAAAATTTTCAAGTTCGCTTCACTCGTTATTACATCCACGGGGTTTTTTTTTTTTGGAAAATCACCGTTATTTTAAGATACTACTATGTGTAAAGTAATATATTCATGTCCAATGGCATGCTATAAATGCTAGTTTCTATTATTCATTAATTTTATAATACATTAAAACAGACTCGTTAATATTAAGTTGGTCCCATAGTAAAAGATTTTCAGTTCGATGATCTCTTAAAGTTTATTTTTATTTTTTAACACTTTATGGAATAAAATCGTTTTCCCAGCAGCCATAATTTCAACTTTATAAGATTTCTTTCCGTCTTGATGTGCAACCAGCACTTTTCTTTGAGGACTAAAATTTTTAGGTACTTTGATCCCCGTTATTTTTTCAATGTGTCTCCACATAGATCAATGTATAAACGTATAGTGCATTATATTAGTAGTCGGAAAGGAAACGGCGACCTCATCTAGTTTTTAAAAATATGATTGACCTGTAAAAGTGTTTGTGCAAACCTACTTACAGAATTATAATCATTTATCATTTATGCATTTGACTTTTTATTAACCGTTTCCATCTATCATTAGATCAAATCAAACCAACCCATTTCTGTCACAGACGGTCACTTAACGAAATTGAGTTATACCAATCGACTCCGATCAGAATCAATTAACATTCCGCAAACGAACTAGGTGAAAGCTAGTTAAAATTTAATTAAGGTTCAAATACCTAGCAGTACAGTCACGAACATCAATGGGAAACCATTAGGAAAATTCTAAAGCCATTTTCTTGTGAAATATTGACTACTACTTTGAGATAAGACCTATTTCATAATAGTGTCTCTTCGAAAATACAATGAACGTAAAACCTTAAAATTATTAATAAATCTCATTCTTCCATTCATCTTCCAGCCTTTGTGCCATGTTACTTGGGGTCAGCGCAAGACTTTTGTTTTCTTTTAATCTCTCCTGTCAACCGTCGCGCTATCATTCACTCCTAAAACTTCAATCAAAAATTTTAAAGTGACTATTTTTTATGCTCGCAACTGTACATTAGGTTTATTTTAAACGCAAAGTAAAGCTTTGAAATTCAGTCCGAAGCACGTTCCCGACATTTGCTTAGGAAGAAAGTAACAGTAATTCCTTAGTTGTTTCCTATGAGTGATTTACAACTAATTACGATGCAAATTAGTTAGGCAACGGTACTAGGTAGCGGTTTAGAGCATAATGTAAGTCGGGCCTGATCCCAGTGGCGGTATGGCACGGTAAGGGATTTTATACAACGAATAGTAATATAACACGCTTCAGTGACACTTATTCTTAGGCATCTAAGTATACCGCAACTTTGTTTTGTATCTACAATGATTATCATTGAAATTTCAATTTTATTGTCATATCATTAAGTTATATTTATATTTGTGTACGACGAATAGCTCGTGGCTAAGTAATAAATAACAGCCGCACGGGTCGTTCCATCAGGTTAAGCTACGCTTGCCGGGGTTGGTCTGTGGATGGGTTACCATATTTACATACCGAGTCTCCTCTGTGCCTCGGAGAGCACGTTAAGCCGTTGGTCCCGGATGTCATTCGTGGATCTTTGACAGTCGTTACGGGTCGTCAGAAGCCCGAAAGTCTGACAACCAGTCTTACCAAGGGGTATCGTATTACCCAGTAACTGGGTTGTGGAGGTCAGATAGGCAGTCGCTCCATGTAAAAACTGGTATTCAGATGCATCCGGTTAGACTGGAAGCCGACCCCAATATAGTTGGGAAAAGGCTAGGCAGGCAGAATAGTAATATAATACGCTATGCTTAGGCATCAAAGCATACCGCAACTTTGTTTTGTATCTACAATGATTATCATTGAAATTTCAATTTTATTGTCATACTATTAAGTTATTTATATATTAATTTATATTCCTATTTGTCGCATAAAAATCCCTTGCCGTGCCTTGTCGCGAGTGGGCGCAGGCCCTATGGATCGACTTCGGAAACGGATTGCATTGTTTTACAAACTTTTAAAGTGTTTTCCAATGAGGTTGTGTTGCATTTTCATTACTGGATAGGATGTAAAAACTTGGGTCTTGATTTTAGTTAATTATACAGTGAGACATGGAATAAGTGCGAGACCTCAGACGTTTCAATTTGAATAGGTTTGAATTTAAATACAACAGCTATATTTGTTTTTACTTCAACCTTTTTACGGTCAGAATCAATTGTATTAAATAAGTTGTGTGCAAACTGCAAACTACACAATTTTTAGTTTTCGTTAAGACTCTGCTACACAAGATATTGTTATAAAAAATAATTTATAAAAATAGGATTCTTTATTTCAAACAGAAACTAGATTATATGTACAAGCTAAAGCTAAAAGATATATGTATATTATGTACAAGTATATAAAAATCATAAAAATAAAAAGATGAAAGCTCATAGGGCATCAAAAAATTCGTCCGTATTGCTGTCAATGAAAAAAGTGCCGAAAAGGCTGGTAGCATTGGCTCGTTGGATAGCAATGCCGATTCTTTGGGCTAAAAATAGGCAAGCCCTCTGGTCCCGTGAAGAGTCGACCAACCGCTTGGCGATGTCCCGAAATACTCGATGAGCACTCGGACCCCAAGGCCCTAGAGTTTCAAACCCTAAAAAAAAAAGTATAAAAATTAAATCGACTTCAAAAAGAAAGGAACTCAAAATTATGAAATAACTTTAATTTCGGAAGTCGGTGTCTTGGGATCTGTATTTTAGTTGTTTACCACGGACTTCCAAAATTAAAGTTATTTCATAATTTTGCGTTTCTTTTTGAAGTCGATTTAATTTTTTTTTTATTATTTTATTTCGTAATTTTTAGTTTTTAGTAAAAACTGGAATATTTGTTTGTAATAAGTATTTAATAGTTTTGTTATAAATATTGCACTAGAATTTGACCAAGGTTTTGAGATGTTTTCCCTTTGACACCAAATCCGTAGCTCGTATCAATAAGCCAGGCCGTCACACTTACACGTATTAGTCTATTATCTTGAAAAGTACTGTACCGATTTCGATGAAACTTTTACTGTGCCCTAAATTGAAGTAAATTTAAGCCAACAGAAAAATAATGGTCACGATCCGATTAATAGTTTCGGAGAAATGCGTAGACAAACATACATACATACAAACATACATCTATAAAATTTTGTTTATTTGTTTGGAAGCCCTAATAGATCAAATGCTAATATCTCGCAGTTCCAATAATATTACAAACATACGTATCGAATTGATAACTCCTTTTTTGAAGTCGTTAAAAATTAATTTAATTCTGTAATATTTATCAATAAAAAAAAAAATTTTAGACACAATTTTTATTTTCCTTAGCGGTGAAATTAATGAAGATTTCATTATTTTCAAGTACCTACTTGAAAATAATGAAATTTTCGTTAGGTGCCTATCTATCTTATCAATTTCAATAGTATTTCAAATTCTCAATACTTTGGTACCTAAGTTATTTGGTACTTGAAACATCTGGGGTCTCCAAACCTCCTTTAAAAGGGTCAAAGGTCGCTAATTATACTTAGTCTACAACTGGTAGTCTTCTAATTATACTTAGTCTTTAAATATGAATGAATATTTTTCAATAATCTTCTTAAGTTTATAATATTTATTATAAGTCAATTTCAACATCAATTCAACAAATTCACAATTCCACAAACATTATGAAAGATTTCCCGATTGTGACAAAATAAAACTGCGGTCAAAGTTTAATTCAAGTTTTAAGCATATTTCTGGGATTATGGTGGTAATCCCAGAAAAAAGCATTATAAAAACACTTACCTACTGAAGCCAAACTAGTTATTTGTTATACAAAGCTGCAAAGTTGTGTTTTGGTGCGAGTATTGAAACCTGAGCGTAGCGAGTGTTTCGAAGGTATGAGACGCAGAATAACTTTGCTGCCGAGCGAAACACACAACTTTTCACATTACTACAGCGAGGAAAATGCTAGGTGCAAGAAAAACAGCTTAAGGGGGAAGCGCCAGGGTAGCCCGCGAAATTCAAATTTTCTTAAGTTTTTTGCAATTTGTAAGTCAGTATTAGTTTCTATATTAATTAAAGTATGATTCGCGAAAACAACAAATATATATTTACATAATTACATATAATCATTAGGATCAGTAATACAGTCTTTGTGTTAGTATAATACTCAAATGTCTAGATTTCATGAAACAATCATTCAATAGGAGTCTTAAAGAGTTGTATTGATGACTTTAATGATTATAATTCTGTAAATACATACTTGTTACGGTCGCAAATTATATCTTGATCAACATACAACCTAATACAACGTAATAAAATTTGAATTTCGTGAGCTACCCTGGCGCTTTTGACTTAAATAATATAGTTTTGTGTTTTTTTTTTCATGCAGTCGTTTTTCTGGCCAGTACGATTCTAAAAAGACCGGTCAAGTGCGTGTCGGACCACGCACAATGAAGGGTTCCGTAGTTGGGATGAATAAACTTAACATTTTAGTTGAAAAACATGTTCTCCAATACATTCCAATTACAAATGTCCATAGTTAAACGAAAAGAATCCAACCAACATTACACCTAATGTGGGTTGGATCCTTTTCGTTTAACTATAGACAAAATAATGTAAGTTTGTACGCACAATATTGAGAGATTTACCTTGTACTGTAATCTATAACTATTGTTTGGGATGGTAGTGAGAGCCACCAATAACAACCACGTTTTACAATCAATACTTCAACGTTTAATTCTCGGTTACAACTTTAGTATATAAGTATAGGTACAACTGGAGGGCTAGCCGCGCTTTTACGTTCGATGCGTATACACGGTCCCGTGGCGATGATGGCTCTGGCGGGGCGCACACGCGTCCCCGCCGGCGCGCTGCAGCTATCCCCCTTCACTCTTCATCCCGCGCCGGGCCCCCCCGCGCGCCGCGTTCACATAGCGTGAACAGCTATAGAATTAATTTCTGTATTTTTTCTGATGTATTTTTCTAATCGATGATAGGGAAAATTAAGGACTTTACAAGCATTGTCTTCGTACTCGATGGTAATAAATTTTTCAACCGGTACAGAGCCCGCCGCGTTCTAGTAACCTTCTGGCTTACCCTAGCGACTTGAGTACGCCAATTCAATGTGTAAGTCTAGGTTCTTCACGTCAGTGCTAAAAGGAATGATCATTCCATTGAAGAGAACTGGTGGCAAGGTTATACCCACCACCTTGCTAATACCACGAGGACTGCCAATGATGGTCGCCTGACACTTCGTAGGGTTTACAGCTACACCAAATCTATCAGCCCAACTTTTTATAGTTATCAAGTCCCTATTTAATTTGTCGATAACATCAGGTAATTCATCAACCTTCCCTTGACAGTACAACTGCAAGTCATCTGCATACAGATGATACAGTTGTCTGTTATGTCATCGGTGTGTGGTTGTCACTTGTCATGTCACAGCGATGCCACCATATTTACTAAGGTATAGACAAGTAACTGATGCTACGACGGGTGCTGACTGGCGGTTTCGAATCCAAATATAGTAAATATTTTATTTTTTATGTAATTTAACTAATCCATTTTTATTTTATTTTATTTATTTATTTCTGTAATTGTCCGTGACATCACAGCGGGCCCTTTGAGAATACCAGCGCTGCGACACTTACTTTTAAATGTTGCAGCATCATGCTGAGATAGGAGCCTTTTGACCTCGTACGGGGCTGTTTTTTATTATTTTTATTTCACTTTTGCTTTGTTTCTTTTTTTTTTAAGTATGTTTAAGTTTAATTTGTGATCTTCCTGTGCGAGTCTCAATAAATACTTTTACTTTCTTTCTTTCTTTTTTCCTTCAGTAGTTTCGGAGATAAAGGGGCAATGGTAAGTTTTCGTATATTTTCTTAAATAACTTTAAAACTGTTTATTTTAAAATTAGTAAAAAAGAAAATTTGAACCCCTCACAGTAAGCCTTTTAATTTGATATATCGTACGGCACAGTTTGCAAATATTTGTTTTTTAATTTTCTTATTTGCCCCCAAAATTGACCTCCATATTTAAAATTCATTAATTTACATTACACGTCCGTGTTTGTGTCACAGAAATATATATGTGTACTAAAATTCAACTTAATCGGTTTATTGGATTCGGAGCAAATTGGCTGTGACAGACGGACAGACACATGAGTGATCCTACAAGAGTTCCGTTTTTTCCTTTTGAGGTACGGAACCCTAAAAAATGAGGTTGACTAATGTTGTATTAATGCACTTTTAGTGGACTGGCGGTATAGAAAATTATTGAATAGAAAAGTTCGAATTTCAAAAATCTTTCCACGCTAGCGGATAAAATGCACTTTTGCACGGAGATTTCGAATGATAATCCGAATCTTTCCGAGGTTGTGAGGTGAAAATGAATTTTTATACATAGCGTAACATTACCTACGCTTGTATTCCCCGAAGGGTTAGGCCGTGGTGTACCTCAAGGTCACTCTCATTTTTTTAAGTCCCATGTAATCTTTTTTTCTCCCGGAAAATACGCTTGATAAACCAGGTTAATGAACTTCTAAAACAAAAAAACCGTATCAGATACATAATTAAGAATTTGAAATCCACGGCTCAATAACTCGAAGACAGTAATCGTTCCATTGTGATGGCACATCAGAATATCATGACCAATATATAAAGAGCCTTCAGTCTTCATTCAAATAATTCATTTGTTTCATTGACGTTATGCTTTTGTTTATTGGTCGAAGTATTTTCAAATATGGAATGTTGTTTGATCATGTTAATTTATTATTCGTTTTGATGTTTACAGTGTAGTGCAGTGCAGTGAAATAGGGGTTTTTTTATTTGTAAAAGTCCGGTTACGTGACTTGAATTGAAATGAGATTTTTCTTTCTCATATTTTCGTTTTTTTTTTCTTCAGATAACTTTCCCAATTACAATTTTTCACGGATTATATTACAGAAAAACAGTTTATGCTAACAAAATACTACCCACTTTACGATTATTTCTAATATTTCATGCAATGTACGCCTTCTAAAAACTACCCACGTAGTTCTTTTTTATATTATTTTAGGGCCTGTTTGACAGTAGTTTCCGGGTACGTATACCATGAGACAGAAAACATCGTAAACGGACCATTAAAAAATGAAATATAAGTAATAAGATAACAAGTAATAAGACTTTATCTTTCATCTTTAAGTGACCACACAAATCAGTACCTATACATTTTTATTTTTGTATTTATTCAATATCAAACACACACACACGCACCCACACACAACAGTATATATATACATTTAACATTGGTTTACAATACATATAGTAGCAATTTAGGAAAGGTATAACTTCTAATGTAATACACAAAATATAGATGTATATAAAATTTAAAGAGAAAAGACATTAGACATAAGGTGCGTATTTTGCGACTATGCAGTATATTTGCGTTACTGCTATAATACCTAATTCCTTTGTAAATGTCAACTCATTTCACAATTGGCTAGGCAACACAGCAAAAGGATCTATTTCAAGGATCCTTAAAACAAAGTGCATTACAGTTTATTTCTCGCAGCTGCGTGATTAATATTAGCGTAATTTCTTCTTGAAATAATTCCAACAAAGCGAGTTTCTAAGAATAAATGTTCTTCACAAACAAACGTGTTTAGTATGTAGATCTAGCAACTGGATCTTTTACCTTGTATTTAATTTTCCGCTCTTCTCTTTGTGAAAATTCTACTTCGCTTAATAAACTATAAACAATGAGGTTAATAACAAAATCTGCGTTAAAACTGGCCTTTAAGAGGATTGTGAAGCTGTAAATTTTCATACAAAATGTGATAACGTTTTTCTCCCCGTAATCATAGTCTAATTTTGATTATTTTTGGAAGCGTTGTAGATATTTTGAAAAACTAGGTCCGTAAGTTTTTATTATAAAGAAATATTGCATACGATATAAGTTATTAGCATCTAAAGATCTATATTTTTGACATAAAAACTTCCTCGAGCGGGTTTATTTTTTAAAAATTAAATTAAAATTGATTCCTAAAAAATAAAAACATACAGACCTAGATTAAGGTGTACTGAATGAAATGAGACCAAAGTCGTCGCATTTCGTAAAGGTTTAGGGGAGTGAAAACGTTATCGCCCGAAACAATATTTATATAAATAATTTTATGAAATGTAGGTAATTGCATCCAAGACTAGCGCCACGTATCGGCACTTCACAATCCTCCACGGTGGAGACGACATTATGACGACAATGAATAATAATTAAACTTCGTATATCATGTGACGTTCCCAGCCTAGTTATATAAAAAAAAAAAACCCGGCCAAGTGCGTGTCGGATCACGCACATTGAAGGGTTCCGCAGTTGGGATGAATTTATCCCAAGAACAAACTTAACATTGTTGTTCAAAAACATGTTCTCCCATATATTCTAACTGCAAATTTTAATGTAAGTTTGTACGCACAATATTAAGAGATTTACAATGTTATTTTAAGATCGACTTCTTATATTTTTTCCTGTAATCTATAAGAACTAATTTCTGTATTTTTTTTTTAAATTTTAGATTTAGTAGTTTCGAAGATGGTCAATTTTCATGTATTTTCTAAAATAACTTTAAAACTATTTATTTTAAAATTATAAAAAAAAAAAATCTATTTGAGACCCTTACTGCTGTAAGGGTCTAATAGATTTTTTTCGTCGTTTAGAGTCGTATAGAGTCGTTTCATTTAATTTGTCACATGGAACAGTTTACAAAACATTTTTTATCTTCTTATTTGCCCCCCAAAAGTGACCCCTTACTCAAAATGTATTTATTTAGGTTACACGTCTACGTTTGGGCCACAAAAATTAATATGTGTACCTAATTTCAACTTAATAGGTCCATTAGATTCGGAGCAAATTGTCTTTGATAGATGAACAGACAGACAGACACACGAGTGATCGTATAAGGGTTCCGTTTTGCCTTTTGAGGCACGGAACTCTAAAAACAGTCAATATAGCTAGTCAAAGAACTACAAAACGCATGTCGGCCCATCACTACTATTTAGTTTGTTTGAAAAAATCATATAATAATTTATTTCCATGTTAGCATTTATTCAATAGTTTCAAATACTCATTATGCTACCAGTATCACCAGTGTTTTCATTTACTGACGTATTATCGCCTCCACATCGAAGTATAAGTACAGGCGAATTATGTACTGGAAATAACGTTAAACGCAAAAAAAAATTATAAGGGTTTTTGTTATAAGGGTATTTGTTAATTTTATTTTTTTCCCGGAATCTCTTATTAGAAATGTTTTGATTATTTTTTTTTCTGAATCTATTGATGAATCTATTGAAACTGAGTATGGAACGATTATAATACAGTATTTCAAAATAGTATATTTTATGTTTTATTTTATCAATATTTTAGAGAAATTTGTGTAATTATTTATTTTAAATAGAACGGCCAAAGCCAATTACACTATTTAAACATATAATTTATTTAACACAGTCATGCATTCTTCTCTGAAATAAAATTCTGTAAAGAGGACATCAGAATCACTTTTACACGTCATATTAAAATAACAATAAAATAAAATAGAAATAAGCTAGATGGAGTCGATATTTCCTATCTGACTACCCCCTGAAAAGAAATGATGAAACAAATTCAGAGGTCAAAGTTTCTTTTGAAGTCCAGATTATAATTATAGTTTTATTTAAATATCAGTTATAACGGTTATTGGAAAGGCAGTTTTTGGGCGATTTAATAACATAACATAATATCACGCATGTATTACCCGAAGAGTTAGGCAGAGATGTATCTAACAGTACACACACTTCGCTATCATGGTTAAATCCCATGTAATATGGGGCGAGCCTACTGCCATCGTCCGGGCACAAATCCAGACTCCGGAATATTACTGAGTAATTCCAGATGGCAAAACCCAATTCACTTTGCCCGACCCGAGAATCGAACCTAGGACCTCATGTTCAGTAGTAGTGCTTGCGACCTCTAATCAATTAGTAGACCAACGAAGCAGAAATTTAAGATGCGGTCTATTAGCATCGTTTTGCTGTGAAGGTTACCTATTCAAATAACTGCAGCCTGAGGCTGCAGTCTTGACATAGACAGCGATCGCTTTACGATCGAAGTCGATCGTAAAGTCTTAGTGTGGTCCCTAGACGGCCAAAATTGCTAGACAAGTACGTGATTTTTTTGTGCTTGTCAAGCAATTTTTACCGTCTAGGGACCCCTTTAGGACTTTGCGACTAACTTCGATCGTAAAGCGATCGCTCTCTATGTCGAGACTGCAGCCCCTGCAAGCAAAACAAGGACTCACGATAAATTCACCACTATACTTTCTAATGCAACAAGGCTCAATCAATATTGGCCGGTTTGGGACCACATAGAATCACGTATTAATGTTGTCTCACCAAATGTTTGACCAGGTGTTGGTATCATACCTAATTTTAGATGCATTTTTTTATGTTTAAAGTACAGACAGCTGCGTTAATTGGATGGGTACCTCTCATGCCCGTTGCGTATTAAAACATTAGAGAAGGATAATAAATTAATGCAGCCGTCTGTATATTTTGAACATTGATATTATGGTTCGTTATTCCATCATGTTCATAATAATCAAGATTGAAATTCTCATTATAATAGTTTTTACTAATAACTTTAACTGTGAAACAGCAGTGATAGCTACAACATTCAAAGATACAAATATTGAAGAAATAGATGAAATTAAGTTTTTGGGGCTACATATTGACAGAAGACTTAACTGGAAAAATCACATAGATTATGACTGTAAACGCTTAAATCAACACTCATATGCCCTTTACAAATTAAGTAAAATAGCAGATAAATCTGCTGTTCTTAGTGCGTATCATGGTTATGTCTCTTCCATTTTAAGGTACGGTCTTATGTTCTGGGGCAATTCAACCAACAAAAACCTAGCTTTTAAGGCGCAAAAGCGATGTATCCGATCAATCGTAAACATTGATTCAACGGACTCCTGTGTTCCACATTTTAAGAAACTAAAAATACTACCACTTTCCTGTATGTTTATTTACAATGTACCATTTTCGCAAAATTAAATATACATCGTTTCAAATTTAGTAATAGAGCCAGACATAAAGACAAAATGACACCTGAACCCCACAAAACTGCTCTTTTCCACAAAAGTGTTTTTTATCTAATACCTGATATATATAATAAAATGCCAAAGACAATTAGAGATTTAGATTTGCATAATTATAAAAAGGAATTATTTCAATTGCTGTTAGACAAATGTCACTATACTTTAAAAGATTATCTCGATGATGTTATTTAATTTTAATTGTTCCCCTGATAAGTAAAATGTGTATATTTCTTAATTTGTATTATTTAATTCTAACTGAATTTATAATTTATGTCTCGTTATTTTAATTGTTGCCTTGACATGTAAAAATATTCGTTAATTCTAGAGTGCTGCATATTTAAATTGTTATTATTTTAATTTTCTATTTGATTATGCTTTTAAAATGTTACCTACTTTAAAATTATTGTATGCCATTATGGCGGGTCATAGCTGTGTACAATTTCGGAAACATGTAACAACTTATTGCTTACCTATGTACCACAATAAAGAATATTTGTATTTGTATTTGAAGATGGAGGTGTTTCACTTCTCGATTCACTCTTTAAAATACTTGGGAATACTTAGATATTTCATCCTTTAAATGGCCTTAATTGAAAAGTTAAACTGGTGCATAAAATGTAATTAATTATTAATGCTCTGTACCTATAAATAAAAACAAATCGTTTTGCTTACCAATGGTTACCAATTGTTTATTGCTAAACTGCGCATATAAATAGATTCGTAAGCTAATTTTACCTGTGATAGCTATTTCCATAATATGAGAGGGTCTACTATGCAAAGCTTTGCTTCATTATTGGTAAAGGTACAAGAGTCTTAATTTTAACCAATAACGGTACCTAAATTGTAGGAATCGACCATAATTCAGTACTGCCATGGAACTATCCCAATTTCCAATAGACTTCACTCAATATTTACCAAGTAAACACAGAATTATTCGTCGGCGCCTCATAATCTACCACCCGTAATTCGTAACGCATTACCACCTACGATTCGTAGTTCATCGGCCTACAGATTGTCGTGTGGCTCAACTGAGCCCATTGTTAGCTGGATGTAACATCTGTAATTATAAAGCTAAGTGGGTGCAAATCGCACACAGAGCTCTGAATGTATATCAATATCAAGTAACGTATATGATTTGGTGGTTTAGTAGGATTGTATAATAACGCAGGTCCAACAAACAAAAAGGCGCCTGGGTAGAAAAATGATGGCAGCTTGATTAATCTTCGCTGATTGTTTGCTTGGCACCTACTAAAAAATTGTAAAATTCATTAATTTAGAAGCTTAGTTAGACTAAAAGGTTTATTTTTGCTTTTCAGTTTCGTTTTCGTCGTTTGTTTTTTTTTGTTGTGTTTGTTTTTTATTAAAAAGTTTTTCAATTGAAAATACCTATTGTATTTGTTAGGGTTTCCGAACCTTAAAAGGAAAAACAATTGGAGAAAAATGGAAAAAATTGGATGAATGGTCTCTGTCAGTCTGTCAAAACCCATAATCACAGGAACGCGTGGAGGTATCTAGTTTAAATTAATATCAAAAACGTAGGTCTATAGTCCCTTGGTAGCTCTAAAAAGATCAAGCTCCTATGTCAACGCAATAAAAAATGCGGCCTTTTATGCGACATATTTTGATACTCACAAGTAAATAAAAAAATATAGGGTACACCGTTGACCTAGAATCATAAAATTTGGCTCAAAAGCAAGGTCCTACAGCAAGGTCCTACAGCACAAGTAAAGGAAAAAGTCCGAAAATCGTTCATTTGTAATTTAATCACAAAAAAAATGTTTTATTTTTGGGATTACAAAAATAAATTTGCTGTTGGCGAATTGAGCGTGAGGTCTATGTATGTGAGAACATGTTTTTCAACTGCAATGATAAGTTTGTTTTTGGGATATTTTTTGTTTCAACCAAGTGCGTGGTCAGAAACGGACTTGGCCGGTTTTTTATCTTTAAATTTAAATAAAAGAAAAAAATGTCAATTGTTTTACGTTCTACCTAAACTAGAAATGCATAGAAGTGTATTATATTGCCAGATAAGAAGCTGTATTTAAGCTTATATTTACATAGAGCTATCGATTAGTGTGATTGATCGCAGGAAAACAAGTGAAGATCACTTACAAAATAATTACATAGTTAGCGATGATATTGATTTACATAACAGTAAATTGATTACTTTTAGGAACTCAGTCTCTCGGTCGTGTGTCTACGGGACTATGAGAGTGAAGGAAGAGAAAGTACACCTGTGTCTGTGTGTACTATAATATCTCCCGCTCCAAAGATTGGTCTCCGCTGAGATTAGTCGCCATGGCCGAAATTCAGTCTGGAGGACTATTATTATAGAACTCAGTAACGATCTAACTTTTCAGCCTGCCTACAAAATAATAAAATAAATCTTGAATTCATTAATTCACTGGCAGACAACGCACAACCTAAATCGATCGATCTAGAAGCATGTTTAAAAATAAAGTTTTTGTAAATTCATCGCGTAAAAAGGTTGAATGTAAAAGGTGAAAATAGCAAACGTTGGTAAGCAAACCGATTCGTTTTTAGGGTTCCGTTCCAAAATGGTAAAAAGGAACCCTTATGGTGCGACACAGTCTATCTGTCTGTCCATCTGTCACATCTCAAGAACTACTAATGCTATCAACTTGAGTTTTGGAACAGTTTTAGATGACGTTAAAATAAGAAATAAATAAAACATTTTTTTTTTTTTGCAACAGGTACTGAAAGGTGTCTTAAAAATTCGAAGTGGGAATACATGTGGTACCATGAAAGAACGCTGTTTGCACATTGTCAAACATTTTTTTTTTAATTTAAGGCCGCATAGTTTTCGACATTTAGGTAATGAAAAATGAAAAAAAAAATACCGTTACCCCTTATCCCCGAAGTTTGCATCTTGGTGTTTAAATTCTATGATTCCCTTCTGAGGTAAGTTCCAATAGGAACCGAGCATAAATTTTGCTGATGAGAAATATCGGAGACACGGCTTGTCCGAAATAAAATCAATGACAATGATAGTGCAGTTTTGTTATCTCAATCTACGTCACTTGGCAACGCAGATTCACACCTCGATACCTCTGAGAATTTTAGACCACATTTCGAGGTGTTATGTCAATATGTTGTAATCACCACAGAAGAAATTAGTTGGCTTATAGCTATATTTGTAACCATGTTGAATGGAACATATTGTACCATAAAGGTGTAAACATCTAAACATGTCTACATCGAGTTATCCAATTGTGCATGATTACAAACTAAACAAATAATGTGTTCGGCTTTAAACAAACTTTGATTTGCAAAAAAATGTATGAAATAATTCTGTAAATATTTACTACATTTTCTTTTTTTATACTAGTAAATAGACTCAATGTTGGCCGCAAATTTGTTTCCGAATACTTTTTTCTGTTCTAAGAAATATAATTTGTTCCCGTTCTATTTTCATTTGTTTAGGTTTAGCCTATTCGTTATAAATGAGGAGCTGGCGAACAAATCCACACACTCCATTTTTTTGCGCTCTTTGTGCACTCTTATATTATTTACTAACGAAATATTTTCAATCAAAACTGGCTGAAATTTCCTAAAAAAAAAATGTTAATAAAAAAAGGTGTTTTCAATCAGAAACGGACTAGTCCTTGTCTAGTTGGATGAACAGAAATTCTCAAAAAAAAAAAAAAACAAAAAGGGCGTTAGGGTTTCTATTGAACTAAATCCAGATCGGGGCCTTACATTTTGATACACTATTCATTTACATTTACATTATTCATTATTATATTATTATTTCTTTATTACCTAATTAACTTTAGCTTAATTTGGTTTTTGACCTCTACGTACAGGACAAGTCCGGATTTGTTCGCCAGTTCCTCAAATATGTTAGTCAGTCAATTGGGCAGTCACGGAACTATTCTACACTTACATAAATAGTTGGGACCTTGAATGATTGCTGAACCAATGCCCTTTGCTTGGGCCAATCTTCACGCTCCTGCACCAGTGAGTTCCATCAATGTAAGATATTACTTGCCTATGCATACTTATATATTATGAAAAATATAACACCTGTTTTTACTCACAAACCAGGTGTGTCGTCTATCCTACTTGAAGACCCATATAGTTCAACGTCTCGCTTAAAGCTCGCAACGTTGCAATTATCCGTAGTTATAAATGGTCCTCATCAATCTATCTACGCACTAATTAAACTTCTAAATCCGCATGCACATTTATTTTAATCTCCTTATACAATGAGTCGTCTTAGTTGAAATAATTGACTCAATGAAAAATCCACAAGAGAACAATCCGCACTTGTTGATTAGCAAAAGGAACAAGCCTGGTGAAGAGACGCCACACAGAAATTGTAAAGGATCATGTGGAGTAGTTTAATTTAGCGCTGGAGAACCGCAAAAATGAAGAAAACAGCATGTCGTCACAACTAAGAATATCATTAGCGACCGTGTACCTCCTAACTTGGTTATTCTTATCGCAGTTAATTCATTTTAATTATGGTAGCGGATGATGTGACTCAAAAACCAAAACGAGTAATTTCGTGATGTTTAAAATAACTTATAAACTGATCATAATCGTGTTCCAAAGCTTTTGTCCACTCACAGCAGTACAATAAGTCTTCCCTTTTATGTCATGCATGACACTTTGGATTTAAATATTAATATTATTATACTCTGTAAATTCACCACAAAGTCCATTTACAAAAGCACGTCTAAGTAAATCTAATTAAAAAACAAAAACGAATTCCAGACTACAACCATCTGTGTTATGACAGGCCAACCATAAACTCATTTGGTCTTTTTACGCAGCGATTCCCGATTAGATCTGAAAGGGCCTTTACAAAGAGTACACTGTACGTATGCAGTGTGAAATGTCGAGACAAATTAAAGGCAGCTGCAAAGTGCCTGCGTGATTGGCGAGTGCACATTTAGATTTATGATTAAAGTGTGTGAGTAATATGGTCTGAAGCCCTCTTTAGATCATCTTTTATTAAAAATATTTTTTTTTTGTTTTTCGTTTAGGTCTGCTCTTAGACTGTCTTGTGTTTAATTTGTGATCAATGTGTGTTGGTTTTTTTCTGTTGAGTGAGTAAGACCGATAACTGAATTAGACTTTAATAACTGGAACAAAATAGTTTGAGACGGGAATAAGCTAAGTAAGTAATATCATATTACTTACTTAGCTTATTCCCGTCCCGTAAGTACCTAATTCTAAATCAGTTTTGTTGGCCTTTTAAAAATGGAATGCGAGAATTGACCAACTGAATAGACTATTTGTATAGGCCCAATACAGGTTATAACTTCATTATCATATGCCTAGCCTTTTCCCAACTATGTTAGATGCTGCTGAATATCAGTATTTTACATGGAGCGACTGCCTATCTGACCTCCACAACCCAGTTTGCTAAGAACCAGCTTTGTTAAGACTTGTTGTCAGACATTTGGGCTTCTGACGACTTTCAACGACTGTCAAAGATCCACGAATGACAGCCGGGAGCAAGGGCTTAATGTGCTTTCCGAGGCACGGAGGGGTCTTGGTATGTAAAGATGGTCACCCATCCACGGACCAACCGCGGCAAGCGTAGCTCAACCTGATCGATTGACCCATGTAGCTGTTATTACATAGCCACAGGCCCCTTTAAAACAGGTTACACATTTGGTATATCAATAAAATTTTCAAAAAATGCGGTTGCTAAAAATTCTCAGTACGAGTTGTAAAAGATCAATAAGATAAATAAGATCAATCATTTGATAGACTTGTTACTACGAAAATCCTTACAAGACTGCACTATATCTTACACGGAACCAGTAGTCACCAACATTTTCCAGTTACATTGTGCATACCTCAATCGAATTAGGGGAAAAATAACCGGCCAAGAGCGAGTTGGACTCGCGCACCGAGGGTTCCGTACTATAAAAAAAGTGATATATTTAGAGAGATCGTTTTATTTTTCCTGTAATCTTTACACAAATTTCTATCACACAGAATAATTTCAGATTTTTCTCTATGCCAACTTTGGAGATAAGGGGGAGAACGGTATTTTTTTACATTTTTCATCAAAAATCGAAAATTATTCGGCCTAAAAAAAAATAATTAGAAAATGTGCAAACAGCGCTCTTTTATATGATACACCACATGTCCTAGTAAACCCACTTCGAATTTTTAAGGCCCCCTTTCAGCACCTGTGGTAAATATATATATATATATATATATGTATTTTTATTTCTTTCTTATTTGCACAATAGTTGGGTTTGCCCAACTATTGTGCGTCATCTAAAAAGTATTCAAGTTGATAGCATTAGTAGTTGTCGAGATATCTTAGAATTATAGCTGTGACAGACAGACAGACTGAGTCGCACCATAAGGGTTCTTTTTTACCATTTTGGTACGGTGGCCCTAAAAACAAGCTAAAATTCTAAGAAAGCAGTGGATTGAGATGTAAATCAATGTTCCATTGTAACGCCCGTCACCGTGTTTCAATTGTAACAGCACTATTCAGACTATGTAATCAAAAAGGACGGATATTCGGGAGAAAGTTGCGATTTTGAACTTTAAGGATCAGGTACAATAAAATTGCATCTTGCGTTTGTGTTTATGGCGTTTAAAACGTTTTTATTGTAGTTTCGGAAAACCTAGATAAGTTCAGAAGGATTTAGACATTGTTTTGAACTTACGTCCTTTATCCAGTATTTTCTTCTTTCCTCAAGAGACGTTGCGTGCCATAGTAACATCTATGTTGTTAAAACATGTTTTCCAAGTAAATCGTATTTGTTTCTCGTTTTGGATAGTGTCGGATTTGAATGGATTTTTATTCTATAGATTTCAATTGGACCGTGAACGCCTATCCATTACTTGGAGAGGCTTATGTTGAAAGCTTTGAAATTCACGTATTCCTACATTACTGTAAAGACGTATTGCTTCGAGAAACGTACATTTTTATGGTTCCGTACCTTAAAAGGAAAAACGGAACCCTTATTGGATCACTCGTGTGTCTGTCGTCTGTCTGTCCATCTGTCACAGCCAATATGCTCCGAATCTAATGGACCTATTAAGTTGAAATTTGGTACACATATGTATGAATTACTGTGACCTAAACACGGACGTGTAACGTAAATACATTAAATAAATTTTGAGTATACCCCACACTTTTGGGGAACAAATGCGTTTAAAAAAAATTAAAGGTACGGTAAGTGTCTCAAATATATTTTGTTTTTATAATTTTAAAATAAATAGTTTTAAAGTTATTTAATAGACAGACGAAAATTGACCATACCCCTCCCTTATCTCCGAAACTACTGAGCTTAAAATTTTGAAAGATGTACAGAAAATAGTTCTGTATCTATAAATTACAGGAAAAGTTATAAAAAGTCTATCTCTCAATAATGTGCGCGCAAACATACATTTGCAGCTGGAATGTATGGGAGAACATGTTTTTCAACTGCAATGTTCAGTTCGTTTTTGGAATTGATTCATCCCAACTTCGGAACTCTTCATTGTGGCCGGTTTTTGTTAGTGAATAATATGTGTGCACCTTAGGTTTAGAATTAGGTACCTACGTTCAACCTCTTAGATAGGACCTCCCTTTATAAATTGATCACTGTACAAAACCTATTTTATGAAGACAGAACACAGGTACAAAGGAACACCTACATTTAATTAATATAATTTTCTAAAGTCAACGTGTTTTAAGTATCTATATGTTTTATAACAGAAGGAGACATTATAATTAGTAAACCATCCCAATCCCTTAGGTCAAGCCGTCATAATCTACCCGCATGAGTAGATTTGAGCATACTTACCTTATTAATGCAAGATCACACTCGATCCGTCTCAATTTACACTATTTGATCCATTCACCACTCAAGGACATGTTACAATTTTGAAAATGTTTTAGTTAATATCCATAATAATATCGCTGTTGAGCTCACCGTCTTGCAAAAATGTTTGTGATCCATAAGACTGGTAATTGCCAGAAAAAAAATACTGCATAACCTTTTCCCATACAGCTGAATACCAGTATTTTACATGGAGCGTCTGCCTACCCGACATCCACAACCCAGTTACTGGGTATAGGTACCCTTTGGTAAAACTGGTACTTAGTCAGATTAACTACCTGTAACCACTGTGAAAGATCTACAAACGACCGCCGAGACCAACCGCTTTACGTACTTTCCGAGGCGTAGGTGCATCTCGATATGTAATGAATGGTCACCCATCCACAGACCGACCTCAGCAAGCGCAGCTTAACCGTCGAACCACCCGTGCAGCTGTTATTATTTAGCCACGAGCCCCTCGTTATAACCACAAAAAGAGAATCGCAATTCACTGTTCAACATAAGAGTCTCCAAAAAAGGTTGGCGGTCCCCGATAAACCCACAGATATAATACAATTATTACAAACCGAAACAATAAACGGTAGGTACAGCACCACCAAAAGACAAATGGACCAGACAATTAATACTGAAACCCAACACTATCAATGTTTTTCGATATTAATCATTAATACAGTGATATAGATAGACTCTATTGTCGGTGTGATGGGCCGCCCTAATGGCCTGTCACACACACTCTCCTATTGTTTCAGAATAATAGCGACACATGAAATTACCTGTCTTTCATACGAAGTACTGTGACATATTATAAATTACGCGAAAACAATGGTTATGTCACAAAGGGCTCTGAATTTTGTACTGTGGGTAACAGCAAACTGACGTTTGTGGTTCCCTTTGATTTTGATGTTTACAATTACGTGGGGAATTAATTTGTTTGCTTATAACAATGGCTGGATTAGTCTGATGTGACAGTATTAATCATAGTTAGCTCACAATAGTATAAATTATTTAAGGGGGAAGCTCCAGTTACCCCGCGAAATTCAAATTTTCTTACGTTTTTTACAATTTGCAAGTCAGTATTATGTTGTATATTGATTAAAGTATGATTTGCTACCGTAACATATATGTATGTACCGAATTATAATCATTAGAACCTGTAATACAACTCCTTAAGTTAGTATAATCCTAATTATCAAGATTTCATGAAATAGTCATTCATTAGGATTATATGAACTTAGAGAGTTGTATTGATGATTTTAACGATTTTAATTCAATAAATACAGATGTGTTACGGTCGCGAATCATATTCAGATCAATATACAACCTGATCCTAGTCTGCAAATAACAAAAACCTTGAGAAAATTTGAATTTCGTGGGCTACCTGGAGCTTTCGCCTTAATTTCAGATTATCTTGCATTTAACCAAAATTGTACCACTAATCAGACGTTGAATGACAATGTAGTCAACTATGCAGTACTTATGCTTGTCTGGAAGATATTCATTCGCTCATGACTTGGAAGACTTCATCATAAAACGTATATAGTTTTAAACAGCACTCCATCACTTGCCAGTGAGTTTGCACTAAGGGATTTTTGCGAGGGGAAGTGACAACGGCTAACTTAGTAGGTACTCGTATAATTAACGCTTTGAGGTCTATCTGCGTGTTTCAAACTCGCACTCTTATTAATTAGAATGATTATGATGAATATGGAGAAGTATACTTCCCACCATCACGTATGGTTCTCAAACATAGTTCATGGAAGGGAGTATTTTGGGTATTAAACTTATGAGCCCGGTTTAAGAACAATCCGTTCCATTACTAAAATAACTGATATCACTCGGAAATCTGCCATGCTTAAATGGTATCGGGCTGGACACATCTGCCGCATGTCAGAATATCAATGGGCCAAACCAACAACCCAATGGGTCCCACTTAATGGCAAACGACATCGCGGCAGGCCCAGGATGAGCTAAAGTCCTTTTATAAAGATTACTCCTTGGCAGCTCTGGAAAGAGAGAGGTGGAAAGAGAGTAGGGAGCCCTTTGCCCAGCAGTGGGAAAACAACGGCAAATTTAAAAAAAAATGGGGCACTAGCATATGACTGCAAACTGAACATCGTATGCTTTCATCACAGAGATCGCGAGAGATCGACGTAGATAGATGAATTCATCATAATGAAGATATTTGCTATTCTGAAGATTTAAAACTAAAACGTGCAATAGTAGGTACTATTGCACGTTACGTCAAAGAATGGGGAGTTTATGCAACGCTAGCTGATAAACAACCAAACACTGGTTACCAATGAGCTTACAGTAAATTGTCCAATTGTCATACAACGCGCTAATAGTAACGCAATACCTAGTCATGAATACAATTCTAAAACTAAAACAACTCTGTAACTGAACACAACACTAAAATCTGAAAACAATTTACTACAATAAAGATCAGGAGCGACACTGATTTGTAACACAACATAACCGATTCTCTTAAAATGGAAATGTTCAGTACACGACCCTTTGTTTTATTCTGCACTCGTGGAATCAATAGTACTACATGAATCACACTTGAGTCATAGAGTATGAAAATAAATTGTAGTTGTTCGCGCAGAGAGGGCATACCAATTAGATGCGATTTCAAAAGACACTTCAAATCTAGTACAGATGAAAGATATTGCCGTAAATAGTTTTGTTTTGCCCTTTTGTGAAAGTTGGAAGCGATATCTTCTAGATTTATATATACACTGTTGAAATATTCGTGAGAATGTGATGAGTTGTTCAACTTTGCTATTCTGAATTGATGTGGCTCGCCGAGGTGGTTAATTTTGAATGTTCTCGCAGACTTGTACCTATAATGAATTTTGTGTTGAGTTCAAGTTCAAACTACATAATGGATGAGCTAGTTCTAAAGGTTTTATGTCTAGTTAATGTAAACAAAACATCTTCAGTGCCAGAATAGTGGAATTAAACTATTCAAGCACTACTACAATATTCCTCTTCACAAAAAAATTGGGTGTACTATTGTCTCTAATATAGTCCAGCTGCTCCCGACTTCTGCAGTGTAAATAAAGGCACTGAATTTAGTATAATGTAAAGGTCGCTTTAAATCCTCTCCTACTTTTATTTTATTTTCCTGTCACACACACTTGCAACTAACATAAATCTTACGCTTAATTTAATTCACAGCCATTTTTACTGAAGCGTTACAATAACCATTAATATAGTAGCTGTCTTTTAAATTCATGTCTCTCTCTTTGCCATGCAGATTTGGACACATTCTGCGCAAAGGCAGCTGACGCCGATTTATCAATTCTTAGAATCCACAGGACATTACACCGTTGTAAATCTTCTAATCTTATGTGAAATTCCCTTTTACTGTTTGCGAGGAACTGCTGTTACCATATTTGGTGTCGGAGGGTTTGTTGGTTCATGAAATGTCAACTGTATTTGTGCTCCATAACTCTTTCATTGTTATTGCTGGATTTTAATCGTTTAGGTACCTTGCCTTGTGTGTTGCGTAATACACTTTCGTCTCAGTACTAAGCAATCAAATTATAATGTTCATAATTTTTGTCGGGGCTAGTTCTTGCCTGTTGTATTTAAACAAAACCTACGTTTTAGTTGATGCTGCCACAATTTTATCCATACATACCTGATTCTTAAATATACTTTCACTCACTAAAAGAAATTACCTGGCCCATTTTTAACGATCAGAAGTTCAGATGTTAAAGCTTATTCCTTTTTTGTACCGCCAGCAAAGGCATCTGTAAATGGTGTAACGCAATTAAAAAATAATAAATCATAAGTTCTGCATAGCTTCCTACGATAAGATCAAGACGCTAATGGACCATCGTCCAGGCTTACTATAAATATATTAATAAAACTATTTTTAGTAAACATTTTAATGCAAACCGAACGATGCACTGAACGTATCGACTGTACCTACACTTTTATCTATAATATAATACAAATTACAGTATTTCTGTTTACCCGGTTAGTCTATAAAGTTTTGTGTTGTAATAAAAACAACACAACCGCCCGAGTTTATGTTATGAATTACGATATTATGAACAGTAATCTGGTTATATGAGAGATGGGTGCACTATTTTAAATTGACTGTTTATTTCGAGCTGACTGTACCATAAATGGTTATTGGATAGTTTTACGTTTATTCGAGGAAACATGTTGTGGATTTTATGTGTAACTGCCTCAAGTGTAAATTAGCTTTATAAGGTTATGTGGATAGTCATTGTTATTTATTTGTTCTCAAAGCTTTAGAGAAAATATTTTGCATATTCAAATCACTGTCAATCAGAAAACATTGAACAGAAAATTATATTCAGACTCAAACCTCCAAAATGACTATTTCACATCTAGGTTTACAACAAATCGCCCGACAGACAATAGAATGACAACAGAAATCGCAATGAACTAAGCACCATGATATATTGACAGAGTACGTGTGCACGAAGGGGCAGTCAGAATTGTCGCCGCGAACCCATGGCAGGTCATACATCAACTTAAGACAATAAAACATGGACGACCGAAGTGGGTATTGCGAATGGAGGTTTATCGGATTCTGCAACCGTCACTAACACCGCATTAGTCTTTATAAATCATGTAACTAAGATCGGTGGACATGTTTTGAAATTTTCTATAAGAGGTAATGAAGCTTTATCAATATAATGTAACTAAGTGTCTTGATGTATCATCATCAATATTTCTATAACTAAAAAGGTTTCATCATTTACAAGTGCCCAAATTACCTTATTCACAATTTAATTATCTACCTTGAATCTTAAAAAGACATGACATTAGGACCTAAGATGCACCCTTGGGGCAAACATGAATAACGTAGTCCAAAAGATTACGAGCCCAAACGAGTCACAAATTAATCGGATTCTTCATAATATAGAGTACATCGCCTAAATTAGGTTTCTAGTCCACTGTCAGTATCAGTGAATCTAAATATTTCTATCGCTCGAGCACCATTACGACTGATACGATCGTCTATTGTCTTACGATTTCACCATTGGTGCAATGCTCGCTTGGATATAGTGCATTAATGACCATCTTTGTGTATGACGTAATATCAAGCGATATATTATTATATGTTAGATAAAAATAACGGTGGAATCTATCATATTAAATATATTTTTTGCGTTATTTGGATCATCTATCAGCAATACAATAAGCTCGTTGACCAAATAATTTAAGGTTACCCTAGGCTATGTACAAAAATTACTCGATATGTAATTAAATTTTAATATTAAATTTTGCGTTAGTAAAGAAGGCTAGAAGAAGAAGAGGTAAAGGTTCTATAATAATTAAAGTAAAATTGAAAAACGATTATATCGACCTCTTAACCATTAAATTGATTATTACAATCTTAAACGAATTTAGAAATCTGAACCAATTTGGACTGAGTTAAACAATAAAGTACAGTCCTTAAACCACAAATACCGAAATTGGTATTTTTGGAATACATTTACAGTACAATAGTCAATTAAACATTCCTAATATCAATAGGATTGTTCTGAAAAGATCCTAATACAATAGCTCTTTGTCTCTGAAGGGCAGGCCTTAGTCTATTATGTTACATTTTGAAAGTTTCCAAACTCCTGAATGGAGTTCTTCGTTAATTTCGGTGCAAATAGACTCCGGTAGAATTATCTCGGAACCACTTTCAACGGTTCATTTAGTCGTACATATTGATTAGGTTCCGTATGTGTGCTGAATTCTTTGAAAGAGCTTTTATCATTTACTTACTAGGGAATAGTACTTTGATTAGTTTTTCTACTTTAGTGTTTTTCATATGTTTTTATAAAGGTTTCTAGAAAAATCTATAACAAATTGCTTTGTCATCGGTAGGATCACGAGGATCGACGATACTTTTTTCATAGATAGCTCATTGGTATTATTTATCTGGGGAAGTTTGTTCTTCTTTTTGTTTTCACAATTATCGTCATTTGTCTTTCATACTGAAATACGTTATGTCACCCTATAATGCAAAAACTAAATTAATATTCTTGTATTCATTACTAAGCCCAAAAAAAATCCCTTTCGTCAGAGTATTGAATAAAAAGAAACGTTCACCAAATAAATAAAAATCTCTGTATTGATAATTTAATACAATGAGCTCCAACCTCCATTCCCATTAATTCCCTCTTATAACCATATTAAAAGAAGACATAAATTCCTTAAAAGCTACTAAAGACATCATCAACGAAAAAGATCTTACTTCATTAAAACATTTTCGGCGATTTCTTTCATTCGGGAAGGGTCCTAATTACGTTTACTTATACGTTCCTAACTGCTGATTCCAGTCACAAAACAGGTAGGTACAGAAATACAACTCCATACAACGAGCAAAAACAGGCGCACGCACACATAGACACGTACTCAAACTGTCTCAAACGAATGCAAGTCGCGAGTGTGCATGTGTCGCAGATGGATTTTAGAATCCGCTGTTTTACAAAACAGCTCCGTTATGTAAAACAACTGAACGATTTTTAGCAGTTTTATAAATAACACGCACACGCAGGTATGTTTTAAACGTTTTGCGTTTATCAATGCAGCGGATCAACGATTAGAGGTAATGTAATATAGTTTGAAACGAAACGTCAGACTGTAACAATGTCTTCAATTTTTTTAAGTATTACAATAATTTCCCGATAAGATTTAAGATATGTTTTGTTATTTCTCTCATAAGTGAATATTGTAATGTTCATTGAAGAAATAAATTATTAAAACCGAAAACACTAATTGCGTAATTTTAATATAAAGTTTGCAGAGTTTTATGAAAGTCAGTCTTAAAACTCACACCTGCATCTGTGTTTCCGAGCGCATACAACCCTAACCTCTGCAAAGTGAGAGTGAACAGGCTTCTTCTGGGTAAGCTCACTCCATCGTCACCTCTGTCTCTGTCGCCTCCAACCTAGACTAGAGTCAAGAGCAAACCCATCCTAAATAAAAAGTACTAAGTAGCCAAGTAACTGCGACCAACTCGAAAGTAGCGCTCGCCGATCTCCCCCCGTCCCTTGCACCCGCCCGCCCGCGCGGAGCAAGTAGCTTTAAACGCCCCTAATAATAATAACATACCGATCGAACAAGTCTCCACTTGCTCAGTAGTCAGTAGCGCCCTAAGCCTAGGTTCGAGTCCCACTATGGGACGCCCTTAGCTGTGCTGCTTAGTTTTAATTTATAACCCGGCGAGAGGCCCTTCTGGCCCCGCCAACGCTCAGTTAAGCAGTCAATGCTCCCGGAGCAAACTGCGATAGGTCCTTATTAAAAAAAAAAAAAACTCGCCGATCGCTGCCGAAACACAGCTCGCTTTGCCCGCTCGGCCTTGCGCGTGTCATAGTATCAGGGTGCCTTAGCTTACTTATAGCGACCGATTTGGCATTAAAAGCTACACCAAACGCTTGTTGTAGCTGCAGGTAGGCCATTTTGCAATACGTCTAAACGTGAGTAGCAGTATTGTAAAGCATATCGCAATGGCAATTCAGCTGAATGAAATGCACACGCTGCACGTAAAGGGTGACTATGTGTGCGTGCGTTTTCGCCCACATGTATATGAAGTCAACCTTCTGTACCTATCTATTTTGTATTCAAGTGCAGACTAATTGGATGCCCGTTTATTAGTTCTTGAAATCTCCGTAACAGACTCGTTCCTTAGTGCTAATTAGAATAACAGCTACATCGCCAATTAAATGAGAATACCATAAACTGTTTTCGTTTGTATTTATACACATACAGTAGTCTAGGTTTGCTCACCTTTGATCTTACTTATGTCAACTAAGCACGCAACTGTTGGCTTGTGTTGTGGAACTACATTAAGATAGGCTGGTCGTCAATATAGCTAATCTGGACGACCTTTAAAATGTTAGGCAAAGGTTAGTTCTAGTTGGTGACATTTAATTTAATTACCTTATTTACGTACAGGAATAGGACAAAGGAGAGGACCGCGTAATTATTAGTTTCCTACTGGTAGGAAGTTCCTACCAATACATGTATCGCAATTTGAACCAATAGTCTATCACCCAGAATAATTTCAGATATTTCTCTATGCAAACTTCGGAGATAAGGGGGGAACCGTTCCTTTTTCACATTTTTCATCAAAAGTCGAAAACTATGCGGCCTAAAAAAATAATAAATGTTTGAGAATGTGCAAACTGCGCACTTTCATATGATATCCCACATACCCTAATAGCCCTTTCAGTCCCTGTTGCAAAAAATATATACGTATATATTTTTATTTCTATCTTATTTGCAAAATAGTTGGGCACAAGTTATCTAAAACTATTCCAAAATTCAAGTTGATAGCATTAGTAGTTCTAGAGATATCTAGCTGTGAGAGACGGACAGACAGTCATACAGACAGACTGAGTCACGCCATAAAAAGGAACCCTTCCTTTTTACCATTTTGGTACGGAACCCTAATAGAGAATTAGCATAATAAGGTGCTACTCAAATCAGCTCCAAAGATATCTCTCACATTTCCAAACAACGAGTTTCTACAGGAAGCTGTCGGAATAAAACTATCTCAGTTAGGAAATTACGTAATTCTGCAGAGGAGCGAACTTTGGAAGCATTATGGTCACGTATTTTCTAGAACTCCGTGGAACAAACTTGAGTTTCCAGGACATCTGGCACTTTGTAATTGATATGCCAACTTTGAGTGATTAAAACGAACACCTTTTGTATTATTTTGGTTTTAACACGATTCTTGGGTGTTTATTAGTGAAATGCGTTCGCTAGCTAATAAAAAAGCTGTTTGTAAGAGAAATTGGCTTCCAGCTTTTATTTTAAACATCAAATTAAGTGGATGTTTCAAAATGGACATAAAATAAAATTGTGAGCTAAGTTTTATAAATACAACCATGGAGACATAATACGAAATTAGCCAAAGATCCGAGTGGAAAATAACGTCCACTTTAGCGAGTGCCCTTAATATTTACACAATTATCTAAACAGACCGTAAAGAATACTTCAAACACACTCCATAATATTAGTGTTAGGTCTGCTGTATACTCGGTCACAGGTGGCGCTACTTTCCTCTATTCTCAGTGCTTTACACTCGCGTTTAATTTCATTACGAATGCGTGCTTCCTCTCCAGTTAGTTCCACTAATTTGCTGAGCTCTGTTTAAAGAACGAATAACTGACCGAGAGCGCTGAGTGATTTTAAATATGCATTTTTATCAACATTTTCTGTTGAAAAATCAAGAGATAAATTCATTCGTTTGGTTTGCTACAAATGTGTAGCAAACCAAACGAAGGTATGTTATACCTTCAAAGGTATAACATACATACAAGTTCTTGCTTTTATGGCTTAATTACATACAAGGTGATCATAGAAAAATATTCTGTTACTTGAAAGTAACAGAACATTTTTCTATGATCACCTTGTATGTAATTAAGCCATCATCAACATTATGCATTAGTAGATAAAGTTAGTATTAATGACTTGTCGTTACTTATAATAAACTTTAGTTAATTTAGATTCTTGTTTCAATTACTGCACTGACATTCATTACCAGGGGGACTGAAAAGTTTTGAGCCTAAGTACCTTCAAATGTCATTATTATAACGTGCTGCATATTACTAATTTGCGAATACCCTCTTTAGTCTATAGCAAATCTGAGCAACTATAGCACTCTTAAGAGTGTTAAATCTGTTGTACTGAGTAGCTGAAAAGTTTTGAGGCTAGGGATGGGCAGCGGATGACTGAGACACGTTTATTTTTAAGGATTAAATACAAAAAAATTGTAATATGCAGCGCGAGACATTAATGACACTTGAAGGTACTTAGGCTTAAAACTTTTGGTATAACTCAGTCTAACACATTTAACAACATGAGCGTGACATTAAACATGCAACTGTACTTGTAGGTCAATCAAAACACTACTATTGGCTGTATTCCAAACAATTTCACCAGTAAAACAATGACAGCACGTAAAAAACTTCGTGATACGGGAACACGATGCGGAAATGTTGACAGGAGACGCAAAACAACTGTCGTCACCGAGTGACCTGTGGTTGTAGATAATGCCGCCGATGCGGGCTCAATTGTAAGGGGCATTGTATGGACGTGTTTGAGAATGTGATGGTCAAGTATAGTAGGAGGATTATCTGATTCTGCTGTAATAAACTCACTGATAGAAATATAAAGTCCAGTTTTGCATCACATTATAATAAGGATTGTGAAAAAAAGCCAATCCGAGCGATCTTGTCACTGTATCTTATATTGCATTGTATGCTTTATTAATTCTACAGACTGTATGAATTCTCTGTGGTCTGGAATAAAGGTTAATTATTATTGTTATTGAACAAGTGGAAATTATATTTTCTGGTCTTGTCCAAAATGCGTATTGATGGTGAAAATATTACTGGTGGTGGTTTATATTGATTTGTTAAGCTTTCGACACTTCAGATCTCCTGGTAAAGCCTAATTTTCGATCTACGTTTAGTTCTCTGTCTATTCTTGCAATCGTACTCGTATCTTGAATGTCACGACTGTCAGTCCTTCTATGTTTGCCCCATTCTTCAGTCTTACATTAATGACCTACGTTTTCCTCACACAAATCACCAACTAATCTGTTCACACCTCGTAACTGCTTAGTCAGTGCATCTGTAATGTTATGTTTAACCACACCAAATGTTAGGCGCAGTCGCCGCATGAAATAGTTCACTCACCATGGCTGCGGCGCCGGCGCATTCAATGCATAAACTTCTTACGTGGTCTAATAATAACCGCGTTGAGGTTTTTATTGCCTTTCTGACATTTCTGTTGCGTTCAATTGTTTTTGTTAACCGCGTAATGTAATGATTGTTCTGTTCACGATATTATCTTTAACTTCCACCTGCTTCTTGTGTGTAGGTAAGATTAGCGTATATTATGACTCTTTCATGTCCTCTTTGATTGTTTCCGGACGATAGCAGTTATGGTTTCGGGACTGTCTGACTAGTTTTCGCCTAAAACGGAGTCACGAGTGGAGCTCTGTATCTACTTACATACTCGAGCTAACGTGCCTGTCGGTCTACTATGCAACCAAAACAAGATCTTTCAGCGTATTGTGACATTTTAGCTCCAATATTAACTTTTTCAAGCCGCGCTACGTACGTATCTAAGTCAGTCCCGATCATATTTTGATTGTATAGTACAAATTACCGAGTTATTTCGGTCCAAACCGCTAAATCTGATCCACTGTTGGATCATAATACCTCCTAATTGTTACGAGATAGATTCGATTTAGGAATTATACCGGAAAACTGAAATCGCTATCTTCGGTTTCTTGTGTTATTAAGACAAGCCAAATAGCCTCACGGGTCGATCCATCAGGTTAAACTACGCTTTCCGGGGTTTTTCCGTGAATGGGTGACCCTATTTACATAGCGAGACTCCTCCGTGCCTCGGAAAGTACATTAAATCTGTTGGTCCTGGCTGTCATTCGTTGATCTTTGACAGTCGATACGGGTCGTCAGAAACCCGAAAGCCTGACAACCAGTCTTACCAAAGGGTATCGTATAACCCAGTTACTGGGTTGTGGAGGTTAGATAGGCAGTGCCGCTCCATGTAAAATGTATTCAGCTGCATCCGGTTAGACTGGAAGCCGACTCCAACATAGTTGGTATGATGAACTAAATGTTTACCGGGCTCAGTAAGTCTGGCAACTACAAAAATTGTTATTATTGAACCTCTGTCATAATATTGAAAATTGAATCCAAGGCATTCGATAGCCGTAATTACCACTTCTATATCAAACATACAAATAACATTATACAAGTAACAAATCACGTTATTCTGTCGCTTATAAAGTTTAAATTCAACTGTACTGCTTTATGCGCTAACTACAAATATATTGGACCCAGTCACGTTCATTTATTTCAATCACCATAACTGGGCTTTTCTTCTAATAACATTAAATTACTATACTTACCTTGTATTTGATTGAGTTATAAAGTATAAATTGCGGTCACGGTTTGGATTCCTTTTAAGGGCTCAAATCACCTGTTAACAAATTACTAGTGGAAACTAAACAAGTCTTACAAATAAGTGATTCATTAAACAGCACGCGAGAGGTCCTTTAAAAAGATTTATTCGCGATATTGTACACTTGTAACAAATATTCCAAGTACACTACTTAAGACATCCGCTGAGATTTATGCCTTGTACAAACTACAGAATACAGACCCATCCTTAGCCCTTATTTAGTCCTAATAAAGTTCAATATCGCTGTAATAAATTAAGTTAATACAACATATAACGATGCAGGCTTAGTTTTAATACGCTTACTTGGCTGCCGACATTGGTTACGTTGTCACACCAAGATAAATGGCCCACAGACGTTTATATAAAGTGACAACTTCGTCACGAGCGCTTGAATTAATGGATGACAACTGGGGAAGTTCGACGGTTGAGCCACCGGTGTTAACTTTGTTTTATTGTTTGTTTAACTGATCGTTAAACTATGGCTATAATGACAGGTACGTGCAGTTAGGTAAATAGGTATATGGGTTAATAGCCCGTTAAGTCGCTAACTAGTGTTTCTTTGAGATTATTTTAACTCCAGTTAATGTTAGCTTAGGTAGTCCTGAAACAGCTATTTATTTCAGAAAATTATGATGAAAAACATCTTGATATACGACCGAAGATTAGTTTTATTTGTGCCTAGAATTTTTACGGCAGGTTTTTATAGAAGAGAGGATTACTATGCAAATTATATTTTCCTGAAATATTTCACTAAGGTTGGGTCAGGGTTAGCTCCAGCCAATGTTTATTGAAACAGGATTATAAACTACCTTTATAAATAAATAACAAACAAACTACCCGGCTGTAGTAAAAGTAAAATATTGCATGAAAAATTTTGTCTCAGGTGTTACTGAAATGTATTTTAAATGGGTTTTCATTTCAGTTAACTCTCTGAAGTGCCCAGAATCTTGAAATTCTATAGGAAAGCAGCTAAGATTTATCTATATATCGAACCTATCTTAAATAAAGTATTTTTAATGCTTAGATTTTCATGCCCTACTTCAGGACAAAGGTCTGTTATCAAAAAAAAAAAGATGCAACACAAAGGATGTTCAAAATCTACAATAATTTCGAACCTTAGCCGAATAATATAGAAAAACGGCCAAGAGTGGGTCGGGTTCACACAATAAAAAAAATCTGCAACTGACTGACCATTTTTAATTGATATTTTTTTTCTTTTAAATTCGGAAGCTTAATTATAAACACGAAATATGATTTATTTATTTATTTATGGAGAGCACTGGCACATCACATACATTAGAGAGCACTGACACATTAAAAATATTATAAAAAATACTTCATAGCGGTCTGATGCTCGAGACAATAATGGCGTTTATGTACGCCATTATTGTCACGAGCATGAGATCGCTATGAAGTATTTTTTAATTATTATTTTGACAATTTTTAATTGATATTTTTTTTTTCTTTTAAATTCGGAAGCTTAATTATAAACACGAAAGATGATTTATTTATGGACAGCACTGGCACATCACATACATTAGAGAGCACTGACACATTAAAAATATTATAAAAAAATATTCCATAGCGGTCTGATACTCGTGAGAATAATGGCGTACATAACATTTACAATTCTTCGGCTCGGTGATAAACACAAATATTAAAAAAAGAGAAAAGAACTACAGTACAATGAAAGTTAAATTAAAATTTTAACAATGATACAATTTAAATGTCCAACATAATTAATAGGACTGTCCAATATAATTTAATAGAAGTGACAAATAAAATATAATAGAAATCTCCATTATTAATAGAAATAAAATAAAAAAATAAAATAGTATCACAGAAGTTAAAGAAATTATCCCTGCTCGACACGCTAGCGTCCACTTCCAACGTGTCAAGTTACAGTATACATCGACAAGAGTTTGATGGATCGCGTTTTACTACGACTATTAACCTCTACTATAATTGACTCTTACTCGCGACTTACTGTTACGCTGTAATGGACACTTAATTTAAGATTATAAGCTGTTATAATACTGTTAGGGTTCGAGTAGACAATTAACACTTCATCGAATGAACATGTCGTGTCGCTTATGATTTTTGATCGAACCAGATCGACTACTTTTGCCCATTGACTGTGGATCTCCAACTCAGGGCGAAATCCACCGATTAAACTGAATGCGATCAGCACATATACAGGGTTATTGGTAAAACACCGGTAACCTCTTAAGGGGTCATTGTACTCATCATTATGAACAACTTTTACTACGGGACCAAACCAGAAATCGCGAAAAAAAAATCTGCTGTTCAGTACATTAATGTTAGCATAATTCGTCAAAAAGTACTGAACAGCAGATTTTTTTTCCCTGTATACCGCATTCAAGAGCTGTTTCTGGCAATATTCCACAACAATGATGGATGACACTGACACGCTAGCTTCTGAACGCGGTTTAGACATGTTGATCGTGTTCAGTTTTATTGGTGCAAATCACCTTAAACCGTTGGACGTGAAGTGATTTGATCATTATCATGTTTACCAAACGAACGTGTGATTCCAATATTAAAATTTGTAATTTAGGGACTGAAGAAAGTAGTGGCTTGACTGTAATTTAATGTAAAGAAAAACAGACAGTTACCAGTAATTGTCTTTTCATACATTTTCACATTCTATGAAGAAGAACGGATGTCATGGATAGTCTATCCATACTACACACATAGAAAGAGCAGATAAGTATAAATTTCCGAAGGCTATTATCAAAAACATAGGGGTTTTTTTAAATACTAAATACGCGTCGGGTTATTTTGCAATCGTTTCTTTGACAGATGCATTAAAAATTCACTTAATCACGAGCTGATTACTGCTTTACATGTTATTATACAGGGTGTCTCAAACGTAGTGGTCCAAAAGCAAATGGGTTAAAGCGGAGCTGGCCACCTATCATTAAAAAAAATTAAAAGTTGAGATATTCCCACCTTTCTTTAAAACCTGGGCTTAGAATGTTTCGCAAAAGTTTAATAAATGTAAGAAAAGCCAAGTAAAACTAAAATTTGAAGCGCTGCAGAGCCATAATCTTGTACATACACTACCACGCCATCTTCCAATCAGATTTGAACTTGCTACGTCGAAAATTTTGTTCACATGGTCGAAAATTCCAAGTAGAATTGTAAAATTTCATGAAAATGATTAAATTAGCGAAATTTCTGAACTGTTGAGAATATCCCAATTTTTAAATAATAGGTGGCCACCTCCGCTTTACCCAGTTTGCCTTTGGATGCATGTACTTACGTGATGTCTCAAACGTAGTGGACGTTTGAGACATTCTGTATATGCAACGATTAACTGTAAATCAACCTAAATATCGACTAAACCATCGTGTTTACTTAACAAAAACTTTTAGTTATTTATTATTATTATTTATTTATTCGTTCCATAGTTCACACACATTACATACATTTAAAATTGGTGCCAACATAAACTCATTAGAGTTTTACCGTGCACAAAAAAAAAACATCGACTACATAATTTCAACAAATTAAGAAGGTACTTGGTTAACTAAAATTGCAATGAGGGTGTAAGCTAAATACTCGTAGTAACAGTTATCCCTAAATACTCGTAGTAACAGGTATCCCTAAATACTCGTAGTAACAGTTATCCCTAAATACTCGTAGTAACAGTTATCCCTAAATACTCGTAGTAACAGGTATCCCTAAATACTCGTAGTAACAGTTATCCCTAAATACTCGTAGTAACAGTTATCCAATACTACTAGCGAGCAAACACTGGAGACCAATCTGACCGTCCGTGTTGAAAACAAAAGTGGTGGCGGAATGTTTTTGAACTGATACAGGTTAAATATATACGTATATTTATGTATGCGGTAGGTAAACGATCTTGTGCTGGACAAATTGCATGGTTGATAATTTAACTGTTGACTCTGAGAGGCTTTTTACTTATCTTTATGTTGTCATCGCCTTTTTTCGATGTTTAGTGAGATTTATGTTTGAAAGTAATGTTTTTATAGTAGTAAATTACTGAATCAAGGTTAATCGGTATCATGACTGCCTTTCTTAAAATTGGGTACGTTTTGATTTGACGCTCTGGAAGGTTTCTGAAATAAATTATTTAGTACATTTTCTTTTAACATTAAAAAAAGTTGCTGGGCAAAGGCCTCCTATTTCTCCGTACACGCCTCTCTGTCTTGCGCGAAACTTTTCTAAAATCAAAATGTTATTTTTTTAGGATAATAATAGAGATATTATACTGTCCTGTTATTTTACGTGCACTAGTAGATAGGTAGCGAAGAAGTTTTTGTTAAAAGATAAGTAAATAACAATAAACATTTAAAACTCAGAACACTCAGGTACAGGTCAATGGGGCCGAAGTAAGTGCTAGTACAGTGTTAGGCAATCTTTAATTGCAGGCATTGCAGCAGTGTTACTAGTCGACTCACATTTTGAAAAGGACATCGAAAGGAGTACTTGCAGTATAAAATAAAACGGAATGTATTAAACAAGACTGACTAACGAGTCCAGTTAATAGGGTAAGTATTAATTAAGAGGATTGTGAAGTGCCGATACGCGGTGCGATTTTTGGAGGCAATTACCTACATTTCATACAATTATTTACATAAATATTGTTTCGGGCGATAACGTTTTTACTCCCCTAAACCTTTACGAAATGAGACAACTTTGATCTCATTACATTCAGTATACTTTAATCTAGGTCTGTAAGTTTTCGTTTTTAGTAATTAAATTTAATTTAATTAAAAAAATAAAAATGCTCGAGGATGTTTTTATGTCAAAAATAGAGATATTTAGATACTAATAACTTATATTGTATACAATATTTCTTTATAATAAAAACGTACGGACCTAGTTTTTCATTATACCTACAACATTTCAAAATTATGAAAATTAGATTATGTTTACGGGGAGAAAAACGTTATTTCTTTTTGTATGAAAATTTACAGCTTCACAATCCTCTTAAGTCAGCCTCGTTGGTTTAGTGGTAGCAAGCACTACTTAACTGCTGAGCATGTGGTCCTGGAGTCTCGATTTGTGCCCGGTTGATGGCAATACGCTCGCCTCCTATTACACTGGACTTAAACATAAAGTGGAAAAATGTCGGTAGATACACCCCTGCCCAACCCTTTTGGAAAACAAGGCATGCTGTTATGTTGTACGTAAACTCATGTACATTTAGTTGTAAATGCTGCACTACAGTGTAAGTTATGGGACTGCTCGTCTCGTCTGCAAAGATCTTAATGACCCATAACCCTGTTTGTCTTTCTCAACTCGCTCAGGCAGATCAGCTTGTGAACCATAATATTGTTTTGATTAAGCTCCCACGTTCATTTGGGAGTTCAACGTGTAGTTTAGGAGTTAGCGTGTCTTGTGCAAGTTTAATGCGATTAAGGAAAGATTAATGCGATTTAGAAAAGGAGCTGCAAGACGCATCAAGAATGCCTGGAAGAGCTATTTTGCCATGAAAGATCTAATGAAGTTTTTGATAACCAGTAGTAGCAGCTTTGAAATTGCCTTAATATTCACCTTTAACATTACTTTAAATTCAACTATTAACGCGTCATTCGCTCCAACGTTTTGGTTGAGTTTAAAACTTTTACCTTGTCCACAGGTTTGGTATCTTTACCCAGCAGTGACCCAAAATGGGCTGAAAAGTCTGTAATTTTTAACCGATTTCCAAAAGGAGGAGGTTATCAATTCGTCTGTATGTTTTTTTTTTTTTTTGTATGTTTGTTACGCGATTACTCTAAGACGGATGGACCGATTTGGAAAATTCTTTTTTTGTTTGAAAGGGTATACTTCCGAGGTGGTCCCATATAAATTTTATTAACTTTGCTCGAGGAGTTTTTGAGTTAGCTTCAATAATGCGTATATTTCCCACTTATTTTATATGGATGTTGTGATGGTGTTTTAATAACTTCCTATCACTGTTATTTACATGGCTATATCTACAATTATTGTGCTCAATTATGTATTCGAATTTGTGTGGGGTAGGTTCCACAACTAAAAAGTGAAAAATAAAAACTTTTTAGCAATAAATAAAACCGACTTCTAAAACAAAACACTACAAAGAGTGAAAAATAACTTTAATTTCGGAAGTCGGTGGCAAAAAACGAAAATACAAAACCAAAGACACCGACTTCCGAAATTAAAGTTATTTTTCACTCTTTGTAGTGTTTTGTTTTAGAAGTCGGTTTTATTTTTTGCTAAAAAGTTTTTATTGTACTCTTTCTTAGCTCTTTCTCATAATCAAAACTTTCCTGACGACATTTCCTCTTAGGGCCGATTTTTTGATCAGTAGGTAGTTAACTCAACCAATGGTTAAACATAGTGACTAATGGTTGAATTTTGGCTAAATGTGAAAGGCTAAACCTATTTTTTTTAACATGAATGTATTCATGTTAACTCAGTCATATTAAAAAATAGTATTAATGGAATTTAGGCAAACCCATTTAGTTAAAATTCAACCATTAGTTACAATGTTTAACCATTGGTTGAGTTAACTACGGATCCAAAAATCGGCCATTATACTATCCATTCGAGTAATACCACACATCCCTCTTAGGGCCGGTTTTCGATCCGTAGTTAACTCAACCAATGGTTAAACATAGTAACTAATGGTTGAATTTTGGGAAAATGTTTTTGCTGAAATGCTATTACTTGCTATTTTTAACATGAATGAGTTAACATGGATACACTAATATCAATTCATTCAGGTTTAACCTTTCAAATAAGCCAATATTCAACTATTAATTACTATGTTTAACCATTGGTTGAGTTTAACTACAGATCAAAAAACCGGCCCTTAACATTCTTATTCTCACCACACATCCCTCTTAGCATTCTTATTTTCACCACACACTCCTCTTAGCATTCTCATTCTCACCACACACCCCTCTTAGCATTCTTATTTTCACCACACACTCCTCTTAGCATTCTCATTCTCACCACACATCCCTCTTAGCATTCTTATTTTCACCACACACTCCTCTTAGCATTCTCATTCTCACCACACATCCCTCTTAGCATTCTTATTTTCACCACACACTCCTCTTAGCATTCTCATTCTCACCACACATCCCTCTTAGCATTGTAAGTCTCACCACACATCTCTCTTAGCATTCTAATGCTCACCACACATCCCTCTTAGCAATTAATCTCATTCTCACCACACATCCCTCTTAGAATTCTTATTTTCACCACACACTCCTCTTAGCATTCTCATTCTCACCACACATCCCTCTTAGCATTGTAAGTCTCACTACACATCTCTCTTAGCATTCTAATGCTCACCACACATCCCTCTTAGTAATCAATCTCATTCTCACCACACATCCCTCTTAGCATTGTAATGCTCACCTCACATCCCTCTTAGCAATCAATCTCATTCTCACCACACATCTCTCTTAGCATTCTAATGCTCACCACACATCCCTCTTAGCAATCAATCTCATTCTCACCACACATCTCTCTTAGCATTCTAATGCTCACCACACATCCCTCTTAGCAATCAATCTCATTCTCACCACACATCTCTCTTAGCATTCTAATGCTCACCACACATCCCTCTTAGCAATCAATCTCATTCTCACCACACATCTCTCTTAGCATTCTAATGCTCACCACACATCCCTCTTAGCAATCAATCTCATTCTCACCACACATCCCGGTCAGTTCATCATCATCATCACCTCAGCCCGGAATCACCCACTACTGGGTATAGACCTCCCCTTTTCTCTGCCATACTTCCCGGTTCTGTGAGTCCCTCATCCAGGTGCCGTGTTTCCCACGACTTTAACGATAATCATCAACCCAAAGCGGCTTTTTATTTTTATTTTATTTGTTAGTGACAAAAAACAGTTACATGCCAAGCTTAACTTGAGATTCTAAAATTAGCACAATACTTAGAAATACGTTTATAGACAATCTATTCCATATTTATGTTAATACACATGTAACCCAAATAATGACGACCCAAAAGATTAAGTTCTAAGAAACTGTAATCCACCACAGAAAAGCTTTATTTACTCACGTTAAAAAAAACAAATTATATACCACGTCAGACTCCATAACGGCAGGTATCTATAAGTTTGTCATTATCATCCTCTCTGTATATTTAACCCATATTAATAGATCGGATATCCTTTACTATCCATAAGTGCCACTTCACGTAAAATCTGACGACCCCTGCTCCCCTTATCACACTCTGGTCCAATCATCAGAGATCACAAACCTTTAGTGACGTCGTAAAAGTTACATTTATTGCATTCCGATTATTCGTTCCAACGTTATACTTGTTCTATTGTTTGGTGTAGGCGTTCCGTGGGCAGACGTTTATCACTACTATTATTTCAAAACGTTCCGATAATTAATTGCTTTTCAATCTTTTCTCTTGAATGTATTACATTATAAAATTAAATGTTCTTCCATTTATTTGTAATTTGATCGTTTGATTATCGTCATTGTTTATTTTATACAGTTTCGGTTAATTTATGAAATTGATATTTTAGTTTGAATCAAAAATAGGAATATTAATTTTAAAAGTTTGTTTTGAAAAGTAGGTAATCTGCATTTTTAAATTTTAAAATGATTGTGTGTTTTGATTTTAATACTCTAACTAATTATTAACACAGTTTTAGTGTTCATTGCATGCTAGCCAAAATCCGTCGACCTTTGAGGATTATTAAATTGATTTATGTACACGCAAAACAAAGCAAAATATATACATAAATATAAAACATCAATCTGCCTAGCCTTTTCCAACTATGTTGGGGTTGGCTTCCAGTCAAACCGGATGCAGCTGAATACCAGTATTCTACATGCAACGACTGCCTATCTGACCTCCACAACCCAGTTACTGGGTAATAATACGATACCCCTTGGTAAGACTGGTTGTCAGACTTTCGGGCTTCTTAAAGACCAATGACTGTCAAAGACCAACGAATGTCAGCCGGGACCAACGGCTTAAATTGCTTTCCGAGGCACGGAGGGATGTTGGTATGTAAAGATGGTCACCCATCCACGGACCAACCGCGGCAAGTGTAGCTTAACCTGATTGATCGACCCGTACGGCCGTTATTACTTAGCCACAATAAAAAAAAAATCTAAAAAAATACAGCTCTGCTAAGGTTGTACCGGATTTATAGAAACAAAAAAAAAAATAACAAAAAGAAAAAACTTTTTACTCAGGTAATCCTAGGTATAAAATATCATTGTATATCAAATACATTGTACATATTCCCGCCGCCCCGATCTATAGCAAATGATATACTTTATCTTATGTAGTATGATAAAGTAACTTAATTCTAATCCGTATGGTCACGTTACGGTCGTAAACTTGTAAATGTGAATCGTTTCCTGCTATTTGTTAGCGATTTAGAGTTCAATCTTTAGTAATGATCGTATTATTTACTTTTATTTTGTTTCCAATTTTATGTTCCGGATTGATGTAATTTGGATTTACGATCTTTTCACCTTTAATCTCTGTGTTCGTTTGAGTTGGAGTTGTTGTCTGTAACTGTTACGATTGAGATATTTTTGTAACAATATACATAAATATGTATTTTGGTTTAAAAGAGTGTTCGTGGAGTTTCTTGCCCGTGCTTCTTCTTAAGAACGCTACGCTTTGGAAAGGGCAACTAGCTTAATATTTGTAACTGGCTGGTTTAATTGAAATAAATGTTTTGTGTTCTAATTACAAAAAAACTGAAGTCAAACCCGAGTCTAAGTTGTCAATTTTGTATTAAGAACTTAACCGTGTTCTGAATAAAGTTCATAATACAATAACGAGTTCACCGGTTTGAAGATGGTTTGAGTTTCTTTTTTGAAGTGAAGTGTTGTATTGGCGCGTTGAGCGTTTTTTGGTGGGGGGAAATCTTACGGGTTCGCGTCACCACGTGACCGCGTCACCTCGACACCGCGACATGCTATGCATAGTTTTATGTTTAAGTTTTCACTTCTGTCTGGCAGACCCCATGACTGCCTATTTTTGGTTTTTGAGTTTTTGTGTCCGAGCTTTTTTATAATAATAATAATAATAAAACATTTATTATCAGGCTACAATGGCCCATAGATACATACCTTACAAACTAACATAATTATATAAAGTATAAAACAAAACTTGTGTTAATAAATATAGCTTAAAATTATGTTAGTAGCGCTTCACTTCACTAGCTTGTCCTTAAGCTGTCCTGTGGCACTTGTCCGCGGAAGCGACGGAACACCACGTCCTGCGGCCAGAAATCTTCTTCCATGACGACGGGCAGGTAACAATTCGGTACTCGCACCACGAACGCCTTGAAATTGACGTTGCGGCGCGACTCCAGTAACTGCACCCTCGGCATGTACCTTGTCTTCTGGCGCACGTACTCCACGATGTCCTCCGCCTTAGTGCTGTAGTGCAGGCGGGAGATATACACCGGTGTGTTCGGCTTAGCGGCACGCAAGCTCACTTCTGGCTTCGTAGGAGCTTTGCCGCAGCGATTCTTGTTGGTTCGCGACCGGCACTTCCTCCTTTGCACTGTCACGAAACCCTCTTCATCAGCCCTATTCGGCGCCTTTTCTGGCATAGGCTTCATACTTGGAGCGCCTGGGGCACTCGCGGGGACGCTAGCGAAGTCCTTTCGTAAGGGATTCGCCAGGGCTGCAGATACTGGCAGCGGGACGGGGTGATGAACTTGGCCGGCGTTGCGCGGAGGAGCTGCGGTGACGGGCGCAGGGCTGCGGGGCACGGGGGCGGGGCGCTCTGCAATTTCAGCAAACGACGGATGCGCTGGCGACGAAACTGCTGACGCGGAATTTGACGACGATAAATCGAGGCCGGCTCCGCGACACTTGTTTACATTAGATGCATCGGCTGATGACCTAGTTACCGCCACACTGTTACGCAACTCGCTAACTTCTTTGCGCAATTCGGTGACGGAGTTTTGGGATGCATCTAATTTCGCCAGAACATCCGCGAGGCGGGCCTTCAGGAAGACAATGTCCTTCAGAAGGCTCGTTACGTCGACATGGTCGAAGGTGACGGGTGGAAGCTTGTGCAACTCCTTCGCCACAAACGTCGGCACGTCGTCCGGGTCGGTCTCCTTGAACAGCGTGATTATATCCTGCAGGCTCTTCTTAGTCCCGTCACGCCGGCGGGACACCATCTGGTCGCGCTTGTTCAGCACACTGAACAACAACAGCTTGGCAGCAGCTATGTCTTCCTCGCTGAAGTTCGTTGCACAGATCTGGACAGCAGACACCTCGTCCATCACATCCAGCTTCTGTTGCAGGAACGCCAGCAGCTCATTCGCCACAAGTTCATTGCTCATGGCGAGTAATTCACGAGCGACAGCTTGCGCCGCGCTAACTAAAACAGAATATTATGCAAACACGTCCGCATCGGAACGCGGCACAAGCGAGACTGACACATGAATATCGGTTAAGGTTTGATGGTGTTTCAGAAAACTACGATTAAGATTAAAGTACTGCAGTAAATCTTGGCTATCACCTTATGACTGGTAAAAAAATACATAGATTTGGGCTTAAGCTTTACTATGAAGCTGGATAATATGTGCTTTTCCGTTTACACCGCACCAATGTTTGACAGAATTTTTCTCAGGCCGCGCCGCTGACCAAACCACCATAATACCAAAGTATACAAAACAAAAGACAGCCAGTTGACTGCTGAAGTTGTTTTTAGGGTTCCATACCCGAAGGGTGCCAAAAGGAACCCTATTACTAAGCCTCCGCTGTCCGTCCGATCGTCCATCCGCCTGATTGTCAGCGGGCTGTATCTCATGAACCGTAATAGATAGACAGTTGAAATTTTCACAGATTGTATAATTCCGTTGCCGCTATAACAAAAATCATAAAAATAAAAGTGTTTAAAGTCACTCCTTTAAATAATCATTTATTGGGCTTTACACGTTTACAATAGATATATGTACTAACAAACGTTTAGGTACAATCTTTTAAATAGAAAAGAAAATGGCTTCGCGACTGAGAGTCGCGGAGGATCGCTGTTGTACGTCCGTTTCCGTCGGCGATCGGGATTCCCTCTCTCTGTCGCCCGTGTCCCTTCGTCCTGCGCTAGCGGCGAGGTGCGCGGGCGGCGGAGGAGGGGGCGCGTTGTTTGGCACTGCGTAGCAACATCATCGTAGCTATCATAGCCATAGGAAAACCCGCGCTATAAGTGTTTTTTTTTTTTAAACTGAAGTATTTTTTTATTTTAATTTATAATTACTTATTAAATATTGTAAGGTGGTACTTACTACCCTACGGTGGTACATACTACCCTTGGTGTGCGAGCCCGACTAGCAATTGGCCGATATTTTTCAGATATTTTGAACTAGACGTTCAGAGTTGGCGGTCAACTCTGAACGTTTTGGTGTAAATGCGGCCTTTTAAGGGGGATGCGCCAGGGTAGCCCGCGAAATTCAAATATTCTTACGTTTTTAGCAAATTGTAAGTCAGCATTAGGTTCTATGTTGATTAAAGTATGACTCGCGACCATAACTAATATTTAATTACAGAATTAGAATATAGAATCAGTAATACAACTCCTTAATTTAGTATAATCCTAAATGTCAAGATTTTATGAAATAGCCACTTAAAAAGTATTATTGATGACTTCAATGATTCTAATTCTGTAAATACATACTTGTTACGGTCGCGAATCATATTTTGATCAACCTACAACCTTAAACAGACTTGCAAATTGCAAAAAAAAACGTAAGAAAATTTGTATTTCGCTTTTTTTTTATAAATGGCCTCGTAGTTGGCCTAGAGAGGCCGTGACTACTTAACCGGACTATCCAATGCCTTAAGCGAACTCAAAGCCTCCAGCCAGGGGCATAAAACTTACAGACTAAGCGACTACACGCTAAGGGCTCCCCCTGTGGGGAACGGACCTCGGCTTAGGGCGTCGCTGGGGGGAGGACAACAAGGTGGGACAGGCTGGATCAAATTGGAGTGATTATTATTATCAGGGGAGTTTAAAGCTACTGGCTCAGCTACGCCATTATACATAAAAGGTATTATATTAAAACACGTGTACTAAAAGATAAATAATAGTTTACGCATAGGTAGTGGTACAGTGTTAGATTTTTGGGAATACCCACGAACCTAAATAATTATTTTGTAATCAAATACGTCAGGTAAATGTAAGTCCGAGTGTCGAAGGACAATGATTAGTTTCTATACTTGTATGTTTAAATTTGATCTCATGTAAGTGAAATGTAAATTTCTTTATGAGAATTAAATGTCTTTAACCATAAAAACTGAGTATCTGTTTTGTGATTTTGGCGGCCTCTCCAGTCCTGTGCCCATATCTCTCGCCGGAACGCCCTTATCGATCTGTTCCGACTTTCGGTACCTTGGGTCGCTTGTCCAAGGAGATGGCGAAGTAGACCGAGACGTAGCGCACCGGATCAACTCAGGATGGATGAAATGGCGACAGGTCACAGGAACAACTTGCGACCCACGATGCCCCTCAAGTTAAAGGGGAAAATTTATAAGTCCGTGGTAAGGCCTGTCGTACTTCATGGGTCTGAATGCTGGGCCGTGAAGAAGACGGATGAAAAAAGATTGCATGCAGCGGAGATGATAATGTTGAGATGGATGTGTGGAGTAACGAGAATGGATAAAGTAAGAAATGAGTATATAAGAGGAAGTTTGAAAGTGGCGCCAGTGACAGAAAAGTTGAAAGGAAATCGTTTGGCTTGGTATAGGCATGTGATGAGAAGGGACGAAACGCATGTGACTCAAAGAGTGATGAATATACATGTTGATGGATGGAGAGGGAGAGGAAGGCCGAAGAAAAGATGGATGGAATGTGTAAAGAATGATATGAAAGAGAAGGGAGTGAATGATAGTGTGACGGTTGACAGGGGAGAATGGAAGAAGAAAACATGTTGCGCCGACCCCAAGTAACATGGGATAAGGGCAGGAAGATGATGATGAACCATAAATAATTAAATTATCTATAAAATGGTGAAGGTTTCATAAAAATACGCCATAAAACTTATGCGTGATTCTCAGTTTTGTACCTACCTACGTTAGACATATTTTTACAAATTAATTAGACTATGTAATATAAACATAATCTAAAATATTCACATATTAAGTTATTCAAAAAAATGCTCTAATTTAACAATTTTTTTTCCAAATCATTAATACTACTTGTTTAAATGTGATCTTCAGTTTAAAATCATTAAAAGTCAGTTATCGTCGCCTTAAACTCAGTGTACTATATTAAGGGCCGGGTACAATATCTGATTAAAGCCGCGGGCGATTTATGAATCAATCAACGTATTCACTTACTTTTCACAACTACGATTCACTGATTGATTGATTCTTATCAATCAATCCAATGGCAAGAAAGGGGTATGATTGTTTTGATAGGAAAGCAATGGGTGGCCAAGTTGTCATTACATAGAAACGATTCAATTAACTGTTGTTTGTATTATATCGACAGAAGACATTTGGCCCTAAAATTATTATCATTACGAGTTGACGACAGACGTATTTCTTTGTATCAGATTAGCATAAATGTATCGTAAAACAAACATTTTTTTTAAATAGAATATTTTATTCACTGACTGCCTTGTTGTCGCAAGCGCTACTGCGAAGCACGAGATCCTGGGTTCGATTCCCGAGTCAAGCAATGTGTTGTTGGGTTTTCCATCTGGAATTTCCCAGATGCAGCCTGGAGTCTGGAGCTGTGCCCGTTTGATGGCAATAGGCTCACCCCTATTACAGTGATTTAAAAATCATCATCATTCTCCTGCCCTTGTCCCACTTTATTTAGGGTCGGCGCAACATGTCTTTTTCTTCCATACTTCTCTATTAGTCGTCATCTCGTTAGTCACTCCCTTTCTAGCCATATCACCTTTCACACAGTCCATCCATCGTTTCTTTGGTCTTCCCTTACTCGTATAGCCCTCCACGTTCATACTCAACACTTTCCTGACGACATTTTCCTCATTCCTCCGCATCACATGCCCATACCATGACAAACGATTTCCACACAACTTTTCAGTCACCGGTGTCTTTTTCAGACTCTTACATACTCATTTGTTATTCTATCCATCCGCGTAATACCACACATCCCTCTTAGCATTCTCATCTCGGCTGCATGCAATTGCCTTTCATTCATTCTTTTTATGGCCCAACATTCTGATCCATACAAGACAGCAGGTCTAACCATTGTTTTATAAATCTTCCCCTTGAGTTTAAGGGGAATGCGGGAGTCGCAGATTGTTCCCGTGACCTGCCGCCATTTAAATAACTGGCAAAATGTAGGTATATTATAGTGACACCGCTACCTAACCCTTCGGGGATAACAAACGTGATGTTAGCATATCATCATCAGCTTATAGCAGTTCACTGCTAGACATACATGCCATTCAAATCGATTTCTGGCAACTCTTATCCAGCTATCGGCTATACCAGACACCTTATAAGCTATACAGCTACCTTATACAGCTACCAGCCACCCTGAGAATATCGTCGCTCCACCTAGCCTGAGGGCGTCCTAATTACCTAACGTTTGCCGATTCACGGTCTCCACTCAAGAACTCGTCTACCCCAACGGTCATCGGTTCTACAGCTAATATATTATGTTACATCAGAAATGCTTTTAAGTCAAATGAGTAGGCTAAAATTATGTACTCACTTCCTACGCCTAACAATTAACCAAGTAATTTATAGAAATCAATCAACCGAATCGTCAGAGGGGATAATTTAATCGATATTATAGAGACCCTCCTTTGTCCCAAGCTGATTCAACAATAACCATGTACCGCTAATTATTAATTACCACCAGAATGCCCTAAGCGTCAGGTTCATCACATTTGTATTAATATTTAAGGCTGCCTGTCCACTAGAGGTGAAAAGCGGAGAAGAGTGTGTGGGAGCTACACAGAGCAGTGTGGCGGAGTATCCCTGAACTTCCATTGTCCCAAGGTGATTCAACAATAACCATGTACCGCTAATTATTAATTACCATCAGAATGCCCTAAGCGTCAGGTTCATCACATAGGTATGTATTAATATTTAAGGCTGCCTGTCCACTAGAGCTCGTAAGCGGAGAAGAGAGTGTGGGAGCTACACAGAGCAGTGTGGCGGAGTGTCCCTGAACTTCCTTTGTCCCAAGCTGATTCAACAATAACCATGTACCACTAATTATTAATTACCACCAGAATGCCCTAAGCGCCAGGATCGTCACATATGTATTTATATGTGTTATATATTATTATTTATATTTATATGCCTGTCCATTAGAGCTGGTAAGCGGAGAATAGAGTGTGGGAGCTACATAGAGCAGTGTGGCGGAGTGTTCCTGTGCATTGAAGCAGACAATTTAAGCTTATTTGGTTGAAAACCAAAGTATAAAATAGACTACAGCGGAGTGGAGACGTTTTAGTGGAATTCTAATAGTAGGTCTTACCGAGCCAAAGTAAGAGGATTCCACTAGAGAGATTCCAAGAGTGGTTAAAGTGTCACTATAATATCTCCTGCGCCGAAGACTGCAATCTTTTTTTTATATTTGAGGTGGGTTTGCTCTTGACTCTAGTCTAGGTCGGAGGCAATAGAGACAAAGTAGATGAAGGAGCGAGCTTTCCCAGAAGAAGCCTCTCCCCACTCTCAGACAGTTCCACTCTTTTGCTGTGCGCATTATAAATGACATTTGGAAACGCTTAGTAATCTCCGCTGAGATTGGCCGCCGTGGCCGAAATACAGTTGGGAGGGCCATTTTAGAGACATAACCCTATCGGTTGTTTTAAAGTCACTTCTCTCTTCTCCTCTCTCCATTGCTGGATACCAGGTTTTAATATTTTCCTAGCTCTGCACATTTCCGCTCCTCCGTTCCAATGGACAGGCAGCCTAACATTTCTGTTGGCTGAATTAATAAGTCGTACTCGGTTGTTTGGAAATTCTCGCTGATATCATGAGGGAATAGTATTAATTATACATTGTTGGTTTGCGTCATCTATTTGCGGTTGTAAATTCTGCAGCGAAATATTTATTAAATAAGTGGTTCATTGGTGGTTTTGATTTCCTGTTCCTGTAATTAAGCCGGTTTTGTGGTTTTGCTTGAATTTAAACATGGGATTATCCACTTACTAGTATGAGGAGTTATTTAAATATTGACAAATGTGGCTGCATCTGCATATCTCTTCAAAGTTAGAGCAAACAGGCTTCTTCTAGGTAAGCTTCTTCGGTTCTAGGTATCGTAGACTTGTCTCTGTCACCTCTGATCTAGACTATAGTCAAGAGCAAACCTGTCTCAAATAATAAAAAAATACACGGAAATATTTTCACTTGACGCCTATATTGGTCCTCACTAGTCTCAGTACAGAGAAGAGTGGCTTTTGCCCTGTATTGGAACAAACATAGCCTAAAAATATATTAAAAACAATAAGTATGTCAACCGTTTAAAGTAGGAAGTACGAGTAGTATTGATCACCTGAGTCGTTAATTAACTCCCGTTCTCACCCGACAAATGTCAACTGTTCCGTCCTTCACAATAAATCTCCGGTAATTATTCGTCATGATAACTTCATCTATAATTGCACAGACAAAACATATTCGGTTTCCCCAGAGAGGTCACCGGAACGCAACCAAGCTACGGACGCTAGCAGATCTACATCGGGTCCATATAGGGCCCGGAAAAAGCGTCCGTGAAGCTCCTTACTCTGCTATACGTCCCTGCGATCGTTAGTATCAAGCACTACAGGCTTGCGCCAGTTCTCGTTAGCTAAGGAGAGCGGGGTGAGGCCTTTGTCCACCGCGATCACATCTCGATGCTTCGAGGAAATATTGCGTGAGACTGTATATCTCGCGACTGTGGAGGGTCTTAGCGTTTAAAAAGCCTCGACCTCCACACTTTCGCGGGATATATCATTTCCGACGACTGTGGGTGGTGCATTCGATATGCAGTCAGCAGCGCACGGACCCTCCTATCCAGGGCGTCGAGTTTGGTCTGAGTACATTTGAGTATGCCGAAAGAGTACATCAGAACCGGCATTACCCAACCGTTGAAGGCACGCACCTTGTTTCCGCACGTATTTAATACATTCTTCAGGCGGCCAAAGAAGCAATCCTTCAACGATTGCTTCATATCAGTAACATTGATGCCCAAGGCTTCCGATATACCCAAATACTTATAGGTTTCGGATCGGAGAGGGCTCTAATGTTTGTGGAATCGGAGAGTTGGATTCCCACGGATTCCACAATCTCCCCACGCTTTATATGCATGACCGCACAATTATCCACACCAAATTCCATCCTGATGGCGCTACTAAAAGTTTCGGTTACTTTCATTAGCTCCATCAGTTGCGAATTGTTGGGGGTAAAGAGTTTTAGGTCATCTATGTAAGGGGGTGAGATATAACCTGACCACCTCTCCTCAGCCGATAGCCTAGACCTCCAGCAGTGTGCTTAGAGAATTCAAGGCTAGGCAGAACCAAAGTGAACCCAAACTATCGCCCTGAAATATGCCTCGCTCGATCTTTATCGGCTCGCTATTCGTCTGGATATTTCGACATCCTGGACAGCGAATGACCGTCCTCCATTGCCCCATACACGACATCAGGAAAGTGCGCAGAGTTGCATTATTTACTTTATACAACTCCAGCACCTTCATGAGCCATGTACTCGTATGTGGTACTGAGTCATAGGCTACTATGACTACTCAGTACCATATACCACGTACCACTACCAACAAGGCAACAACATATACTTTAATATTATTATATATTAATTTTATAAATAACTAGCTGGGCCCCGCGACTTCGTTCGCGTGGAAGTCGTAAGATACACGATATACTGAAACAACAGCCACATTTTAATAAAACTCCCTCGTCCCCCGCAATGATGCAACGCGACGGGCGTTGCATCGCCCGTCCGCGCTATTTGTTCACAATTTCATGGCTTTTATTTTTCTTGCGCGGAACCCTAGTTGTTTTTCTAAAATAAAAATTATACTATTTTACTCCTTATAACATCAGCTATTTGCCAGTGAAAGTCCTGTCAAAATCGGTCCAGCCGTTTCGGAGATTAGCCGGAACAAACAGACAGGCAGACAGACCGACCGACAGACATTTTTTTTTTGTCATAACTACCTACTGTATATACTTACATATGCATTTAGTAAAAAGCTGTTATTTTGACATTACAAAGACACTTTAATTTTATTTAATTGTATAGATGTAAGTATAGATGAAAGTTTCAGTAGGTACCTACCAGCAAATTGTAAAAATTAAACCTCATAATAATGTTATAGCCTATGCAGGTATTTATAGAACACATAAATTGTTAAAAGTAGATGTGAAAATCCGGAGTTATTCACTGAAAATAATATACCTACCAGTTTCATAGTTGTACAATGAATTCCGGGGCTTCACTGCAAGTACTGAGATTTTGCTCAAACTAAGCTTTAAAATCGCATGATTACGTTTTGCCTCCATAAAGCAGAAGCCACATACACATCGCAACAGTCATTGGATCGGTTGCCCTAATTTAATTTCTACGAAAAACTATTACTTATCCATGAAAAGTTTGTGCATATAATGCCGCAGTCCCACGGCCGTCGAGGGCTATCGCGGTTCGTGCCATACATTCATCATCCCATACAGTCGATCGGACGGGCGACGACAGGCTACCGGAGGCCACGGCCTGTAGGCCCGGCCTGGCGCGCTTTGGCGCTTTTTGTTTTGAGTCGTGGGACCGGGGCATAAGCAAGTTTGTTTGTTGACGTGTCTATATTGATACGACTGGGTTTTCATTAAGGCGATAGTTAATTGTTTGGTTTTTATTTTCGTTTCATTAGCTCTATTATCACAATAAGGGTAATCGCGTATCTGACAGAAGATGCGTCGCGTATCGTCACGTAACGCTAGAACGGACAACTTACAAGTAGATAACAAAACATTCAACCTTACACCCTCAACCGATGATGCGTTAGAGCTTCGAGCGTACTAACTGGAAGTTAAGACGCCCCCGAAACATGCGTAGTTCATACAAACGAAATACCAAAATAATTTGTAAATCAAACATATTCTAAAGGTAATGTGTATTAATTCCGATTGGATTGCAGAATATCTAGGTTCCCAAATATATAATATATTAAATAAGAACATTGATGTAAACAGGAAATATATGAGAAAAATAAGTTTTCTATAGAAATCTTAAATTTCTCATAGCTCGTCTTCAAATCAATGTCCTTTCAAAATATATGTTTGTGAATCTAGATATTCTGTAATACAATCGGAATAAATACACACTACCTTCAGAATATATTTGATTTACAAATTATTTTGGTATTTCGTTTGTATGAACTACGCATGCTATGTGGGCCTCTTAACGAGGTACATAACTACCGATGAGTCTTCCGTCAGATGTGCGACCACCCTAATATGTAGGGAAAACTTTAGACTTATTATTAAGACTGTGTTGTCCCACTGCAAGGTTAAGGTCTCCCTTCCCTCTTTCCACTTTCCCGGTCTACTGCTATTGCGGGCCAAACCTTTAAGAAGGAGTCCAGCTCATCCCGCCATCTTTCTTGGTCTGCGTTTCCTGCTATTTGCATATTGCTGCTCCGACATGCGACAGATGTGGCCAGCACAGTTCGACTTTAGTCCAACAGCTGTGCGGCCCGCGTTAGAGACACTTACATATCTAAATATTTTGTGATTTGTGTTTTGAAGTCGATTTGATTTTTTTTTTTATTACTTTTGTTTTGGTAAAGTAATCGACTTTCGTGCCAATTATTATACTAATTACTTTGCAGTAACACAGTTTGTTTTCATGATCAAAAATCGCCCACTAATTACTCTCCTAGCGTTCCACCTAATTGTGTCGGTCGATGTTGATGAATGAAGTGTCAAAGGTAGGAGTGACGCTCAATGTTGGTACCTATAGATTTTAGGAACACTCTCTGCCTCATCAATTATACTTAGCTTCCGTAGTATTGCAGTGCTCTTCGTTGTTTATGTTTCAAACTACCGGGGGTGGTAAAGGGCATGCATTTCGACAGGTCTATTGGTAGTTCGGTAATTGTGGTAATGCATGCTGAAATTATGGGTCTATTTGTGAAATCACTAGCCGTGACTTCGTCTGCGATCCAGGATGAAAAGCAGCCTATGTCCATAGCACTGAATAGAAAAAAAAACTTTTTAGCAAAAAATAAAACCGACTTCTAAAACAAAACACTACAAAGTGAAAAATAACTTTAATTTCGGAAGTCGGTGTCTTTCGTTTTGTATTTTCGTTTTTTGCCACCGACTTCCGAAATTAAAGTTATTTTTCACTTTGTAGTGTTTTGTTTTAGAAGTCGGTTTTATTTTTTGCTAAAAAGTTTTTATTTTTCACTTTTTAGTTGTGGAACCTACCCCACACAAATTCAACTTCGACGAAAGCCTATTTGTTGTTCATACAAAATTAAGACTTATACAACCGACGAAGGTTTTTAATATTTTATGCGCGGGATAGCTGCGTGGGCACTTCCACTTATTTTTAACCGACTTCCAAAAGGAGGAGGTTCTCAATTCTCAAGGGTAGGTTCCACAACTAAAAAGTGAAAAATAAAAACTTTTTAGCAAAAAATAAAACCGACTTCTAAAACAAAACACTACAAAGTGAAAAATAACTTTAATTTCGGAAGTCGGTGGCAAAAAACGAAAATACAAAACGAAAGACACCGACTTCCGAAATTAAAGTTATTTTTCACTTTGTAGTGTTTTGTTTTAGAAGTCGGTTTTATTTTTTGCTAAAAAGTTTTTTTTTCTATTCAGTGCTATGGACATAGGCTGCTTTTCATCCTGGATCGCAGACGAAGTCACGGCTAGTGATTTCACAAATAGACCCATAATTTCAGCATGCATTACCACAATTACCGAACTACCAATAGACCTGTCGAAATGCATGCCCTTTACCACCCCCGGTAGTTTGAAACATAAACAACGAAGAGCACTGCAATACTACGGAAGCTAAGTATAATTGATGAGGCAGAGAGTGTTCCTAAAATCTATAGGTACCAACATTGAGCGTCACTCCTACCTTTGACACTTCATTCATCAACATCGACCGACACAATTAGGTGGAACGCTAGGAGAGTAATTAGTGGGCGATTTTTGATCATGAAAACAAACTGTGTTACTGCAAAGTAATTAGTATAATAATTGGCACGAAAGTCGATTACTTTACCAAAACAAAAGTAATAAAAAAAAGAATCAAATCGACTTCAAAACACAAATCACAAAATATTTAGATATGTAAGTGTCTCTAACGCGGGCCGCACAGCTGTTGGACTAAAGTCGAACTGTGCTGGCCACATCTGTCGCATGTCGGAGCAGCAATATGCAAATAGCAGGAAACGCAGACCAAGAAAGATGGCGGGATGAGCTGGACTCCTTCTTAAAGGTTTGGCCCGCAATAGCAGTAGACCGGGAAAGTGGAAAGAGGGAAGGGAGACCTTAACCTTGCAGTGGGACAACACAGTCTTAATAATAAGTCTAAAGTTTTCCCTACATATTAGGGTGGTCGCACATCTGACGGAAGACTCATCGGTAGTTATGTACCTCGTTAAGAGGCCCACATAGCATGCGTAGTTCATACAAACGAAATACCAAAATAATTTGTAAATCAAATATATTCTGAAGGTAGTGTGTATTTATTCCGATTGTATTACAGAATATCTAGATTCACAAACATATATTTTGAAAGGACATTGATTTGAAGACGAGCTATGAGAAATTTAAGATTTCTATAGAAAACTTATTTTTCTCATATATTTCCTGTTTACATCAATGTTCTTATTTAATATATTATATATTTGGGAACCTAGATATTCTGCAATCCAATCGGAATTAATACACATTACCTTTAGAATATGTTTGATTTACAAATTATTTTGGTATTTCGTTTGTATGAACTACGCATGTTTCGGGGGCGTCTTAACTTCCAGTTAGTACGCTCGAAGCTCTAACGCATCATCGGTTGAGGGTGTAAGGTTGAATGTTTTGTTATCTACTTGTAAGTTGTCCGTTCTAGCGTTACGTGACGATACGCGACGCATCTTCTGTCAGATACGCGATTACCCTTATTGTGATAATAGAGCTAATGAAACGAAAATAAAAACCAAACAATTAACTATCGCCTTAATGAAAACCCAGTCGTATCAATATAGACACGTCAACAAACAAACTTGCTTATGCCCCGGTCCCACGACTCAAAACAAAAAGCGCCAAAGCGCGCCAGGCCGGGCCTACAGGCCGTGGCCTCCGGTAGCCTGTCGTCGCCCGTCCGATCGACTGTATGGGATGATGAATGTATGGCACGAACCGCGATAGCCCTCGACGGCCGTGGGACTGCGGCATTATATGCACAAACTTTTCATGGATAAGTAATAGTTTTTCGTAGAAATTAAATTAGGGCAACCGATCCAATGACTGTTGCGATGTGTATGTGGCTTCTGCTTTATGGAGGCAAAACGTAATCATGCGATTTTAAAGCTTAGTTTGAGCAAAATCTCAGTACTTGCAGTGAAGCCCCGGAATTCATTGTACAACTATGAAACTGGTAGGTATATTATTTTCAGTGAATAACTCCGGATTTTCACATCTACTTTTAACAATTTATGTGTTCTATAAATACCTGCATAGGCTATAACATTATTATGAGGTTTAATTTTTACAATTTGCTGGTAGGTACCTACTGAAACTTTCATCTATACTTACATCTATACAATTAAATAAAATTAAAGTGTCTTTGTAATGTCAAAATAACAGCTTTTTACTAAATGCATATGTAAGTATATACAGTAGGTAGTTATGACAAAAAAAAAATGTCTGTCGGTCGGTCTGTCTGCCTGTCTGTTTGTTCCGGCTAATCTCCGAAACGGCTGGACCGATTTTGACAGGACTTTCACTGGCAAATAGCTGATGTTATAAGGAGTAAAATAGTATAATTTTTATTTTAGAAAAACAACTAGGGTTCCGCGCAAGAAAAATAAAAGCCATGAAATTGTGAACAAATAGCGCGGACGGGCGATGCAACGCCCGTCGCGTTGCATCATTGCGGGGGACGAGGGAGTTTTATTAAAATGTGGCTGTTGTTTCAGTATATCGTGTATCTTACGACTTCCACGCGAACGAAGTCGCGGGGCCCAGCTAGTTATTTATAAAATTAATATATAATAATATTAAAGTATATGTTGTTGCCTTGTTGGTAGTGGTACGTGGTATATGGTACTGAGTAGTCATAGTAGCCTATGACTCAGTACCACATACGAGTACATGGCTCATGAAGGTGCTGGAGTTGTATAAAGTAAATAATGCAACTCTGCGCACTTTCCTGATGTCGTGTATGGGGCAATGGAGGACGGTCATTCGCTGTCCAGGATGTCGAAATATCCAGACGAATAGCGAGCCGATAAAGATCGAGCGAGGCATATTTCAGGGCGATAGTTTGGGTTCACTTTGGTTCTGCCTAGCCTTGAATTCTCTAAGCACACTGCTGGAGGTCTAGGCTATCGGCTGAGGAGAGGTGGTCAGGTTATATCTCACCCCCTTACATAGATGACCTAAAACTCTTTACCCCCAACAATTCGCAACTGATGGAGCTAATGAAAGTAACCGAAACTTTTAGTAGCGCCATCAGGATGGAATTTGGTGTGGATAATTGTGCGGTCATGCATATAAAGCGTGGGGAGATTGTGGAATCCGTGGGAATCCAACTCTCCGATTCCACAAACATTAGAGCCCTCTCCGATCCGAAACCTATAAGTATTTGGGTATATCGGAAGCCTTGGGCATCAATGTTACTGATATGAAGCAATCGTTGAAGGATTGCTTCTTTGGCCGCCTGAAGAATGTATTAAATACGTGCGGAAACAAGGTGCGTGCCTTCAACGGTTGGGTAATGCCGGTTCTGATGTACTCTTTCGGCATACTCAAATGTACTCAGACCAAACTCGACGCCCTGGATAGGAGGGTCCGTGCGCTGCTGACTGCATATCGAATGCACCACCCACAGTCGTCGGAAATGATATATCCCGCGAAAGTGTGGAGGTCGAGGCTTTTTAAACGCTAAGACCCTCCACAGTCGCGAGATATACAGTCTCACGCAATATTTCCTCGAAGCATCGAGATGTGATCGCGGTGGACAAAGGCCTCACCCCGCTCTCCTTAGCTAACGAGAACTGGCGCAAGCCTGTAGTGCTTGATACTAACGATCGCAGGGACGTATAGCAGAGTAAGGAGCTTCACGGACGCTTTTTCCGGGCCCTATATGGACCCGATGTAGATCTGCTAGCGTCCGTAGCTTGGTTGCGTTCCGGTGACCTCTCTGGGGAAACCGAATATGTTTTGTCTGTGCAATTATAGATGAAGTTATCATGACGAATAATTACCGGAGATTTATTGTGAAGGACGGAACAGTTGACATTTGTCGGGTGAGAACGGGAGTTAATTAACGACTCAGGTGATCAATACTACTCGTACTTCCTACTTTAAACGGTTGACATACTTATTGTTTTTAATATATTTTTAGGCTATGTTTGTTCCAATACAGGGCAAAAGCCACTCTTCTCTGTACTGAGACTAGTGAGGACCAATATAGGCGTCAAGTGAAAATATTTCCGTGTATTTTTTTATTATTTGAGACAGGTTTGCTCTTGACTATAGTCTAGATCAGAGGTGACAGAGACAAGTCTACGATACCTAGAACCGAAGAAGCTTACCTAGAAGAAGCCTGTTTGCTCTAACTTTGAAGAGATATGCAGATGCAGCCACATTTGTCAATATTTAAATAACTCCTCATACTAGTAAGTGGATAATCCCATGTTTAAATTCAAGCAAAACCACAAAACCGGCTTAATTACAGGAACAGGAAATCAAAACCACCAATGAACCACCTATTTAATAAATATTTCGCTGCAGAATTTACAACCGCAAATAGATGACGCAAACCAACAATGTATAATTAATACTATTCCCTCATGATATCAGCGAGAATTTCCAAACAACCGAGTACGACTTATTAATTCAGCCAACAGAAATGTTAGGCTGCCTGTCCATTGGAACGGAGGAGCGGAAATGTGCAGAGCTAGGAAAATATTAAAACCTGGTATCCAGCAATGGAGAGAGGAGAAGAGAGAAGTGACTTTAAAACAACCGATAGGGTTATGTCTCTAAAATGGCCCTCCCAACTGTATTTCGGCCACGGCGGCCAATCTCAGCGGAGATTACTAAGCGTTTCCAAATGTCATTTATAATGCGCACAGCAAAAGAGTGGAACTGTCTGAGAGTGGGGAGAGGCTTCTTCTGGGAAAGCTCGCTCCTTCATCTACTTTGTCTCTATTGCCTCCGACCTAGACTAGAGTCAAGAGCAAACCCACCTCAAATATAAAAAAAAGATTGCAGTCTTCGGCGCAGGAGATATTATAGTGACACTTTAACCACTCTTGGAATCTCTCTAGTGGAATCCTCTTACTTTGGCTCGGTAAGACCTACTATTAGAATTCCACTAAAACGTCTCCACTCCGCTGTAGTCTATTTTATACTTTGGTTTTCAACCAAATAAGCTTAAATTGTCTGCTTCAATGCACAGGAACACTCCGCCACACTGCTCTATGTAGCTCCCACACTCTATTCTCCGCTTACCAGCTCTAATGGACAGGCATATAAATATAAATAATAATATATAACACATATAAATACATATGTGACGATCCTGGCGCTTAGGGCATTCTGGTGGTAATTAATAATTAGTGGTACATGGTTATTGTTGAATCATCTTGGGACAAAGGAAGTTCAGGGACACTCCGCCACACTGCTCTGTGTAGCTCCCACACTCTCTTCTCCGCTTACGAGCTCTAGTGGACAGGCAGCCTTAAATATTAATACATACCTATGTGATGAACCTGACGCTTAGGGCATTCTGATGGTAATTAATAATTAGCGGTACATGGTTATTGTTGAATCACCTTGGGACAATGGAAGTTCAGGGATACTCCGCCACACTGCTCTGTGTAGCTCCCACACACTCTTCTCCGCTTTTCACCTCTAGTGGACAGGCAGCCTTAAATATTAATACAAATGTGATGAACCTGACGCTTAGGGCATTCTGGTGGTAATTAATAATTAGCGGTACATGGTTATTGTTGAATCAGCTTGGGACAAAGGAGGGTCTCTATAATATCGATTAAATTATCCCCTCTGACGATTCGGTTGATTGATTTCTATAAATTACTTGGTTAATTGTTAGGCGTAGGAAGTGAGTACATAATTTTAGCCTACTCATTTGACTTAAAAGCATTTCTGATGTAACATAATATATTAGCTGTAGAACCGATGACCGTTGGGGTAGACGAGTTCTTGAGTGGAGACCGTGAATCGGCAAACGTTAGGTAATTAGGACGCCCTCAGGCTAGGTGGAGCGACGATATTCTCAGGGTGGCTGGTAGCTGTATAAGGTAGCTGTATAGCTTATAAGGTGTCTGGTATAGCCGATAGCTGGATAAGAGTTGCCAGAAATCGATTTGAATGGCATGTATGTCTAGCAGTGAACTGCTATAAGCTGATGATGATATGCTAACATCACGTTTGTTATCCCCGAAGGGTTAGGTAGCGGTGTCACTATAATATACCTACATTTTGCCAGTTATTTAAATGGCGGCAGGTCACGGGAACAATCTGCGACTCCCGCATTCCCCTTAAACTCAAGGGGAAGATTTATAAAACAATGGTTAGACCTGCTGTCTTGTATGGATCAGAATGTTGGGCCATAAAAAGAATGAATGAAAGGCAATTGCATGCAGCCGAGATGAGAATGCTAAGAGGGATGTGTGGTATTACGCGGATGGATAGAATAACAAATGAGTATGTAAGAGTCTGAAAAAGACACCGGTGACTGAAAAGTTGTGTGGAAATCGTTTGTCATGGTATGGGCATGTGATGCGGAGGAATGAGGAAAATGTCGTCAGGAAAGTGTTGAGTATGAACGTGGAGGGCTATACGAGTAAGGGAAGACCAAAGAAACGATGGATGGACTGTGTGAAAGGTGATATGGCTAGAAAGGGAGTGACTAACGAGATGACGACTAATAGAGAAGTATGGAAGAAAAAGACATGTTGCGCCGACCCTAAATAAAGTGGGACAAGGGCAGGAGAATGATGATGATTTTTAAATCACTGTAATAGGGGTGAGCCTATTGCCATCAAACGGGCACAGCTCCAGACTCCAGGCTGCATCTGGGAAATTCCAGATGGAAAACCCAACAACACATTGCTTGACTCGGGAATCGAACCCAGGATCTCGTGCTTCGCAGTAGCGCTTGCGACAACAAGGCAGTCAGTGAATAAAATATTCTATTTAAAAAAAATGTTTGTTTTACGATACATTTATGCTAATCTGATACAAAGAAATACGTCTGTCGTCAACTCGTAATGATAATAATTTTAGGGCCAAATGTCTTCTGTCGATATAATACAAACAACAGTTAATTGAATCGTTTCTATGTAATGACAACTTGGCCACCCATTGCTTTCCTATCAAAACAATCATACCCCTTTCTTGCCATTGGATTGATTGATAAGAATCAATCAATCAGTGAATCGTAGTTGTGAAAAGTAAGTGAATACGTTGATTGATTCATAAATCGCCCGCGGCTTTAATCAGATATTGTACCCGGCCCTTAATATAGTACACTGAGTTTAAGGCGACGATAACTGACTTTTAATGATTTTAAACTGAAGATCACATTTAAACAAGTAGTATTAATGATTTGGAAAAAAAATTGTTAAATTAGAGCATTTTTTTGAATAACTTAATATGTGAATATTTTAGATTATGTTTATATTACATAGTCTAATTAATTTGTAAAAATATGTCTAACGTAGGTAGGTACAAAACTGAGAATCACGCATAAGTTTTATGGCGTATTTTTATGAAACCTTCACCATTTTATAGATAATTTAATTATTTATGGTTCATCATCATCTTCCTGCCCTTATCCCATGTTACTTGGGGTCGGCGCAACATGTTTTCTTCTTCCATTCTCCCCTGTCAACCGTCACACTATCATTCACTCCCTTCTCTTTCATATCATTCTTTACACATTCCATCCATCTTTTCTTCGGCCTTCCTCTCCCTCTCCATCCATCAACATGTATATTCATCACTCTTTGAGTCACATGCGTTTCGTCCCTTCTCATCACATGCCTATACCAAGCCAAACGATTTCCTTTCAACTTTTTTTTATTTTTCACTTTTTAGTTGTGGAACCTACCCCACACAAATTCGAATACATAATTGAGCACAATAATTGTAGATATAGCCATGTAAATAACAGTGATAGGAAGTTATTAAAACATCATCACATCATCCATATAAAATAAGTGGGAAATATACGCATTATTGAAGCTAACTCAAAAACTCCCCAAGCAAAGTTAATAAAATTTATATGGGACCACCTCGGAGGTATACCCTTTCAAACAAAAAAAAAAAGAATTTTCTAAATCGGTCCATCCGTTTTTGAGTAATCGCGTAACAAACATACAAAAAAAAAATACAGACGAATTGAGAACCTCCTCCTTTTGGAAGTCGGTTAAAAATAAGTGGAAGTGCCCACGCAGCTATCCCGCGCATAAAATATTAAAAACCTTCGTCGGTTGTATAAGTCTTAATTTTGTATGAACAACAAATAGGCTTTCGTCGAAGTTGAATTTGTTGCTCATACTAAATTAAAACTTGGCGATGATAGCTGCGTGGGCACTTCCACTAGTTTTGTTTCTATTCCGTAGTCCATACCAGTGTCATGATCTGTGTGCCAAATTTCATCCAAATCCGCTCAGCCGTTTTTGCGTGATCGCGTAATAAACATACAAACTTTCACATTTATAATATTATACTAGGTTTTATCCGCGGCTTCGCCCGCGTGAAAGTCGGAAATTATCCCACGGAAACGTATTACCAGGATAAAAAGTATTCTATGTCCTAACATAGGTTATGGTCTACCCATGTGCAAAATTTTATCCAAATCCATTCAGCCGTTTTAGCGTGAAAGCGTAACAAACAAATAAACTCACTTTCGTATTTATACTATTATACGTATTTGTTAGGATAGGATAATTAGGATACGTACAAAAGTCTTTTACAAATATTTATCCTTCTATATATTAGACAAAATATACATTTACATTAAAAATAGCTAAAATAACAAAATTATATCTTAACTTAACTAAAACTATTCACAAGCTAAAATATGGCGTCGAAAAATATTTTAATTTATATAAAGGTCGCACGCTAGTTCGTGCGAAAACTATACTGATTTTCAAAGAAAATTTCATCATATTTTTGCTTTGCTGTTTGTTTTATTTTTCTCTCAGTTATTTTAATCATGGGCTGGCAGTTTGAGTAATTTATGCGGCCTACCCCCAATGTCCTTTCTTTCCTCCTTAAGTTCTGAGTTGAGCTGTGCTATTACTGACAAATGCATGCACTGACTGGACAGGTCCTCTCAATCTGTGTGGTTCTTTCTTCAAAAGACCATTTCAGACACCAATCTACATGGTCTTCACATGAACTGACCAAAATTATGTCTGGACTTTATAAGAGACTGTGACCTCTGAGTTTGTTTCGGCCTTTCTTCTCAGAGTAGTCAGATAGGCAACGCCGACCTCATCTAGTTTAAAAAAAAAACATGATTGACGTGTAAGTGTTTGTACAAACACTACTTACAGAAATAAAATCATTTATCATCTGTAGTTAACATGTAGTACTTTTAACGTCATTTTACTTAGGGCCTGGTGCCCCAAGGCCTCAAGTAAAATTACTCGAATCTTTTTTAGTCCAACCTTCTTCCGACAAAGGGAGATACGGATTACAAATACGGTACACATCTTAAGTAACCACAAACCACAAAAGCTTCTAAAAACACATGTAAACGATCCACCGTTCGAAAAAAAAAGCAATCCTTTTTTAATCTGTAACAATATTCTTTTGGTAACCAAAGCGTTGCACGTTTTGTCGTACTCAGCCGGAAACGCACGATGCATAAATCATTGCGTGTGGCAACACCTTTATTGTGTGTTGTATCAATTATGGGGACGACTCATTTGGAAATTTTATTGGTCATTACAGTGTCGGGAGCCTTAGAATCATTCGCTGAGCCCGATACGTCATCGTAAATATTCCGTGGGGTAAATAATCCTCTGTAGCGTATATGGGTGCGCACGTGATGGCAACTATTTGAAGACATTTCTAATAAAGTCAGGAAAACTAAGAATGTTAAGCAAATGGACTACCAACTTAAATTTTCCGTATACCTATTCAAATCACACTTTAATTTTTCTGACAGTGGCGCCGATTGGGAATCGGCGCCACTGTCAGGGAAATTACCACTGTAAGTTAAATTAAGATACTCCATAGAAAAGTTTAGACGTGATTAAAACATTGCCTACTAAAAATACGTCAATTTACGTCAGACTCTGACTAATTTGACAGGACTTAATTAATATTTATCGTCTGTCCTTTTCTTAATGAAATAGAAAGAAAAAGATGCACTGAACTTAAATTTAGTTTAGTTTGTGAATAAGGGAATCGGCGCGATTACCTACATTGTGTAAGTTTAATTCTTATCGGCACGATAGCAATACGATTGGTTTATGCGATAAGGGTCGGCGGCACCCTGATTGCGTAACACACTATCGATCAGAATCTGAATCATTTTGAAGTATATTGCTAATCCATTGCTTCATATGTTCGAAAAAGTAAATAACGCAATGAATGTTGTTGAACTGTCAAAATGAAACCGAATCCTACTGTAAGTGTATTACGCAATTACCCCACAGGATTTGGGTTCTTACACGGTTAAGATATTTGTTTGGACCACAAGTAGTTGCTCCTGTTCCAGGTGTTTGTAAATGCTCGATTAGATTTTGTAAATTCATAAAGTGGGGCTACGTTTAGGAAAGGTATTCAACATTTTGACAGGCCAGTTGGCGTGGTTGGTTAAGATACCACCTGTCATGCCACAGGTCGTGGGTTCGATTCCCATCCAGGACAAACATTTGTGTGCATGAACATGTCTGTATGTCCTGAGTCTGGGTGTAATTATCTATATAATTATGTATTTACAAAAAAATCTGGTTCCTTAGTACAAGCTCTGCTTAGTTTGGGATCAGATTGTCTTGTGTGAATAATGTCCCAGGATATTATATTAGATTATTATTATTATTGTATTGTCGACAGCATCAACTATGTTTCTGGCGCTTTCCATAAATAATACAACGAATGCAATTTCAACTAATGACCTCACGATCCTAATGCCCATTTTCACTATGACTAGGCGCTACCTAAATAGATGCCTCAATAAAAGCGCATTGTTGGTTTTTCAACTTTCGGAAAATCCAACAGCGCACGCGTTGTAGGTCGTGGGTTCGAAACCAGACAAGCGCTTTACGTGTTGTAATTTATTTCATCATCACTGCTCTCAAAACGGTGAAGGAAAACATCGTGAAGAAACCGGCATGTCCTAGAACCGAAAATTCGAACACATGTGACATCTGCCAACACGCACTAGGCCCGCGTGGTGGATTACGGTCCACTCCCTTTCACGAAGACGTGGCCTGTGTGCCAGCAGTGGCAAAATTATCGTCATTGTCGTTAGTGATGATATCTGTAACAACCGCTGGGCAGTATATTCTCTCTTATTGACATACATTGACAAGGTCTAATTTATTTCAATGGGCAGAGGGCGCGTCAGCGTTATGAGATGTAAAGGTCAATAACCTGAACACTTCTTCCGATCAGTCTTTGTCGAAAATTCTCGAGTTTGGGTAGTGTTACAATGTTATGATTTTACATAGTCAGTGTCGTGTGGAAAGTTTTGAGTATGAATGTGGATGGCTATAAGAGTAGGGAAAGACCAAAGAAACGATAGATGGGCTGTGTGAAAGATGATAATTATTACTACAAAGAGAGTGAGTAATAGAGAAGTATGGAATAAGAAAACATGAGGCGCCGACTCCAAATAAATTGGGATTAGGGTTAGAGAATGATGATGCCTTGTTATAGCGTGCGCGCAAGTGCTAGTCACCGCCTGAGGTTTCGTGAGTGGTGAGACTGGGAAGGTAGACAAACTAACTCAGTCTGCCAATCTTGTCAATCGCGCCCTCCCCTGTCTTACCGCTCACATCACATTATACCTATATCAGGCGATGACTAGCACTTGCGCGCTTACTATTTGTTAAAATATCTCTCGTCTGGGCATTAAAGGAATTTACCGTTTTGTATTTTATGGTCATTCACAATATTTATGTCACTTTGAACTGCTACCGACTTGGTTTTATGTCAGACTGTAAAATAATCACTAGGTATCATCTTGAGTAGGGTCAAAGGACAATGCTCTACACATTTAATAGAAATGAAACAACCTTACTAGGTATCACTAAAATGAGAAGGTTAGGGTTCACCAACGCCATATTATTTCCACTTTTCTTAATACCATATGTTTATGACTTAGAAAAACTATAATCACAAGCAATTTGCAAAGTCTTGAAAGAACAACAAACATAATCTAGCGACGATCACGGAACATCCTCCATAGTAGATCAACTCTCTGTGATTTGTCATACACAAACCGTTGCCAAGTATCCAGCACTTTACGGTGGCGCCTATCTAACAAATGAACGCGGGAATGAATCATCCTATGAGCATATGTCGGTGACTAGCGGTGGTGCTCACTGAAACAGTCGTGTGCTTTGATATTTGAAAGATATGTCAAGATACTTTCTGGTACTTTTTGTAGTTTTCTGAAAAAGTAACTAGCCTGCAAAAACATTTATGATTTATGACGGGATTAGTAAAGCCACAGCTTTCGGTAAAATGGGTTTGCAAATTAATAAAGTTGCGAAAAATTATGACGTAACGTCATAATATTTCGCGACTTCCGCTTCCTTCGAATGATGGACGCAGACGTTCGATGTAGTTCTTCAGATCTTCTTCGATTAATAGTTTTAATTTATCGATATCTATTTCCACGGGGCGCCCAGACCTTAGTTTATCGGTTAAGGTAAAATCGTAATTGCGGAACCGTTGGAACCAGCGCTTTGCTGTTGCTTCGGAGACTGCATCGTGAGCTATCCTTTGACATATATTACGTGTAGCTTCTGCAGCAGAATGCCTAGATTGAAACTCATATAATAAACAATTTTGTACGTGCGTTTTAATATCACTCAATTCTTTGTGAACTTTAACGCACTAACAGCCAAACTATCAATAACGCGCATGAGCGCGACTCGCTCTTTATATACACTCTGCTACAGAACGTTCTCGAACCTTTCCGAAAATTCTAGAAATTATAAACTAAAACGCTCAATACTTATTAGCCAACCCGATACTTCGACTAATATTAAAATAATTATGGTTATAGATATAAATATAACCTATAAGCCTAGTTTAAATTTAAGATAAGGTAACGCAAAATATTGATCCTGCCTAGATATTGAAAATATATGTTAAATAAATTCAATGACTGTCCTATTTGAAAAGTAGGTACTGTCGTTCGATATGGCCTGAAACACAGGTTTAAATTAACCTAGATCGGGTAACGCACTACGTAATTACCTTCAGAATTCCATGTATTTATTTTATTTTGGATCTGTAATCTTATATTTTTCATACCATAATTTTTATCTAGATTATTATAATACTATTATAGGCCAAGATTAATATTATATACATATGTACACTTTTTGTAAACATACTATTTCATTAAAAAAAATCATCTTGAAAGCCCTGAATGGTGCTTTTTACTTAAAGATTACCATAACGAATTTCAATTTTGTTAAGGTAATGTTTGAATTGAGTATTCTAATTCGATAATTTGCAGGGTACTCACTGGTTTATGTGACAGTCAAGGAATTGTAAAGCATCCATTTGTAACAACTTTAAGTTTGACGGTACATTGAACTGTTTTTCACTATACTGGCGTCACAAAAAAAAAAAAAAAATCAATCGGCCTAGCCTTTTCCCAGCTATTTTGGGTTGTGGTGGTCAGATATGCCTATCTGACCTCCACAACCCAGGAACTGGGTAATACGATACCCCTTGGTAAGACTGGTTGTCAGACTTTCGGGCTTCTGACGATCCCTAACTACTGTCAAAGATCCACGAATGCAAGCCGGGACCTGTGCTTTCCGAGGCACGGAGGAGTCTCGGTATGTAAAGATGGTCATCCATCCACGGTCCAACCCCGACAAGCATAGCTTAACCTGATGGATCGACCCGTGCGGCTGTTATTACTTAGCCACGAGAGATATATCGACATCATCTTATCGAAAGTCTCGACGTATTGTGTGAATCTCTAGGTAAAAAAGAAAGAATTCACGTATTTGAAAAAAAAAAAAACATAATATTAACATAACAAATATACACCCACACCTTCCTAAATCTTTCTTATTCAATGATTTGTATCGTGTCTGTATTTATTTAGGTTCATGCTCATCATTATCGATCGTATCGATTACACACTTAGTATCGATAAATCAGACGAATGTTTATTCAAACAAACACTATCGCTTCGATATTCTTAACATAACGGCGTAGAACCGATTATCGATTATAATCGAGTGAGCAGCAAAGAGGCGCTGATTGAAAAATTACCAACAAGATTATCGAGGAGTGCGCATTAAATCATTCGATTGTAACCGAGCTTTATATCGATTGTAACCGATCAAACGGTTTTCGTTAGCTTTCTAATGTCATCGGAATTTTTATAGATTATGCAATACGTAATGAGTGTAATGAAGCTACAAGGAATTTTAAGTAGGAAAGATAAAGTGATTGATTTAGTGAGCTACTTGATATGCAAGTGTGATAAGATTTCTACGATAACAATTAATAACACTGCGGGATGTGGCTCTAATAAGCTCATCAGTGATCTGCGGATTGACGAGGCGTGTATCAGTAATGTTAGCTTAAGAGGCCCACGAAGCATGTGTAGTTCATACAAACGAAATACCAAAAAAAATTGTAAATCAAACATATTATTATGGTAGTGTGTATTTATTCCGATTGGATTACAGAATATCTAGGTTCCCAAATATATATTTTGGAAGCACACTGATTTGAAGACGAGATATGAGACATTTAAAATTTCTATAGAAAACTTATTTTTCTCATATTTCTTGTTTAACTCAATGTTTTTATTTAATATTTATTTGGGAACCTTATTCTGCAATCCAATCGGAATAAATACACACTACCTTTAGAATATGTTTGATTTACAAATTATTTTGGTTTTTCGTTTATATGAACTACGCAAGCTCCGGGGGCGTCTTAAGAACCTATACAACCTCAGCTCAAACTCTAATTTCGCCCCCACTTCCCCGCGCCACCTCACTCTTTATCCGACCTATTTTATCTATTGCGTAATGTGTGTTCTGAGCGCAAGCGACACAAATCTCCCGTTCGAAAGCCGAAGCGAGACTGAGCAGGGGTGTCGGGCGGCAGGGAACAAACTTCAAGACGCCGATAGTTTAGGTTTCTTTTTACAATGAAAATAATGGCAATTAAAGAAAAAAAAAAAAAAAAAAACATAAGACCTGCTTTATTGTTAGTTCAGTTATTATGCAAAGTTTCATGATCTAATTTGAAGTATTTTTTTAATACCAGCGGTTTATTGTTCGGTTTAGAGATAACTTTCGAATTTTTTCTATCGAGAAAATTGTATGAAATCGTGTTTTCGTCATATCATTCATAGTACTTAACATTGATCCTCAACTTTACCATATAGGGTAATTTCTGGAGTAATTGGCCACGCTTTAGTAACTGGCCACTCATAAAAAAGAGGTATAAACAAGGAGAAGAAGCAAGCTCATGAATGAAAAGGACAAAAAAATTATTTTTCGTCCTTTTCATTTATGAACTTGCTTGCATTACCTTGTTTCTAACTCTTTTTTATGAGTGGCCAGTTACTAAAGCGTGGCCAATTACTACAGCAATTACCTTATTATTTTATTTCAAAATTAAATCTGCAGTATTTTCGACACAACCGAGGATGATGCTAAGCCATTTGAGGTAGTATAGGCTCTTAACTATAGATAGCTGAATTGGATTGGGGAATTTAGTACAAGCTAATTAAATATATAATATATTTCTTTGATGCCCTTATTTTATAGAATTTCACATTCGTAATCTCACTCTTGAAAACCGGCCGGTAATAGCTAATGGGTATTACAATCACACAAGTCATTATCATCTGCCTAGTCTTTTCCCATCTGTGCTGGGCTTCCAGGCTAACCGGATGCAGCTCAATCAAGTCTGCTAAATAAAAAAATGTGCGTAGATAAATAGGTTATCTTAAGGCGAAAGCCCGCGAAATTCAAATTATCTTACGTTTTTGCAATTTACAAGTCAGTATTAGGTTATACGTTAATCAAAATGTAATTCGCGGCTGTAACAAGTATGTATTTACATAATTATAATCATTAAAGTGATCAATACAACTCTTTAAGACCAGGTAATCCTAATGAATGACTATTTCATGAAATCTTGACATTTGAGGATTATACTAACTTAAGGAGTTGCATTACTGACTCTAATGATTATAATTCTGTAAATATATATTTTGTTTCGACTGCGAATCATACTTTATTCAACATGCAACTTAATACTGCCTTTTTAATTGCAAAAATCGTAAGAAAATTTTTACCCTGACGCTTCACCCTTAATCCGATTATTACTAAAGAGAAACCATAAAACTGAGAAAATGTATCGAGAAACAAGTACAATACTCACCGTATAGAAAATGGTTAAAAGTATACTAAATATTGCAGCAGTTTATTTCTGAATTCTAACGGTAGCTCTATGTTTCGTATACTCCATTAAGCCAGCCAAAAGCAATGAACGAAACGCAATGTAGTGAAGTCTCGAACCGATATCACGAAACGTTTCATTCTATACAACATCCTTTAAATAAAAATTCCAATGGAATATATGTGACTTCGTGGAATCTGTGATAAACCTAGTATTGGAACCGTTTCTGAAAATTCTTTCGCCAGTTGAAGAAGGATTGAGGAAGGATCATTTTGGGGAGTATTTTATAAATATAGCATTTTGCACTGCTTTTTCTTGATGACTTGTAAAATGGTTAACTTTTATTGAGATGCCTGTATATTTAAGTTAAAAACTTGGTCATATTAAAACTGGGCTGTGTTAATAGTAACTTATTCCACCATTGATCTCAGACAGTCCTTAAAACAGGCGATTCATAAATACTCAAAATCAAAATCAAAAGTCATTTATTCAAACTAGGCTGAGAATCAGCACTTTTTGAACGTCAAACTTACATAAGACAGTCCCCCAAAACGCCCGCCCTTCACCACTTCCTAGTGCTTTAGCTGGGGAGAAGAAGACTAGTGTCATCGTCTCATCGATAGAGGTTAGTAGAGAGTAGTGGTAGCCCAAAGGTACCGGCCGCGACGTACTTAGGTCGTAGATTCGAACCCAGACAGGTGCTGTATTTTATGTAAATTTCTTCGTCACCACTACTCTCAAAACGAAGAAGGAAAACATCGTGATGAAACCGGCATGTCCTAGAGATCTCAAGAAAACCAGCACTTGGTGGTGGATTACGGTCCGCTCCATCTCACCGAGAAGAGGCTGTCTCCCATCAGTGGGACATTCTAGGCTGATAATGATATACAAATTTAATGTACACTATAGTGCCTCCAAAATATGATAAAGCGTCCAAATAAGGACATGTATCATACATACATACACTTCTCCATCACAAATGAAGTCACGCCTAAAACAAAGAGACATGTCAAATGAGGAGGAGGTTCTCAATTCGTCTGCGCGATTACTCAAAGACGTATAGACCGATTTGGAAAATTCTTTTTTTTTTTTTTGTTTTTTTTTTTTATACCATATATTTTTTTATAACTTTGCTTGGGTAGCTTTGAGTTGAGTTTCAATAATGCGTATATTTCCCACTTAGTTGATGATGACGTTTTAATCTATGCGGTGATGATTTAGTCTTCCTATCACTGTTATCTACATAGCAGGTAGTGGTTATCGAATTTGTGTGGGGTAGGTACCACAACTAAAAAGTGAAAAATAAAAAAAAATTGAAAAAATAAATAAATGCGACTTCCAAAACAAAACACTACAAAGTGAAAAATAACTTTAATATCGGAAGTCGGTGGCAAAAAACGAAAATACAAAACCAAAGACACCGACTACCGAAATTAAAGTTATTTTATACTTTGTAGTGTTTTGTTTTGGAGGTCGGTTTTATTTTTTGCAATTTTTTTTTTTTTTTACCCTCCAGTTACACTTGTCACAAGAGCTAAAAGATACAGCCGTAAATGACACGAACAATTATGAAATAGGCCATTCGTTACAAAATCGACTTCTAAAAACTAAACCGCGGCTACTGTTTATTTTTTGAAAAAGGAATAACAAGAGTCATCATTCTGTCGTGTGAAGTCGCTGTATCCGATTTCATTGCACACTAAAACAATCATAGCGTTACATGAAATGGTGTCAGCTATTTTTATTCGATATAAATAGATACGCAGTTGGGTTAAATAATGAATGAACTGAGTATTTGCAATATTATAAAGATTTTCGGGTTGGTGATACTATCGAAATACGTGTACATAGTTTTCCTAGAACATGTCACAATCACTTGGGTAAACTATATAGAATTCTATCAAAGTTTTACGTAATTAATCTAGTGATAGCATTCTTGGTACGAATTGTTTAAGCAAATTCATTTACTTGCCTACTGTAATTACTTAGTCCACTGTTGGACATAGGTCACTCTCAGACTGCGCATCCAGTCTGTCCCAGCCTCCTTTTTTAACCGACTTCAAAAAAGGAGGAGGTTTCTCAATTCGACCTACTATACAAGGTGTAACTTAAATAACGTACGACCTCTTAAGGGGTCATTTTACTCATCATTATGGACCACTTTTTGGTTCAATGACCTCTTAAGAGGTGGTGCGTTATTTAAGTTACACCTTGTATATTTTTTTTTATGTGTGTTAGCGGATAACTTCGTCGTTTATAAACAGATTTTGATGATTCGGTTTTGTTGGAAAGGAGATATCCCAAGGGTGGTCCTCTATAAATTTTATTAACTTTGCTTTGGTAGTTTTTGAGATAGCTTCAATAATGCGTATTTTTCCCACTTAGTTTATATGGATGATGTTTTAATCAATGCGGATGATGTTTTAATAATTTCCTATAACTGTTATTTACATAGCAGGTAGTGGTATTCGAATTTTTGTGGGGTAGGTAGTACCACAACTAAAAAGTGAAAAATAAAAACTTTTTAGCAAAAAATAAAACCGACTTCCAAAACAAAACACTACAATGTGAAAAATAACTTTAATTTCGGAAGTCGGTGGCAAAAAACGAAAATACAAAACCCAAGACACCGACTACCGAAATTAAAGTTATTTTTCACTTTGTAGTGTTTTGTTTTGGAAGTCGGTTTTATTTTTTGCTAAAAAGTTTTTGTAAAATTATATTAGACTCTGCTATTTTATAAACTCGGCAGAGTAGACTCAAAACTATTTGTATTTAGTGCTTCATTAAATAGTCACCGTGAATGACTTCCTAGTTCCTAGACCACACAATAGTGTTAAGTTTATCAGCGCTGGCACTACGCCTTAATTATTAAGATTTTCCTATAAAGCGTAAAACTGGTTGATGCCAAGCTTCACAGCTTGGCTCATCGCCGCAAGGTTGCCTACTTGTCGGCCTTCTATAGACTGTACGTCAGTGAGTAAGCTCAGGCACTCCACAACCTCATTCCACCGGCCCCGTTCTACCGTCGAACATCTAGACGCACTGCAAGTTACCATCCATACTTAGTTGCCATACCACCAATTCGCACTAAGCGCTTCCAAACATCCTTCATAATGCGCACGGCAAAAGAGTGGAACTCACTACCTGCGTCTGTGTCCCCGAACGCATACAACCCGAATCTCTTCACAATTAGAGTAAACAGGCTTCTTCTGGGTAAGCTCACTCCATCGTAGACTTTGTCTCTGTCACCTCTGACCTAGACTAAAGTTAAGAGCAAACCCATCTCAAATAAAAAATAAAAAAAAAACGTCTACTTTCATAAATATACCAGACGTTATTATGATGATTAAAATGATGCTACAGTAATCATCAGCAAGAATATTACTATCAACCTACTGGGAAATCATAAGTACAAGCACTAATTAATACAGATGGGACACTCCGCAGTTTAGGTGTGAAGCTACAAGTACCCGGCGGGCTCGAATTGCCGGGCCAATTCAGTGCGGGTGCCGTGCACCGGCCGGCTCGCACGGTCATTCGATACTCACTCACGCGCCGCGTCGTAAAAGAAGGCAACCCTAACGAGTCAGAAGGTATAAGAGTTACGCGATAGAAAGAGAGGCAACTTCAATCAATCTGCCTAGCCTTTTCCCAATTTATTATGTTGGGGTCGGCTTCCAGTCTAACTGGATGCAGCTGAATACCAGTATTTTACATGGAGCGACTGCCTATCTGACCTCCACAACCTAGTTACTGGGTAATACGATACCCCTTGGTAAGACTGGTTGTCAGACTTTCGGGCTTCTGACGACCCGTAACGACTGTCAAACATCCTCAATTGACAGCCGGGACCAACGGCTTAACGTGCTTTCCGAGGCACGGAGGAGTCTCGGTATGAAAAAATGGTCACCCCTCTACAGACCAACCCTGGCAAGCGTAGCTTAACCTGATGGATCGACCCGTGCGGCTGTTATTACTTAGCCACGAACTCCTCAAAGAGAGGCAACTTGTAGGTGAATATAACTGTAATTAATAAGCGTTGTGCGACCTGAATTGCACTTGTCCTAGCAAGAGTCGCTTTTTATGATTTTGCGGAGTGTCCCATCTGTATTAATCTGTGGTAGAAGTTTGTTTCGTTAGTTCGTCTCGGCTTGGAATTGGAGCATACGATTCATTTATACTTAAAAAGCTAAATAAATATTGAAATTTTTCAATTTCGGAAATTAGCCTTTAATTTAAAACTTTAAAACTCAAACTTCAGATTTTAGACTACTTTGATTCCTTGCGCTATAGTTTAATAGAAGTATGAACTGCCTTCTGTACAAAAATATGTGGGTAGGTATTATCGCTCACGGTTTGGAATCTTTGAAATCCAGAGATTTAGCGCTATGATAGAGATGTTGTTTCGTACACTTACTGACTAATGGGGTCTCATTTTTTTAGGTGTCCGTACCTCAAAACAAAAAAAAAAAAAAAACGGAACCCTTACAGGATCACTCGTGTGTCTGTCTGTCTGCCGGTCTGTCTGTCACAGCCAATTCTCTCCGAATCTAATGGACCGTTAATCGGTTGAAATGTGGTACACATATGAATTCCTGTGACCCAAACCAGGACGTGTAACATAAATAAAGGAATTTTGAATATGGCGGTCCCTATTGGGGTTCAAAAAAATTAAAAAAAAAAAGTTTTGCAAACTGTACCGTGTGACAAATCAAATGAAAGGACTTAATGCGAGGGTCTCAAATAGATTTTTTTTTATACTTTTAAAATATACTGTTTTAAAGTTATTTAAGAAAATAGACGAAAATTGATCATTGAAGAAATGACAGAAAATAAAAAGAAAAGTCCTGACTGACTCATCAACGCTCAGCCCAAACTCTAGGACCTAGAAAGCTGAAATTCTGCACAGAGGTTCCCTTTATAATGTAAACAAGGAATAATGAAGGATTTTTCGAAATTCAACCCCTAAGAGAGTAAAATAGGGGATGAAAGTTTATATGGAAAATCGACATTTTTGTAGTTTAAAACTGTAAATATTTAGGCAACTATTTTTTTTATTCCCACGGGAGAGGGAATAAAGAGGATGTATATTTTCGCTTTAAAGTTGCCTTCAAATAAAACACTGTTTGAACATAAATACTGGCACCTATAAAAATGTCATCAATATTTAAATATCCATCAGGACGATGAAGCTGATGAGTTCAATAGAACTCACTAGGTTTAATGACTTTTTAAATGAATATGGTTGCGAAATATCCTATGAGCTTAACGAGAAAGCTAACAGTTCACTATTGAATATATCCGATTTATATTTAAGCGAAATGAGAAATATTGTGGTTGTATTATTTGTAATATTTTGAGATAACGAACCGCTTGTTAGTTTTCGGAACGGATTATATTTATTTATGTACCGTTGATTAAGTACTATTAATGGTCAATGTTTTTGAGTTTGGTATTTGTAATCAACATGTTAATTAAGTATGTATTAGCTTACGTCATGCTGATTCTTCAAAATTTTTAGTTCCGTGATGAAATTCGACGAAGAATTTGGGACAGTGTAGGTTTTTATACGAAGAGTTACAAGTTGGCTAAACATTTACGTATTTTAAATACGCTGAAAACTATCAGATAATCTTCCGCATGCTCCTAAGGTTAGTAGGGAAAATGCCTTCTATTTACTACTAATGCACATGAAGTTTAAATGAATAAATATTATGTAGTATAAAAATAATAATAATATAATAATAATATCCTGGGACATTGTTCACACACGGTCATCTGATCCCAAACTAAGCAGAGCTTGTACTATGGAAACCAGATAACTGATATACTACATACACTACTTTTTTTTTGTAAATACATACTTATATAGATAATTACACCCAGACTCAGGACTAACAGACATGTTCATGCACACAAATGTTTGTCCTGGATGGGAATCGAACCCACGACCTGCGGCGTGACCGGTGGTATCTTAACCAACCACGCCAACTGGCCTGTCAAATTGAGGAGCTCGTAGCTAAGTAATAACAGCCGCACGGGTCGATCATCAGGTTAAACTACACTTGCCGGGATTGGTCCTTAGATGGGTGACCATCTTTACATACCGAGATTCCTCCGTGCCTCGGAAAGCACGTTAAACCGTTGGTCCCGGCTGTCATTCGTGGATATTTGGCAGTCGTTACGGGTCGTCAGAAGCCCGAAAGTCTGACAACCAGTCTTACCAAGGGGTATCGTATTACCCAATAACTGGGTTGTGGAGGTCAGATAGGCAGTCGCTCCATGTAAAATACTGGTATTCAGCTGCATCCGGTTAGACTGGAAGCCGAACCCAACACAGTTGGGAAAAGGCTAGGCAGATTGATTGATTGATGTAGTATGAAATTGGAAAAGGAAAATTACATGCAGCTGAGATGAGAATACTGAGAGAGTGAGATGAGTGGTGTTACTGGAATGGATAGAATAAGAAATGAGTACATAGGGGGAAGTTTGAAAGTGGCACCGATGACTGTAAAGTTGTGCGAAAATCGGTTGTGAAGAAAGAAGAAAGTTTTGAGCATGAATGTCGATAGCTATAAGTCCACCGATGTCGGGAGCAGAGTCCAAGCTACCGGTGGTTAGGGCTGCAGAGAAAAGAACCTTCTCACAATGCGAGCCATATCAAGGAGTGCTGCCTTCTGAATCTGGCTCTTGATCCAACCACTCAACGAGAGCCTCGAAACATTTTGGTCTAGGCTTTCGGCCATTACTTTACGACAATTGGCACAATGACAGCCGAGCACACATTCCACATGTCAACAACCTCGTGTGCTAAGTCGAGATATTTTATTTGTTTCTCTTTCTCGGCTTTCACGAGGTTCTCGTCATGTGGAATGGTAACATCGATTATCATTGCGTGGCGCGCTAATCGATCTATTACCACTATATCAGGCTTATTGGCGACAATAGTCCTGTCAGTAATGATAGGCCGATCCCAGTACAACGTCATATGGTCATTTTCGAGAACTGGGTCGGGCACACACTTGTAATACGGTACCTCAGATTCTACAAGTTTATACTTCAAAGCAAGTTGCTGGAAGACCAAAGAAATGATGGATGGTGTGAAAGATGATATGCTAGAAGGGGGTGACTACCGAGATGACGACTAATAGAGAAGTATGGAAGAAAGGACATGTTGCGCCTAAACTGGAACAAGGGTAGGAGAATGATGATGAAATTGGAAAAAGAGTGCACGGGTGTACTTCGATATAGTTTGTATTATATATATAATCTACGCAATACCTAGTTAGTTCTTGTGTAAAAATTTGAATGCGTAACATGTGGGTAACTTTGTGAGCTACACATACACTGTTTGGTAGGCCAGATGGCGTGGTTGGTTAAGATACCACCTATCACGCCACAGGTCGTGGGTTCGATTCCCATCCAGGACAAACATTTGTGTGCATGAACATGTCTGTTTGTCCTGAGTCTGGGTGTAATTATCTATATAAGTATGTATTTACAACAAAAAAAAAGTAGTATATGTAGTAAGTATATCAGTTATCTGGTTTCCATAGTACAGGCTCTGCTTAGTTTGGGATCAGATGACCGTGTGTGAAAATGTCCCAGGATATTATTATTATTGTTGTTAACTTTATATATACTAAGGATTATTAATTAATGAACTTTTGTGTAACTGTTGGTTTTCCCAAAGAAATAAATAAATAAATACGCCCTTACAAAATACGTGGGTCTTAAATAAGGAAGTGTATCAAATTAACACATGGAACAGGGTTTTCTCGAAGAAATTATATACTCCATAAAATTCTAATAACAACATAAATTAAGACCAAGTCTACACGGTTTACTCGCGTAATTATAGCAAGTCATACGCGGTATTTTGCCGGCGGAATGTCGCGTAATATAATACAGAGCATTATGAGGTAATTACGTAATTTAATTCCCGTGCCCACAATCTGAACCCAGGATAAAACTAGCTGTTGATTATATTGAGGTAATAAATGGAAAATTTAGTGGTAGTAAAATTGGGCTGTATTAAAATAAGTTTGAGTTAATTTATGTCAAATTACCTGAGGGTGGATGCAAGATGCAAAGAAAAAGTGTAGAGCTTATTGGTATTTATTCTAGGTATTATAAAATATACTAAAATAATGGTGAAACATATAGGTACAATGATGCAGTGCAGTAATCGAGTAGGACAATTATAGGTAAGTACATAATAATTAGGAGTGCATCCAATACCGATGCCGATATATCAGCGATACTTCGCGTTTGCCGATGTATCAGCAACGGCGATAACTTTATTGCCAGCACAATGATACTTTTCAAATTTCACGCTTCAAAAAAGTAATGTAAATTCACATGCTGTCAAGTCAAAAGTCATTGTTCGTGCCTCGTTTGCAAAGAAATACATAGATGAACTACATTTCTTTGCAAACGTGGCACGAACAATGACTTCTTATAAACTTAAAAAAAATGGCTCAGAAATACTTTATTTTCCACCGCATTCAAATAGACTTACAAATCACCTATCTCCGCAAAACTTGGGAATACCATTCCAACCCAACCATTTTGCAAATAAGAAAGAAATAAAAAAAAGTATTTTATTTTTTTAAAACAGGGTCCGAATTTTTAAGGCCCCCTGGCCTTAAAAATTCGAAGTGGGCTACTAGGGCATGTGGGGTATCATATGAAAGAGCGTTGTTTGCACATTTTCCAACATTTTTTTCTCTTTTTTTCCGTACCTCAAAAGAAAAATGGATCCCTTATAGGATAACTTTGTTGACCGTCTGTCTATCTGTCAAGACCCTTTTCCTCAGGAACGCGTAAAGATACCTATCCAGTTAAAATTTATATTAAATACTCGGGTCTATGGTCTTTTTCAGCTGTGAAAAAATCAAACTTGTTAGCCAACGCGATCAAAAGATATGACCGTTTATGTCGCATGTTTTCGCATATTTTGCGATTTCACAAGGGAATCAAACCTATAGGGTACTTCCCGTTGACCTAGAATCATGAAATTTGGCAAGAAGCCAGGTCTCACAGCACAATTAAAGGGAAAAGTCCGAAAGTTGTTAATTTATAGTTTTATCACATATTTTTTTGTGATTACCATCTTAATATTGTAGTTGGAGAATTGACCGTGACATATATATCGATGTATGGGAAAACATGCTTTTCAACTACAATGTTAAGTTTGTTCTTGAGATAAATTCATCCCAACTAAGGAACCCTTCATTGTGCGTGATCTGACACGCACTTGGACGATTTTTTAGGCCAAACAGTTTTCGACTTTTGATGAAAAATGTAAAAAAATACCTTCGCCCCTCCCTTATCTCCGAAGTTTGCATAGAGAAAAATCTGAAATTATTCTGTATTATAGAAGTGTATGTAAAGATTACAGGAAAAATAAAACGATGTCTCTAAATAGAACACTTTTTTATAGTACGGAACGCCCGGTGCGCGAGTCCGAGTCGCTCTTGGCTGTTTTTTTAATTACTAACACTATTAACCCTAATTATTAATTTTATCTCAACCTCTTAAGTCTGTAATTTTTTATATTAAGTAATTTAAAAAAATAATAATCCAAGTTGCGTTTTAGTTATTTGGTTTAAATTCAATAAACGAATCGGTATCGGTACCACCGATATTTTTATAAGAGTATCGGTACATAACGGTATCGTATCGGCAAAAAGGCATATCGTTACATCCCTAATAATAATAGGTTCTTACAAGAACCAAGTAAATTCCTGAAACCTCGATTTCATGATTACATTTCGCAAAAACATATTTTTTGTTGATAAAAAACTTACTACTTAGTAATGCCCTAATTAACAAGGTACGATGACCTAATTCTCTTATCTCATTTCTATGTAAGGAGACGACAAAACTAGGATATTTTCGAAACAATGTCAAATACAAGTGTTTATCGTTTGCTGGTGTAGAATGTTCTGTAAGATAATCTGTGTCATAGTGTGTCTAGACCTAGTTCTAGCCGACTAGAATTAGGTGTAGCGAGGTCAGGACAAATACCTAGGTAAACTACCAAATGTAAACTACCAAGATATTCCTAAACATGAGCACAATTGCATGTCTAATTGAATTAGCTAGCGAAACTCCGCAGACGTGATGGTTATAGATAATTAAATATGATCAAACAAAAAAGAAATAAACTTGATGAGTTTTTTTTTTGGGTCATCAACCGCAGGTAGTGTAGACACTTGAAGTACTTATCAGTTTAAAAATATCAGTTTTCTTTGTAAACTTCACAGACATTATAGGTATTGATATCTAAACACGATAAACAAAAAAAAAAAAACCTTCCAAGTGCGAGTCGGACTCGCGCACGAAGGGTTCCGTACCATGGGGGCTCCCATACAACAAATATCATTTTTTTTTGCCCTTAAATATTTTATTATGTTTTTCAGTACTTCTTGTTATAGCGGCAACAGAAATACATCATCTGTGAAAATTTCAACTGTGTAACTACAGACGGACTGCGGAGTCTTAGTAATAGGGTCCCGTTTTACCCTATGGGTACGGAACCTTAAAACAGATTTTCTCAACTCATACTTCAAGTAACAACACCACCAGTGGTCGTTGACCAAAAAACAAATCATCAAATCTTTTTTATTGTTAACCGACTTCATAAAAGGAGGTTCTCTATTCGACCCGTATGTGTATATATGTTTGTTTGTATGTCCACGATTTTCTGAAAAAGTAATGAACCAATTTTGATGATTTTTTCACATACTCTTAGAAAGGTTTAAGCATATAATACATTAGGTAATTATGCTTATGTACGAAGTTATATGCATAAATGTATGGCATTTCCGGCATTTCTATGCGAATTTTGATGATTCTTCTTCTTTTCGTTCATCTTGGGCTTATTAACCGATTTCAAAAAGGAGGTTGTATAGTCGACCTACGTATGTATGTATGTACATATGTATGTATGTAAGTTTGTATGTCCGCGATTTTCTCAAAGACTAATGAACCACATACTCTCAGGAAGGTTTAAGCATATAATACATTTGGTAATAAATCTTATGTACGAAGTTATATACATAAATGTACTGTATTGTGTAATGTACTGTTATGCATGCTTATGTAAAATATGACGTGCAGTGGTCTGACCACTTTCCGTTGATTATTGTGTGTGACCTTAGTTTTGTTCAGATTCAGCAACCAAATGTTACCATTGAAGTAAATGGGGTGATCTGGGGGGAAAGAAGTCAAGAACAGATTCAGGCTTATAACAAAAAATGTCATGAGAAATTGCGACTTATTGACTTCCCGGATGACTTTAGAGAGTGTAGTGGTCAGACTTGTAATGACCCTCGCCACTTTCGGGTAATAGAATCAATGTATGGTAATATTGTAAGTGCATTGTGCGAGTCGGCTACCGAGACAATAACGTATGGGGGAAGTCCTAGAAAGCAAGGAACAGTCGTGGGCTGGAACATGCATGTGAGCGGTGCGCATAGGGAGGCTAGGCGTTATTTTTTATGCTGGCTAGATAACGGTATGCCGACATCGGGACGTATTTTTGATGAAATGCGTGAAGCTAGAAGGATATTTAAGTCTCGGCTGAAGTGGTGTCAAGATCACGAGACTCAAATTAAAATGGATATTCTGGCTTCACAGCATTCAAAGAACGATTTCCGATCGTTTTGGAAGCATACAAATAGACTGAAGGGCAAGCCTAGCCTCCCTGTTTGCGTTGATGGTATGAGTGGTGCTAGACAAATAGCTGACCTTTTTGTGGACCATTTTAGTGTGCAGTCACCATTGGGCCCATCTAAGTTGACGCTCAATGTTGAGCCACGGAAAGACCTAGGAGTTAAAATTACAGTTAAAATGCTCTTGAACAGAATTAACGCGATGCGTCGAGGAAAATCTCCTGGTCATGATGGTCTCAGCATTGAGCATCTCCGATTTGCTGGTCCACATTTGCCAAGAGTGTTGGCTATGCTTTTTACCTTTTGTCTGGGTCATGCTTATATGCCGAGTGACATGATCAAAACAACAGTGGTGCCTATCGTCAAAAATAAGACTGGTGACATGGGCGATAAGAACAATTACAGGCCAATATCTCTTGCCACAGTCATGTCGAAAGTGTTTGACGGTGTGCTCAACGCTCAACTTAGTAGTCATGTACGTGTTCACGATAACCAATTCGGTTTCAGGTCTGGATTATCCACTAACAGCGCTATATTGAGTGTGAAGCACACTGTGAAGTACTACACGGATCGCCACACTCCAGTTTACGCATGTTTCCTTGATTTGAGCAAGGCTTTTGACTTGGTTTCCTACGACATTTTATGGAGAAAAATGGAAGAGGTTAATTTGCCACCAGAGGTGACAAATACTCTAAAATACTGGTATGGAAACCAAGTCAATAGTGTGAGGTGGGCTGGTGCCCTATCTAGGCCGTATGGGTTGGAGTGCGGGGTGAGGCAGGGGGGGTTATGCTCGCCTACGCTATTCAACCTATATGTGAATGATCTGGTTGGCGCGCTTAGCAGCATGCGTGTAGGGTGTCATATTGATGGCGTGTGTTGTAATAACATTAGCTACGCAGACGACATGGTGCTGCTGAGCGCGTCAATCTGCGGGCTTAGGACACTCGTAGCCACTTGCGAGCAATATGCCAGACTACATGGTTTGGCATATAATGTTAAGAAGAGTGTGGTCATGGTCTTTGGGGCCAGGGGTAAATACCCGGAAGCAGTACCTTCAGTTAAGATAAACGGTATACCCCTTGTGAGGGTAGACCGATTTAAATATCTGGGTCACTTATTGACCACTGGCCTCAAGGACGATGAGGATATTGACAGGGAGCGGAGGGCGCTGTGTGTGAGAGCTAACATGATTGCCCGCAGATTCAGGCGTGCCTCTAAAGAGGTCAAGTGCACTATATTTAGTGCTTACTGTACGTCCTTTTATACTTGCAGTCTGTGGGTTCATTATACTCAAAAATCATATGGCGCCCTTCGCATACAATACAATAATGCATTCAGGGTGTTGATGGGGTTGCCCCGGTACTGCAGTGCATCAGGGATGTTCGCTGAAGCTCACGTGGACTGTTTTTACACCGTGATGCGGAAGCGGTGCGCATCCTTGGTCCGTGGGGTGCGGGGCAGCGCCAACAGCATCCTGTCTATGATAGCGAGCAGGCTTGATTGTGCGTTTGTGAATCACTGCTGCAGGGTTTCGGCTGGGCCTGTCACCGTGCAGCAATGATGTCACAATCTGTTTTCTGTTTTGTTTTTGTGAGTGTATTACTAACATAGTTTGTAAGTATATTGTTACTAACACTATGAGTCTTGTTACTTGAAATAAAATTATTATTATTATTATTATTATTACTGGCATTTATAAGCGGATTTTGATGTTTCTTCGTTCCGTTCGTCTAGAGCTTATGTAATTGTACAGGCATTAAACTAAAAATGGAAAAATAAATACACTTTAAGAAAAGTAAAATCCGACTTCAAAAACCTAAAACGAATATAATAACTTTCTTAATAAAACTTAACAGCTTATGAAAGTTATTTTATTAGTTTTAGGTTTTTGAAACCGTTTTTACTTTTTTTATAACAATTTTATTACTTTGACGTGTTTAGATCGATACCCATCACGTATTCACGTCTGCAGAGGTTTGCTAGCTAATTTAATTCAACCATGACGAAATTTTTAATTAAAAATTTAATTCTCTCATCAACACCCATAAAGTTGGCACAAACGATTGGTACAAAAAAGAAACTATCTGAGACTTAAAATAACCGTGAGCTTCGGAACTACACAATGTTTTGATTCAATTCCCCGATAACAAAGAAGCGATAGGTGCTTTACTCAGAAAATAACATCAAAATTCTACACCTGTTCCACTAAAGAATCTACTGGAGAAACGCCCGTACTTAGCTATATACACACGAGGCTATTTATAGCTATATATACATAATAGGAGAAGTATAGAAAATGTTTGCTAAATGAGAACGGAGCTTCGAACGATGCTCCCTTTTGGGACTTGAGACGTATTCATTCAGATGTATTAAAAACCCATCCAACTAGATATCGATGGCAGTAAAATTTTGCTCGTATACGAGTACTTAGACTGATTTTAGATAATTTGTTCTGCATGATAGCGTTTTGTTAAAAGATGGTTCCCAAGTAGTGATCATGTCTGTTAGTGTTTATTCTATGTGAATTTGATTATGAAATTAATTGGTCGATGTGTTCATTAGGGTTATCTACAGCCATGTATGTATGATACTTACAATATTGGTTGCGGCTCGGCAAAAGCTGTAACCCAGTTATAAACCTTAACACACCCGATTAATTGGTTGACATAATTTATCAACTTTTAATTCACTCTTCAGAGCATAATACGCTCGTCAATTGTTTGTTATTATGCACACCAACCATTTTTTGCTTCTTTTTAAAACACAAAGTGGGTCACTGAAGCAGGCGTTAAACGGCATTGTGTAAAAGGTGCTTTACACCAAGAACGGCCTTTACGATGCGTCCTTCAAAATCAAGAGGAAGGCGTTTTCAAACAATTTATATATACACATATATTCTGCAGTAAGGAAACTGTTAACGATAATTAAGGTGCTTCTTCCCCGAGGTCAAACGTATCGGTTGTGTGTGAATACAAGTGAAGAGAGTTTAAAAGCTTTTGTGATATCGAAAGTAGGAAGAGTGGAGCAACTTGAGATCCGGCGTTCGACGCTATTGAATGCAGGCCAGCGGATCGAATCTCCAGATATATTGGCAACAGTAAATTTTGAAAGCAATTCCTGGAATCCTTTAGGATTTTCCCCGTGTTTCTGATTCTTAACACTAAGAATTTTAGTGCGCTTGGTGTTTACAAATGGGTCTTAAAATGTTATATCTTTGTTTGGACGCGGATGTTGTATTTGAAGCTCATTATTTCTGCAATGGAGATTGTTTTCTTGTGGTGAGTTTTATCGTCTGAAAATAATATCAATTTAAATTTTAGTATAACTATCAAACGTCCCATGCGAATCCTCTCCATGATATTCGTGCAATGTGTTTACATATTAAATTATCATTAGACATTTTTAGGACAGAATTTAGGTACCTAAAGTATCTAGATAGGTAATGTTCCTTCTTACTGACGGGAAAAAAATAGTAATAAACTACAACGTAAATAAAATGGTTTTAAATGTAGAAGAAAGTTCAATGTTGTGAATGATTGTCTACTTAGAACGCGTTTTATGCAAAAGTAACATTTATATTTACTTTAAAGAATTCAATCAAATTAAGCCAGGATGGATGAAATAGCGACAGGTCACAGGAACAACTTGCGACCTAGAAGAGGGCCGTGAAGAAGCTGGATGAAAAAAGAATGTACGGAGCGGAGATGAGAAATGAGTATACAGGGTTTTTACTATGGGACCAAACCTAAAATCGCGAAAATAAAATCAGCTGTTTAGTACATTTTGACGAATTACGCGAACATAAATGTACTGAACAGCTGATTTTTTTTTGCGATTTCAGGTTTGGTCCCATAGTAAAAGTTGTTCATAATGATGAGTACAATGACCCCTTAAGAGGTTGTTGGTGTTTTACCAATAACCATGTATAAGGAGAAGTTTCAAAGTGGCGCAAGTGACAGAAAAGGTGAAAGGAAATCGTTTGATTTTGTATGGGTTTGTGAGTAAAAAAGTGATGAATATAAATGTTGATGGATGGAGAGGGAGAGGAAGGCCAAAGAAAAGATGTTTCAATTGATTGTGTGAGGAATGATATGAAAAAGAAGGGAGTGAATGATAGCGTGACGGTTGACAAGGGAGAATGGAAAGAGAAAACGTGTTGCGCCGACCCCAAATAACATAGCAGAAATATGATGATTTACTTTAAAGAATTTTTCACTTACCTATTGAAATCCCTATACGGCCAATAACGTACTTTCCGCAATACCAGTCACAACGCTACAGAAATCGAATAACCTCAAAACTTTATACCTCCACTCCATGTTTGGAATTAGGTATAAGGTCTGAACAAATCCCCAAGCAGAGACACTATATAAGAAAACACTTTACCGTCTTTCTTTAAAATTCTCGACACAATTTCTATCGTAAGGTACAAACGCACAAACGTAGCTGGTACATCTCTCAACTCGATTGTATTGCTCCTTGTTGCAAAAAACTCGGTTTCCACAGTTCCACATAGTGATATTGTTATTGCAAAACTTTCCCTGCACTAGTGGGATGTCGTTTGGAATCGTACACAATATCGTCAAGTATTGGCTTAAATTGACTTCAATTGAAGATTTAGAGCGGACTTGGAATGAGTTCGAGCTGTAGTTTCTGTTATTACTTGTACTCTTTTTTTAGAGTTGCGTACACAAAAGGTGCCAATAAGACCCTATTACTAAATATACTCTGTTCGTCCATCCGCCTGTCTGTCACAGGGCTTTAACTTTTGAACCGTAATAGGTTGATACTTGAAATTTTCACAGAATGTGTATTACTATGGCCGTTATAATAACAAATAATAAAAATAAAATGAAGTAAAAAATTAGGGGGACAAGAAACAGTAAGGTGGTGTGCAAGATCGACTCGCACTTGGCCGCTTTTTTAGTTCCCTCAAGTTTTCTATCGAAGAAGGAAAGGTAAAATAACGTTTCTTCTTCGATAGCTGTTTCGATATACTCTTTTCTGCTTTCATTTTCCTAGATCGATAACAAGATGCTCAATTTCTGTTTAAGATTCCTTAACGTGTTTAATTGGTATCATAAAGTTAAAATCAAAGCTGATATTTCCTTGTGTCTGATTAATTTATATCAGCAATAACTTCATAATAATAATTATTAATTAGTATAATAGTGTTCTAGTGAGTGACATTAAATAACTTAACTTTATTTGCTCTGTCGTGATGGCCCAGTGGTTCAGACCTCGCCTCTCCTGCACGAGTTTGTGGGTTAAATCCGGGGGCATGTAGCGATGTGACTTTTCAATTCATATGTTCATACTTTCTAAGTTTATCTTACAATTAGACATCACTGACATTGGTGAAGGAAAACATCGTGAGGTAACCTGGTCTGTACATAAGTCTGAAATCGCCAATCCGCCTCGAGCAAGCTTGGTGATTAATGCTGATACATTCGCTGTATGAAAAGAGGCCTTGCCCTACAGATGAACAGTAGTAGGTTGGTATTATTATATAATTTTCTCTACATCGATTTCACTAAGGGCCGGTTTTTTGATCCGTACTTAACTCAACAAATGGTTAAACAAAGTAACTAATGGTTGAATTTTGGCTAAATGTGAAAGGCTCAACACGAATGAGGTAACATGAATGTATTCATATTAACTCATTCATGTTAAAAAGTAGTATATAATGGCATTTTGGTAGACACATTCTCCAAAATTCAACCATTAGTTACTATGTTTAACCATTGGTTGAGTTAACTACGGATCAAAAAACCGGCCCTAAGTGTTTAAAGGTACTAGTACATCTAATCAGAGCTACATTGTTCAGGTTTGATGATTAAACAGTCAATCAATCTGTCTCGCCTTTTCCCAGCTATGTTGGGGTCGGCTTCCAGCCTAACCGGATCCAGCTGAATACCTGTATTTTACATGGAGCGACTGCCTATCTGACTTCCACAACCTAGTTACTGGGTAATACGATACCCCTTGGTAAGACTGGTTGCCAGGCTTTTGGGCTTCTGAATACCCGAAACGACTGTCAAAGATGCACGAATGATAGCCGGGGCCAACGACTTAATGTGCTTTCCGAGGCACGGAGGAGTCTTGGTATGTAAAGATGGTCACCAATCTACGGGCCAAGCTCAGCAAGCGTAGCTTAACCTGATGGACCGACCCGTGTGGCTGTTATTACTTAGACACGAGCTTATTATAAAGTAAAAGTCATAACTTTCAATCATACATCACTGTAAACCACATAGAAACTACTTAAAATTCATCTCCATCGCCTAGCCAAGAACTACTTTAGAACTGACATTTATATAGCCAAACACATTGTAACATGAAAAGTGTTCTTACACTTACCTAGAGTTGATAGGAAGACCTTTATGTAAAAGCTATACATAGGTAAGTAGGTACACAGGTTTCTAGGAGATTTTTTTGGTTTTCTTATTGATGTATGTATAATACAAAAATATTTTTTTAAAGGTCCTGAAGAACTTAAAAATGAGATAATTTATAAATCCTAACTTTTCTACGTGACTTCTACCTACATTATATAAGTAACTAATTGTAATCGTATTCATATTTAATCATTATTGTTTTATCTTTTTTTGAATTTCATTTTTGTATTCATACGGATTAAAAATAAAAGTATATTATTGAAAAACTTACAGATAAGTGTTGCTGCTTGGGGTTCTCGACATTCTGCAAAAGAAAAAAAATAATACATTAGGAAAATTACTTACATGACCTTAAATCTTGAATCTTAAAAACGCACACGCACATTGAAGGATTCCGTAGTTGGCATGAATTTATTCCAAGAAAAAAATTAACATTTTAGTTGAAAAACATGTTCGCCCATACATTCCAACTACAAACATAAGTTTGTACGCACAATATTGAGAGATTAACCATGTTATTTTAAGACCATAGACTTATTATAGGATTCCCTGTAATTTATAGGTATAGAACTATTAACTGTATTTTTTTTTTAAATTTTAGGCTCAGTAGTTTTGGAGATAGGGGGGGGGGGATGGTAAATTTTTGTATATATTATTAAATAACTTTAAAACAGTTTATAATATATATTTGAGGCCCTCACAGTGAGCCCTTTCATTTGATATATCACACGGTACAGTTTGCAAAACTTTTTTTTTAAATTGTCTTATTTGGCCGCCAAAAGTGACCCCATATTCAAAATTCCTTTATTTAATATGTTACACGTCCGTATTTGGGTCACAGAAATTCATATGTGTACCAAATCTCAACTTAATCGGTCCATTAGATTCGGAGCAAATTGGCTGTAACAGACGGACAGACACACGAATGGTTCCGTTTTTTCCGTTTGAGGTACGAACTTTAAAAATGAGTACCTACACCATTTAGTACCTACCGCCATCATGTCTCTTTATACCTAGTCGCATCTTGTAGGATATAATATATCCTATAGAATATTATTACGTAGAATTTAAAGCAAAAGCTAATTTTATTATGCACTTTACCAATATCATAATCCTTTATGTAAAGGAAAACCTGCCATAAATATATCCGCAAACATAAACAAGCTTCAACGTTATAAAACACCAACGAGCACTTGAAACCATTAAAATAATATTCAACCTGCGCTAACCCTACAAACGCTGATGGTACAGAGAATACGAGCAATAAATGGGTACTTGCAAATAGCTCGACACACTCCAAATGAGATTGAAAACGAGCAACGTAGGCAAATATTTGCAAAGCGCCATTTACTGTATTTGTTTGTCATTGTACACCTCATTTGCAATCAACGTGATCGCATTTACTTCTATGGTAATTGGGGGATTAGGGTTAAAAGCACGCGCTAGTGTCGATAGCAGAAAATATCTTTCTGAGAGGATGTAATTTTCTTCTACTAGAGCATGTATTGTAACAGCAAAATTCGCGATACTAACAGCATTATCACTGGAAGCAATATATCCTTATTCGTCACAAGTAGTATTACAGTGGATTTCGGGTATAACGACAATGAAGGGACCACTCTATTTTCGTCGTTATATCCGGAAGTCGTTACAGGCAAAGGTAAAGAGATACAGACACGCGTCTAGCAGCCATACTTATTCAAAAGTTTACTAAACCCAGTTGCTACTCAGAATATCACTTTGTAACTGAACCATAAAAGCTCCGAAACGTACACGCTTCCCTACCTATTTAGTTGATATCTATAAACAAAAGGTAAAGGTCTCCACACTTGCTGACCATCTGTGTGCAATGGATGTAAACAAAAGATAAGAAATGTTTGTGAAACAAAAAAGTCTTTGTGTCTTTGGCGGCCGACTCCGGTCGCAATATCTGCATGGGATTTCTAGGAATTTGTTACAAATGATTCATTAAAAACAGTCGCTACACCCGAACTCGGCGTTACATCCAAAGTCGCTATAGCCACATGAATTTTGTACTAAAGTATGCTTTAAATTCAAGGGACTTAGATTTAACGTCGCTATAGGTAAATGGTCGCTACAACCAAGGTCGTAATAAATGAAATCCACTGTAGTTATACTAATTATTTTTAAATCACGAAAGCAGGTTATTCTTAACTAACCAACATGAATGTAGTGTCATGAAAGATAATTGTCATTCAAGACGTCCTATTAATGTCTCTAGACTTTAAAATGGCAAAAATTTAATACACACACAATGACAAAAAACAACTTTGTGTGTGTGTATAAGACACATATAAAGTTAGACTAGTATATCTCGAATCAGAAATGAAAAGGTCCTCAGGAGAACGAAGGTAATCGACATAGCCCGTGCATACCATGTGCCAGGCATAATTTGTGTGGCAGGGCACATTGAGATGGCCGATCGGCCCGAAACGTTTTACAGTGGCGACCACGTACACGAAGACGTAGCGTTAGAAGGCATCCCACAAGGTAGACCGATGGCCTAGTGAAGGCTTCAGGAATCCGCTGGATGTGGGAAGCACAGAACCGGTCGAAGTGGCGGCGCTTTAGGGAGGCCTATGTCTAGCACTGGACGTCTTTCAGCTGAAATGATTATGATGAGTGTTATATGAGGAGCTCGTGGCTAAGTAATAACAGTCGCGCGGATCGATCAATCAGGTAAAGCATACGCTTGTTGGGGTTGGTCCATGGCTGGGTGACCATCTTTACATACCGAGACTCCTCCGTGCCTCGGAAAGCACGTTAAGCAGTTGGTCCTGGCTGTCATTCGTGGATTTATGACAGTCGTAACGGGTCGTCAGAAAGTTTGACAACCAATCTTACCATGAGGTATCGTGTTACATTACCCAGTGACTGGGTTGTGGAGGGCAGATAGGCAGTCGCTCCATGTAAAATACTGGTATTCAGCTGCATCCGGTTAGACTGGAAGTCGACCCAAACATAGTTGGTTAAAGGTTTCAGATTGATTGAGGAATGTTACCTATATCTAACGGTGATCCACCACAGCGTTTTTCTATATATATATATATATATATATATATATATATATATATATATATATATATATATATATATATATATATATTTCATGCTGATGCAAGATGTTTGTTAATACAAACATCTTTTTCTCAAAAGAAAATAATCACATAGAAATAATGCTGCATTCTAGCAGGAAGGTATCTATTATTGATGAAATTTAACTTCGAAGAAAACCTTATTCTCCAAGGATTGTGATCGATGGAGGCTATACCTCTCGTTGCCCTGCAGTCCACAGGATAAGTACTTACGTATAAAACCCCAAAGGTGTAAACGTTCGAACGGAGCCAATAAAGTTGCCTTGCAGTTTATTAATGCACTTCTAGTAGCAATGTATTGAATCTTAGATTGCTATCAGTGCTGTGGGTCCTGTATGTTGCAAGGCAGTGCAATTCAGCTGGGAACTGATCGAGGGAATTCTTTTATTTTGGGTATGAGATTGCGAGAAAAAATTACAAAACTACAAAACAACATTTTCACAGAAAAAAGTTATGATATTGGGTTACTTATACCCAAACCAGCAAATACCAACGTAACTATTTCAGAAAACAGAACCCGTTGACATCTAATCATTAGTATGCCAGCCAAAGGTATATGCAAACTTTTCCGGATTTCCAAACTTCAATATGGGAGTCCCTATACAAACATGGCGTACTAAAAAAACAGTCGTGCTGCCGTTACTTCCGATTACGACCCGACAACACTCGAAAGTCGCCGAACATCTCCGATAGACCGATACCTACTTTCGTTGCGTTTGAGCGAACAAAACAAATATTTACACCGTTTACAACGCTCGTTCAAACTACTTGAAGCGAAACTGTGCACGTCGAATTGGCGATGGCCTTTTCACTCGTACTTTTGCTTTTACGTGTATTTTTTTATTCAGTGGGTATGTGCTTACTGCGTACTTTCTTTACTTTGCTTTATATTTTTGTGCTTATTCGACAAGGGTTGCACGGCTACGATTTTTTTCCGCAACTACTCCCTCACCATGCTTGCTTGCATACTTGACAGCAATCTTATTAATCTGATTAATATATTTTCTTAAGTTTGATATCCTTCAACTTAGCCTATCGCAGTCATCTGCTTGATATATGGCTGATCTTCCTTTACTCCACTATCAAGTGTCTTTCTAATCAAGAGTTCAAATGGCAGATAGCCGCTTCATGGAAAAACTAAATGAATTCTCAAAGGCACTAATTATGTTTTTCTTTACATCAACAGCGGAGATTCCCGGACGAAAATTTTCGATAGCAGTCCAAACTAGAAACAAAACATGCTGTCCAAATAATTGACATCAGACTCTCCTTCATTACATGGATCTTAATATCACTGTTGACCACTTCGAATAATGATGGCATATAAAATGAGTGATTTTTTTTATTTTTTTTTATTTGTGATGGGTTTGCTCTTGACTCTAGTCTAGGTCAGAGGTGACAGAGACAAAGTCGACGATGGAGTGAGCTTACCCAGAAGAAGCCTGTTCACTCTCACTTTGAAGAGATTAGGGTTGTATACGTTCGGAAACACTGACGCAGGTAGTGAGTTCCACTCTTTTGCTGTGCGCATTATAAAAGACATTTGGAAACGCTTAGTGCGAATTGGTGGAATAGCAACCAGGTAGGGATGGTAACTGGCAGTGCGTCTAGATGTCCGGTGGTAGAAGGGGGCCGGTGGAATGAGGTCGTGGAGTTCTCGGGCCCACTCTCCGAAGTACAATCTGTAGAAGACCGACAAGCAGGCAACCTTGCGGCGATGAGCCAAGCTATGAAGCTTGGCATCCACCAGTTTTAGCTCTGCGTTCCACCGAGTCAAGCGCGGCTAGTTGGTACTTAGCTGATCCATCCCAAAGATGACTGCAATACTCCATGCAGGATCGGACTTGCGCTTTGTAAAGGGATAAAAGCTGTCCAGGCGTAAAGTATCGCTTCACCCTATTTAGGATGCCCAGTTTCTTGGCCGCAGTTTGGGCCTTGTACTCGATGGTGGCGCCGAAGTTGAGACCAGATGTCAACTCCATGCCTAGGAGCTCAAGTCGATCAGTTACAGGAACAGATGTACCCCGAAAACACGATACATATAATCTTGCTCCATTATTTTAATGTCGTAATACAAAGTACATTTTTGCAATAATGTATAAATAAACGCTTCATTAGCCACCAGTAAGTACATTTACGATAGCAATGTGTAATATTTTTGCGTCCATATCTGAAGTGTAAATTATGTTGGCGCCACACATATTCTGCCTTAAAAGGATAAAAATGGGAGTATTTTTTTCCATTAAAATCAAATCATTAAAGAAACTAGTCACGAAACTAAACTGGCATACAACCTTGTTTGATTACCGATTAACGATAAAGAATTCGAAGACTTTGCTAATCATGTCTAATTTGTGATATGGGAATAAATTGACCATACAAGGTTTATAAATTGCAATGTTTAATCAACATTTTAAAGTGTACGTAATTTGTAAATAAGATGGAACAGGATATGAAATAGGTAAGTTTGATCTGATAATAGAATATCCGGCCAAGTGCGTGTCGCACCACGCACAATGAAGGGTTCCGAAGCTGAAAAAGATTTTTTCCCAAATACAAACTTAACATTATAGTAGAAAAACTTATTCTCCCATACACTTATATAGGTCACGATCAATTACCCAACTGCAAAGTTTGTTATTGAAAAAATAAACATTGTATGGGGAAAAACTACAAATTAACGATTTTCGGACGTTTTCTTTTACTTGCGCTTTGAGATCTTACTTCTTGACAAAATTCATAATTCTAGGTCAACGGCAAGTACTCTATAGGTTTTGATTTATTTGCGAGTGTCAAAATATGTCGCATAAATGGCCTTTTTTATTGCGTTGACTAAGACGCTTGTGTTTTTGGAGCTCCAACGGACCATAGGCCTATGTACAGTCACGAACCGGGATTGTTGAGCTACAAGCATATCATCTTAACTTGGTTGTGTTACACAAATGCCGCCGGTTTTTCGTTATTGAAATGTCACATATCAAATTTCACGGGCGGAATTCGTGTAACACAACTAAGTTTAGATGATAAGCTAGTGGCTCAACGATCCCGGTTCGCGACTGTACGCAGTTTTTAATCATTTTAGCTTGATACTTCCACGCATTGCTACTTGACAGACCGCAGAGATAGACAGCCGGACAACGAAGTGATCCTACGAGTATAAGGATTCCATTTTTCCTTTTGAGGTACGGAACCCTAAAATGGAGAGAAATTATTACGGGGTAAACTTGTTAAGATGGATGAAGTAGGCGTAGAACATGTTGTTGAGGCATAACTTGCAAGATACTTATTTACAGCAGTAAATTATGATTGGCTGATCGATAAAAGCTACGCATTTAGACAGACGAACGAAAGTTAAAAAAAAATGGATAATTATTTCACGTAAAGAACACTGCGAATTCAAAATATAAAGATATTAAAGATGAAGGAGTAAATGACGTTGTTTCCCCTCAAGTGTCCGCTATATACTTAGGGAACCCATAGGTTCACAACTACTGTAAACCGGCGGTTGCCATTGGATGAATGTATTTTACTTTTATATATATATGTGATATACGTTTATAAACATATTATATCAAGGTTTTTTTATTACGATCCAATGGTTCATTATAGACACTTAAGAGATTAAGGGTTTTCTAAAGACATATTAGGTATTTTTATACAGGCAAGTATACTTATAACACTTAGAAGCTACTCAATACAAAGACCATACGAAGACGAATACCTCCCAAAAAAACAAAAATAAGATTAAACGAGCTGCATAATAATTCAAAAAAAAAAAACCGTAGTCTAAACATCCTCAATAAAACCCTAACCTGCGAAGATTTCCACACAATTCCGGCAATAAATTATGTGTGCGCGTTAACAATCTCAGAAAGTTATTCGGGTTATCTCCGTCTTGTCACAATTGGGATGTGGGAGATGCTCCAGTTCCTTAGTTTGATATGGGACACCTTGATTAATGAATAGTACGTGTTTACTATTTGTATCAGGTGGAATGACTATATGAGATTATGGATAAATATTAGGTTTCCGTGAGCAGCCAGGAGCCATAATACGTGAAATATTTACAATAAGACCCACCGCTTTGCGCGTATTTTTTTCGGGCCAACCCTGTAAGTCATTCTTTGTACAACGTGCAACGTCCCTGTTGATATCGCAGTGTTTAAAAAAATCGTATCTATAAAATAAAGCATCTATTTTTTTTATTTCAGATGGGTTTGCTCTTAACTCTAGTCTAGGTCGGAGGTGACAAAGACAAAGTCGACGATAGAGTGAGCTTACCCAGAGGAAGCCTGTTCACTCTCACTTAGAAGAGATTAGGGTTGTATGCGTTCGGAAACAGATGCAAGTACAGAGTTCCACTCTTTTGCTGTGCGCATTATAAATGGCATTTGGAAACGCTTAGTGCGAATTGGTGGAACAGCAACAAGGTAGGGATGGTAACTTGCAGTGCGTCTAGATGTCCGCGATGGTAGAAGGGGGCCGGTGGAATAGGGAATTTTAGTTTTAATGATGTTAAAACCAGAAAGTAATTTGACAACGCTTCCCAGAAAAGTGACGAGAAAGACTTCGAACGTTAAACAAAAAAATAAGGCGAACTAAAAGGCACAGTTCATTTAATTTTTAATGAGTAGTGCAGCACCTCGCTCTTCCCCCACATCCTTTATTTCGCAAGACAGGACACGCCTATCCACAGTAAAATTAATGACCTAAACAAATCCTTTTGCATCAATAAACAATGCACCGATCCATCATAGAGCAAATGAACTTTAAGAATTGATAACGCAACAACAAAAGACGTGGTTTAATAATCTCATTAAAACCTTTTACTGGCATTTAACGGCCTATAAAGTACTCAGAAGGACACTATTTGTTCGTTTACGGGTCGAAACGGAATAAGCTTTATTTATACTGAAGTTTTGATTTTATAGCTCTCTTTTGTTTTTGTTTAGCAATCGTTTTGTTTTAGTCAGTTGAAAGAGTGGAATTCTTTGTCTAACTTCAAGGATGATTTTCTTTTGTTTGGCTTTTAAATGGCGGACGAGGTATTGTGTTAAAAATAAATTGACAGGAAAATTATGAAGGACTTTTTTGGTGAAAATATGAAAATGAAAAGCGGATACAAATAATCCGAAATATAAAAGAGAACAGTGTTTCTTATATACGAATACTTATTACTTATGCCCGGTTACTGAAGAATTCTTGAACGGAGTTTAAACTCTCCACAGCTATTGATTTGACAAAAATATCTATTTAAGAGAATTCCTTCATTATGCTCGATCTTTGAGGTCCTCAGATAACCCCTCGATAGTAAGTCACTCGACATTTAATATAAATTCTTCCTTAACGAAGTATCTGTATACTTCGTTAAGGAAGTATCTGTAAACACGATATCAAAGTAATAATCACTATCGAATGGATAAACTCCGTTTAAAAACTTTAGAAACCGGGCTTTAGACAGGCAACGGACCACAACTTACCTGCAAACATTCACAGCTAAGCCTAAAATACCTAAAATCAGAGCACAGTTTGACCAGAACTCCTAACAAACTCCGGAGCACTGATGCTAACCATCCTCCATCCGATTTAGAACCAAAATTAGGTTGGATTTGGCATGTGAATCATCGGTATAGGGCAATTAGAATTTCATACGTTTCCGCTCGTCTGGCTAATATTTTATTTAAGGCTCACAGCGCAGCAATTCGATTAATACTTTAGCTAAGAGTATTTCGCTTTACGTTTCTGGGGTTCATTTTTTTTTTTTAATTAATGGGCTAGCTTCCATAGAGTAAAGTCTGTTGAATGTTTTATTAGACGTCACATGAAATGGACTCATGAGTCTTTTATAGACTTGAATAAGTCCATTTCATCAACTGACAAAAATTTTACGAGGTTTCCGATAATCCATGGTGTTTTACTGTTGACTGGGTTTTAAAAGACTGATGAGAGTAGCATCGAAGCTGGTATGACTTCTAGTAATGTGTTTTTTATAAAAGAACAACGCAAGAATTCTTTTTTTTTTTTTTTGTAAAATCGACAGGCGAAAATCCGACCATTTCATAGTTTTACAAATCTCTTTCATGTTTATTCTGCTGAAATAGCACCTGTCGTAAAAATGTGATAACTTTGACATTTTTTGAGAAATGTGTCGCCTTTTCAGTAAATATATAGGACCCTGGTTATTGACCCAATTGCCAATTTTGGCTTTTCACCAGTAAGATTGAAAACCTATTTAATAATAATTATGCGTCAAACCTTGTTACATCAATACACACCTAGCACCTACTATAACCGACATCAAGATAAGTACCTTCTAATAAAACCTTTTACGATATATCTATATCGCGTTGTTTGCACTCCGCCGACAAATTATTGCCTATTTGTTAATTCGATGCGTATGCGCTAGTTACAACCGTACTATCCGCCGGATGTCACCAATTACTACTCTAGCGTCTCTTTCCTGCCTTCTGACATTTTATTTTTACAACGCCAAATTCGTTGCGGCGTAATTGAGAAATTTACGAGCTATAATAAATACGGACAGCTCTAAAAACAGCTTTATTGAAGACGAACGTGGATTATGCGGAAGGTACAACGATCTAATGATCTAATGTTCACCACCTAAGCAAATAAATCGTGGAATGCAATTGAGTATTGAGTATCTTGGAAAATTGTCTCATTTAAATGAGCGAGTTTGACAAACAATTATAGAATATACGGGTTTTTCGGTTGGCGATCAAAAAGATAATTGGCGATAAGCTTTTGAGATTGATGCCAGTGGTCAAACTTTTCAGCTCCCACAGACAGGCGCGATGAGACAGCGCTACGCGATTCTAATGTTCATTTTTATGATAACTTCATGGAAATTGTTCACGTCGCAACCCAGGTGGTTGCCAAGACATGGTTGCTCTGAAAGAGACTGCAGTGACATTTCTATTACCAAAAGTATTTCGGAAATGAGAAGCTTAACCCTTAACTGAAGTTCTCAATATATCTAATACCTTAATTTATTGGTGCGAATATGCTTCCGAATGCTAGAACTAGGTATGTTATTAAATGTTTTGTTTATTAGGTCTTCACTTCCTTGTTTTCAGTTATATATTACTGAAACATTACTTCTCGACGTTGCATGGAGTTCAAACATCCTTCCTAGGTTCCCATTATCAAATCAATCAATCTGCCTAGCCTTTTCCCAACTATGTTGGGGTCGGTTTCAAGTCTAACCAGATGCAGCTGAATACCAGTATATTTTACATGGAACGCCTGCCTATCTGACCTCCACAACCCAGTTACTGGGTAATACGATTCCCCTTGGTAAGACTGGTTATCAGACTTTCGGGCTTCTGACGACCCGTAACGACTGTCAAAGATCCACGAATGACAGCTGGGAACAACGGCTTAACGTGCTTTCCGAGGCACGGAGGAGTCTCGATAAGTAAAGATGGTCACCCATCCACAGACCAACCCCGGCAAGCGTAGCTTAACCTGATGGATCGACCCGTGCGGCTGTTATTACTTAGCTACGAGCTCATTATTAAATCATACTAGGTATATAAATTCCGGACATTATTTTTGACTATCAAGAACTCACAAATCACAAATGAATGAGTAGGTTATATAGCATGTATCAGAAAAGTGCGGTCAAAATTAAAGTTATGGACAATCAAACTGAACCACATTCTTCATGGGACCAATATCGTAATCGCGAGAATATAATCAGTTGTTGCATATTTGAGTCCAGTAGTTTTGAAGTTTTGTATCGTCATATGGTCATCAACTCTCCTCATCACAGGTTCGTACCAGCGCATGCGGTTTTCTCTAAGTTTCTCTGTATTTCAGCGACTTTACCACGGATATATTCGTAGTCATTCTATGAAATATAAAAAATTTCTGACATTTAAAAATTATTTAAAAAACAAAAAGGCCGACTGCAAAAACACATAACTGAAAAGAGAAAAACAAGCATTAAAGTATTATAACAAAAGTTACACCATATTTTAAGGTTATCGGTTTGTCCCCGCCTGCAGTACCAAAATTCTATAGATTATAGTGCTTGTGTTTCTCTTTTCAGTTATGTGTTTTTGCAGTCGGCCTTTTTGTTTTTAAAATATTTTTTTTTATTTCAATCATTTTAGTTTTATTAATAATATTTTGAATTGACTCATTATTAGTATTCATTTGATACCAATAATGTTAGCAATTTGTTCATAAAAAAAAACATTCCCCTCCCTTTTTATATTTCCAGATGTAATATATAAATATAATACAAAAGGCTATATAGCTTATGTCACTCCCACAATTAAGGCGAATCTAACGACATCTCATATGTTAAAATCCATCAAGCCATTTAGGCTATAGAGTGTGCCAAAGAAATAGACATACATAGGGGAAGGTTTGGTATATTGGACCATTCGTTAAGTTGGACCACCATCAAATAACAGTTTAGTAATTTATTGATTTTATAATTGGCAACACCACACGACAATCAACTATCTTCACTACACATCGGCCATTTTGGATTTCTCATAAAACAGCGCGGCTAGTTGTCATTAACGAAAAACGAATTTCAATGTTTTCAATGTAAATTTTGGTGTTCTTTGCTAGTGGTGTAATTAAGGCAAAGCTAAGCTGTCTATATTTATATTTTTAATTGAGATTTGTTATTAATGTTTATTTTTTTTATTTTTTTAGGTCTTGTTTGTCAAAGTTAGATTTTCTATCGTTGTTGTTTGTAGTACGAGAGATATTTTTTTTTAAAGTGTTTTTGTTTAATTTTTTAGGTAAGTTTTCTCTAAGTCCAAATTACCAACCGCGTGGTCCAATTAATCCTACCGGTTGGTTAAATTTAAACAAATATCTGATCTCATAAAATGATAATTACAAGTGTTGCTATAATTATGTTGATTTTTATTAATTATATGTGAAGCCAAATAAATATAGTTTCATTTAATACAGCTGTTATCTGTGCTATTTTCGAAGAAGCGTTTCAAAACCGCATTTAAAAAAAACAATTGTCCAAAAATAACAGACTCTCCCGTACATACATACTCTCGAAAAACATTACCCTCCTTCTGGGGCAGTCCGGTAAAAAAGATGGCTGAATGCCATTCTGCTGTATGGAAATTGCAATGCAATATAATAATATTAAATCGGTAACGTAAACGTAGCAAAATGAGTACGTAAGGATCGTAGCAGGTGACGTTCTGTAGTTTCTGCCTACCTCCATGGAAGGAAGCCGTGAGTTTATATATGGACCATCCCTATTAACAATGTCGGATATACATTTTTACCAATATTCACTTTTTTACATAAATCGAATTACAATTTTAAAAAATTCTTCACTGTCAAAACAAACTTTGAACTGAGAGCAGTTCAAAGTTTGCCCTAACGATAAAAAAGAATCTTTATGATATTAACAATGTCAGTTCTGCGAAAAAGACCACTTTTCAGTAGGGACTAAACAGTAGTCTCCCTGCAGAACCGACATTGTTAATAGGGACGGTCGATATGTGTATGTATGTAAATTGGTCAAGCAAATTCTATAATGACATAAGCAGACAACGAACATATTTTGGCTGTGACTGTATTCTACACAATGGTTTTCCACCCAAACAAGGCGAATAACTTGAATCAAACAAAACAAAAGCACATCAACTCATCAAAAATATTATGACCCCTTCTTTCCCATTTAACTTGGACAAAACTTTGCAAAAGTACTTTATGAAAGATTGAAATTCAAGCCAGTTGTCCAGAAGTCTGCTAACTGCCGTTCCCTTGGTGGTAAAACCGCAAACTTCCGATTTTAATTCGTTAACAGGTTTTAATGGCAGACTGCAAAAGCCACAGGGTGTTCCGTAATAAACGTTACTTGCGAAGTACAGGATGCGTGGGATTTTTAACTGGATATGGATAGAATGGACTGGAAAATTATAGATAGTTAAGGAATTATGGTCGATTATAAATTTTAGCATCACGGTGTGTGTTTTCTTGGTGTTAACCAGTTCTCGTGGAGTAGAAAGAGAGGTCAACTGGAATTGGTTTGGTTTTAACTACCTACCTACGAATATTTTTATTTAAAACGCGAATCCCCCCCCCCCCTCCTCCCCCTCCGGCCATATTTCACACAGTCCATCCATCGTTGCTTTGGTCATCCACAACTTATAGCCATCGACATTCATACTCAAAACTGTCCTCATGACATTTTACTCATATCTCCGCATCACATGCATTGTGTAGTTTTAGATTCGTTTAGTAGATAGTAGTAGTAGATAGTAGATATACCTTTATGGATCAAAGCTCACTAAGAGCACAATGTATTTTCAGCTCACTTATAAAATTGTAAATTGTAAATTTACACTTGTAAATTTTCGTGTATTTTCTTAAATAACTTTAAAACAGATTATTTTAAAATTATAGACTATATTTGAGACCCTCAAAGTAAGCCCTTTCATTTGACACGGTACTGTTTGCAATTTTTTTTTTCTCGTTTGTTTCCCAAATTTGACTCCCTTATTCAAAATTCATTTATTTACTTCATTTATTTGGGTCACATAAATTCATACGTGTACCAAATTTCAACCTAATCGGTCCATTAGATTCGGAGCAAATCGGTTGTGACAGACGGACAGACTGACACACGAGTGATCCTATAAGGGTTCTGTTTTTTCCTTTTGAGGTACGGAACCCTAAAAAGCGCACAATACATACGTAAATTAATTTTGGAATACTCAAAACATTTAGTTCAGATTCAGTGGTAAATATTTCAACCAATGAGGTGACAGTGGAATACTATAAATCGAGTTTAGACTACAAATCACTGGTGTCCACCTAATTGACTCCTAACGTGTGAATATAATTAGAAACCAAAATAATAAATGGTTCTTGAATTTGAGATTTATTATTTTGGGTTTTATTGCTTTGGACTTTTGATGTAATTTTTGACCAGTAACTGGCTTTTTGAATTCAGTCCATTAAAGTATTTATGTTTGAATAAAAAAAGTAATAAAAAAAAACTAAAAACCCGACTGCGATATACAACTCAAGTTAAAAAAAAAATCTGAAAAGCTAAAAAAAAAACAAGCCCATTTTAATGGAAGCAGGCGGGACCCATCCGCCTGCTTCCAACTTTTATTTAATTTAAAATGGGCTTGTTTTTAGCTTTTCAGTTTTTTTTTAACTTAAATTTTATATCGCAGTATTTCCAGCTTTTTAGTTTACAAATGTGAAAGATTTCGCAGACGATTTTTTTTTTTACGATTTGTCACTTCGAATTACTTTTAACCGTATAACTTGTATATATTTTTGTAATCACCTTTTAAAACCCTTCATTTTGATATCCCACTCGATGGTATTAGAAGAAAACAAAATTCGGACTCCACAATATGGCACCCCAAATCCGCCATTTTACTTTGCTTTTATTTTAATATAGTCAGTGACACTCGCGCTACCAAGACAAATCTAAAGACGTATAATTTATCCAAATCCGTTCATTCGTTTAGGAGATACGAGGGAACAATGAAACGGACATACATACATTCAGGTCAAACACATAACTTATAGTTACAAAAATAATTTATAGTTATATTTTTTACAACTGAAAGAACGTTTAACTATGTCTATTCATATACGATGTGGCTAGGTACAGTCAGTGACCAAAATGCGAGTAACAGTTACTTTTAGGTACAAATCATCTGAATTGACACAAAATTATTCGGTACATTGTATATCTTACCTAATTTCTTTTCCGATTAGATAAGATTAAAAAAGGGAAGTGTTGATCAACTTTTATCGCTGACTGCATAAAGCTGCAAGATCAAGTCTTGCTAAAACAAGGTAAATTGAACAAAAAACATGAATCTTTGGAATTGCAAAACAAAAAATATGTGATAGTAGACCACATAAATTGAATAAGAAACTGTGTGCTATACTCACAATCTTAATATCGGTTGATGCGCCATGAATATTTATAAATATCTTTCGATAAAGTAAGGTATGTGTAGAATAGGACACAACATGAAAATAAGGTACAGGCAAAAAGATAAGCGTTTACGATGTAGGAATAATGATCATAGGAATACCAACGTAGTCTTTCGAAATTGAACTTATACTCGTAATATCCTCAAAAGACCTTTTCAGATACCAATCTACATGGTCTTCACATGAGCTGACCAAGATTATGTCTGGAATTTAAATGAGACTGACTTCTGAGTTTGTTTCGGCCTTTCTTCTCAGAGTAGTCAGATAGGAAACGCCGACCTCACCTAGTTTAAAAAAAAAATATGATTGACGTGTGTGTTTGTGCAAACCTACTTACAGAAATAAAATCATTTATCATTTATCTACTCAAGGGACTCATGGCTTAATCATAACAACGCACGGGTCGATCGAAAGTTAAGCTACCGAGACCCCTCGCCTCGGAAAGCACTTTAAGCCGTTGGTCGCGGTTGGCATTCGTGGATCTTTGACAGTCATTTCGGGTAGTCAGAAGCCGAAAGTCTGATAACCAGTCTTACCAAGGGGTATCGTGTTACCTAGTTACTAGGTTGTGGAGGCCAGATAGGCAGTCGGCTAACTTTTAGCTAACTTTTAGGCGCGATTTCAGGGTTGGTCTCATGTTAAAAGTTGTTCATAATGATGGGTTTAACTACAATGACAGGGATTTTCAGTTATCGCAATTATGAATTACACCTTATGTATGTGTACTCTTGTCGGTGTAGGTATTCGCGCTGATTTAAATATATAATAGATCAAAAATGTTAAACTTAGAACCTACCACCAAATCTTAAATCGCAAAAATTAAAGGATGAATCTGACATTTAGAGTTATCAAGAACATCTAGATACTCTACAACCAACCTCGTTTAGTTTGCAGATAATTTTCCATTTTTTTGTTTCCACTAAATAGTTTGTTTATTTTTCAATCTACAAAAACCAACGCTACCGAGTATCTATTACGGTACCTAGTAAAATAGGGCTCCTACTATTCCGCTCCTGCATTATTTAGCAATATTCCAGTAAAATAGGGCTTCCAGTGAAGGAGTATTAATAAGCTAAATTCTGTGAAAAAGAGATGTGGAGATTAACACAATGGCTATGCCGAGAAAGGCTTGTTAAATAAACGACGCCGACGAATGGCGAAGGAAGGAAATCTTAAAGAAAGTTTTACCTGAGTACAGATTTAAGGTAGCAACATTTTTGTTATTAAACGGGCACCGAAAGTCATTTCTACAATCTATTTAAGACGTAAATAGATTGGGTAGTAGCCTGTAGGAATGTATAAATAACAGCCTCTATTCGTATAAGACTTACCTATACCAGGTCTCAAAATTGAGAATAAGTATTGTTTGTAGCCCGGAGATGTTCTTAACATCAAATTCTCAATTCAAAACCTGGTTCAGAAAAATCTAATCACATTGCATTTTACCTTACCTCGCTGTTGAAAATACCTTAAAAGCATTTGCAAAGCAATCTAAAACAGAGTTTGACCAATGAAACAAACGATTTGGTCCCATTTATTTCGATATTTGTTGTTTCCAGACATAAATCTCCACGCAGACCGATTGTCGCGATAAAACAATTTCTAGCCGTGACACTTGGCTATCGAAAACCACCCACACTTTGTATTTAAAGCGATCGGGGTGACTGATATGGATTGCATGTTATTGCAGAAAGTTTGAGGAGGGATTCGATTTCTGCACGTCATGTTGTTTGATTAAAAAGGACTAGTTTGTTTTTAAGTTATGAGTAAAGCTTGGTAACTTAATGGCCTTAATCTTAAGGGCCCTTGCACATCTCCGCCGCGAAACTGCAAACCAGCGAAGCCGCATGATGTTTTGCTAATGTTCCGCTGATGTTCCACTACTCGAGGAGCGAAACATCATGCAAGTTAGTTGAATTGCGGTTTCACTGCTATGGTTTCGCGGCGGAGGTGTGCTAAGGATCTTAAGGTGCGGTAACGGAGACTCGGGGGAATGCAAAGGATTAATGTATATAGATCTTTTTAAAGCAATTACATCGGAAGAGTCTCTACTCTTCCGATTTTTAGGCCTCTGCCTAAAACGCTATACTAAAATGCCACTTTGAACGGATCTGTGCGTCTTGCATCCAGCGAATTCCTGCGGCATTCATAAAGTTTATTTAATGATGACCGTGAAGTTGATACCATCGCGACTACTCTAATCGATTAAAAGCTATCGGTTACATTAAACGGTTAGTTGTAACATAATTCGATGCATACATAGCAAGTGTTAGTGTACCTTCAACTTGAAGTACCTAAGTTGTTGTCAAAGCCAGAACGTATTCCGGTCTCTAATAGAACTATTTGATGGACATCTTTTGTTATATTAAGATTATTATTTAGATGTACGGGAAGACCAAAGAAACTATGGATGGACTATGTGAATGATGATAATTATGGTTAGAAAGGGAGTGACTACCCAGATGACGACTAATAGAGGAGTATGGAAGAAAAACACATGTTGCGCCCACCCGAAATAAAGTCCTTAGTCATTCAGCTTGGAAAAGGGATCAATGATCACGCCAAGTTATGCACAGTAAATCCATAAAAAAATACAAGTATAAAACTAAGATTGTTCGCACAAAACCAAATAAAAATTACTAATTAAAATCGTGTCGCCTACACCTTGTGTCATGCAGCGCTACTCAATAATTCATAGCATTTTTACTACTCATTTTAACATTGAATGATGGTGAACATACCTTATAACAGGTTCCGAGAAAGTGGTCGACAGAAATAAACCTATAAAAATTGATAATGTAATATACCAGCCAGGTTTATTTTTAGCTAGCTGTCGCGAGGAGCCTTACCTTTTTAGTAGGATGCCGTCTGAGGTACAGTCAAGCCCTGTTCAGAATGTTGTGATTTGAGATCGACCTTCTTAATTTTGATAGCCATCGAAATAAGGTGATAGAAGTGGCTACCAAAATAAAACGTTCTTAACTGGGGAAAATCGAACAAGTGGTTTAGTCTGATATGAATTCTTTTTGAGAACTTAAAAAATATTATTTCCATTTCTTGATCGTTGCTTAGGAACATTACTCACTATGGATTCAGAGACACTAAAAATACAAGCTCTTAGATACTTTCTAACCACATGTGTAACTACTAAAAATTTTCGATAGTAAAAGACAAAAGAAGCGTAAAGAAATATAAAGTTAAAAGGCCAACGAAGACAAGACGAAATTTTAATTTTACGGCACTGAAACCGTCGGTTTCAATTAAGAACTCTGCAGCATAAAAATTTAAAATATCAAAAAGGATTATGTATTTAATTTTTAATAGGCATCTCTGAAAATATTTTATGACCGGATCACAAGAGATAAACTACGGAAATGCATGGATTTTCTATTTGAACGATCTGCATTTAGCTTTAGAGTATTATGTGACTTTTAAATGGGAAGAAGGTAAATATTGAATCACGAAAGAGAACATTCCTTTTGATGTAATGCGGTTATGAAATTCAATTCTCTGGATATTTTTTATTTTGTAAAGGAAATAAATCTCAAAGGCGTAACAAGATTATTTGTGTTCCCGGCTCAGATAATGTGAATGTCAATACAAGATATCGTTTGTTTGCAAATGAATTGCATGTTTTACAAGCCGTTTGACGTTTGCCAAAGAGATGTTTCCTTTTAACCAAAACCAAAGGAAATTATTGTTGTATGCTTCAATAAAGACGAACTTAAAGCTTTTGTGCTTTTGAGTTGGGAATGTAATCCCAAAGAAGAATCAAAGAGAATCCTAGAAGGATTGCATGAAGCATGACATAATTTCGCACGTGAATAGTAAGCCTTTTCTGTATAGAATTAACCGAAGTAATGAGGGTTTTCATGAAAGAAAATTCACACCACCAGATGGCGCCACTTTGACAAGAGGTCTTCCATTTCAACAATTAATATAAAATATATGATGATGTTCATCATTTGTTTCATTCATTAGTTCATCATTCAGTCACAACTTCGCTTCGTCGCTTTGACACTTTTGACAGGTGCCCGGACCAGAAGTCTCAGTGATGGCACTGAATGAATGTCATTTCAAAAAACCCTCATTGATTACCCAGAATATAACCTTTGTTGTTCATAATAATTTGCAAAACAAATTCTCTCATAATCACAAACTACAATTCATATATAACACATTAATAAAACAACTATAAACTATGAAGTTATAGTTCAAAATCGTAATAAAATTAGAACCCTTTATAATCTCGTTATTTGTATTACAATTGAATGCATAGATGAGACCGAAGGGGTCACGTTAAGTAGAACTTAGTTCATTTACATACTAACGATTATGTATTTTACTGTGCCATGTGTTTTGAATATGTATTACACTAAACGTTTAATTCAACGAAGCAATTACTTTGGACAGCCGTTTTAAACTTTTTGACAGATTTTTAATCAAAGCATAATCTTTTTATGTTTTTTCAAATGTCTAGACTGAATTAAAATGAAGGTTATCAGTTCAGTTAATCGTACGTGGGTAGGTAGGTAGCTACTGCCAATGAATGACACACCTCTATTTTGCTTTATATCTCTTGTCAACCTTCCATATACTGGGTGACTTTTTTATCGTCTTGAAAAAAATAGGGTATAATAGGTGGCCTATGGCATATCTAGTTTTTTCTATTTTTTTTTTTTGAAAAAGAAAAATAATATTGAAATTCAAATCATACGCACTACGCTGGTTGATGATGATTTTTAATGATCTATAAAGATTTTTCAAAATTTCTGTTTTTATTGTTCTAGTTTACTTCAAATTAAAAAAAATCTTATTTATTGATAGAGCAATTTCTGTCTAAGCTATCGAAAAAACAAAAAAAAAACTAGGTATGCCATACCCATACGCTTCTACTCCGTTCTCCCATTGTTTTGCTCTAAATTACGCTTTCAATTGTTATTCAATGTAAACTGGGGTTACTTTGATACTACGGGGTTACTTTGATATCGACTTTCGACTTATGAAAAACATATTTTTGTAATATCTACAACGCCTTATTAAAAAAGAAACTATCAGAAGTGCCAACTACTGATAGTAAGGCGTTGTAGATATTACAAAAATATGTTTTTCATAAGTCGAAAGTCGATATCAAAGTAACCCCGTAGTATCAAAGTAACCCCGGTTTACCGTAACTTTTTCTTCTATTATCAGATTTATGATTTGCCATAGTTAAGCATTAAACATGGCCGTAAAGCATTTTAGTCATTGCAAGAGTAGTCTTGACGATAAATTCTGTTCAAGATCTAGATTGGAGCAATTTCTCTTTAGGTAGGTACATAGTTTTAAATATTGCACCTAATAAGTAGGAACCATAAAACCTGGATGCTGACTTAAACCACCATCGGGATTATGCTAAAAGCTAACAGGAAACTTTTAAAAATATTCAGATTCAATAAAAAAGAGCAAAAATGTAAATGACTTCATTGCATCAATATTGAAATTCACAAACATGAATAACACAAAAACATCAAATAGTTTCCGTAAACAAAAGCTTATACAATGTTACAGAATAATGTTCCAATTTTATAAACAAACATTACAACATCTTTTTACAAGCCCACAAAGTCTCCATTACATTGACTATCGCTAACCGAAAACTACTTCTACTAAAAGTAAAAATAAGTAAATCGTAAAACCTAAAGTTTATATCTTCCGAAACAAGTCAATCGACCGACTTCAACATAAATAAAGGTTTGATTCACATGAGGCAAAACATAAACAAAGTCATAGAATTTGAACACCGTGTAGAAGTGACAGTCACTTAAGCTACGGTATCCTAGAAAAGCGATGGCCACACTTAACGGCCGGCTGTCATGAAAATGATGACAGCGACAAAGATTTTAATCGTTAGATTCGCCCTACCACGTCAAAAGATAGTCGCATTTCTGTTTCGTTTTGACAACTCTGACACGCTGTCACGCAGTGACTTCACTTTATTATCATAGAAATGCTGTTTACTCTATTCTCAGTATGGACACTATTTCTTGTGACTAAGTACGATGAGGGCAAATCTAGCTCTCTATTTAAATCTTTGGGGGGCGGAGTTTGACTTAATGTCAAATACTAATAAAAATGACAGATTTTCATGACGGCAGTTACGGCCGCTTTCCTAGAAACCAAAGCTTTACTTATACTCTGATTTTTTAATTTGCTAGACTAAAATGCCATAGTTAACATGATTAAAAAGTCAATGACAATAAAGGTCAATCGCTGCTGTCATTTTTAAAAATCTGAGTTTAGACAGTTACGTACTTTGGGTCCTTTACGTTTTATGCTCGCTTGCCCTCGCATTGTCATAATTGACAACCCTATATTTTAGTTTGTAAAATAGGTAGTAAAGACAAACAGACAACTGTGTCAGTATATTGACGATGATCATGCAAATATAAACGATATAATCCTGGATGTGCTGAGCGTATCTTACACCGACGGTAGGCATTAAAGCGATAGTTTCGCTCCTACAAATTCTTATTCTGTGACAATGCTAACACGCTGTCTCGATCGGGGTCGATAGTAAAGATTAGAACTATCGACTTCGATTCATTCGGGCTACTTGTAATGTTGTGTCCTGTTTTGTATTGCTATGGAGTAGATAGTAATGATACGACTGTCGTTTGAAGACAGAACGTTAGTTTTGTAGTAGTGGCTAAGTAATGATATCGAGGACTTTGTGGTCTGATTCAGAATGACGGACAAACGAGGCTGCTTTGAATAATTATAGCGTTAACAATATTGATTGCGTTTCCTGTATAATTAAGTTTAATAACTACGTTCGCGAGGTAAGATAATTTCCGTAATTAGAACCATCGAAAACACTAAGCAATAACAAAAAAGTACACAGAGTATTTAATACCTACCTACCATGCATTAAAAAAAGTTTAAATAACCAATTCCGGAACTGCTTGTTTGATTCACAATCTGTAAACCTGCCAGTATTTTTCGCATGGAAGAAAATATTTTTCTCTTCCCTAAAAATTGTAAATAAACGTTCTTGTATGGCAGTTATTTTTAAACCGTCAATTATAGCGGCACAAATGACGTTCTGACATACTAGGAAGCGATGTTAACTAATGGATACCGGAAAAAAAGATTAGTGGGTGTAAATAACAACTGAGTTGATGGTTCGTCACAGGAATGGAAAATAGAGGGTTCGCTTTTAGTGGCAAGGAAAATTTTAATGGATTATATCTTAGTAATGATGGACTTCCTACCTAATGACCGTGTTTTGGGAATGAGACAAACAAAACTTAATGTGAAACCCTTGGGCCGTGGGGTCCGAGTGTTCATGGTTTGTTCAACGAAATCTCCAAACGGCTGGTTGACACTTCCCGTGACCCAAGGGGTGGCTTTTACCTTGGCCAGAGGCTAAGCATTGCCATACAACGTGGCAATGCCGCCAGCCTCTTGGGTACATTACCAGTCGACAGCGATGCGGAGGAATTTTTCGACGCCATATTTTAGTTTTTTTTATAATTTTAGTTAGGTTAGGATATTAAATTGTTAACTAAACGTGAGGACTATGTGGGTATTTTTTTTTTCCAGTTAATATTAATGATCGTCTGGTAGTTCGAGTACTTTATGTGGCCTACCCAAATGTCCTTTCTTTGGTATTGTTGCTCGAGTTGTTAAATTCTGAGTTGAGCTACACGATTACTGACAAATGCTTACGCTGACTGGATAGGTCCATTTCAAATCTCTGTGTTTTTTTTTACTTCAAAATACCATTTCAGACACTAACATACATGGTCCTCACATGATCTGACCTATATGACAGGCCAGATGACGTGGTTGGTTAAGATACCACCTGCCATGCCGCTGTTTCTGGGTTCGATTCCCATCCAGGACAAACATTTGCGTACATGAACATGTCTGTTTGTCTGGGTGTAATTATCTATAAAGTATGTATTTACAAAAAAAAAGTAGTGTTTGTAGTTTATCAGTTATCTGGTTTCCATAGTACAAGCTCTGCTTAGTTTGGGACCAGATGACCGTGTGTGCAATGCACTAGCAAACAATGTCCTTGGATATTATTACATTATATTATTATTATTTTTTACATTTCTCTGGACCCTGGGGTCCCGGACCTTTGGAAGGCGTACGAGGAGCCGAAGCCAACTCGCAGAGGCCTCTTAAATAATTTTAAATGATAAGGAGGCACCAGCCGACGATTATTCCTGTATGCACTATGCAAGTGCACCCAAGGACAACCCCCGGTTGGTTCAGGACTATTGTTGTACGTGGAAACAAAACATATTGGGCTATGGGTCTGGGTGGCTAAAGTGGATTGGGTAACTTGAACTATGGAAGAACTATGTAACTATGCCTGACCAATGTTATATATTATACACGGATAAAATGGCAGGGGGAAAAAAGAAGAGAAGTGGAGGAAGAATGTGGGTTGGATCTTTTTCGTTTAACTATAGACAAATGTAAGTTTGTATGCACAATATTGAGAGATTTACCATGTTGTTTTAATACCTTCGACTTCTTATAGATTTTTCTGTAATGTATAGGTATTGAACTATTTTCTATATTTTTTTCAAAATTTTAGGCTCAGTACTTTCGGAAATAAAGAGGGGAATGGTCAATTTTCATCTATTTTCTTAAATAACTTTAAAATGTTTTATTTTAAAATTATAAAAAAAGTACATTTGAGACTCTTAGAGTGAGTCTTTCATTTATATGTCACGGTACAGTTAGCAAAACTTTTTTTTTTCTTAATAGCCCCCCAAAGTTGACCTCCATTTTCAAAATTTATTTATTTACGTTACACGTCCGTGTTTGGGGTCATAGAAATACATACGTCTACCAAATTTCAACTTAATCGGTCCATTAGATTCGGAGCAAATTGGTTGTGAAAGACGGACAGACAGACAGACACACGAGTGATCCTATAAGGGTTCCGTTTTTTCCTTTTGAGGTACGGAACCCTATAAAGATGTTTTTCTATAACATAAAATAATTATATAATAAACGCGTGTTATTTGTAGGTCCCAAGGAAGTGAAGATGTTATAACTCTATAATACAAAGTGTTGTGCTTACGGGAACCAGATAACAAACTCATTTTTTCTTATCTTATTCTATAAAATAATACATGGCGAGGTAAAATCTGTAAAGACGATAAAATCAACAGCCGTTTGGAATTCATTTAAAGAATTTCTGTCATATCTGCCTGATATGTGAAGTATTTCCATAGAAACCCACGCAGATATTTGGATCCTATCTTTAAGTACAGAAGATATTGTTAAATATTTTAGTTATTTTTTAAGTCAATGTCATCTGGATGAAAGAATTTGATGATAGTTATTTATATCCATAAATTTAATAGGTCGTTTACAACTAACTTTGGTGCTTCGAAAGTAATGCAGTGTACCTACTATCAAGACGAACGCAAATCTATCAAATCGGGCTTTTTTCTAAAAGCACAAGCAACAGATAACACATTTTATTTCTAAAAACAATCTATGAACCTATTTTACTAACGAATCCCTTTCAAATAAATCCTCTAACGTAAAATAAAACAGAATTAAATCGGAACAGTCTTTTATCCTGTTCATCAATGTCAGTCTCATTAGCATAGTGTCCAGCCTTGTCTCCTACTTTAATATAGATTGATAGTACTGCGATAACGGCCTCTGATTGGTTTTCAATGTTCTTTCAAATGTAAAATTGAATCAGGATTCGAATCTATATTTAAAATAGATGGGGTGGTTGAATCGGTAAAAGGTAATAGCTATGTGTATCGATTTTCTTGGAAAGGGGACTTCTTAGTACTGGTGTTACCATTACTGTTAAAGCATATATTGATCGATCACAAAACCAATTCACTAATATTATTTTTAGACGAGCATATTCGTACAGTCAACCGCACATCAGTGGTAATACTTGCACTAAGAAAGTGGCTCTTATTGCTACGACTTAAGGGCGCTTCCAATGTAAAATTGTCACTACAAATGTGCCATTCGCTCCTTGCAGTAGGTACAGACGCCAACACATCAAGCTACTACAATCTGTCAAATTTCTTTAATAGATTTTCAACTTTATCGCTAACGCATTAAGATCAATGTTGATTGGGCCAATTTGACAGTTTCGGGTAGCTTGATGCACAAACGTGGATTAACACCACAGTTTATAAAATAAAATTTTAGAAGCTATCTTAATATTTAATTTAAAATGAAACAGAAGCAAAATTAAAAGAATTACAATTTTATAATCGAATAATTTTGTGTCATTTCTTTTTAATCGGCTTTTATCACAGATTTATTCATTCGTTTTGACTGAGTTTTCTCAGTTTAACTTTTTAAGTTATAATCTCCTGGGGAGGTGCTGCTAAAACGCACTTGATAGAGGAGGAAAGAGCTCAACGTGCCATAGTTAATGTTGCTGCGGGTCTTCCTTTACGCTTTCCTACAGTCAATTTATACAAAAAGTGAGATGTACTCTAAGACAAACTTTTATTTGCTTACAGTCCTTAAAAAGCACTCGCATCTAGTTTATGATTCTGATATTTTCAAACATAAACGAAGAAAGTGCTGTGCTGCAGTGTGCAGTACAAAATTTTTCCGTACAAGTCAGTCCCACAACTTCTTTTGTTACCTAGGGGATTATCTTTATAATATTATCAACAAGGGACTAAATATTTATCCACTACACAAACAGCTGTAAGCAAAAAGTAACTGTCTTCTTAAAAACCGTTTCATATGATGACACACAGAAATTGCTCCACTCAATTAAATAACGCTTGCATTCAAATAATCACCATTAACATCCAACATAACTACCATTCACATACTCATTCTCCTCCATTCCCTACCATTCACCTACACATTCACCTCTATTCAACTACACATTCTCCTCCATTCGCCTACACATTCTCTCCCACTAACCTACCTATTTACTATCATTCACCTGCACCTTCACCTCCATTCATCACCATTCAACACCATTCATCTACACATTCACCACATTCTTTGACTGCTTTTATTTTACTTTTAATTTTTCTTTTCTTTTCATTTATTTATTTTTTGTTTTAATTGTTTAGTAGAAATGCTTACATGATACCTGCCTCTTTTACTTGTACGATGCCACTAAGTAGGGCCTGGTGACCTGTAATACATGTTTTTATAAAACCTACCTCAGGCACCAGCTCTCACAATGTGAATTTTTATAGTTCAAAACTGTTAAGTGCTACAAAACCATTGTGAAAGAAAATAAATAAACTTATTACTTACTTACTGATCATTCCTATTCATGTTTGTCAATTTAATAAAATATTTCTTTAAACCAAATAATTCCAAGGATTTAAATGCCTTTTAAATCAACGTACTTACCTATTCAATTACCTCTACGGAATAATTTACTATTCTCAACCGAGGAACTTCACTAAAAAACCATTCGCTTAGCATCACTATCAGGATAGCTGAAGCTCAAGTGGCACCGGGTTCTTATCTCACTAAGATATTCCAAAAGCTTTTAGATTTTAAAAACGGGCTCACACAATCTAAATTTATGCATTCCTACGCCAATCTTGCTAAGTTTGATCTACTAAAGTACCTTAGCGCACATTTGCATGGGTTCTTTGTGAACGCGCGTCATAAAAACGCTCGAATAAAAATCGCGCCGCTTTTTTATCTTGCACTGTTGGATTTTCAACGCTGGCAGTGACCCCGAGGGTTGATAATCAAATAGTTACATTTAGCCCAAGTTCGCACCGGCGTATTTCATCGCAGCGATTTTTTTTCGCGCACTGGAATTTCAACGCTCTGCTTAGTGCCGAGAGTTGAAAATCCAACACTGTCTTTTCTTGACGTGCTGGGATGGACTCTGTTAGATTCTCAATTTTTTTTAATAAAGATAATAATAATATCCTGGGACATTTTCACACACGGTCATCTGATCCCAAACTAAGCAGAGCTTGTACTATGGAAACCAGATAACTGATATACTACATATACTACTTTTTTTTTGTAAACACATACTTATATAGATAATTACACCCAGACTCAAGACAAAATATCGGCTCAATACAGACAGTAGAAAATCCAGTGCGCGAAAAAAAAATCGCTCGTCCGTACCTGGCTTAATGCTACGACGTTTATCAAACGCGCATTGAAAAAGCGCCCATGCAAGGCTTTCAGTACTTATCTATTTTTAGTTAGAGAATTTCTGAATAAGTCATATTGTTTCCACGTTCACGATGTCTGGGTTATCGACCCGAGGCTGAAGTTTGAATAATTTATGTTACTAACAGTAAGTAGCAAGTGCATTTGTGTATGTGTATGTATGTACGAATATATTGATTGATCTTTAATGCTCCGTTCGGTTATGAACTGCAATCCGGACTGGGTTACATAAATGACAGTGACCCGTTGAGTGTTGTCGTGCATTTTTTATTTGGATTGAAACTCTGTGGTTCCGGTTTGGTTTTTGGGATTTTTTGTTTATGTTTTGATATTTTGTTGATCAGTTGTGTCAATGTAAATATTTCGTAACGACAGTCAACTATACTGTTAAATATATCATGTACGAATCAAATCAGAACTCTCAACAGAATATTTAGGTAGTCTTAGGCAGCACCGTAAGGGCGGATTTGGGCCAAAGTTATGCCCTAGAGACAAAGTAACTCGCCCTTACGGTATTAATTATCGTACAACTCCAATTTTTTTATCTCTTTCAAAGTTCATCTTGTTTAGGTGTCATTAAATCCACATAAAGTTCTGCAAGTATACGTCAATATCGCCTTCTATAAGGTACCGAAGAATATACGACGTTCGGTTGTGTGGTTGCGATTCTTCAGGCAGTTTAAATTTCAGTTTTAATTAGTTAATAATAATAATATAATATTCCACAACTATCACACAACGCCGTCTAGCCTCAAGCTAAGCAGAGCTTGTGTTATGAGTACTAGACAACTGATAAACATACTTATATATTTCTAAATACATACATATATAGATAAATTACACCCAGACAAATGATCATGCTCATCACACAAACATTTGTCCTGGGTGGGAATCGAACCCACGACCTCCGGCATAGCAGTCAGGGCCACTAACCACTAGACCAACAGGCCAGTCAAATGATATATGATATATATATATATATATATGATATATATATATATATATATATATATATATATATATATATATATATATATATATATATATATATATATATATATATATCAATATAGTTGTGTCGATTTGGGCCAAAGTTATGCCCTAGAGTGAAAGTAACCCGCCCTTACAGTAAATTATCGTACAATGCCCATTTTTTTATCTCTTTCAAAGTCCATCTTTTATCTAAGCCACATTTGTTTCATTTTATTATAGTATGTTGCTATCATTCATAGTCATTTCGAGTTTTTAAATTAAATATCTTACACATCTATGATTCATTACTATCTCAAACGTAGCTAACTAATTGCTCTCATTTACCATACTCCGCTGGTTCTTAAAAAGTAAACCAACTTAGATGTTGGGAAAAGAAAAAGATTACAAGCAACTCGTTTAAAATTGCTTATATTATAAAACTGTATTCCAAAGTGAGCATTACTTAGGGCCTAACTACGGAGCTAATTTAAATAAAGCGGAATATTTAAACCTCTTTTAAGGAAACTGCTCAAGTACTAATACTTTTCATGGAAATAAAGGTAAAGTGTAGATTCATTACACAAGCTTTTGCCTCAACAAGAGCTGAGCGATAAATAATGAAGATATTGGCAAAACAAAATGGAGCTTACAAAAAGAGAACGTATTGCTTTCGTACATTAAATGACAGTTAGTGCAAATTAAAAAGGGATTCGGGTTAAAACTGTAATGGTTTTGGCGGAAAGGTTAATGTATAATGTGAGTTTCGAGCTCATTACGTTATTCGTTTAAGTGGTACTGATAACTTATTTCGAAACCGATCCGTATTCTGCATATCAACTACGAAGGATCACCATGTACGATGTACATGATGAGCAATGCAAAGGTAATTTATTGTGTTTACTTTAATGAAGTTTTGAATTGGATTTCAAAAGAATTCTTTGTTGTTGTATTTTGCTGTTGTTAAGAGTTATGCTTTTTCAAATTCTAAAAGAGATTACCTACTGAAATCTTACTCCTACTCTGAATCCTACTGAACTTTATAATAGAATACCCTCTAGTATAAGAAATCTACACTCTTTCAATGCGTTCAAAACTCAACTTAATCGGTATATAATTGCGGATCGATCACTTCTGAAAAAAGGAAGGCATTGGATGGGTATCTAGTTTGTAACTGGTAACGACGAACTTTGTGTAATTAATTAATGTATGTCTTAGTATTGTTTTCAAGTAAGTGACATATGTCTTTATTGAGAATAAAGTTTCTTTAAACCTAATCATAAAATGGAATTTTATCTTTACTACATGATGAGTTGATGACCCTGTGATGTCATCTCTCTATTATCAATCACTCTCTGATTATTCGTTTATTACAAGCTTTTATTTAGTTTTTTTTATAATCTTTGCTTATACGATAAGATATCTACGGAAAATTACAATGACCGGTTTCAAGGTCAAAACGTTTTCGTATTAATAAGGTCAATCAATCAAGTCAGCCTATCGCAGTGCTGCACATAGGCCCCTCCCAAGCTGCGCCACAACACCCTGTCCTCCGCCTTAACCCCCAATTATTATAGGTATTTTACATAGATTATTTAGCCACCCATTATAGAGTTTAGAGCTTGTCTGTTCTGAAATGAAGCGCCACACTACTTAAATTTGTATACGTACACAGACTACAGTAAATGCGGTAGTCGGGCGCGTCATTTCACAGTGGTCAAGCTCTATGTGTACTTTATTTTAGTCTCATCAACAAATGAGATTCATGGTCCTACAAGATTATCCTTTAAATCATAGCATAAACTTTTACAAAAAAAAAAAAAACTATTAAATAAACCCGTAATTTACGTTCTGCTACTAATAAAATAGCGCATTAAGCAAACCTTTATCGTGCACTATTCATGTAAATTAGGATGAAAAAGCTTTCCCATAACGGCTGGGCAGACGGTTCGAACAAAGACGCTGTTGGCTTTTTAGCCTAAGTACGGAATAATGAAAATGTGGAAGGCATCGAAGCGATGAAAAAAGTTGAAATGAAGAAAATTGCTGATTTCAATATACGAGCGTTCGGTATTAAGGCTTTTGTGGTTTAGTGGGCCGTTTAGCTTGAAGTCTTGTAGCGTGGTTGGGATTATCTTGCTTTCTGCTCTTGCTTAGTTGCTTTAATTATTATAAGCTAAAACATGAACTGGAGGAAACAAAAGAATGATTATTATCTGATTGAAAAATTGAACCGGTGCATCTTAAGTCTAGCAACAAATAATGCCATAGATGATTTTTGAAGACAATAACTTTTATAGTCAACGATATTGACATTTCAATCTTTTGATATTTTCATCATCGGGTTCTCTGAAGATAATTAATGACATACCCATGTCAATGTACTTCAAAATACTCTTCAAATAATCCTTTCTCTTCAGAAGTCAGACATTTTCTATGCATACCTTTTGTTGAAAGTACCTACAGAAGTAGAAAGATACAACTTCATGTGATTCAATATCCAGCAGTGAGGTAGTACGAACATCAAAATCTCGTGTTATTAGTACTAATATTCGCAACAATGTACCTCCTTCGAGTATCGACACGATAAACAAAGCACTTAACGAGAAGCTGTCGATGAAACATTTAATGTGGCTTCTGTTGGATTAACAGCTCACCTTACGTAACCAGGTCCCGTACCCTGCATCAAACAGCAGTATGTATTGTTACTAAGTAAAGGGTTATAATGATAAATGTTGCAGTCACATAGACAGAACATGGATAAGGATTTTTCACTTACTTGGGAACTAGTTTAAGTTCTAACTGGGATATTAATGACCTAACTATATTTACAAATAGTATAGATATTTATATCAAGGAGGAGCTCGTGGCTAAGTAATTACAGCCGCACGGGTCGATCCATCAGGTTAAGCTACGCTTGCCGGGGTTGATCCGTGGATGAGTGACCATCTTTTCATACCGAGACTCCTTCGTGCCTCGGAAAGCACGTTAAGACGCCCTCGGAGCATGCGTTCATAAAAACGAAATACCAAAATAATTTGTAAATCAAACATATTCTAAAGGTAGTATGTATTTATTCCAATTGGATTACAGAATATCTAGGTTCCCGACTGTCATTCGTGGATCTTTGACAGTCGTTACGGGTCGTCGAAAGTACGAAAGTTTGACAACCAGTCTTACCAAGGGGTATCGTATAACCCGGTAACTGGGTTGTGGAGGTTAGATAGGCAGTCGCTCCATGTAAAATGGATTCAGCTGCATCCGGTTAAACTGGAAGCCGACCCCAACATAGTTAGGAAAAGGCTAGGCAGATTGATAGGTATTGATATCAAGACTTAAGCCTATAGACTATGCTTAAGTATTGATATCAATACCGTTGACCGAACACAGCATTAAACAATAGATTTTGAATTCCAGGACTCGTCAAGCTGGTTTAAATTGACGGTCAATTAGAGATTAGTACGGACAGAGTAAAATTAGTAAGTACCAGGAGACAGTATTAATTTTAAAAGTCGCGTTTTACAGTTCAACTCGTCAAAACAGCTGATCCTCATTTTATTGCTATATCAATACGAAAATAAACATACACTTACCTATGATTTTACTAAAATACATCGTCTAGACGTTATAAAAGGAGATCCAACTACATCAATAAATCATGATAGCCTATAAATCAACAAGCTATATTCCACAGATTGTTCACAAGGGGCCACAGTATTGACAGATAAGGTTAACCCTGACATTTCTTCAGTACACGATCAACAGTAAAAGACACAAGACATAACCTTAAACGGTTTTAGCGTACTACTAGCTCCGTTTCATTATGTCCCTGGTAACCCCAATAAATACATTCAAGTCCGTCAGTCGTCTTCGATTCAGAGAAAGAACCTGTTGGCAGTCGACCAAGTTTTTGCGGCTTCCCTTTATAGGGGAATCGCTAAGAAAAGAATTTTAATCTTTCACGCGTTTGCCTTCTTTGCGACTTTCGCACGGTTAGCGATCGTGTTTTGTTTTAAGGGCTTTTTATCTAGAGTTGGTTACACGACCACCTACTTGGTGTTGACTATTTACGTTCGGTTTGCTAAATAAAACTGATAACGTGGTTTTGTGGTAGTAAAAGTTTGTAACAGTCTAATCTATGTAGTCAGTAAATTGTAATGAAATTATGTGCAAAAGGCGTGTTATGTGAGTGGTTGCCTTTTAATTCACTCTTTGAAAACAATCGATGCTTTGATGACTCTCGTTCCGAAAAGACGTGTGGTCAGTGTCTTGTACTTATAAAGTTCTTAGGTTTATTTTTATTTCAGGTCTATTTTCAATTTCCGCTATATAAATCCTTCACATTCCCTTTCGCACATAAAAGTTTGTTGTTGTCCATATATTGTACAAGCGTTCTTACTTTTACGAGTTCATTCATTTGGAACATAACGAGTATCGCCTCCTTGTTTGGTTTTTACATTTATATCCGTATAAACACGCACTATCTTCAGCGAGCAATAAACTTTGATCTACGATGATCCGTCCACTAACTCACAATGATCCAAAAATAACATCATCGGGCGAGGAAGTCAAACAAAAATAGATCGGTGAAATCCTAATGACACACTTCACTCGCACTCTATGTTGTTTTATTATTCGTGGTCCTATTCGACGAAATCGCCTTACGGGTGGTCGACTTAACTGCTCTTTAATTTATTGTCTTCATCAGATACAGATAAACTACCTTACATACCTAATTTTACCGCTGTTATTAAGATTAATCGATTTCGCCACTGAATTATTCATCGATACATCGGAGCGATGATAATAATCGATTTGTTCGTGTTACAAAATGTTAATACAACTCGGTTCGCTAAACGGCGTCCATTGTTCAGTTTCCTGCAATAACTCAAGCTGATACTACAATTCAATAATTACGGTTATTCATAATTTGTTGGTGTCGGGAAGTTTATCAGTGGAGTCACTGACCTTCGCATTATGTCAGTGGCGCGGATCGATAATATCAATATTGGCGATGAACTACAAGTAACTGGATCACCATTCAACGCGTGGTCGGTGTCAGATTCATTGATATAATCAGCCCATAATATTCCAACTGCTGTGACACAGGCCTTCTCTCTTCGAGAGGGAGTGGGCTGAGTAATCCACTACCCGGGCGCAGTGCGGGTTGGTAGATATCACATGTCTTCGAGTTTTTGGTTCTAGAACATGCTGGTTTCCTCACGATATTTTCTTTCACCATTTTGAGAGCAGTGCAGATGAAGTTATTTACACAAAGTAAAACGCTTGTCTGGGTTCAAACTCACGACCTACAATTCTTAAGTCGGGGCCATTACCACTGGGCCACCACTGCTCTCATTGATATAATCTCACGTAAATATACATATAGGTGCCATTTTGCTGCAAGATTAAGCTGAGCTTGCTGGAGCTCGTCCTTGTTTTATTTACTCGCTTCTCGCTTCTCTTAGCATAAAGTATTATTTACTCGCTTCTCTTAGCATAAAATATTAAGTTTTTAGCTGGCACATGCTTTAGTCGCCCGCAAAAAGGGTAGGAAGGTCCGACTCTGACGCGTTTCTAGGCTTATTTACATAAAGTGGAATAATTAATTGCAACTTAAAAGACAAAGAACGGCCGCTCGTTCGCTAGTCATGTAAATTAAGTCTAGAATACAGCTCTATATTTTTGAACATTGCGCAGAGATTTTAGTTGAAAATACTCTATTATTATGCAACTTTAGCCACAGTGCTGTTTATGTAACTTGTAGATACCCTTGTGTAATGATTTACACTACAAACGGTTGCGAAGCTTTTGGCTATTCCGGCTCCTAATAGTGGAGGTCCGGATATTAAAGTAGCCACAAATGCTGTCACAGTACCTGTTTCGAAAACTAATACCCCTCCCAATAACATTAAACATTCAGCAATACAAGACGTGTCCAGCATTAAAACAGTAAGTGAAATTTCATTAAGCGCAACTCCGAAGACAAACGATTTGTCTTGTCATCCGAGCAGTCATCATCTTGAGAACTAATTTGAATTTGTAATGTAACCACAATCACGAGTTACTGTAAAATATGAGAAATGATGTGTGTCCTGAACGTTACTTTCAGATCACTGATCATAAAGATTAATTATGGGCGAAAGAAAAGACATCGACTCTGTGATAAATTTCGCCTATCTGTAATTAAAATTCAACAAACAGGACAGTGTTTACTTCAAACATATGGTGTGACGTCATGCGGAATGAGTAATAGAGTATTTAAACTTTCTTAGTTTACAGTACATTTTTGATTGCGTTCTTTGTAATTAATATCATGTACTGAGCTTCGGTCTACCAACAAGACAGACGTTTGCTGGAACAGATTCTAAAAATGATTTGCTTTGTGGCTTTGTTTGTAAAAAAAAATGTATACTTAACACACTATATTTATTGTGTAAATAAAATTCCTGACCACATATTTCGTCTGACTGATGTTCGGACTGATCCAATCCATCTGCTTGGACTGCATACCTTAGTTTTAAGGTTTTCCCCATTCTTTTGTTGTTTTTTCGTTTCCAAATTTTATCTGTCTTTGTCCTTATATTATTATTGTTTTTGTTTTCAATCGTTTTCTAAGTTTCTATTTCTTTAGAGCGTTGTTTTCCGTTACGTGTCATTGACTACTGTATTATAAACATTTCTTAATTCTCTCATAATACGTGTGAATCGTTTGCTCATATCTCTAATGTCACCAAAGGGCAAATCTGTGTCAGTGTGAACCCTATGTAAATCGCAAAGGTTATGTTACGAAACAAACATACGAACAGACAAACTAAACTAACACAATAACCGAGTCCCGCTTAATTAGATGCACAATTTTCAAAGTGAAACTCTATAGTATGCTGTAGTTTAGGTTATGCAAAACCTTTGTAACTGATTTGAGGAGTTTAAATCATAAACTTGATGTCCTAAAGGCTGTTTTAAGTTCGCTTCCCACATCCAGCGGACTCTTTGAGTCTTCACAAGTTCTTTGGTCCACCTTGTGGGAGGCCTTCCAACGCTACGTCTACGCTACGCTACATCTTCTGAACCTTTCAGCCCCATCGGCCACCTGTTCTGCGAGCAATGTGCCCTACCCACGAAGTGGCAATGCTTGAGGGAGTCCTGTGTCTAGCAGTGGACGTCTTTCGGCTGAAATAATGATGACAATCGTACCGCCGGTGGTCCTAGATAGAAACAGCGGCGATAATACCGTTTTGAACGAATGGACTGTTTCTCAATAAAATTTAAGATCCTATTGTGACATACATAGAATATCGTAGCATGATGATCATAAAAATAACCGTCAACCGTTAAGTAATTGACATTGCTCCTCCTTTTTTCTATAACTTTTTGTACAAAAATTCTAAAAACTTAGTTTTATTCTAAATTACAACTGCACCATGGAATTTATATAAAACCACAATTTTCATTTCAAATTCTGGTTGCTGACTAAATTCTAAAATTATTGTCGCGAATATTATAAAACTGTGTGTTTAAGGAAGCCCGATTAATATTAATTATGTAGTTTCTATCACACATTAAACATCTTCGACACAAAGATAATTTAATACACTAGAAGTATTCTGCATCCTAAATCATTCAGATTAATGTCCACACCAGCTATCATTAAAAACAAAACAGTTGCTCTAACCGATTGATAACAGAACATGAACTTAATTAAGTGATAAAATGTCGTCCTCTGCATTCTTATCTAGAAGCACTTTCCCTCGCTAATTATGTGGGTAAGCAGAGACCGTGGTACGATCTTGAAAATCTCGTTCTGTCGGTCTTATTAGCAAGTTGCTAATGTGTGGAATTTGATATTGCCTGGAGAATGGTGACTATGTTTGCTTGAAATTTTCGAATATAGCGCATTTGTTAAAGTTTGTCGCGAAATTATTTCGAAAACTTCCCATGCGTTTCTGGTTTATTATTGAAGTGACTGTTTTGATCTTCTGGTAATTGATGTTCATTTGTTTTTGTTGCAAAAATACCTTCCTTGTCAATGTTACCGTTACCGTAAATATATCGCGCGGTACTATGAAGTTGAAATTTCATTTTAATTTTGAAATCTAATCTTAGCATGATTAAAATGAAAGACAATTTTTAATTAGCAGAAGAAAAGATCCAAAAACCAGTTGTGAGAACTTTTCAGAAGCTAATAGGTAGCTAGGTACTCATGAAATAGTAGACGAAGACATTATAGCGTGTTTCAACAACTCAGTCTTTATAGTCACACGAAATATAACTCGAACTATAATAATAATAAGCAAAGATATGAAACAGCTCATAAATATCATTAAACAAAAAAGATGATAATTATGAATCTTTCTTTATCAGAGAATAAAATAGGAGCCTATGAAGATCAAAGCAAAGACGACGGTAGGTAATATCGTTCTCCTCATTATATTTATGTACTGGTTTTTGCTCGCGACGTCGTCTACATTTAATTTAGAACTTCGTGTTTCGGTTGTGAGATGAGGCATAAGCCTAATGTTGGGAAAAGCAATGACGCCTATGTTTACTTTCTGCTAAAATTACATCGAGATCTTCTGAAAAAATGTTTTTATAATGTAATGAATTTTAATTAGCTGTATTTTTATTGCTATCCACTTAACTAAAATCAACACTGATCTCATTTCTTCTATAAAAACGCTGTCTAAAAGTAAAAGTTTTGGGTTTGTTTTCAATAAAATATGCAGGAATGCATTAACCTTTCCATTTCCTACAACTTCATTGTTCGGGTGTAGCAGAAAGAAATCTTCGTGCTTATCTCGCCCACGTCGAAACACCCGATGTAACGTTGAAAGTATTAATTCATTTATTCAATTATATGTACCGTCATCAAATTCGACTCGGCCCGATAAGACGCGTGGGATTACACATTTGACACACTTCGAGTATTCCCATCCAAGTTTAATCGAAGTTTCTTTTCTGAGGTTTTTAGTTACAAACTTATTAACGAAATGTTTTAAACTCTACTTTTACAGTTTTTCTCAAGAATCTAGAACATCTTTACCAAAATCTTTAGCTATATAAAAAAGGTTTTATTAAAATTCTGTCTTAAATGAACACGAATTCTTTGGACATTGTTGATGTTACGTCGTAGTTTTCAGGTATTTCATTAAAACTTTTCCTATCTCTATTTTATTTGGTTTGTAAGTTTATTGGAGTGTTAAAATTAGAGAACCAGCAACAGCAAAACTGCGTAATTATACGAAATATTTAGTCATTTGATGCCATCATTAGCTTGCATCAACAAAACTGCCTATTTCGTTTTTTTTTTCTATATTTGCTTCAATAAGCTTTTTAATTCGAAAATAAATGATTCATTAATTTCCTATTTAAACATTGGCGCAAAAAGCGATGATGCCACAGAATCGTGAAAAGCATAGTTGTATGAAATCGGCCAAGTCATTGAACCCAGTTCAGTAATTAAAGATTCATCAATGCATTCGCGTCATCCGTCTGCTTGTGGTCGTTTTGATGGCCGCCATAAAACTATTTCGCAGTATTTGTTTCGTTCACGGATTTTGTTTGTAAAAACGAAATTGATGATCAATGAAAAACTGTTAAGTAAACAAACAGTAGTTTTGGACGTGCAAAATATAAACCGCGAAAATAAACATTGTTTGAGTTTTATTGGTCCAAGCTAAATTATTTGCAAGAAAAGATTTGTTTCAAGGCAATCTATGTAAAGGGATTTATGCTCGTTTGCACTTAACATAGGGCATTTCCTAACCAATCATTAGTTATTAAACTGGAAAAGCCTTCTAATGTCCAATTACACTAACACTAGGCGACGCTTAAATCTAATGTATAAATATTACATCAGTGTGCTTTTATTAGGCACCCAAATATAATATTTGGGTGGTACCTAGTATTAGTGAAAACGGGCATTTTAATCCCTAATCTTAGTTGCACTAAGTTTAATAACCGTATTCTGTATCTTGTTGTTTTGACCTAATTAAGGAAAACTTTTCCTAATGGTGTGACTTTATTGCAAACCGTTATTAGTCTTAAGAGCTCTATATTATGCAGTACATGCCCTTTACCCATAATCCTAAATTACTACATAAAGGTTGCCTAACTAAAGTCACTCCAGTCCTCTTGTTTGGCTGTTGATCTTTTACTTCAGTTCGTATATCCTGTTCTTTGTAACATTGTACTATAATTTCCGCAAAAGACGGGTAGGAAATGTGTCGTGGAAGTTCTCGGCACCCTTTTTGTATCACTACCGCAAGGCTACTTTTTCATTGCTGCCTTTTCTACTGTTAAGGCCTCGGTATGGAAAATATATGAGGAGTGAAATACATGCGAAGCATTGTCACGTTTTTTTATTTTGTTTATTTTCGGCCAGTCTTCATTGTAGCGGTCATTCTATCCATTATATTCAAAGACAATCGTACATAAGGAGTAAACTCCAGTCGTGTGTCGGAGCTGACATACTCTTTTTTAATATCTATTTAATATCTCGTATTTCTGTTTACATATCATAAACTAGCTTTTTCCCGCGGCTTCGTCCGCATGGAGGTCGAAAATTATCCCACGGGAACGTACTACCGGGATAAGTATCTTATATTATAATCCAGGCCATGGTCTACCCATGTCTGCGCTTTCATCCAAATCCGTTCAGCGGTTTTACCGTGAAAGCATAATAAACAAACAAACAAACATACTAACTTTCGCATTTATATTACTATGTAGTTAGGATTAAATTCGCTTTCGGCGTCTATGCTGTTGTACTACGCAAAATATATTGATGCGGTGATCACTATAATTTAGAGAATGTATTTCGGAAGGCTTAGGTGTATCACAATAATTAAACTTATAATAAATAAATCTCAATGTTTTATGACATCGTAAAAACCGAGCGAAGCAGGAGATGGGTGGAGCTCTAGTTATTTTGTAAAAATCACAGTTTTTCTGTATTTTGTTGTCAAACAAGCGACTGTTTAGACTACGATGTCTTTCTGTACTATCTTTTTAGAAACAAAATATTATCTATTATTTGCAGTTACTGTATCTAATCTGAGACACAAATACACTTATTACTTACTGATATTATAAAGGAACTGGCCTTTATAATATCAGTAAGTAATAAGTGTATTTAACCTAATTTTCTTTATGTCAACATTACTTTATTATATTCCGTATCCTGTACAATTTAATAATCTGTCAAGAAGTATTTCATTTCACACAGCATTACGATTATAAACGAGGGCTTAAAGATGAAAAATAAATCGGCACCAAGAAATGAATTATTAAGCTAGGTTCCACGGAATAAATTTATAAGAAACTTAAAAATATTACTTGCATCTATCAGACACAGTCGGTTAATTAACTAGAAGTTCTAATTTATTTGTTTCGAAAGTCAATTCTTTGATATTTATGACTGTACTATTTAAGGAACATCATTATTGCGAAATATTAACCAGACAATATATACCTACTGCTTGAACCTTTACGCTTAAAATATATATTATTATCTGACGGACTTATAGTAATGGTAACTCATTAAAGTTGCTTCCAACGAAACCTTCACTATAGAAAAGGGAGAAAGAATCCTTTACGATTTCAAAATAGCACAGAGTCCGTATAATGAGCCTATTTATAAAAACCTCTAATTAAACAAACTGACCCTTATCCCTTATCAAACGGAAAAGAAAACACATACAGTGGAAAATTATGCAAATCGCGATAATTGTAATGAGAAATCCGATTCATATCAAGGACTTATTACTTCCTGTCAGAGAAGGGACTAGTGTGGTCCTATCTTAACGGTAATTAACCAACACCAAGCTATGCTACGCGAGGCGTGTTGGGCGAGTCAGTCAATGTGACATGTACGAGAAAGATATGCGAAAGAACTAGATGAGAGAATGAGTGTTTTAAATACGTGGCACGTGTATAAATGATTTTATTTCTGTAAGTAGGTTTACGCTTTTAACACTTTTTCTACACGTCAATCATATTTTCAAAAACTAGATGAGGTCGGCGTTCCCTATCCGACTACGCTGAGAAGAAAGGCCGAAACAAACTCAGAAGTCACAGTCTCTTATAAAGTCCAAACAAGATTATTCTTGGTCAGATCATGTGAAGACCATGTAAATTGGTGTCCGAAATGGTCGTTTGAGGAAAGAACCATACAGATTGAGTAGACCTGTCAAGTCAGTGCACGCATTTGTCAGTAATCGTGCAGCTCAACTCAGAACTTAAGTGAGTCTGATAACAGACGATGTTTAAAAGACGGTATGGATAACGCGTACGCACGGTATGGTAATGAGGAAACAATGAAACAACTTCGCTATGGTTAGCAAAATTGTTCGATTGTTTTCTCATTACATCTACTCGTATGAGGTGCAAATTTTCCACAAAAGATCTGGAGTAACCGACTTGCAGAGTTAGCACAGTACATCAGAAGTGGCAGAGGGCTAGCCATTTATGTTGAAGGACTGATAGCCGTTGGAGCATACGAGTCCTGGAATGAAGCACAAGCAGCAAGATGGCCTGACGATGCCGGGAAAGACTATATGCGACAGGCGAAGAACCGGTAGTAGTGGCTCAACTTATGGAAAAGGCAACTGTCCAGCATTGGAGTGCTGCATGAGAAAGAGGATGTAAAGGAGAATGCTCCGACCAAACGGGTGTCGACGGTTGATTTCGGGATATTGTATATAGGTTGACTGGTAATTAGTGACTTAAACACATTATTGTACTTATGATAACAAACAACTTTGACTGTGGGATCAAACCTGAAATCGCGAAAAAAAAATCAGCTGCTCCCTACACTTTGACGAGTTATGCGAACATAAATGTATGGGACAGCTGATTTTTTTTTTCGCGAATTCGGATAGGTCCCATAGTAAAAGTTGTTTGTTATCATGAGTACAATCATGTGTTTATGCCAGTCGCGCAGTAAACTCTGCTTGCGCGATGGAGGATTTGTGTGATGTCAGGTCTTTGATGCGTAGTTCACATGTGGCATTGTAGATGTTGCTACAGGATTATGCAGGGAGTTAAATAAATAGAGCATCCCACAGCACAGCGCAGCATAGCTTTATGTTGATTACTCACCCTCTAGGCACGTGCTCGTTGACGCGATGCGTCGTTTGTAAGCGAACCGATTCACATCGTTAACTTTGCTTGTTATAACTTTACGTGTCTCCATGGTGCAGGAAATTTAAATTAACTCAATAGAATTACTAAAAGATGAATATTACTGAGTTGGAATATCTGATTGCCGAGATAGTGTGTAAACAATCATGCGTGAAGAATTTATTTGAGACTAGATGACTTCGCACTACGCGAGACAAAATTTCGATTTTATCGATTTTTCAGCTGTTCCTTTGGGATTTTCCGGATTTTCTTTTTTGCTAACCAATCCAGTATTAAGGCGAACGGTACAAAACAAACATATTGAAAATATTTTAAGTTTATTCATGAAGTTAAAGAGGGCCCTGTGGCTAAGTAATAACAGCCACACGGGTCGATCGATCAGGTTAAGCTACGCTTGCCGCGGTTGGTCCGTGGACGGGTGAAGATCTCAAGACCCCTCCGTGCTTCGTAAAGCACGATAAGTTGATCTTGAATAGTTGTTACGGGTCGTCAGAAGCCCGAAAGTCTGATAACCAGTCTTACTAAGGGGTATCGTATTACTCAAAAACTCGGTTGTGGAGGTTAGATAGACAGTCGTTCCATGTAAAATACTGGTATTCAGCTGCATCCAATTAGACTAGAAGCCGACCCCAACATAGTTGGGCAAAGGCTAGGCAGATGACGATGATGAAGTTGAAATAAATACTTAATCTACAGATTACAAATTAGCCAAGTTTCGTTAAGATGCATGCAAAAAAATGGTGTAAGTAGTCTTCTATTAATTTGCATTCACAATGTAGTGAAATACATTCATGATCGACTTTACTTTCAAGTTCAATATCATACAAAATACAAAGCGCATTCTCCGCCCAGCTCATCAATCAATGCCAGAGAGCTTTAAGGTAGGACTATTAAGACAACGCGAACCTTACGTGGCAAGTTAAACATAGTTCAAGCACCGGTTCAACTTTACTTTTTACCTGTGAGTGCATTAAGTTGGTAACCTGATTTAAAAGTTTCGTGGATCTTTCATGCAGAATTTATTATTTTTTGCATATCGTCGCTGTCAAACCAAAATCTGAAATGTGTAAAAATTATACTTTTGAAATATTGGATGTAATTATCTATAGGTATATAAGTATGTATTTACAAAAAAAAAAAATAGTATAATAATATGAAGTATATCAGTTATCTGGTTTCCATAGTACAAGCTCTGCTTAGTTTGGGATCAGATGACCGTGTGTGAATAATGTCCCAGGATATTATTTTTTTTTTTTACATTTCTCGGGACGCTGGGGTCCCGGACTTTTGGAAGGCGTACGAGGAGCCGAAGCCAACTCGCAGAGGCCTCTTAAATAATTTTAAATGATAAGGAGGCACCATCCGACGATTATCCCTGTATGCACTACGCAAGTGCACCCAAGGACAACCTCCGGTTGGTGCATTAATGTCATTAATGACAACTGACTCGTCCATTCGTCGGCATATCACTATGATTTTGGACTATTGTTGTACGTGGAAACAAAACATATTGGGCTATGGATCTGGGTGGCTAAAGTGTATTGGTTACCTAGAACTATACAAGGCCCCACTGATTACCTAATGTTTTAATAGACACGGGAAAAAAACTTTTTAGCAAAAAATAAGTCGGTTTTATTTTTTGCTAAAAAGTTTTAATTTTTCACTTTTTAGTTGTGGAACCTACCCCACACTAATTCGAATACATAATTGAGCACAATAATTGTAGATATAGCCATGTAAATAACAGTGATAGGAAGTGGAAGGAAACACCATCACATCATCCACATAAAATAAGTGGGAAATATACGCATTATTGAACCTAACTCAAAAACTCCTTAAGCAAAGTTAATAAAATTTATATGGGACCACCTCGGAAGTATACCCTATCAAAAAAAAAAAAGAATTTTCTAAATCGGTCCATCCGTCTTTGAGTAATCGCGTAACAAACATACAAAAAAAAAAAAAACATACAGACGAATTGAGAACCTCCTCCTTTTGGAAGTCGGTTAAAAATGGCTGGGGGTGACTTATTACAAATATTATTGAAAAAAAGTTTTCAAAAAAATCTAGCTACTGCACATATTTTATAAGTAGAGAGCAGTTCTTTTATACAGTAGATAGGACAGTGAACTATACGCAAAGGTCAAAAAGTAGAAATCTCAAGAAAGTGCACATAGCAGATTTTGGTTTGACAACGACGATATATTTGTCAAGACATGAAGAAAAATGCGTGCATACATAAGTATAATAAATCAAGCCTTAAGCCTCGAAGCACATAATACGATGCCAAAACCCCAAACAAAATACCACATTACCCAAACGAAAGTAACAGATACGTTCTATAAATTATCACTCAAACATCACAAAGGTATTCTCACAATGAAAACAAATTGATTAACGGCCATTTAGCCTTGCTCTTTGTAATACACTTAAAAACTTCCGCGTTCACTCCACGAGGCTTTGGAGCGTACATCAAATTCTCGAAAGTTATCCGTGGGATAAAGGCATTCTCGTCACGAAACCGCCAAACTGCTTGACTCATCCTGAGATCCAACGTTACGATAAATTTGAATTCTTAAGACGACATTTTCTGGAAAATGAAGGAAGTAGGTACCTACATAGGAGTAGTGGCTTAGCTGTTTTCGCATAGATCACTCGGGAAGGCACCGTAAAGGTAAACCTAGGATTTAGTTGCGAGGTGTCTCCTGCCTGTCAGGGATCCAGCTAATCCCTAAATCTAGGTAGGTGAGCTACTACCTATACTTACCTAAAATTGTTTTGGGAACTATCGAGATTTTCGGAGCAAAGTTTGAGAGTGAAGCAAAGAATACGTTTGGAGAAGAAGACGTTTATGTTTGGATAATATTCATGATATACGAGACGAAATACGTATATTATATTAAGACGCTACCGAGCGCGCAGTGGCGCCCTCATCATTTGTTTTGTTATTTCTTTTAATTTAAAAAGAAAATGCAGAAAATAAGCACGTTAATTTGTACTCCACAAGACCTTACGTTATTATTATTATAAACAGTAGTTTTATATTGTTAAGTTTTATTCTAATCATTAAAACGGGAAATGGTGGCCACTTTTTTCCGTTTTAATGATTACAATAAAACTTAACAATATAAAACTACTGTTAAATAATAATAATAACGTATAGTCTTGTGGAGTACAACTTGACGTGCTTATTTTCTGCATTTTCTTTTTAAATTAAAAGAAATAACAAAACAAACGATGAGGGCGCCACTGTGCGCTCGGTAGCCTCTTAAGCTTTTATAGTCTCTTTCTGTCTGTAGACTTTGAATATCAATAGATGCATGTTACATAGCGAAGTCGAGACGTCACCTATAAAACATTATTAATGATACATGATATTTGCGGCGTCCTGTTATTTTAGTAGTCTGACTTCAGTGGTCATAAGTTTGAGTCACAATAAAATTAATAACAGGAAAACACATAAGCTGCCAAAACTGAGATTTTATCGTATAAATACGAAAATAAGTATTAGAACAGTGGATTTCTATAAATACCGCATCTATCAAGATAGATATCTGTCTATATAAATCAATTATATCTACGTATATATAAAAGATTTTTTTAAGCAGTGCGCAAATTTTCACAGGGTATTCTACTCATGAATATGAACAACTTTTACTATGGGACAAACCCTGAAATCACGAAAAAAATCTGCTGTTTCATATAAAAGTTCAATCATCCTACTCAACCAAAATGTATGATACAGCTGATGTTCTTTTCGTGATTTCTGGGTTGGTCCCATAGTGAAATTTGTTCATATTCATGGGTAAACCTGTGAAAATTTGCGCATGGCTTAAAAAATTGTCCTGTATATATAAATCAATTGCCGTGCATTAGTCTTGCAAAAACTCGAAAATGGCTCGACCGATTAATTTTTTTTTTTTCGCTTCATTACTGGGGCTGTTTAGGAAAAAGAAAATTAGGAAAAACCCAAAGGAACAGCCGAAAAATCGAATTTAAATTTTAACAGGACAACATCTGACAGGTCAGCTAGTAAGCAATAATTTAGATTATAACTAGCTTTTGATCGCGGCTTCGCCCGGGTGGATGTCGGGAAGTATCCCACAGGAACGAAGTTCATGAAAATTCAAGAAAATTCATCGAAACCCGTTCAGCCGTTTTTGCGCAAATCCGGAACATACATCCAGATAAACAGACAAACGGACAAAAATTCTAAAAATATATTTTCGGCATCAGATTCGTTCCTACACCTTGAAGCAATTACTTTTTTTTTTTCAAAAATTTCAATGTAGTTTTGACTTCGTTACTATTTTATTATAATATAAAGATATTGAAGTAGTATGAAGAGCGAAAGAGGTAAACCCCATAAACACACGCTAATAACATTAGCCTTAAACCCTAAAGCTGCTGTCGTAAGGTCCCAGTTGTAAGGAGTAATAATATCTTTGACCGCATCATCACTTCAAATCTGGCCAGAAAGTGGTCAAGCGCGAGCTTATACCCATAAAAAAACAATTTCAAAATAAAATAAGCCTATTTATTATGAAAACACCTTATTCAATTAGAGTGTAATTAAGTATGGCATCGTAGCATAAAATATAAATAATAAAACGTTCAATAGTCTAATTGAAACTTCAAATGCAGCCTCATCCAACAATAACTCAATAAAAATACCTTTGAGTAAAAATGGAATTGTTCTATTTACTCAGTATACCAAGATTTGTTACGAGTTTATACGTAAGAAAACCTCTTTATTATACGACCCACGTTCAACCAATCACGCTTTTATAAAATGGTGTAACAGGAATTTTAAGTTTGTAACAGTAAAGCTTAAACCAACCTTGGGAAATAGGAAGACATGTCCAATAGTAATTTTGAATTTCTGTTCATTCAATCTCTTTCGTTTTATGTTCGATATGACCTTCTTTCATATAAAAAGTCACACTTCCGCCGTTTCATTCATATTTTTAACTGGTCAGTGATATATTGAACATGTATCGATAATTTAGTGATTTACCGTTTTCACGAGTGTATTGACTTTTATTATTTACCGGTGGGTAGGGCTGTTTTTGAATTTGATTTTAATTTAATAAATCTTAAGTTACTTTAGAGTGAAAGTCCACTTCGCAAACTTGAAATATTTTATTGAAAATTTCAAGTTTGATTTGATTCTTGTCACAATAATAATATTCATACTTTGAACAAAAATTTCGACTATTATAATTACTTTTCAAATATTGTTCTTGTATGACATCTAATCAATAGTTTTCTTTCGTCCATTTCTGTTATTTTCTCGTTCGTACGTGTCACATACGTATTGTGGGCGTAAATCTTTAGCAAAGCTGTTATCGGAACTGCGCGGGCGCAGCAACACCGTAAAATTTTAAACAAGTGTTGATTTTACCAACGATACTGTTTTAAATAGGTTTTTTATTTATTAAAGAGTAGTGTGGGTTTAATGGATCATTATATTTATCGTTGTTATCATGATATTCTTACACGAAATGTATTTTTAAAATAATGTACTTAGTAAGTAAAATTATAATAAGTCAAAGGTTGATATTTTTTATGGTCTTAAGTTCCATATATTTATTTATGTCCAGTGAGCCGATTATATATGCCAAGCTATTCTCTTCAGCCATTTAATGATAAAGAACCATTATGCTTTTGCACGTAATGTCAAATCCATAAAACTCGGAATTTCGTATGAACACACATAATTTTCTTAACACTTCGTATTTTCTTTGAAGAACGATGCATCCTTTGGCACCATATTACGACCATTATCTGCCTCAATAAATTACTCTATATTAGAAAATATCACAGAGACAAACATTGTAGCTACATATGTCAACTATAAACTTTGTGGTTGACATAACATGACTCTTCAGAGTCATCCACTTTATTGTCCGTTAACCAAAGTATCATACTCAGAACTGTCTTTGACAATACATAATGCTAAAGTCTGTTCAAATCCCTGATTCTACCTCATGTTATTTCCACTTAGGGAGCACATATATTCTATAAAATTTAAATTTAAATTCAAATCGTTAATATAGAAATTTCTTGAAGATGTATATACATAAACACTCACTCAAATACACACCCCCTCACACACATACACATTCACTCCCACACCCAATATCACATTTACACACCCACCCACACCCCACTATACACATATTCACACACACCACCACACACATACCCCACACTCACACACACCACCACTCACATACCTCCACACTCAGACACACCCCTATACGTACACACACACACACACACACACACACACACACACTTTTCTGTTTTTCCTAATTCTTATTTTCAATTTAGCATTACTCACCTACTGTTAATCTTGTATAATCGGTTATTAAATACTTGTCATTGTAACCACGTCGTTGTTGCTTTTATCTGCTATTGTAGTATTTATAATAAGCGCTGTGAATTGGAGGCCTGGTGACCTGTAATACAGGTTTTTTACCTACCATAGGCACCAGCGATCCACAACCTAGATTGTAACCTACCATAAGCATAATTTATTGTTTTTATACTTAGTTTGTGGTGAGAAATAAACGATTATTATTATTATTATTATTATTATTCTATATTTTTACGAAGCCATTACAATGATGCCTTGAGTTTTATACACCTCGCGGCAATCATTGCAATTTATACGTTGTAACAATGTTAAAACAAGAGTTACATTGCAACGACTTACTAATGGCATTATCTAAAAAAAAAAAAACATCGTGAATGTGCTCCTACAAATATAAACTTCACAGTACTGTAAATTTGGTTAATATCGGAACTACTAGTACTATTGAAAAAGCTGTAAAAATGTTTGTATTTATAGCGCAAACTGAACTTGACGCGCATGTATCAAAGTTGGTTTTCCGCAAACACATATTTCTTTACATGTTTGGAAACTAAATCGTGAATACAGTATAAATGAAACTGCTGCAGCATTTCATGTATTCTAACACCGTACTTAATGTCACCGTCTGGCTATGCGCATGCGCAACTTTTATGCAGCATGCGTCATTTGCACTGATTTGTATGGGGCTGATATAGTTTAGTTATGACAGTGCGCAGCTTTATATGAATTATAATTGTGTGAGAATGGAAGCTGGTGGAATGTCCTTCTGAAGGACGCTATAGCAAGTCGTAGGAGTCATAGCATAAACAATAATCTTGGATGAGGTTTTTTGCTATTAACTTTTTTTTATGAATTTTCGTTAGTGACCCATTAAATACATTTCCATCGCAAGATTGTTGACAGTTATAGTTGGATAAAAATTATAGTACTTTTTGCCTCTGCTATTACTGTGCCCCTGAATAGCTGGGACTAAACATCGTTTTCAAAAATATATGGTTATAAAATCTTACATCTGCCTTCAAAAGTAAACAGACTTCGAATTTCCATGTCTATTCGTGTAAATAGATTATGTCCACTAAACAGGTATCAATATAATATCGTCTATCATTCTTATATAAAGAGAAAGTTGAAAATTGTTCCATTGATTCATACCGGGAGACGATGTTTCCCGTCTGAGACGCGTCCCCGTTTCCTCATACGAGTTCTACAAAGTATTCAAATAAATGTGACGTAATTATTAAGAGTTAAATATACTGTGAAATCATCTATTAATTGTCTGGGTTACTGTGGAAACTGACAGAAAAGACAATAACAGAAGGAAAAGAAACAAAATGTATATGTATATACTATACTAGCGACCTGCCCCTGCTTCGCATGGTTTTTGCGACTTGCCAAACAAGAAGATTTTTTTTATTATATGTTAATACAAATATATACACATAAACGTCTCCTTCTTCCTACTCGGGGTCAGCGGAACATCTATTTCTTGAAATTTCCTTGCATCACGTTAAAATGCTTCTTGGGGTGATGTACAGTCCTAATCTTACTATCGATTACTTTGACTCTTTTGATTCGCTTTTAAATGATTTTTGTCCCTCTTATGACCATGTAGTCTTGATGGGCGATTTTAATACTTGCCTTCTTAAAAATGATAATCGTACTTACAAACTTCAATCTCTCTTATCTTCTTTTAACCTTAGTATTCTGCCTCTTTCCGCTACTCATCATTTCCCTAACTGCACCCCTTCTCTTTTGGACCTGATGATTGTCTCTAATTCTAATAATGTAGCTGTCCACGGTCAGCTCACTGCTTGTTTTTCTTACCACGACTTAATCTTTATGTCCTACAGGATTCGCCCTCCGAGGCGTAAGCCGAACTATATTTTCCTTAGGAACTATAAGGGTATAGACCTGGAGGCATTGCTGCGTGATGCTGGTAGTATCGACTGGACTAATGTTTTAGAGAGCGCATGTATCAACGATATGGTTCACATTTTCAACAGCACAATACTGAGCTTATACGATCGTCATGCTCCAATCCGTCGAGTCAAGGTCAAGTATGTTCCGGCTCCCTGGCTTACTCCTGCCATTAAGGATGTGATGGCGAGTAGGGACAGATCCAAAAAGAGGTACAAACGCTGTCCTTCCGAGCACAATCTGATTGCGTACAAGGTGTTGCGTAATCGCTGCAGTCGTATGTGTAGAGATGCAAAGAGGAGCTACTTCCATAATTCTCTCGACAACCGTAACTCTTCAGAAGTCTGGAAGTTTCTGAAAACTGTCGGCATTGGTAAGTCTCAAGTTGTTTGCAGTAATGACACTGACGTGTGTGCCCTTAACAAACACTTCTCTCATCCCCCAGTTGCTTTAGATCCGCACGTCAAATCAGCTTCTTTAAATAAACTTTCCTGTTTGCCAGTGCCACAGTGTTCTTCTTTCCAATTTAGTCCTGTGAGTGAAAATGAGGTCAAAAAAGCTATTTCTGCTATTTCCTCGTCTGCAGTTGGTAATGATAATCTTTGCTCAAGAATGATTTCTCCTATCCTCCCCACATTACTCCCCATCTTGACCCACATTTTCAATTTCTCCTTGTTTTCTTCTACAGTTCCTGAGGCCTGGAAACAAGCCCATATCATCCCCTTGCCCAAAATTTCTAGCCCGGACTCACCGTCCGATTTCCGACCCATTTCTATCCTCCCTTATCTCTCTAAAGTTCTTGAGCACATTGTTCATCAGCAACTTTCTGCCTTTCTAGCTGCGAATGACCTTCTCAGTACTTTTCAATCTGGTTTTCGACCCGGTCATAGCACGGTCACTGCTCTTTTGAGGGTTACTGATGACATCCGCTGGGCTATGGACCGCAAATCTCTTACCTTACTTGTACTTCTTGACTTTAGCAGTGCCTTTAACTCTGTTGATTTCGACATCCTTCTAGGGATCCTTAAGTCTTTCAATTTCTCTTCTAGTACTATCGGTTGGTTCGACTCCTATCTCAAAGGCCGGTCGCAGCGGGTTTGTCTCGACGGGTCTTTTTCTGATTGGTGCTCTCTTACTGCAGGGGTGCCTCAGGGTGGCGTCCTCTCTCCTCTTCTCTTTTCCATTTTTATCAACTCTGTCACCAGTGTCATCTCTTCCTACTTCCATCTCTATGCTGACGATCTGCAGCTGTACAGCCATTTCTTAAGGGAAGATGCGGAAGCCACTGTGTGTGCCATGAACAGAGACCTGGATTTGATTAGCGAATGGTCGCGGTCCTTCGGACTGCAAATCAACCCTAGGAAATCCCAGGCTATAATTATTGGCGGCAGATATATGCGGAATAGGCTCGATGTTGCGTCGCTGTCTCCACTCTGTCTGAATGGAGTTCAGATTGAATACGCAAATACGGTTAAAAACCTGGGGGTGACCTTGGACTCCTATTTATCGTGGACTGACCACGTTGCTCAAGTCAGTCGTAAAGTGCACTACACTTTTCATTCTTTGAAAAGCCTCCAGTGCTTCTTACCCCTGAACACCAAAATCTCCCTTGCTCAAACTCTCATTCAGCCTATTATTGACTACGCAGATGCCTGTTATTTGGATGCCACCGAGGAGCTTTTGAATAAACTTGAGCGTTTACAAAATATCTGTATTCGTTTTGTTTTTAACCTTAAGAAGTATGACCACGTTTCTAACTTTCGCAAGACTCTCAAGTGGCTCCCTATTCGACTTCGCAGGAACTCTCGCATATTGTGTCTGCTATTTAACATCCTTCACAACCCTAAAACACCTTCCTATTTGCGGGAACGCTTTTCTTATGCCCGTCCTTTTGATGTGCTTTGCAGGTCGCATCTTAGAAACCTCCTAAAATTTCCTTCCCATTCCACTGACTTCTACTCCTACTCCTTCACTGTGCACGCGGTTCGGTTGTGGAATTCACTACCACCTGACATTAGGGACTGCCAAACTGTTGCAGTATTTAAAAGAAGAGTGAAAGAACACTATCTTTCCATTTCGTCATAGTTATTTTAGTGATATTTATTCTAGAAGTATGTATGTATTTAAGTATTTGTTATATGTTTTGTTAGCTTAGTGAATTGTTTTTTAGATTTTATGTATTTTTATTTTCTCTCTTATTCTTACACACGGTGTCTACATCTCTTTTTATCCCCTGTCCTATCGCAGGTATGCTGGAAGAGATTTCTTTAGAAATAAGCATCACCTTTGTACGTAATTTTCTGTTCCTTTATTCTTGTCTGTTTATTTGTGTGTACATAAATGGTTAAATAAATAAATAAATAAATAAACCTTCCCGAATAAATTTTCTAAATTATAATGAGGACCGCATCGAAATCGGTTGCGGAGTTTAGAAGAACGACGCGGTCACACAGTGAGATACGAGAAGCGACTTGAATTTATAATAGGTATGTATAAATATAGATTTTGTGAGGCACATTCATAAATTGAAAAGTTCTGCTAATGGAGACCCCTGACAACACACTTGATTATTAGTACCAGTAAATAATAATAAACGAGAAATAAAATCACTTTACTACACACTTAAGCGAGCTATAGACTTGATAATAGACGAAACAACCGCTATTAATGTCATCCTACTGAAAATCAATCTAAACATTACACCGAGCGCGTCTATTATTGTCACTCCGTTTATCACATCGGTCGCTAGCACATTGCCCTCATTCATAATTAGGTAACGTGTTTAAGATGCGTTTCACTAGCCACGATAAGCAGCTGAGTTGATACTGTAAAACCCAGTTTTACTTTATCAGCTGTCCCTAAACTATGCAGTTGATATAATGTCATTTAATTAGGTGCATCAAATGCGACAAGAGAACGTTAATTTCACAGTTTAATTTATAAGAGCTCTCTAATTAGTAGGGGACTAATAAAGCGTGTAATTTATTTCCTTTTTTGGTTAGAAGGATCTTGGAAACTTGTTCAGTCATTACAATTTTATTATTATTCTATAAGTCTTGGCTAGGTACAATTTCTTATCTCATTATCTTATTTATATCATTATCTCATTTCTTATCTTTTATCACAAACATGCTAAACCATTTATTTAATTCTTTTTAACCGATTTCAAAAAAGGAGGTTCTCTAATCGACCCATATGTATGTATGTTTGTTTGTTTGTATGTCCACGATTTTCTCAAAAACTGATGAACCAATTTTAATGATTCTTTCACTAACGTGATCTACATACTTTCAGAAAGGTTTTAGTATATAATACATTAGGTAAGTATTCTTATGTACGAAGTTATATGCATAAATGTACTGTATTTCCGGCATTTTGATGATTTTTCTTTTCGTTCGTCTTGAGCATATCGTCCATTTGCGACGACAGTGGACCTCTCAAAAACCGTAATTTTTGAACTATTTCTGAACTTTTAAATGCTCTCTCTCTCTAAACTCTTAAATTGTTGTGTTCTAGCTTTACTATGTATGCAGTGATTAAAGTATAAATCATGAAATGAAATTATCAAAAAGAAAAACGAATCAGTAAATGGAAAAATCGAAATGTCACACTTTCGTCGCAAGTCGACGATATGGTATTTTGTATATTCAATTAAAAATGAAAAAAAAAACCGACTTCAAAAACCTAAAACGAATAAAATAACTTTCATAAAAAAACTTCACAGCTTCTGAAGTCGGTGTCTTCAGTTCTTTAATGCACTAATAGCTTGGCACCGACTTCAGAAGCTGTTAAGTTTTTATAAAAGTTATTTTATTCGTTTTAGGTTTTTGAAGTCGGTTTTTACTTTTTTTAAATAATTTTTAGAGTTCCGTACCTTAAAAGGAATAAACGGAAACCTTATAGGATCACTCACGTGTCTGTCTGTCTGTCCGTCTGTCACAGCAAATTTGCTCCGAATCTAATGAACCGATTAAGTTGAAATTTGATACACTTATATGTATTTCTGTGACCCAAACACGAAAGTGTACTTATATATCAATGAATTTTGAATATGGGGTCAATTTTGGGGGGCAAATATGAAATTTAAAAAAAATGCAAATTGTACCGTGCGATATATCAAATAAAAGGGCTTACTGTGAGGACCTCAAATATATATATATTTTTTTAAATTTTAAAATAAACTGTTTTAAAGTTATTTAAGAAAATTGACCATTCGCCCCATTTATCTTCGAAACTACTGACCTTAAAATTTTGAAAAAAAAAAAACAAAAATAATTCTATAGCTATAGATTACAGGAAAACCTATAAGAAGTCTATGATCTTAAAATAACATGGTAAATCTCTCAATATTGTGCGTACAAACTTACATTTGTCCGTAGTTATACGAAAAGGATCCAACCCACATTACACCTAATGTGGGTTGGATTTTTTTCGTTTAACTATGGACATTTGTAGTTGGAATGTATGGGAGAACATGTGTTTCAACTACAATGTTAAGTTCGTTTTTGGTATAAATTCATCCCAACTACGGAACCCTTCATTGTGCTTGGTCCGACACGCACTTGACCAGGTTTTTTTTACGTCAACACTGACAGATTTGCGCACAACGCGATACTTATAATTAACGGTATTCCGAAATTGACTCGACTGTTAACCGATTGTAAATTTTACTAACCCGATTATTTACATGTCTAAACCGTAGTAAAATATGAAATCCGACACCAATAAGATAACATATAAAAATACAGTGGGTGCCCATAAAACACTGATAATTTCTGTAGGAAGCAAAACACGTATTTCACACTATAATACAACCAATTAGACACGGTAATAAATTAAATATCCGATATATTGGCACGACGCAATGTAAACGGCCGGAGTAATGGCGTTTGCGCAACAAATGCGTGACTTTAGCGAAATGTCAAAGCTTTATAATACAAAATGCATAATATTGAAATACTGCCAATCGGATCAGTTTTTAATTTAGGCTGTTAATAGATAAAGGAACACGTAACATGATATAAATTTGTGGAAGTTCTTCTCCAGTTCCAATGTTGCTTTCAATAAAAATGGAAACGTGGAAGAGATTTATTTTTTCTGCGGCTACTAATATTTCACTGTCTCTTTAAATTAATATTTTGCTTAGTTATCCGCTACAATTCTCTGCTTCTCTTATGAAATCAGTTCATTCAAGCAAATTTAATAAAACTTATGCAGTCTCATTTTTTTTAAATCTTTTCCTTCCTAATAGTATCTTGGGTGTACATCATCGTCCATTGATATTTACGAGAGTCAAATCATGATTGATGATAAATCAAGGTTCAGTAAGGTCACAAGGCCATTCCCTGGTTAGTTTATTTTGGTATAGTCTGATTTGCACATTCAGCGTTTGATGTTTATTGCACTTGAATGTTCATATTTGGAATGCTCTTGAGATTGCATACTTATGTCTACATAAGTATTCATAAGTAGTACATCAGTGTAAATAAAATTTTAATGGTGATATGGGATATTAAAGAGGTATTTCATAAAGCGCAGATAACTATAAATATAGATTCTTCAAATTACACATACTCGTATATAGATGACCTTGTGGCTAGGTTTTTCTAGAGGTTATTTTATAAGACCATCAAAGACTGTGGAAACATGTACATATTTGTACATATAACCTACCAAACTCATGGTCACTTATTTGCATTAACATTCTTGGCGAAATGGGAATAGGAATTCCGAACTCTTAGAACGGAGTCTAAACAAATTTTGACATATCGACAAAACATTGCTCGGCTGCATCATGCACTATGACTACGCGATCTGATGCAAATTTTCGAATAATTGGAATTACTATGCCTCCTCTAGTTCATACACTTATTTTATCTATCTCTGATGCGTCGTCTTATTCATCGTCAAATAATTTCTAAGTATTTGTGTAAAGATGTCTTAAAAACAGTCTGAGTAGTAAGACGGGCCTAATTTTATTAATCTACATAGAAATGACTATATTATAGAAATCATCATTACTCTCTTGCCCTTATCCCAATTTATTTGGGGTTGGCGCTACATTGCTTGATAGATAGTATTGTAGAAATATTGGCAGCAAAAGTTCCTTTGGTTTTAATCAATAAAGGCTTTAATATGTTTTGCTATAATAGGTTGTCAACTAAACCATTTTTAAAATATTTCCATTGCATTTTTCACCAACAACATTCAAGTTTTAGATGACCGATGATCAAGGAAGTTTAATATTCCGAATTTTGTATTTAAATGTAAACAGGAAGATACACCAAAGCGAGATATTTCGAAATATTCAGGGGCCGTAGCACGCTAAGCTTGGCGTGACGTTACACGGTAAAACGTTTACACGCGTTGTCACGCTATTAGCATAGAGCTTAAACGCTTTGACACACCCCTAAAAATTCAAGCTACATTTTGGAAGTAGAGTAAAACTATACTACCTACTAGCGTGAACCCAGCTAGAAAATACTTCAAATTATTACTGCAAATGTGTACAAAAAACATTTTATTTATTTCGGTTTCGGTTTAAAGAAACTTTATTCCCAATAAAGACATATGTTACTTCCTTGAGAACAATACTAAAACATACACAGATTACAAAAAGTTCGTCACCAGTATTACAGGTTGGTTAATAGTTACCCATCCAATGCATTCATTTCTCCAGAAGTGATCGATCCGCAATTATGTGCTGGCTAAGTTGAGTTTTGAATGCATTGACAGAGTGTAGATTTCTTATACAGGACGGTAATTTATTATAGAGTTGTGCTCCTTCAAAAGTTAGCATTTTTTTCTTGCCATAGTTAGTTCTTGCCTTAGGTAAAACTAGCAAGCTTGCTCGCCGTGTGCTGCGTTGACTAACTAGTTTATATTGGGTGAGTGATAAGTTTGAGTGAACGCTTTTGTTGAGAATATTTCTGATGAAAATACATATGCTGTAAATATATAGTTGTTTTATATTCATTATTTTTGTGTCTTGATAAATTTTACTGGTTGATGTTAGATATGGATAGCCGAATAGTATTTTTATAAGTTTATTTTGGGTAACTTGGAGTTCTGACAGTTTTGTTTTTGCAGCACTGCCCCAAATTTCGATTAAATTAAGTAGATGCGGCTTTACTAGGGAGTTGTAAATAGTATACCTCAATTTTGGTGGAATAAAACGAACTATGTTACGCAGTGATTTTGATATTTATATTAACATAAAACGGCCAAGACCAATCACATTAGTTAAGACATTAAAAACATGTCATTTTTCAAGTAAAATAATAATAACAAAAATATACAACGACTTACGACATAATTATTGTATTATATTAATATTATACTCCCGCCGGGTATACAATTTTTTCAGGGTCAGCACAATTTCCTACGACTCTTTCTTCAGCGTCGTACGAGTTTTTTTCTTCCGTTCATATCTACCAGCTGTCATCTCACTCTGAACTTCTTTCCTAGCCCTATCATCATTCATCATCTTTCTTTTCTTTCATCTACCTCTTTTTAGGGTTCCGTACCTAAATGAAAAAAAACGGAATCTTTATAGGGCCACTCGTGTGTCTGTCTACCTGTCCGTCTGTCACAGTCATTTGCTGCGAATGGAAAGGACCGATTATGTTGAAATTTGGCACACATACGAATTTCTGTGACCCAAACATGGACGTGTAACGTAAATGAATTCATTTTGAATAAGGGAGATTTTTTTTTGGGGGGCAAATAAGAAAATAAAAAGTTTTGCAAACCGCACCGTGTGACATATCTATAATTTTAAAATAAATGGTTTTAAAGTAATTATTACAATTATTAAAAGCCTGCGATATCCCACTGCAAGGCAAAGGCCAATGTTTTAAAATTAACAAAATTTTAGGCTCAGTAGTTACGGAGATAAGAGATATTATCTCCGAATCTACTGACGATGAAACTAAAATTTTGAGAAAAATACTGAAAATAGTTCTAGTACCTAAAAATTACAGGAAAAAACATACACTTTCAGTTGGAATGTATGAGAGAACATGTTTTCCAACTAAAATGTTAAGTTTGTTCTTGGGAAAAATTCATCCTAACTACGGAACCCTTTATTGTGCGTGGTAAGACACGCACTAGACCGGTGTTGTTTTCATAGCACAGAGCTCGTAGCACAAACGCGCGAAGTAAATTTTAACGATTTTTTTTATCGAAAATGCATTTTCCATAGCATTTTGATTTTTTTTTTTTGTGGCAATCACAATTAGGTAGTATCACCGGATTAGACGCATAATGACCAATATATATTGGTGAAAATAACGCAGAAGGACCAAAACGCGAAACGACCAACTCGCAGAATAACTAATACGCAAAATGACCAACCATAATTACTCATATTGACTAATCTTCTTATTACGCATATTGACCCATATCGATGACGCAAAATGACCAATATAAAAATGAATAAACTCTTAAAACTAATTAAATATTATGTGCGAAATGAGCACTTTCAATTATAAAATCGTTCGCTTTTACGTTAAGTTTACTCCGTACTTTCATGCTGGGCGCACTGATACAGGTAATTTATACGAACTATGACTAAACTTGACTAATCTAATCGATAAACTAGAATCCTCTTCAAGGTATCCAATACCGACTGCCGGTAAGGTTATTAGTGGTCACTCCCTTAGGAGCCACTGAGGCGAGTAAGTATCGATTTCACGAAGAAGCCACGCGAGGCTTGTTTAACTACGCCAAACTTACTTGTTTGTTGACCGAGCCATTTTTGTACCATTTTCGATAAACTGTGGCAACATTAGAGATTTGTTTAGTGATATTACGCAGTACCATAGAAATACGGTTATAGTAATATGTTTCCCTAAAAAATGCGCTCAAATGTGAGGTATCAGCCTGCAAATTCAAGGCATAGGATCATCATTATTATCATCATCCTACAGCAGTCATCTCCTGGATATAGGCCTCTCCTATTGCATGCGATTTGTTGGTATTTAGTCGATTTAAATGTGCAAAAATTAATCTATTCTTACTTTTGAGTAATAGCAACACTGTCACTTAATGATTTAATAAAACCAACCATGCACTGCTGTCAGTTCGCTCCTTTTTCTCTATTCGCTGTGCTAGGAGACAGGCATAAAACCTTCTCTGTGTAACGTTAAATAAAATACAAGAACGTTATTTAAATTCATAGTCTCTGTTTTTAATTCACGCCCGTAACCCGATTTCCTACACCATTCAACACGATTTTCGGCAACTCTTAACCAGCTGCTACCAGCCAGCCTGCGAAGATCGTCGCTCCACCTAGGCGTAGGATACGCCCAGTTTCACTTTTATACAAAGTGCAAGCCATGTGACATGCCCGATGGCATTTTCCATCATCAATTTCTCTGGAGTATTAGGAGGTGTTTCCAAAATACGATAACCTTTACCACAGAACAGATAAAAGAGGTATCTGTTCTGTTACCTTTACCTACTTTAGGACTAACAAAAGTCAAAATACCAATTTCTATGTTTCTAACAACAAAATTAACGAACTTCCATACAAACTATCATCTCGTGTTTAATTAACGCCTTTAGGGTATGAATTTTAAAACTTTTTTCTTAGTGCTCACCTTTGTATGAGAAAATCTTGTCTAAAATTTCATGCTCCTAGACTTAGCGGTTTAGCCCGTGCGTTGTCTGTACGTGAATGAATTTAATATTTTTTTTAACCGCTCGCGTGTTTGGAGTACATACATACGCTGTACGTAAAAAAAGTCTTTATATAATATGTATATAAACGTATATCATATATATATAAACGTAAATAAAAACATCACCCTTTGGTGACCGCGGGCTTACAGTAGTTGTGAACCTATAGGGGCTCTGTTGACATTCGAGCACATATTGACATGATATATGCGGTTTTTTTTATGTATTTAAACGAACACTCGAGGGGAAAGGATTATTCCTTTATTCATGGTAGTACTTATTGTCTTGATTTGTCTCATTTGGTTAACCGATCTATAATTATTTATAACTAGCTGACCCGGCGAACTTCGTACCGCCTAACAGTCGATTCTTTAATATTTTTTTTTTAATACTTATTCTGCTATATTCAGGACGGCCGGGTCAGCTAGTAAGATAAAACAATAACAAATAATGTTAATAAGTCAACAATTACATTATGTCAAAAAATAAAAATTATAAACTACCTAACATTCTTTTAATAGTCACTAAAAAAATCACAATGAAAATTACAATTTCAGATTTCTTATTATGATATCTACTTATTATATTTCATTAAACTTTATGGTATGGTATTAAAGTTCAAATTGATTTTTAAGTATTATTACGAATCGATTGTATGGGAGTATAGAAAAGTGTTGTTTTCAGACTATTTCAGGCAATTTTTAAAATTTTTCTCTCCGTAAGAACCATCCTCATAATTCAAGGAATATTCTAAAAAAAGAATTATCAAAATCGGTTCAGCAGCTCTCGAGATTTGCGCTTAGCAACACATTCAGCGATTCATTTTTATATTATAGATTATTAGATACACAATTTATTAACTTGCAAATATTTTGTATGTTACCATTCAAACCATTAATTCTGAGAATGCAAATAATATCCATCCGAATCGATACGATGCTCAAGCGCAACATGATTTGAATAAATTCACTCACGCGCGAAATCCATATCGATTACATCCCACCATGATTGAGAGATTTTGCACGTAATTGATACCCACTTTAGAATAATTCGGAGGACCTCCCATATCTTCAGCCTTCAATATTTCAAAAGGAAATGTCCAATATAAATAAAAGGAAAGTTTTGAGTGACCGACTCATCCGTGCCCCGCCCAAACCCTTGGACCCAGAAAGCTGAAATTTTGCACGGAGGTTCCCTTTATAATGTATAGACAAGGAATAAGGAAAGATTTTTAGAAATTCAACCCCTAATATGAGAAGAAATTTTGTATGGAAAATCTTCATTTTTTGTACATTAAACCATGACAATTGGTATTTAAAAAAATCTGGTTAAAAATAAAAACCACATGTTTCAGCGTTTTATGAAAATCATTCCCTAAGGAGGGAAAATAGAGGATGAAAGTTTATAAGGAAACAATTGGTATTAAGCCTTGCGTTTGGAAAGTCATCTCCTAGGTAGGGGGTTAAAAATCCTTACTAACTCATTATCGCTTAGCCGGACTTTCACCATCGCCTAGGACACATAGTCATTCAGAGAAGAATAACTTTCCTAAGTTCCGCAGGGTACCTGTAAATATTTAGGTAATATTTTTTTCGAAATTCCCATGGGATAGGGTATAAAGAGGGTTAATATTTTCACTTTAAGTTGCCTTCAAATTTGGCATGCAAGTTGCTAATTTTCCATAACTATTGTTTTAGTTTTTTTACTGAGTAAAAAATCTTAAAACCTGATTTTTTATCCTCCAGCAATAATTTAAATCACGATCCGCACGCCGCTCCTCAGTTACAATTAAAGCAGTGCGAGAAGACATTGTTTACCTGGATTAACGCATAGGATACTTTTAATCCCGGTAGTACGTTCCCGTGGGATATTTTTCGACATCCACGCGGGCGAAGCCACGGGCAAAAGCTAGTACGAAATAATAACGAAACAATAATTGTATTGACACACAAAATTATTAACATTATTATTGCGTAAATAAATTGCCAACCACACAAATTAATTGAATTATGAAAAAGCTTGGAAACAATTTAAATTTTGTGAAATCTTTAAGACCAAGTATGATATTTAATTTAAATTTAAAAAAAAGAATACGTCAAGTAGGTACTCATTTGCAAATTCTGCCCTTTCTACTTAAATATTAAAAGTACTTTCAAAGGAAAGCTCTACAAATGACAGTAAATGCCGAATTTTAAACCCGAATGGCTAAAAAGTACTACAAAAGCAGCCATCTTTTTTCGCCACCGACAAACGCAACCGTTTTGAAAACAAAGGGAAGTAAAGCACTCCATTATTTTAGTAGGTACCTACTGGCCGCTTTGTGATACGAATAAATAGCTGTCGTGAGAAATCTAACAGGTGAAAAATAATTGGTACTAGTGGTTCTCGGATGTGGGTACAGCCTGGTGCCTACAAGTTCCCTCCCTGTCTAGACTGAATAGTGAATATTTATTTGTGATATTTTATTCAAATCAATAGCGTCCAATGACCTATATTTAGTTACAGATTCTAGTACTAATATAAAAATATAAATAAATCTGCCTAGCCTTTTCTCAACTATGTAGGGATCGGCTTCCAGTCTAACCGGATGCAGCTGAATACCAGTATTTTACATGGAGCGACTGCCTATCTGACCTCTACAACCCAGTTACTGGGTAATACGATACCCCTTGGTAAGACTGGTTGTCAGATTTTCGGGCTTCTGACAACCCGTAACGACTGTCAAAGATCCTCGAATGACAGCCGGGACCAACGGCTTAACGTGCTTTCTGAGGCACGGAGGAGTCTCGGTATGAAAAGATGGTCACCCATCCACAGACCAACCCTGGCAAGCGTAGCTTAACCTGATGGATCGACCCGTGCGGCTGTTATTACTTAGCCACGAGTAAAACTAATATAAAAATATATACATTATTTATTTAAGAAGTATGCATCATTAAGTATATATTATTAAATGTTTAATTTAACAAGTGAATTGTTCTTAGGGTTCCGTACCTTAAAAGGAAAAACGGAGCCCTTAAAGGATCACTCGTTTGTCTGTCTGTCTGTCCATCTGTCACAGCCAATTTGCTCCGAATCTAATGGACAGATTTAGTTGAAATTTGGTACATTTATGAATTTCTGTGACCCGAACACGAAAGTGTGACGTAAATAAATTAATTTTGAATATGGGGGTCAATTTTGAGGGCAAATAAGAAAAATCAAAAAAAAAATTGCAAACTGTACCGTGTGGCTTATGAAATGAAAGGGCTTACTCTGAGGGTCTCAAATATATATTTTTATAATTTTAAAATAAATTTATTTAAGAAAATAGACCATTCTCCCACCTTATCTCCGAAATTACTGAGCCTAAAATTTTGAAAAAAATACATAAAATAGTTCTATACTTATAGATTATAGTAAAATCTATAGCTTTTGCCCGCGCCTTCGTTCGCTTTAATTTAGAATAGCGGTTTAGGACGTGAAAGGGTATCAAGCAAACAAACTTACTTTCGCATATATAATTATTATAGTTAGGAGGATAAAAAACCGGTCTATCGACACTCTCACAAAATGTATTAGGTACTTAAATAAAAAAATAAAAAGCTCAACACACTACTAAAGTTTCTATAATAATATAATTCAATCAAGATTCGAGGCATGGACACGTGGCGTCATCTATTATCATAAGAACGTTATTGTTGTTTTCCTCGGAACCAGTACTTTTTTTTTCAGGATAAAAGGTACACGTGAAAACGTATATGCAAAATTTCAGGATAATCGGTTCAGTGGTTTAGGCGTGAAAAGGTAACAAACAAACAAACTTACTTTCGCATTTATAATATTATATAGTTAGGACTCAACCTCACGATACGACTCATAGGAACCAAGCAAAAGAAAAAAAAAAACAGAAAGAACGCTAAGCGAAAACGAAGTAATAGCGTGGGCAGGCGATGCAATGTGACCCCCGTCACATCGCATCGCCTGCGCGCGGGGAAGCAAGAAATTTCACGCGGACGAAGTCGCGGGCAGAAGCTTGTATAAGTCATAAAAACTCTACTACAATTTCCGCCAGTAGTATATTATGGGCATCACCCGTCAATGGCTTACCCCTGGCTATGCGCAAACGCATCTAGTTAACTATCGATAAACAACCTGCACTCTTTGCTGCATAAAATTAATGGCATCTCAAATTTATGATTATAATTATTAGCTGATAGTGGTTGGGATACAGTAGGGTTACAGATAGTCTCTGGAACCACCAGTGTTTGCCAAGCCAGATTTATTTTATGGCTATGTGTTGTATGCCAAGATCGACAGTTATGTGTCGTGATTTACGGAAACTGTGCATCCTATGCCCGCGGCTTTGCCCGCGTGGATGTTAATACTTCCCTGTTTAAATCGGATTTTTTTTGCGCATAACCATATTTACTTTTCCAAAAAGCTATCTTTCAGTGAAAGTCTCGTCAAAATCGGTCTAACCGTTTCGGATATTAGCTGGAACAAACAGACAGACAGATAGACAAAAATTCAAAACTGTTCTTTTTTTATAAATACTGTATATACTTTCATATGAATTTAGTAAAAAGCAGTTATTTTGACATTACAAACAGACACTTCAATTTTATTTATTTGTGTAGATGTATAGATATAGATATTTAAATCGGACGTTTATTTTTTTTTGCGCGGAACCCTAATTATTTTCCAAAATAAAAGTAGCCTAAGTTACTCCTTATAACATCAGCTATCTTCCAGAGAAAGTCCCGTCAAAATCGGTCCAACCTTTCCGAAGATTAGCCGGAACAAACAGACAGACAGACAGATAAAAATTCTAATAATTGTTTTTTTGTTATATGTACCGTATATACTTTCATATGCATTTAGTAAAAAACAGTTATTTTGACATTACAAACAAACACTTCAATTTTATTTATTTGTATAGATGTATATACGAGTATATATAGATTTGTATAGATATCGATATTTAAATCGGATTTATATTTTATTGTTGCGCGGGGCCCTAATTATTTCTCCAAAATAAAAGAAGCCTAAGTTAGTCCGTATAACTTCCAGAGAAAGTCCCGTCGAAATCGGCTCAACATCGGAACAAACAGACAGAGAGACAAAAATTCAAAAAAATTATTTTTTGTTATAAGTACCATATATACTTTACAAACAGACACTTCAAGTTTATTTAATTGTATAGATGTCCAGCCAATGCGCCTGGTAACATACCATAAGATGACGCCTGTAATCCCCCATGGGTTAAGCAGGGGTTTATCTGTAGTACCTAAACCCATATTTCACCAGTACTGTTAAAGTCGCGGGCGTTTTGGGGGACTGTCTTATGTAATTTTGACGTTCAAAAAGTGCTGATTCTCAGCCTACTTTGAATAAATGACTTTTGATTTTTGATTTTTTTTTTTGTCTCAAGTAGTAGCAGGCGAGCCCATCAACTGAGCACAAATCCAGAATCCAGCGGGGCAATTGCATAAGCGGGGCAATTCTGTAGTATCTAAACCCATATTTCACCAGTACTGTTAAAGTCGCGGGCGTTTTGGGGGACTGTCTTATGTAATTTTGACGTTCAAAAAGTGCTGATTCTCAGCCTACTTTGAATAAATGACTTTTGATTTTTGATTTTTTTTTGTCTCAAGTAGTAGCAGGCGAGCCCATCAACTGAGCACAAATCCAGAATCCAGCGGGGCAATTGCGTAAGCGGGGCAATTCTGTAGTATCTAAACCCATATTTCACCAGTACTGTTAAAGTCGCGGGCGTTTTGGGGGACTGTCTTATGTAATTTTGACGTTCAATAAGTGCTGATTCTCAGCCTAGTTTGAATAAATGACTTTTGATTTTTTGATTTTTTTTTTGTCTCAAGTAGTAGCAGGCGAGCCCATCAACTGAGCACAAATCCAGAATCCAGCGGGGCAATTGCGTAAGCGGGGCAATTCTGTAGTATCTAAACCCATATTTCACCAGTACTGTTAAAGTCGCGGGCGTTTTGGAGGACTGTCTTATGTAATTTTGACGTTCAAAAAGTGCTGATTCTCAGCCTAGTTTGAATAAATTTTGATTTTTGATTTCTTTTTTGTCCCAAGCCCATCAACTGGGCACAAATCCAGAATCCAGCGGGGCAATTGCGTAACACTGTGTCAATCGGAATCGGTTTCATTTTGACAGATCAAAAACATTCATTGCGTTATTTACGTTGTTGAGCAGACAAATTTTTCGATCATATGAAGCAATGGATTAGCAATTTGTTTCAAAATGTTAATTTGTTACTTACGCAGTTAGGGTGCCGGCTGCTACTGAGACATTCCATGTGCAAAAACCCAACAACACTATATCCGACCCGGGAATCGAACCCAGGACCTCATGCTCAGCAATGCGCTTGCGACCACTAAACCAGCGAGGCACTCACGCCATGTGCCATGTGTTTATAAATATTTCTATTCGTTTTGATTATTCGTACCATCGATATTATACAGGGTTATTGGTAAAACACCAACAACCTCTTAAGGGGTCATTGTACTCATCACTATGAACAACTTTTACTATGGGACCAAACCTGAAATCGCAAAAAAAAATTGCTGTTCAGTACATTTTTACGAATTATGCGAACATAAATGTACTGAACAGCTGATTTTTTTTTCGCGATTTCCGGTTTCGTCCCATAGGAAAAGTTGTTCATAATGATGAGTAACAATGACAGGGGTCATTGTACTCATCATTATGAACAACTTTTGTTGAGGTTTTTGAAGAGGTTGTTGGTGTTTTACCAATAACCCTGTATAAGACTAGTTTCTGTCCACAACTTCATCCGCGAGAAATTTATTGTCCCCCGACCGTCCCCGTCGCATCGCATCGCCTGTCCACGCTATTACTTCGTTTTCTGACTTTTATTCTTCTTGCTCGGCTCCAAAGGGTCGTAGAGTAATATTAAATAGCTTATACTCTTCCTCAAGAATTGGGCTATCGAATGAAAAAATATTTTTTCAAATCTGTCTGGTAGTTCTAGAGATTAGCGTGTTCAAACGTACAAACAAATAAACTCTTCAGCTTTATTATTTTAAAGTATAGATATAGACAGATTATACATACGTTTTGACTTGCTACTTGCGGAGAGTGGCACGTCAAAACTTGACCGTTTAGTCAAGTTTTCTTAGTCTTGTTAGGGTTCCGTACCCAAAGGGTAAAACGGGACCCTGTTACTAAGACTCCGCTGTCTATTTGCCTGTCTGTCTGTCACCAGGCTATATCTCATGAACCAAGATAGTTAGACAGTTAAGATTTTCACAGGTTATGTATTTCTGTTGCCGCTATAAAAAAAATACTAAAAAACAAAATAAAATAAATATTTAAGGGGGCTCCCATACAACAAACCTAATTTTTTTGCCGTTTTTATAGATAATGAATATAGAACCCTTCGTGCGCGAGTCCGACTCGCACTTGGCCGGTTTTTTTTTCGCTCCCGATAATTACGACATGGCGTCCTTCCACGTATCATCTTACAGTGTGACATTGTGCCGTTTTTGAAGATCGAATTTTGCGTATGTAACCTGTCTACTTCTTTTTACTCGTTTTCATAAACAGAAATGTAGGGATAGCTTGATTTTCATAAACAGAATCTTGGTGGCAAAACACCAAACTCACTCATTTATCACATTACATTCAGTAGTTATATTTGCTACATTCCAATCGTAAAAGATCGACCAGATATGATACTGTTGGAATGTGGCAAAATAGACCTATTCTATTATAATTATTTTAATTGTTGTTTATTGGAATTCCTAGATCTACTATTTAGAGTTCATTTGAGTTAATAGGACAACAACTTATTGATTCACAGATTGGCAAGAAAGCTTACGAAGCTCTATTTTTTGATAATGTGAAAATATTAACTGATTATGCATTTGTTTTATGATATCATCGTGCCAGTTATCTTGTTATAGATTTTTTGATAAGCCAATTTAATGCTACTTTAATGCAAATTAGGTAAATTATAACAAAAATAATGTAACTACCTATGCGTAAATTAAAAGTGAAAAATAAGTGAGATGTTATCAATGGTAATGAACAAATAAATTAAAAATAATTAACGTTATGGAATATAATATAATAATAATAATAATATCCTGGGACATTTTCACACACGGTCATCTGGTCCCAAACTAAGCAGAGCTTGTACTATGGAAACCAGATAACTGATATACTACATATACTACTTTTTTTTTTGTAAATACATACTTATATAGATAATTACACCCAGACTCAGAACAAACAGACATGTTGATAATATAACAGAATGCTCCATCTTTCTCGCATTGAGTTTTAAATTTTGGTTAATTTCTTTCCGTTTAAAAACAATGATTGATCGTTTTGAAAGAGCGCTATAAACGTAATTATATTCTGTGCGTCTTGATATATTGACAACTTTACTAAAGAATATTAATATAATTCATTTTATAACTGACAGAACCATTATTTTATTTAACACTTGTTTCTTTATTTATTATAACACCGACAAGTTTATTTTATACATAGGTAATTATATTATTTCTTACATAGGGCTTTATCTATACAATATAATATATTCGCGATATAATTATACCCACTACGTATATTATAATATGATAATGAATATACAAACTGTGTGTGGGATAGGAAACCGCTGCCAAATCCTTTGAGGATTATGGAGGCTTTCCGTTACTTAAGTAAACCTACAAACTTATAGGTATACCCACACATTTATATGTACGCTAAGCCCTAGTAACCAAGCAACTATATATTGTATATATTCAGTTAATGTTTTCATCAATGTAAATCGTAGTATTGCTAACTAATAGAAAATTTAAGACTATAAGTAAATACATCAACTTCAGTTAAAAACAAGAACTAACACCTAGGTTCAAAGACTTTAGTCTTAATATAACAAAAGATGATGTCACAGTTGAACGTACCAGGCATTCCAGAGCTGATACATGCCTACAAAAATAGTTAACGAAGAACAAACAATGCAAAAACTTAACTCTTTCACAAAATATCTATTAGCAACACGGCTCCGCAGACCCATTAATATTCAAGTACACACATGCATAGACACTCCGTGTATATGTACATAGTTTGTTGACATAGTGACGAGCATGCGCAGAGGTGACGTTATACATAAACAATGAATTTAATTTGTCGCAGGCCGACCTATGCGGAGCCTTGCCTAAGAACATGACAGGACAATTAATCTGGAAACTGAATTTGAAACTCCGTTCTAGAACCCCTTCGCTAAAAGCAATTTAACTTCAGTCCCTTACCCACATTATATGAGTATATAGGTTATAATGATATTATGAATTTTGATGGCACCCTACAAGGGTCCTCCGAATATTGATACCTCCAATATCGAGAGGGATGACCGATACGGGTCGTTAGTTACTCAAATAAGGGCGAGTCAGTACCCTCAGTCATCAATCATCCTCTCACAACGACTAGATTTACACTCAACTTCGATTGAACCTATTTACTCAAAATTCGTACAAAATAATATGAAGCAAATATTTGCCATCAACTTCGAAATTAAATTAATTCAAGATACCGATCTTCAATCAAAAATCTCATTAGTGACTTACCGAAAACACTCCATAGCCGGCGGAAATTGGGCCAAGTAATATTTTATAATCATCCGAGATGTGGCGTCCCTTCAACTTACAACATCTCTATGTAATGGCGTTCATTCACGTGAAACTGTTATCAAAAACACTTTCTCAATCGCTTCAGTTCGCGCAAATCGCACTGTTGATAAAAGAAAATAAAAACGAGCCGGCTTTTGTGAACGATTCGACTGTCAAAATCACGTGGAGAGGCAACACTCACACACGCATCACCACTGGGCGCACGCGGAATACGCTTTTTCGCGGCGAACGCTTAGCGCATGACATTCAAGGAACATTATATTCATGTAGCGGACTAACCTCCCACACAGTTCGTGAAGAACTAAGCGCAAGCAGTCGAGGTGCACGTGGTCCGTAGCTTACGCGACGGCCGCCCTTCCAAAGCGGCGTCCACACACTACGAAAATCGACTTTCGCTCGAACGGTAGACGACACCATTTCGCCCAAAAACGGCACGAGCCGACGAGATGAGCCAGAATATGGGACGTTACACACAGAGTATTTCCGTACTATCGTTAACAGTGTGCGTACGTTGCGTACAGCGGAAGAGAAAAGTGCATTGTGTTTTTATTTTCGCAAACCTCCGAATCGTGGGTATTCTTTTGTGAATAATTCGATTGGGTATAAGCCGGCAGATAAATCGTTACGGTAATCCGGGGAGAAATTTGATACGGAATTTATTCCGCTAGCGGAGAGAGAAAAAAAGCTTCGGCCATTGTTGTCGAGGGAGATATTGAAAATGTTCTAGTCGGTGTAACGTAGAACGATGGTTTCCTTTTGTCTTGTTTTTAAAGGATTATTCGAAACTTAGTGGGCAGTCCGTTTAATCTTCCCTTTTTGTTGGGACATGACTTGATCTTTTGAAACGATAAATATGTACTGTGTTTTGTTATTCGTGTTTCTTTTCACTTTCGTTCTTTTATTATAAACGAGTACCGGCGAATAGAAAAGTTTTAAAGTAAATATTGACGTAACTCGTCACAAGTGTGAATGGTTTGGAAAACATACGCATAATATTAAGCGTAGGTATCTGTGACCCGTGGGTTAGTGAGCCAAGCATTCATAACTGTCGACCATTGAAGATTATAAATAAAAAAGTTTGGTGTTATAATCAATCTTATCTTTAGTACTTTTGTTACTTTTAACGCGTTATTTAATCGACCCTTTGCTACTTCCGGATTTAATAGATATCAACATCGGGTTCCATGGATTGAAAGGTGTTTAAATATTAACTTGCGTTTGTAACAGGTAACACGTGTCGTGACGTCACAGATTACCGCCATAAGTCCAGCGATTATCTTCTTAAACCGGTAGCAATAAGACCATTTCACATGCTTATGTAGGTATGTCAAAAAAGGTTGTAAATTAGTCTCTCTGAGATTTATAACTGATATTAACATAAACTTCTAATTAAATTAAGCATTTGACCATTTTAACGGACTTCATATGTTGAGATAACACTTCGTCGAGATGTATATTTATCACGTAGGCAAGTGATTATTTGAACAAATACATTTTATTGGTCGTAACATTGGTCGCACATAGATAAACAGACTTTGAACATAGTAGGTTAAGTAATTTAAATAAAAAAAATATTAAAAAGTTTGTAGGAAGTCATAATTATTATAGGAAATCGGTAAACAATATAATTAATCAATCTACCTAGTCTTTTCCCAACTATGTTGGGGACGGCTTCCAGTCTAACCGGATGCAGCAGAATTTCACATGGAACGACTGCTTATCTGACCTCCACAACCCAGTAACTGGGTAATACGTTACCCCTGGGTAAGACTGGTTGTCAGACTTTAGGGCTTCTGACGACCCGTAACGACTGTCAAAGATTCACGAATGACAGCCGGGATCAACGGCTTAAGTTACGCGTCCACTGGGTCGGAATCGGAGCGTCCGCACCGTACGGATTTGTAGCTTTTTATGGTTTTCTTTGGTACCTACTAAGTGCACTGGATCGGCAAATCTGCGGCAAAGACGGTTATTTCTTCCGATGACGTCATCCACAGTGGATGCACCCAGTATTACCAGGTACACTGTTTAAGAGTCCCCGAAACGATCAATTGCAATGGACAATTTTTACGTGATTGATGCACATTGATGCGCAAATTGAATTGAATAACAAACAAAAACATGTTTTTGACTTTTTTTTGTCACTGATTTTAGTTTAGTTTAATTTAGTTTATATTCATCTGTAATGCAATAATCATGTATAAGTTCTACCCAAATGTCGCAATTCCGACACCCAAGATACAGGCATATGTGTTTGGGGGTCACCGTCCAACCTGTTCGTGTACAGCCTGATTATTAATAAATAAATTCGAAATTTGAATTAAAATTACTATCAAACGAATAACTAAGGCCCCGTTTTTTGATCCGTAGTTAACTCAACCAATGGTTAAACATAGTAACTAATGGTTGAATTTTGGCTAAATATGTTTGCCAAAATGCCGTTAGTTAGGTACTATGTTTTAACATTAATAGTTAACACGAATACATTCATGTTAACTCATTAGTTATTAGTTAAGCCTTTCACATTTAACCAAAATTCAAGCATTAGTTACTATGTTTACCCATTGACAGGCCAGCTGGCGTGGTTGGTTAAGATACCGCCTATCATGTCGCAGGTCGTGGGTTTCGATTCCCATCCAGGACAAACATTTGTGTGCATGTCCTGAGTCTGGGTGTAATTATCTATATAAGTATGTATTTACAAACAAAAAAAAAAAAAAGTAGTGTATGTAGTATATCAGTTATCTGGTTACCATAGTACCTACAAGCTCTGCTTAGTTTGGGATCAGATGACCGTGCGTGAAATGTCCCAGGATATTATTATTATTATTATTGGTTGAGTTAACTACGGATCAAGACCCGGCCCCTAGGGCCGACTAATGGCAAACCAAATTTAACCATTAGTTACTATTTTAAAAATAGTAACTAATGGTTAAATTTGGTTCATTTGGTTCACATTTTGCCAAATTTAACAATTAGTTACTCTTTTTAACTATTGGTTGAGTCAACTACGGATCAAGAAACCAACCCTAATAAAACACTTAAAAATATTTTATCGCTATTGTCAGCATCGCGAAAGGTCGCGGAACTCTAGGAACATATAAATCCCTATCAAAATAAAATAGCCATGCATAAAATTGGTAATTTTACCCTAAAAAAGGGAGAAATCCCTAAAAGTGGAAACACTGGTTGATATTGCCGATGCAAAATCCGAATGCAGTGGACGCACACTACATAAATTGCCGATATCGGCAGTTTGTAAATCCGGACGCTCCGTACGGTGCATACGCTCCGATTCCGATCCAGTGGACGCGTAACTTTAACGTGCTTTCCAAGGCACGGAGGAGTCTTGGTATGTAAAGATGGTCTTTCAAGAACCCATCTACGGACTAACCTCCAGCAAGCGTAGCTTAACCTGATGGATCGGCCCATACGGCTGTTATTACTTTGTCTCAAGCTCCTTCTCCTATTCCATAGGAAAATTAATCTGTACGAAAAAGTAATGACACATCTGTGTAATAAAGTAGAGGTTTGAGATACGTTTTTTTAAAGTACCTAACCGTATAATTTAATAAATAAATCCCCTTGATTACAACTTTATTTATCTCTATTTTCTTCATAATAAATATTATACGCTACAACCCGAATCTCTTCAAAGTAAGAGTGAACAGGCTTCTTCTAGGTAAGCTCACTCCATCGTAGATTTTGTTTCTGTCACATCTGACCGAGACTATAGTCAAAAGCAAACTCATCTCAAATAAAAAAATAAAAATTATAAGAAAAAATATAGAATAATTATAAAAAAAAAACTGCTTTTATTTATAAACAATTTCTAAATAGGAAGCTTGTTAAGGGTATACAATTATGCATGATGATTTCTCAAATTAGCTAGGTATTAAGCTTTTTATTATTTTTTGTACTCTTTTCGCTTGATAAAGCGAAGAATGTAATTGAAACGACTCCTAAAATCAACTGAAGGTCAAAAGAGTTTAAATGAAATGAATACTTAACAAAATATTTGATTGAAACTATTTTTAAGATTATCAACAGTTCCCGCTAACTTAAGAGCCTAACTGTTACCACGTATTTACTTTGAAAATTACTTACACCATAATTTCCGTCATAACTCGTTCTTGTGACAGTTTCCCTACAGTTCCTATATTTATCGACATTTTCTAGTTCCACTGTAAACGTTCAAATTAATAGATCACTTTCAATTAATTATTTAATTGTCGCACACATACATTATATTGGTTTATCGGTTACATAATTTTATTTTATAATATTGGGTTTAAAAGTTATTCAATCACAGATTGATTGAATAACTTTTCCTATAACTATAATAACCTAGCCTTTTCCCTACTATGTTGGGGTCGGCTTCCAGTCTAACCGGATGCAGCTGAATACCAGTATTTCACATGGACCGACTGCCTATCTGGCCTCCACAACCCAGTTACTGGGTAATACGATACCCCTTGGTAAGACTGGTTGTCAGACTTTCGGGCTTCTGACGACCCGTAACGACTGTCAAAGATTCACGAATGACAGCAGGGACCAACGGCTTAACGTGCTTTCCGAGGCACGGAGGTGTCACGGTATGAAAAGATGGTCACCCAGCCAAAGACCAACCCTGGTAAGCGTAGCTTAACCTGATGGATCGACCCGTGCAGCTGTTATTACTTAGCCAGGAGCTCCTTGTTTCAAAGTTATTATTATTATTAAAAGTCTGTGATGTCCCATTGCAGGGCAAAGGCCTCCCTACTCTCTTTCCACTTCACTCTATCTAAAGCAAAGAGTGATCTAAAGATACTAAGAACTAGTTCTTGTTGAAGGAGTCCAGCTCATCCCGCCATCTCCGTATGGGCCTGCCGCGATGTCGCTTGCCATTAAGAGGGAACCATTGGGTCGTAAGTTTGGCCCATTGATCGTCTCACATGCGGCAGATGTGTCCAGCCCAATTCCACTTTAGCGTGGCAGCTTTCCAAGTGACATCAGTTATCTTTGTGATGGAACGGATGGTCATATTCCTTGTTTTGGTTTGAAAGTAGAGTTTTTATTTGATATACAGGTACACCTGCCTAGCCTTTTCCCAACAATGTTGGTGTCGGTTTCCAGTCCAGCAGGATGTAGCTGAATACCAATATTTTTAAACCCCAACTGAAACAGAGGCGTATTATAAGTTTAACGTGTGCCTCTGTGTATCTGTCTGCGATATGGTAGCTCCCAAACCACTGAACCGATTTCGTGTTTTTTTTTTTTTGTTTTGTTTGAAAGGTGTCTTGACTGAGACTGTTCTTAGCTATGCTAGCTATTCAAGAAAATCTGTTCAGCCGTTTGAAGATTATCAGCTCTTTTCTAATTAATAAATGGATGTGAGCATCTTCTATAGGTCTGATCAGGTCAATGTTTGGTATTCTGTTACTTCAATGATATTATATAATTACATAGTAACCTTGAACTGATGCTGCAGCATTACCTGGAATTTGCGGGATATCTAACTCACCAACTTACAGCAGAGGCATTGTATTTGGGCTCATTGGAATGGTCTCAATGAATAGGTTATAGATAGATGGTAATCAGGGTCTAATGATGGAGTAGCAAAAAGTAATGCGCAGATTTAAGCGCGGCCGGTATCTATAGTAGCGTGTCTACTAATGAAAACGCCAAACAGACGAGGCTATACCTAGCAATTATGAATGTATGCTATTGTAGAAAGGACAGCAGCTGTTAACTTCAGATTTTCGTTCGCCGTCCCCCGACGCGACGATGCTTGGATCAAAATATTACCTACAACTTATATTAAACTTAAGGGCCAATACATTTTATTTTATCACTTTATAATGGATTTTGTTTGTGTTGTTTTTTAAAATATCTCATTTAACTTTGTTATACATGGAGCGACTGCCTAACTGAGCCCCTAACCCAGTTACGGGGTAATTCGATACCCTTTGGTAAGACTGGTTGTCGGAATTTTAGACTTCGGACGACCCGTAACGACTGTCAAAGATCCAAGAATGACAGCCGGAACCATCGGCTTAACGTGCCTTGCGAGGCACAGAGGGATCTTGGTATGTAAAAATGGTCACTCATCCACAGACTGACCGCGACAAACGTAGTTTGACCTGATCGATCGTACCGTGCGGCTGTTATTATCTAGCTAAACGTATTAAATTAATTTTTACTTTGGGAATAAGTTGAGAAATGACAATAACAGTTTAAAAGAAATGGGCAGGCATCGTTAGTAAAATCATAATCTAAACACAAATGTTGTTCCTATGACCGGCTTGGTGACGATATAAAATCATGATATCATAATAGCCTTTCATAACAATGCTGCAAATAAATAAGCATGGTGGTCTTACTTATTAGTTATGTTAGTACTTCATACCTACTGCTTTACTTTTTTCCTTAAGCCGTTTCACACAAAGATCGAAAATAAAACGTGCTCAATTGTTAACAACTAGAGGGCTTATGGCTAAGTAATAACAGCCGCACAGATCGATTGATCAGCACCCTAATTGCGTAACACACTATCAATCGCAATCGGTTTCATTTTGACAGTTCAACCACATTCATTGTGTTTTTTACGGTGTTGAGAAGATAAATTTTCCGAACGTATGAAGCAATGGATTAGCAATTTGCTTCAAAATGGTTCAGATTCCAATCGATAGTGTATTACGCAATTAGGGTGCACGTTAAGCTACGCTTGCCGCGGTTGATCTTTGACAGTCGTTACGGGTCGTCAGAAGCCTGAAAGTCTGACAACCAGTCTTACTAAGTGGTATCGTATTACCCAGTAACTGGGTTGTAGAGGTCAGATAGGCTGTCGCTCTATGTATACTGGTATTCAACTGCATCCGGTTAGACTGGAAGCCGACCCCAACATCGTTGCGAAAATGCTAGGCAGATTATAATGAACTGTTAAAAAAATAAAAATAAACAGACCGTTTTAAGTAACGAGGATAGTGGCGTAAATACACAAAATAAATACATAAAACAGTAGCAGGATGAATCATCCGGGATATTTAATTAACACTCTCTTGAATTGCAATTCAATGCTGATAATAAAATGATAAATATGAAACGGAATTTATTGATTTCCTGAGAAATGATACAATAACAAGGATATTACAAGACAATAGCACAGTTATTTTGTTGTAATTGAACAATAAATAAAACAAATAAAAAACATTACTTAAGTGTATGGCTTAAATTAGGAGTTATTCTCGATTAACCAATGATGTAACGAATAAAGATTTGATTTCTTCACGTAAAAAAGGAACTTAGGAGAGAATACAATTTTTTTTTACAATATTAAGCCAAAAATAATTCCATAGAGGACTCATCCCAACCTACTGCATAGATATGAAATCGAATATCTCAGACGCATTTTCCATAACAGTACATTTAACCACTGACCACCGCAATGGACTACAAAACTATCACGATACCGGATACAATTTAAATCGGCAAAACATGGCGCTAATTAGTAATCCAGCTAAAACACACAAAATTATTGTGAACCAATTAATGTTTGGAGTTCAATTAACCGTTAAATAGGTAGCCGCAACAGAGAACTCGGACCCAATATCCAACACCAGGTCACACTATGAATTCGAATGGTAACTCTAATTTCCGAAATTCGGATCTAAAATTGCTTTCTGACCACTGACTGACCGCGGGCAGCTGTATTCTGAACAATAGGATTATATTTTAGTGGATTAATTATTGGGTTAAAAGTTTAATAAGCTATGTGTTTTGGCTTTAGTATTGCGGTTTTTGTTGATCATGATTGTTGGAAATATAATAAAATAGTAACAAATTCAGAACGGTACATTGGATACTGACTTTTGAAAAAATAAAAAATGCTACGAAGTGTAGGAACGAGTGATTCCGAAAATATAGTTTTTAGAATTTTTGTTCGTTTGTCTGGATATATGTTCCGGATTGGTGCAAAAACGGCTGAACGGATTTGTAATTTGGCACACAGATACTCGTAGTTTATAACCACCTGGATTAACACAAAGAGTAGTACGTTCCCGTGGGATATTTTGCGACATCCACGCGGGCGAAAACGCAGGCAAAAGTTAGTGGTAGATATTATCATTATGACATAATAAAAAGTAATATAAATATAAGTCAAAAATCTCTGAAAATTATGTAATAATAATAATAATAAATATTTATTTCAGACATTTGTCCATAGGTACACACAACATAAACACACAACGAGCAAAATATAGGTAATAAGATAAAAAAAAATAAAAATTAAACAATCTGAGGAAAGGAGGCACTGTCCAGTGTCCACGTTGCAGTGACTGTGTGCAAGCGTATCCAGTGGCGCAGCAGTGGAGAGTCCCACCTATCCACAATCAACTCACTCAATCAATCCACTTTTGCTGTCAACATTAAGGGGCTTCAGATTGATGTAAGCGCTGACGGCAAATTCTATTTCAAAACGGGGAACGTAGATGTAGTTTAGAATAGTTTAAGTTATGATGAGGCTGACTCGCCACTGTGGATAAAAGCCTCTTATAAAAATTAAGAATAATAAAAAAAACGGGGAACCGTTTGGCTTTAATTTGTGGCAGCATGTTGCAAGTTGAGCTTGTGTACCTATAGCGTTCTATCATCATTATTTCAGCCTGGAATCACGCACTGCTAAGTATTACTCCTCTTTCTTCTGTCATACTTCCCAGTTCCGTGCATCCATCATCCAGGAGTTCCCGCGACTTTGACTTTTGTTTCTTTCTTAACAAACACTATTTCCCATGATTCTCTTTCCGTTCCTTATTAAGAGTGTTGTCCTATTTCTCAAACAATATTTTTAGGGTTTCGTAATCAACAAGGAACCCTTGTAGTTTCGCCATGTCCGTCTGTCCGTCCGTCCGCAATTTATCTCAGAGACTTTTAGTACTAGAAAGCTATAATTTGGGACAATCACACCGACAAAGTGGTAAAATAAAATCAGGAAAACTTTTTACATACTGTACACGTAAAGTGGGGATGTTATTTTTTCTCGTCTATCCCATAGTGTGGGGTGTCGTTGGATAGGCCATTCAAAAATATTACGGGCCTGTAAAAACCATTTTTTGATTCAGAGATACGCTTGCGTAAAATTAAGCTATAAATTGCTAATTGATGTTAGAGTCAAGTGTGTCCACCCCCCCCCCCCCCCGCCCGCTAAATGGTTGCTTTTTGATATGTAAAAATATTCGCGGCAGTAGTATATACAACGAAATTAAAAGTAAAACTGTCACAGCTAAGTAGGATTTACAACTTCGCGAGTAAGAGTCGACCAACTTATAAAATGTACTTGGAAGAGTTAAAAACTTTGTACAAATTCCATTGAAAATTATTCAAATACAATTTTATGTTTATTTTTGGGATAAACTCATCCCAACTACGGAACCCTTCATTGTGCGTGGTCCGACACGCTCTTGACCGATTTTTTATGTATATAAACGAACACTCGAGGGGTTAAGAAATATCACATAAGTAAACTGGAGGCATTTATTTTTAACCAAGCAAGCTTAATTAAGGTCTACAGACTTAAATAGATGATAGAGATGAAAACCCATACATCTTTCAGCTCAACATATAATTTGCAAAGCCCTAGGCTGCACTGCATTCCACTACCAACATAGCACAAAAAATTACTTTACCTACATCAAGTTGGCACAACTGTAAATACTAGGGTTAATAAAGCTGTGTAATTAGGGATGGAAACTATAAGTCAATTGTAATCTAATTGTAGGAAACCCAACTGTTGAAGACATCATGATGTTGGAGAGATGTAGTTAGTAGTTGTAGTTGTTTAGTAGCGCTGAATGCTGCGAAACTACTTGGGTAGCATGTGAACTGCAGTCTTTAGGCTATTCCGTTTGGAGAGCTTCGTATGTGTAATTGTTGTTGTCAATCATTAGGAATAATTTGGTGCAATTGAGGACCTTGCAACAACAGGGAGGAAAGTCCAAGTTTCAAAAATGTCAGATATTTAGACAAAATGTTTAAAAAAAAATATTGCTTACACTAATGTGTGATATAATATAAATATATTTATATATTTTACTAAAGTTTTTAAGGTAAATAAATACGCTTTTGAATTACTAGGATTGTTTAAAGTTTAGATCTGCCTCCGTTTAGCACCAAAATTAAAAAAAAAATATACTACCCTATTTTGTATTTTATATACACATCAATAAAAGTTTTTTTTTTTATTTTTTATTTTAACAACTATTAATCAGCACGTGAAAGCTTAAACAATTAAAACAAAAACAAAAACGAACGAAAATTACTAACTAAATTATAATTAATTTAATTGAATTTTGTTATAGCGCGCTTTTTTATCGTCGCATGTGCCTCGTTCATGCATCAAACGAAAGCCCTAATTTTTTTTCAAATTTTAGTGGAACAAAACAGTAACGGCAAACATTTGGATCTGCCTTCCTTTTTCTGCAAGGTCCTCAATTTCTAGCAATGACATCTATCAATTTATAAAGCGATTTTTGATATTATATATAGATAATGTAGAGCAGTTAAAATTTTTGCGGATTCTAAAATCAATTATGTTGAACAAAAGTCCATTTTATGATAGTTTGACAAAGTAGTCACTAAAATAATTATACCAAAACATAGCACCATCTGTAATTAAACTAAGTAAAAGCATCATCAAGGGTCGTATGTCATTGTAATTTATATTAATTACAGCGTACTTATTGACTTTTTGTCTGCTTGTATGCGCTGGACAGCATCTAATGAATTAGTTTTTACATCAATTAAGGACTGAATAAGGGCAACTCCACTTTTTATTGACAATCCAATACCCTTACTAGTACTTGAATTTTCTTTGTCTGACGAAGCATCGTAAGTCGTCTAATCAACCTATGTCGTGGGAAGCAGATAAATAGTTTGAAATCGTTTTAAATCGCTCTAGTTCTGGGCTTTTTTAATGTACTACAGCTGTGCTGTCTCCTTTGGGTCTGTTGACTTCAAACAGAAGCCGTGACGTCATTAGTAACTGTCATAATTAGTACTGATTTGTTAAAGAGATGGCGATCAAGATGTTGATAATGATGTGAAAAAGAAAAATTGACGAGAAAAAGATTGAGCAAATGCTATTGTAAAGACGCTCTCAATGATTTTACAAATTCATGTACTCGGTAACAATTGCCTTATTATATTATTGAGATTTATTTATTTAGTTAAGTAACCAACGGCGAAACATATATTAAGTTACAATATTGTATGGCTAATAATAGGTTACCCTATTTAAATAGAATGAGTATAAAACAGCGAACGGACTACTAAGAAATATTTAAGTTCAAAAGACGTTGCATTAAGTATCTAAATTTAAGTATAAAATTTTGTGATTATTTACGTATTGAATTGAGAGTTATATTATTTTTTTAAATCTTTTTTTCCTTTGATCTTGGTCTTAAAACCAATCTCTTGTACCTTCTCTTAGTAAATACTAAAAATAGGTAGCCCCAAATTCAAACATTCAAACTCAGTAAAAATACATTTTTATTTTCATTCTACTTCCACAAAATGAGAATTGACACATTATCAAAGAACCTATTAACCCAAACGTTCACGACTCTTCCATGGACAGTGTCACAAAACCCTCCAACGTGAAAATTTACGTTGGATCAAAAGGCAATTTCATTTTTATCGAGTAGTTACCTAAAATTCAGAATTTTATTGTGTAAACTGATCTTTTAAATGACAGTTTATGCAGTAATGATGGGAAATAATGAAACATAATTACTCGTGAATATTATGTTAATTGAAAATGATAAATATTTTTGAAGTCAAAAGTTATTGTAATATTAGACGTGTACATTGTTATTCATTATTATAGGATTTCTGGAGTATCAAATGTCTGATTTGTTTTTAGAACTAAACACATACATCAATCAAAATTATTATTATTGCGATAATAAATTAATTAACTACTTAAACCTACATCTTACTACTTTTTTCTCAATATTATTAGGTAAACCGTCCCTTAAAAAAAAAAGTATATATTACACCAAAAATATATTTTGCTCATCCGGAAAATACAGCCTCCGATCAGCTCACGTAAATTTGTCACATGAAAGGACGTTTAATTTGCTGTTTCGCTGGTTGCTGATTACAACTTTGATTGCCGTGGTCATAGTGAAACGTGTCACGCTGTCACCGAGAGTTTCGACAGTTCAGTACATCGATTGATGCATCTTTTGTGGACGAAATTTTGATTAGCTTTCCTATATCAACGTCTGTTTCAGGGGTAGTCATTAGGCTCGTCTGTGATTTTGGGGAATTTTGGCAAATGTTTGATGATGAGTAATGGAATTATTAACTAACTATGCGAAGCTGCTGTTTGCGTGGGAGACGGAAAACCGCATTTGGTGACGTATTGCAACGCAAGTAATATTTAAGATTCTCAAGGGATAAAATCAAAATCAAAATATAAAGTCATTTATTCAAACTAGGCTGAGAATCAGCACTTTTTGAACGTCAAAATTACATAAGACAATCCCCCAAAACACCCGCCCTTCACCACTTCCTAGTGCTTTAGCTGGGGAGAAGAAGTGGCGCAACCAACTCCCCAGCAGCACAGCTGTCTGTTCAGTTGAAAAAAATGAATCTATATAACACTGCACGTAATAATTTAGGTACATTACGCAACAAAAAACATTACATTAATATTTGCTATAAGTAAGCTAGCACACGCCAATATACTGTAATTGTGTAATTTCATAACTTATTGTATAATAGTATGTGTGTGGAAATCGGTTGTCATGGTATAGGCATGTGATGCGGAGGAATGAGGAAAATGTCGTCAGGAAAATGTTGAGTATGAATATGACTGGCTATACGAGTGAGGGTATATCAAAGAAACGATGGATGGACTGTGTGAAAGAAGATATGGCCAGAAAGGGAGCGACTACCGAGATGACGAGTAATAGAGAAGTATGGAAGAAAAAGACATGTTGCGCCGACCCCAAATACATTGAGACAAAGGCGGGAGAATGATAATGATGAGATGCATCAGGCTTATGTAGCCAAAAAGTCAGAAGTTTTGAATAATTATTTACCGGGCATAATTTAGAAGAGCTATGAATTAAACTATGTCACAACAAAACTTGACAAAGCTGTGATGTGTGACGGTAAGGACACCGCTTTTGCTACAACAACTAATAAAAACAAATAAAATAAACCAAATACAAACAGTCACGATTCAGAAAACCAAATAAACAAAATAGCATCGGTATTTTAAGATCAAGTTGGTGGTAGAGACAGCAAACGGAAGGAAATAGTAATTCAAAGTAAATAATAAAAGTGTAATAACGACCTCATAAAGAAATTAAGAAACACTTTCCTAGGAAATAAACGATAAGGATCGAGTTTCAAAGATCTCTGATATAGATATCTCGAGTTCTCAACTCTTACAGAGTCGACGGCAAGTAATGCCCGGGCTACAAGAAACTAGTTTTTGAGGCAAGGACAGTAAGCTAGTGTAGGAAACTAGCAAGTTAGTTAAGTAACTCTGGCTTCGTATATACAAAACTCGCTTCATTGCTAGACTATTAAGCTAACGACACAAGCCAGGATGGTTTAATGGGATGAGTTCTATTTGGAAACTAATATCGCACCGCACCACTGATTTTACAACCCTGGCTTGTGTACTAGCCTCGTGTGGCCGGCGAAGATAATTCCCAATCGGATAATTTTACTCTAAGAACTAAGTCACCGCAATGCTATCGGCCTATAATTTACTTGTATCGTGTAAAGAGCACTAGCTTGTCCCAAGCCAGGACAGTATACAGAGGTGCTATTTTGCTATCCTATAGATGCGACGGGCTTATGCAATATATAGTTTAAGCGTAGCCGAAAAGCCAGATGTAAGATTCGATGAAGGTCGATGTATTAAACCATGTGATGACAAAAATGTAAGTCTTGACGAAGCTGTGATGTGAACGGTAAGGATGCCGCTTTTGCTACAACAACTAATTAAAACAAATAAAGTAAAGCAGATACAAACACTAACGACTCAGAAAACCAAATAAACAAACCAGCATCGGCATATAATTTAAAAACAAGTTGGCGGCAGAAACAGCAAACGGAAGGAAAGATTAATTCAAAGCAATTAATAAAAGTGTAATAACAATCTCATAAAGAAATTAAGAAACACTTTCCTTGTAAATAAACGATAAGGATCGAGTTTCAAAGATATCTGATATAGATATACCGAGATCTCGACTCACGTAATGCCCGGGATACACGAGTGTTAGTAAGTTAGCAAGCTAGTAACTCTGGCTTCGAGACCCAGCTTTATTGTTAAACTAGTAAGCTAGTGAGAAAGCAAGTAAGCTAGCGAAACAAGCCAGGATAGTTTACTAAGATGGGGTTCTATTTTTGAGCTAGTAGCATTCCCCACCGTCGATTTTAATATCCTGGCTTGTATATACTAGCCTCGTGTGGCTGGTGAAGATAGTACCCAAGCGGATCATTTTACTCTACGGACTAAGTCACCGCAATAAAATTTAAAATGATTAAAATTTACTAGCATCGTGTAAACAGCACTAGCTTATGCCAAGCCAGGATAGAATTCAGAGGTTCTAGCTTGCTCTCCTAACTTTGAATAACTAGTATGATGTATCCCGGGCATTAATGAGTATTTCTAGCAAATACGCGGTCCTCTTTGGTTTGTTATAAATTCAATGGAATTCCGTTTATAAATAAGTCCCGCGATCTCCAGATAGGTAGCTAAAGGTAGATTCAGTCTTTTGTTTTTACAATGCATATATAGAAAAGGAGAAGGAGTGAATTCTTTGTACTACTGGAATAGTTTGTAATGATCCCGAGGCAATGATTAAGTGCTCTGGGTGGCCTTTGCAATATCTTTCAATATGGCTTTCGTAAAGACCTTTTAAAGATTTTATGTTAAACTAATAGCCGTAGCAGTTTATAAAGAGAAAAAAAAAACTTTTTAGCAAAAAATAAAACCGACTTCTAAAACAAAACACTACAAAGTGAAAAATAACTTTAATTTCGGAAGTCGGTGTCTTTCGTTTTGTATTTTCGTTTTTTGGCACCGACTTCCGAAATTAAAGTTATTTTTCACTTTGTAGTGTTTTGTTTTAGAAGTCGGTTTTATTTTTTGCTAAAAAGTTTTTATTTTTCACTTTTTAGTTGTGGAACCTACCCCACACAAATTCGAATACATAATTGAGTACAATAACTGTAGATATAGCCATGTAAATAACAGTGATATGAAGTTATTAAAACATCATCACATCATCCATATAAAATAAATGGGAAATATACGCATTATTGAAGCTAACTCAAAAACTCCCCAAGCAAAGTTAATAAAATTTATATGGGACTACCTCGGAGGTATACCCTTTCAAACAAAAAAAGAATTTTCCAAATCGGTCCATCCGTCTTTGAGTAATCGCGTAACAAACATACAAAAAAAAAAAAACAAAAAAAATACAGACGAATTGAGAACCTCCTCCTTTTGGAAGTCGGTTAATAAAAGACTTACTCATCATCATCTACCTAGCCTTTTAACGACTATGTTCGGGTCGGCTTCCAGTCTTAACGGATTCAGCTGAATACCAGTATTTTATATGGAGCGACAGCCTATCTGACGTCCACAACCAAGTAACTGGGTAATACGATACCCCTCATTAAGACTGGTTATCTGGACTACTCGTAACGACTGTCAAAGATCTACAAATGACAGCCGAGACCAACGGTTTAACGTGCATTCTGAGCCACGACGAGGTCTTAAAATAAAGCACTTACTAACACATTAAAAAGAGAACTAGCCCAATCTTTTAATTTCCGTTGTAAATTACTTTTATGCAAAGCCATTGACGGATTCAAATAATCCAATATTATTCAGTACTCTTCCATTCAACCGAAATATTATGTAGCAATGAATGTAAACGATTTTTATGATCGAATATCGATGTCCGGAAGCGATTAATCGCTATACATGGTATCTTTAGATGCAATTACATTTTATTGATTCCTCAATCTGGCGAATTGCCATGCTCTGTACCTTTGGCTACGTTTATGGGCCGAATTTCGGGCGGCTTAAAATAAGTGCATTTGGGTTTTCATTTATACTTTTAGTAAGCAAGTATGTATATATAATATATCCATTACACGGTGTAGTAGAATACTTTCCTCTTTTCTGGTCTGTTTCACTACCTCCAGGTAAGTTTCTGCGTTAACTTATTTGGCAAAGAAAGATTTATTTTTAGTCGTTTGTATCTTTTGCTTATGGAATCTGTATTAATTTGTTGTTGAATGTCTCAATACGTTATGCAGACGACCTAGCAATTCTTGTCTCAGGCAAGGTGGCGGGAACGATCTGCAACCTCACTCAGCAAGCGCTACGCATTGTAGAAAGATGGTGGGAATATGACCTATCAGTGAACCCCACTAAAACTGAACTAGTAATGTTTATCCATAAACGAGCTTTAGGCCCTTTTCGCCAACCAAAATTGTTCAATACAGAACTCCAGTTCACCAACGAAGTCACGTATCTTGGGGTCATTCTAGAAAGTAAGTTAAACTGGAGTAGTCATTTAGACAACAAATTAAACAGGGCTTGCATTACCTTCTGGCAGTGCAGGAAAATGATAGGTACGAAGTGGGGCTTATCCCTCAAAATTATACTATGGCTGTACATGGCAGTGATCCGCCCCATGATCACCTACGGGGTTGTGGTCTGGTGGCCCCGCACCAATCTTGTTACAGCCGCCAGTAAACTACAACACATGCAAATACTAGCCTGTACGGCGACTACGGGCTGCACGAGGACTACTCCGACCCCAGCAGTCGAAGCCATGCTGGGTTCGCCACCGCTCCACTTGTTTATACAGCAGGAAGCAACGATGGCGGCGGTACGTCTCAACGCACTAAATCTCTGGAGTAAGAGTGACACACCACACACCACGCTGCTTGAGGGACTAAACAAGGATTTCCCCATTACGAAAGCCATAATTGACCGCGTACCCAAACAATTTATCTTTGATAAAAAATACAAAATCCGACTTCATGAGGATCGCCGATGCGAGGGTTTGTGCCCCGCAGAGTTACGCATCTTCTCGGATGGATCTAAAACAGGTAGTGGCACGGGTGCTGAAATCTTCTCGGAGGACTTCAACATACACATAGCCACGCCGTTGGGGGTCCATAACACAGTGTTCCAAGCTGAGTGCATGGGTATTTCTCTGGTCGCCGCAACCATAATGGCCAGGGAAGTTAAGGACACTCCATACGCATACTCGCAGACAACATGGCAGTAGCAAGCAGTCACACAGTTAACTTTGGGCTAATATACGAGTGCCACCAGCGCCTCAACCAGGTGGGTAGACTCAATAACATAACCATTCAATGGATTAAGGGACACAGCAAATCGCTAGGCAACGATGCAGCTGGTGAACTTGCCAGAAGGGGGTAGAGCATGGCACCAGTGGGTCCAGAATCCATCGTGCCGTTCCGCTTCGGGTATCTACGCACTCTGGTAAGGAAACGCATGAGGGACCAGCATCACAAACTATGGTCAGACCAAAGTGAATGTAGGCAGGCTAGGGAAGCACTCCCTACAATCAATAGCCGCCTCACGAAACAGGTTCTCTGACTAACTAAACAACAGCTGCGTATAGTAGCTATAACTGGCCATAGGTCATTTAACAAGCACCTCTTTGTTATAGCAGTCACAGACAGTCCGCTGCGCAGGGCCTGCATGGAGGATGTCGAGACAGCAGCTCATGTGCTTCTAAACTGCCCGGTGGTCGCATATAGGGCAAAGTACTTCGGTAACCCAGGTATCCTCCGTGGGGATGTCAGTAACACCAAGGCGCTGCTGGCCTTCTTTGAGGAGCTGGAGTGGATCGAATAATCGATTTTCCCACCGTTACGCAACATACGCGCATTGACGTGGAGTTGCGGATACCAGCCCGTTTTACCTATTACCTTGGCCTTTTGTACCTTTGTACTTAAATGTTATAATATTATGTCGTATCTCTATGTATTTTTCTGTGTGTAGTACATCAATAATAAAATACATAAGTTTATGTATTTAATTTATTTGGTGTATTACATTATTTTCCTATCCAATATACAGGGTGTCCGGTTCAATACGGTCCAAACGAAAACCATCGATGGAGTGCCCCACGAGCTATCCAAAAAACCGCCATGTATGTTCTGCGAAAATTGATAGTTTCGAGAATTTTTTTTTTGTCATTAATTGGGATTTTCCCAAAAATAACTGAAAATGTTTTTTGTGACTAAACTATCATGACTTGAATCACCATAATTTTTTTGGTAATGTACCATTATGTGATTTATCAAGGTAAATTATTAAGTTAGAAATCGAAGCATAACTTTCGCCACAAAAAAAATTTAATCCATTTTTTTTATTTAGACCATACTTGAGGCGTATTATTGAAGTACCTTGAGCTAAAAACTCTAGCCAAAAAAACATCAATGTGTTGGACATGAGAACAGTTGCTCATGATTTATAATTTAACTTTTCGTAGATCGAAGTAAAACATTAATCATGACCCAAAAATTTACAACGTTGCCTATATCGACTGGCCTGTTGGTCTAGTGGTTAGTGGCCCTGACTGCTATGCCGGAGGTCGTGGGTTCGATTCCCACCCAGGACAAATGTTTGTGTGATGAGCATGATCATTTGTTCTGTGTCTGGGTGTAATTTATCTATATATGTATGTATTTAGAAATATATAAGTATGTTTATCAGTTGTCTAGTACTCATAACACAAGCTCTGCTTAGCTTGAGGCTAGACGGCGTTGTGTGATAGTTGTGGAATATTATTATTATTATTATTATTATTATTATTATTTGTTTTCAACGTTTATGTGTTGTTATCAACTTGGCTCGCGAACTATGAACCTCAGTAGTTTTAATTAAAAATTATAAATTACAACCGTAAACATAATCATCGAATATACCTATAATCCTCGCGTGCAATGACGTTGACATAAAAATAGTTGAACAAAACACGTTAATAAAATGCTTGCTGGCAACAGCGCATAATGAAAGCTGCGTAAACCGAGGATTACACTGCTGACATACGGAGAATCAGTTTGTACAACTTAATCGACGAGTGTGTATTTTTTTTTTCATTTGTGATGGGTTTGCTCTTGACTCTAGTCTAGGTCGGAGGCGACAGAGACAAAGTCTACGATGGAGTGAGCTTACACAGAAGAATCCTGTTCACTCTCACTTTGAAGAAATTAGGGTTGTTTGCGTTCGGAAACACAGACGCAGGTAGAGAGTTCCATCCACTCTTTTGTTGTGCGCATTGTAAAAGACATTTGGAAACGTTTCGTGCGAATTGGTGGAATAGCAACTAGGTAGGGACGATAACTTGCAGTGCGTCTAGATGTCCGATGGTAGAAGGGGGCCGGTGAAATGAGGTCGTGGAGTTCTTGGGCACACTCACTGAAGTACAATCTGTAGAAGCGTATATGCTTTGTTCGTATTCTCGATTATTTGGTATCAGTTAAAAACCGGGCAAGTAGCAATGTGACTTTCTCAGTTCATTTGAGTTTATCTTGGAAATCATTGTCATTGATGAAGGAAACATTGTGAGAAAACCTTATAAGTCTGAAATCGCCAACCCGTCTTGAGCAAGCGTGTTCATCAATGCTTTCTCTGTATGAGAAGAGGTCTTTGCAGTGCTTATAATAAACTAACTTAAGCCAGTGGCTTCGCCCACGTGTATTTCGGAAATTATGGAAACGTACTACCTGTATAAAAAGTAGCCTATGTGCTATAATCTATCTTTGTGCCAAATTTCATTCAGATCCGTTCAGCCCGTTCAGCCGTTCTGGTGTGATTGAGTAACATACATCCATCCATCCAAACTTTAGCATTTATAATATTAGTAGGATGATACTAATAATGAACGTAACATTACGAATGTTTAGTCTGACGCAAAGTGTTCTGTTTTCGAAAGAAATGACAAGGAAGTTGGCAAAATATCAGGCTTTATTATTTCAACATCATCACATTTGCCTAGCCAACTATGTTGGGGTCGGTTTCCAGTCATACTGGATGCAGCTCAATACCAGCATGGAGCGACTGCCAATCTGACCTCCACAACTCATTTACTGGGTAATACTGGTTGACTACTTGGTAAGACTGGTTGTCAGACTTGGGCTTCTGACGACCCGTAACGACTGTCAAAGTTCCACGGATGACAGCCGGGACCAACGGTTTAACGTGCTTTCCGAGGCATAGAGGGTCTTGGTATTTAAAGATGGTCACCCATCCACGGACCAACCAATACATTTCCTATTCTTGATTGTAATTTTGAATTCTTTTTGAAGGGATTACTGCTGGCGCGTTGAGGGTTTTTGGTAGGGGGAAATCTTACGGGTTTGCGTCACCGCGTCACCGTGTCACTGCGTCATCGCGTCACCGTGACATGTCAAAGTCAAATCATTTATTTCAACTAGGCACAAAACAACACTGTGAGACAATACTTCGTTGACAATTCATTTTAGTTTTTTTTTTAAATATATAAAATTAGACGTTGTGCGTGTATCTCTGTCGCGAACCCAAATTTAATAAAGTTTTCCAAGGAAAGGAGTAAATACTGAGAAAGATACCTTGATTTTTAACAAGTCCCTCAGTTTCAATTCTACATTGACTGTAATAAAGTTAAACCTTTTAGTTCTACGGCATTTCTTACTAGTTAAGGCTTGTCCTCCGTAAAATTCGCTACCTATCAAGACAAATCTAAAGACGTATAATTTATGCAAATCCGTTCATTCGTTTAGAAGTTACGAGGGAACAAAGAAACGGACATACTTACATACATATGTACATACATACAGGTCAAACACATAACCCTCCTTTTGGGTTTGCCGCAGTCGGGTAAAAAACAAACTCTTCCGCTTTATCCGACAATATTGAAAAAGTAAATCGAGAGGGTCATCAATCCGCGGAAAATTTCGCGATTCAGAAAATTACGTAATATATTTGCACAACGCCATCTATGGGTAAATGGATAAAACGTCCACACTAAGCTTGTTCTATGCGCGAGCGGTATGAATGAGTTATTTTGCGTTTTAGTAATTGGTCAAATAGTTTCGGAGATAATAATTTATCTCCGAAACTATTTGACCAATTATTGACATACTGTAGGGCACATCATATCTCTCATAGAGATACGATTTGCCTTGAGATTTGTCCTTGTGATCATGAAATAATACATTTTGATAAGGATTAATATTTTGTTTAAATAATCATACACACGTATGTGGATAAAATATATTTTTTCAATTTTAAACAACTGTTTAGGCAGCGCATGCGAATAATTCTGTTTTAAGAGGTATTTCTTCCCGACTTGCTAGACAAAAATTGTGATAGCTCGGCTAATATGCATGATATAAAAATAATTTATAGCTTATATCACGCAGGAATAATGTAGCTCTTTAGCAGTATAAAAAAAGTTAGATCTATAGTTTACTGTCATTGTTTTTATGCACAGAGTAACTAAATCGATGAAACGCCATGTTGAAAGTCGATAAAAATAATCAATTCCCTACCAAAATAGTATACATTTAAATGAATATTCTGTATTTTTTCCGAATTCTACGGATTTTGCTCTTTCTTTTGAGCTAGTGTACACAGACCTGGCCCATTTTGAAACATCTCCTTTACCTCTTTATAATATTAGTATAGATTTATAGCCCAGGAAAATAAGTTAAATCTGCGAAATCAATCTATTGAGGATTATCACTGGGATTGTCTATATTCAGGCATTAGAAATACTGTGCGAAAAGTCTATTACGATATTTTGCGCTAAAAATTAAATTTCGACCAGCAGAGATCCCGAAAGTCAGTATTTCTAATGCATGCAAAATGCATGAAGATTATTAAACTTTAAGAAGTATACCGTTACTGTATTTTTATTTACACTGTCGTTTTTCATCTTTAATTTTCTCTCTAAATCAGTTTTTAGTAATGAGGAATCCAGTTTACTGTGTACTGTGTATCTAAGCCAAAAGATGTCCACTGGTGGGCATATACCCGACCCTGACCACACCACATCACCACCTAGCCAAACTCTAGTCCCTGGGCCCCTGCCCTTGCCTAGCATTTATTTATGCTCGATGTCAGTCGTGTTCATAGCTTCTATAATATTTTTATTGTTTGCGTTTACTTTAAAAGAACCGACATCATCTGCCTAGCCTTTTCCCAACTATGTTGGGGTCGGCTTTTGGTCGGTTAGACTGGAGACCGGATACAGCTGAATTATAGTATTTTACATGGAAGGACTGTCTATCTAATAATACGACACCCCTTGGTAAGACTGGTTGTCAGACTTTCGGGCTTCCGACGACCCGTAACGACTGTCAAAGATCCACGAATGGCAGCCGGCACCAATGGCTTAACGTGTTTTTAGAGGCTCGGAGAGGTCTTGGTATGTAAAGGTCACCCATCCGCGGACCAACCGCGGCATGAGTAGCTTAACCTGATTGATCGACCTGTGCGGCTATTATTACTCAGCCATAAGCGCGGGGGACTTCTAAACGAATTAACAACAACAATTCATTCCTCAAATAGTTTTCATTCTTTAGATTAAAATCTATTTACGTTCTTTATCCTACATGGAAGCTCAATCAAGAAGCACTCAAGTCGTGAAGTGTCGACTATCACGCCTAACGCCATGTTTTATTTACTGATACCTTTATCTCAAGATAAGTTTCTTTTACTGCACTTAAAACAAACGTTTGTTTGAATAAATACTATTATCTGATACTTCCAGGGCAGGCACATATCTGGACAGGCACAGCACAGAATTTTTTTACTATCAGAGTATTTATTGACTGCTAGCGTTTAAATAATATTCTAAAACAAACTTGTCCTCAAAAGTACAGAAGCGACGAGAAGGGAAACGCATCGCGCAGTAACGTGACTACTTGAGCATGCGCGCTACCACGCGAGCATGCTCGCTACCACGCGGGCATGCTCGCTACCCGGTTGAAAACTTTGTGAACCTACTGCCTGGCCAGATATGCGCTAGCCCGTAAGTTCTATCGTACGTAAAATATGTTTGTTTGTACTCTTATGATTGCTTTGTTTAAGACAGTGACTTTAACCTGTTATTGTTACTCTGATAAGAAAAACCATTGTTTTAGAAGATAAATGTTTACTTAAAATCCTAAAAAATACTTTTCGGGTCTGTGATAAAAGAAACCTTTTACAAATATTATCGTTTTCATTTAAAGTTGTATTTCCGTTGCGCTCGCGGCCGCCGCTTAGGTTTGAGTGAATAATAAAGATTGTAAATTATGATGTTACATGAATATGTATTATACTTGACATAAAATATTTATTTATTTATTTATTCACTCTTAACATACCAATATCTTTACAGGCTAGACCCAATGCGACATTGTAGCACACTTAAAATTTAAATAGTTCCACTGTTTTTACCATAGCAATTTCTATGGGTAAATATTCAATAATAATATAAAATAATAATAACAAAATATGTTTAATAGACATAATGTAAATGTTCAATAATATTGTTAATATTTTTAGGTAGATATTCTTGTAAATTCATCCAAATCGCAACAGAATATGTCCAAGTCATCAGCAATGAGGTTGAGAGTGCGGAGCGCGCTCGTGAGCGGTGCCTCGCTCAGCAAGTTAGTTCGCGCGTGCGATTCCTCCAACAACCGCGGCTGACGACGACGACCCACATACCTGTCTGGCACGACTAGCTCCAACCTTCGCAATATATCCGCAATGTGTACCTTCCCTCTAATAATCTTAAAGTTAGGTCACTGGTGTGAGTTGCCTCCTGACCTTAAAATTCGTTAATAAAAATAAAACATGTGAAAAATAATTTAGATATAAAAAAATATGAGATATTAGAACATTTTGGTTGGCAGTGCAGTTGGCCATTCTTCATGAAAATATGTAAAATAGCAAAGAATTCACTATAGTCGTAAGACCGTGATAAAATTGCGCGACCTTAAACTTTCGTGACCCTGCCACATTTCAACGTAAGTGCGTATAAATAAGATAATAAAAGATTGTCTTATTACTACCGTCATTTGGACAATTTTATGTGCTCAACGCATAATAAACACAGTACAAGGAACGTATCTACATATTTAACAGTAGTGTGTTTGTATAAATGTTATTTTATAGGTTCCGGGAAATAGAAAAATAAAAAATGGTTAGCGAAAACTTAGAACTCCACTCTAATTCTTTTTTTTTTAATTTGTGATGAGTTTGCTCTTGACTTTAGCCTAGGTCAGAGGTGACAGAGACAAAGTCTACGATGGAGTGAGCTTACCCAGAAAAGGCCTGTTCACTCTAACTTGGAAGAGATTCGGGTTGTATGCGTTCGGGAACACAGACGCAGGTAGTGAGTTCCATTCTTTTGCCGTGCGCATTATGAAGGATGTTTGGAAGCGCTTAGTGCGAATTGGTGGAATGGCAACTAGGTATGGATGGTAATTTGCAGTGCGTCTAGATGTTCGATAGTAGAAGGGGGTCTGTGGAATGAGGTTGTGGAGTTCCCGAGCACACTCACCGAAGTACAGTCTATAAAAGACCGACAAGCAGGCAACCTTGCGGTGAATGAATTGAATTGTAACATACTCAATCGGAATCGATTTAATTTTGACAGTTCAAAAATATTAATTGCGATATTTACATTGTTGAGCAGACAATTCAGATTCCGATTGATAGTGTGTTATGCAAATAGGTTGCAGGACGAATTTCATTATCAGAGCTAAGTTTTATTCTGAGGGACGATTCCCGTATTTTTAAGAAGGTTCTCGTTCTAATCATAGAGTCTCAATCTGTCAAAACTTATTTACCTACATTTTAATAAGTTTTTGACATTGATTGTCGCTGCAAGGAAATCGTGACTTGATATTGAACGTTTTAGTATAATTTGCGCGCCAGTGCTAGTCACTGCCTGAGATATGTGAGCGGTGAGACGGGGAGGGCGTGATTGACAAGATTGGCAGACTGAGTTAGCTTCACCGTTGTCTATATCCCCCGTCTCACCGCTCACATACCTTAGGCGGTGACTGGCAAGCACTTGCGCGCACACTGTAGTACGAGAATTGGTCTTCTGATGTTTAGTTCCCCAAAATTTCGAACCACACAAAAAATTCTATCAACATTTTTGAAATTCGTAAATATGCTGCTATTGTTGTCCAGCAATTTTCACCAAATTGTGTCGATCAACAATAACATAAGCATGCTTTATTGAGCTTCCTTCTTCCGTTTCTACTCGCTGTAAAAATACCGTTTCCGTCATAATTTCCTTCAAAATTCTATCCACATAATATCCGAACCACTGGAGCATGTCTGTTATCATTTTTGCACCGACCTTTCCTTTCAAATAACTCAATAAAATGTTCCTATGTTAAATCAAAACCAATGATTCCGGGGAGATTTAATCTTCTTCATGTTTCAATCACGATGAATTTGATTTTTGTTCGAAGGATCCTTTATAATTTAGGGTATTGTTATGGATTTCCTAAATGTACTTAGCTTGATTATAATACTGTTATGTAGATCGGGATGGATTCAAATAAGCATTTATCAATTAATTCTTCTTTTGTCTGGTTTTATCATGAAATCAGCATTTACCAATGGTCTGTCTCCATTTTTCTCGTGGTTCTACCATTATGTTTTTGGTTTAGCATAGGTTGAGTATTTTCACAGTCAAGTTATTTTATACAGTAAAATTCCCTAGGTCTACGCACGCCACGACCATTTCTTAACGACTTGGTTTGACTTCCGAATTTTATCAATAAAGTCGAAGACCAGAAGAAATTCATTTAAATTCTCTGACGTAAAGTTTCTAGTTATGTCTGGATAAAGTCAGTCAATACGCGCTTCCCCAAGACTTACACGTCAGGAATTCAATTCCTTTCAATTTGAACACTGTCGTAACAACTTGAGCACCCAAGTCAAATAAAAGTTACTCTGTTTGGTAAACTTTAGACGAGTTGTTAGGTACAACGTAAGAGTTAGACATTTCGTCGGGAAGCACCAGCAAATTGTCACATCAACGACATTTTATTTTTATTATGAAGACGCATCTGAAATGGCATGTCGCAGAGTAAAGTGTGTAAGACGGTGTTAAGGTGCAAGTCAAAAGATAAGATCCATTCTTTTACTTTTTCCTCTAGACGATTCCCGTTTTAATTTCTTCAGTCAGCATTCCCATCATATGTAACAAAATTGTATTTTGTTAAATGGCTATTATGAACCCTATCACTTGTTTTAGTTTTGATAAAAACAATAGCAATACAGCTTTCATTGATCTCATCATTGTATAAATAAATGGTAATCCTATTAAGTATAACTGACAATGCGCCATATTTGTTGCAAATTACCAAATTGTCACATTTTACGACATTGTGCTCTTTAATAAGACTGAAAATGTATGAAGGAAACTTGTATAATTGTTGGTTTGTCAAATGTCACCTGTCGGTTTTATTAAATCCATTCATTTCATTGACCTTGGTTTGATAAGCCCTTGTCTCGTCCTTCTAAACCCGTTCTTGCTTATATTTTGCACCAAGCTAAACCACTCGCGAGAACATATGTACGAGTGCGAAACTCGTAGAACGTACATAAGTTCCTTGTACGAAATAACGCAATTTTGCGTCACTTTTACGTAACACGTCGTTTTATCAAACAACAGCTGCTGGATGATTCGAGCTTTATGAGATATTTCTTTCTTTTAACCCGATGATGATGGAATGTACTTGTCTTTCTTGGTTGCTGCTTACTCTTCGTTTCACTTTCTTGTGTGAGTGAGACGAATTGTATATTTACCTTTGTTTATACGAAGTAAAAATCAATTTATTTTCTGGAATATTCTTCATCTATTGACTATGTTTTAGGAGCTCGTGGATAAGTAATAAAAACGCACAGGTCGATCCATTAGGTTAAGCTACGCTTGCCGGGGTTGGTCCGTGGATGTGTGACCATCTTTACATATCGAGACTTCTCTGTGCCTCGGATAGAACATTAAGCCGGCTGTCATTCGTGGATTTTTGACAGTCGTAACGGATCGTCAGGAGCCTGAAAGTCTGACAACCAGTCTTACCAAGGGGTATCGTATTACCCAGTAACTGGGTTGTGGTGGTCAGATAGGCAGTCACTCCATGTAAAATACTGGTATTCAGCTACATCCGGTTAGACTGGAAGCCGAACCCAACATAGCTGGGAAAAGGCTAGGCAGATTGATTTATTGACTATGTTTTATTTTTAACTTCAGACAAATTGACGTGCAGAAAAACGCTACAGTCCAGATAAAATGCTTTTATTTTACTACAGTCCATGAAAAATCAATTTTACTATATTTGCCAAGGAACACATCTCCTTTCAATTATTTAATAGGAGCGGGTGATGTCATTTCATTAAGGTAGGTAGGTACCTATATATTTTTTCTGTAAATTGGAAAACTAGCCTCAACCTACCCAGAATGAGACCACCGAGTCTTATAATGAAAGCAAAACATAGAACACGTTTGAACCAACTTTATCTAAAATATCTCTTTCGTAAAAAGTCGATTGCATCCTTGTATTCAACAAAAATGATTTGACATAATTTTTTTTTTTCGTTTAGCCCTTTTTTTGTACTATACTGGCTGTTAAATGTATTTTATCTTGATTTGCTGTTTTGCAAGGCAAATAATTTTTATCGTTACTGTTTATGTTTAGTTCTATAATCTCAACATGTTTGTAGGAATAACTGGTATAAACTCTCACATTACGGCCTGTACATTCCCAGACAAATATTTTACACAATAATAACCACATCTATAAATTGATTAATAAAAGCCCAACATATAACAATTGGTGACGATTCATGAAACAATTAAGATAAACCCAAGAAAATTAAGCTGATCTGAATCTACGAGGCTCAGTATCGGAAACCAATCCATTGTGCTAACACAATCCATGTCCAATGCAGCCTCATACTGTGAACAGCCAAGAGGAAATTTAACACCAAATACCACATACCTTAGTGTTATCGTAGTTTATTTCGCACGCTGTTACCAAACACTACATGGTATTCCTCCCAGAAAATTTCGACCTCTCTTCAAAGCATAATCTCCTCTATATCTCCCGTGGCAAGGTTCAAATTGCTACTAATTACGGGCCATCTTAATGTGGCTAGTAGGTGGCTCGTGCTAAGGAAGCGCAGCTTTATGGCACCCACTGTGACCACATCGTCGGCACATAGTCGTTGCCCGATTTTACACAACACCCGACTTTGTAAGCTATTAATTTATTTGCGATGCGTTTATAAGGGGATCTTCTCAATTTGGCCTTAAAAGAAGTGAGTAGTTGCATGTTGTAGAGGAACTACAGTATCTGTGAGTGGTTTGTTAGTGTTTCTTGTAAGTTTCTGTTTCAAAAGGAGTGATACCACGTTTTCTTCACATGAAAGTTGTAAGCAGTAAGAGACTTAGCTGAAGGTTGAATGGCATTTTTGATGAAGACAGACAATATCGATACAAACACTTCTAGCAGTGCTAACATACCTTCTCAACGTTACTCTGATGTTCCAAAGGATTTCCGAAGTCAAATGACTGCTCTGTTTAGTATTAAAGAGTCATCCATTAATATCAGTACACACCAGAATAATACACAAAGAATCCGGGCATGCACATGCTCGTTTAATAGTTCCAGGGACAAGAGATAATAAACCATGATCAAACGAAAATAATGACAGCGAGAGAATTTCACGCCAAGCGAACATTCAAATTGAATGTGGCGTTATCGATAATCCGTTTAGCACAATTACAATAAGCTGCACAGAACAAAATGTTTAACATGGAAAGTTAAATATTTGGTTGCGATTTAATCAGAATATCGTGTTTTTATAAAACTATAGAAACGCTTTATACAATCAAGCTTACAACAGGCCTCTTTAACATGCTCATTCGTGTGGTGGAATATTTGTTTCAAGACTTGTCATCATGACTTTAACTAGGGATACTCAAGTCTCAATGTATCAGCACTTTAAAACAACGTGTATGTACAGACGCCAGCAGGTCAACCTACCCGAAACTGTCAGATTTTCCCAATCAACATTGAACCTGATGCTTAGCAATAAAGTCGAAAATCTATTAAAGAAATCTGACAGATTGTAGTAGCTTGATGTGCTGTCGTCTGTACATTAGGATAACGATTTTCGGACTTTTTCCTTTACCGGTGCTGTGGGACCTTGCTTCCTGCCAATTTTCATGATTCTAGGTCAACGGAAGTACTTTGATTTATTTGCGAGTAGCAAATTTTTCGCATAGGTAAATGGCCGTATTTTTTAGAGCTCCAAGTGACCGTAGAGCTACGTATTCGATATTAATTTCAACTTGATACCTCCACGCATTTTTGAGAAAAAGGGTCTTGACAGACTGACAGACAGACAGACGAACAACGAAGTGATCCTATACGGGTTCCAGAATTAATCAATTTTTATATAAGGCCCCCGGTATGGAAAAAATATGAGGAGTGAATTACGAGCAAAGCGTTGCCACGTTTTAATGTTTTGTTTATTTTCAGCCAGACTTAATTGTAGCGGTCAATCTACTCGTATCCATTATATTCAAAGACATTCATACATAAGGAGTAAACTCCAGTCGTGCGTCGAAGCTGACACACACTTTTTTGTTTCCTTTTGTCAATGTAGCGTTATCCTACTGTACCTCCCGCCAGGGTTGCGGGTTGTTCGAAAGAGTTACCGTGGCCCTGGCACAGGCAACTGAAGGAACACGGGTGGGTTTTAGTCAGTAGAAGTCTGACACGCCCTCCCGCTCCACCCAGAGCGGGAGAAGTTATTTGATGATTTCCCACCCAAAAAAAAAAAAGGGAGCACTGCAAATTTCATCAAAATCCGTTCTGTAGTTTTCAAGATAATGGACTAAGATGTGTAAGTGTGATGTGGTGTCAAAAGGGAAAACATCTTGGTCAAATTCTAGTGCAATATTTATAACTATTAACTACTTATAACAAACAAATATTCCAGTTTTTACTAAAAATAACGAAATAAAAAAAAATCGGCTTTAAAAAGGAATTAACTCAAAATTATAAAATTACTTTAATTTTGGAAGTCGGTGGCACAAAATCTAAAATACAGACACCGACTTCCGAATTTAAAGTTATTTCATAATTTTGAGTTAATTTCTTTTTGAATTCGATTTATTTTTTTTAAATTATTTTTTTTTTGCTAACTACGTTTTAATAGGTAGATAATGTCTAATGCCTTGAGTATGCATCACAAGTCTGGAACCCTCAATACGGGATCTACAAGTCTCGTATTGAAAGCATTCAAAGAAAATTTCTTAAACACCTAGATTATAGGACGAAACAATTATCTGTTGATTACATCCACCGATGCAGAAGGTACCATTTTCTACCGCTGGACCGTAGACGTAATATTAATGATATATGCTACTTGTTTAATATAGCAAATGGTTCAATTGACTGTCCTGAACTTGTTTCAAAATTGGGGATACGCACTAATCAGTTGGGGCTGCGACAGCGACCGCTTCTGCATGTGCCTTATGCAAACACTAATTATAGGCGTAATGCATACTTTCAGAGAGCTAGTCGCAGTTTTAACGAAATTAGTTGCGAACAAGACGTTGACCTTTTCTGCACCAATGCAAGCACACTAAGGAAGCTCTTAGCAAAGTCATTTTTTGTGCAAGAGGCACCTGCATGCAATTGAACCTTGTCCAAACTGGCTTAAAATTTGAACGGACTAACATTGAGGGAACACCTAAATGGCATAGAATTGATAAGATGTAGATAACTTGGGCTATGACGGAGTAATAATGTGTGTATTTAACTGTGGAGGCTTGTAATTAGCAATTTAGTTATATATTATTGTTATTATAATGTTATTAGTCTGTAAGCCTTTCGAAAATAAAGAAAATAAAATAATATCACCGGTAAAGTCAGGGCAAGTGCTGCTTGGTTTGTATATACAGAAAGCTCCAAGAGTACATAACAAGAAATATTGGATTCTATCAACAGCTATCATAGACCAGTCAACCCAGCCCAGACTGGAAATATAGACTTAATTACTAAATAAATAGACACTCATGTACCCTGTTTTAAGATCACGGTGTTAAATGCCACGACGCTAGTTGCCAGCTCATTTATTATTGTAATTACGAGGACATAACTAATGTGTAGTGTGTTTCTACTAATCAAGGATTAAATGGAACAAATATAGTGGTTCAGCTGATTTATTAATAGGATAGTAGGAATGAAGATATTAATCTATTGGTAGATAAAGTAAGTGGTATGTCAATTTCTACCGAGGGACAGTATGTGCAAGCGCATCCTGCAACTCTGGCGTAAGGTAGTTTAATAGGAGGAAAACTATTATGACTTAATATTCAGGAGTATTCGTGTTTATATATGCACCAAAGGTATTCCTATTTGGTGCTAAATGCAAAGGTGCTGCAAAAATGGGTGCTCAATCGGGAATACTCCAACATTCCTCAGGTGAACGATAATCATGAGAATTTTGAAAAGTCATCAAATTTTGCAGATAATCTGAATTAACATTTCATTAAGTAACATTTTATTATTTAATTAACATTTAATTCGGATTGACATAAGTATTACCGGCACAGTATAAGTTGTAGAAAAGTTATACCAAGGGGTATCGTATTTAGGGGGGCTCCTAAGCGCATGCTTGGAGAGGGGCCAGTTCCCACTTCGTTGGAAGACGGGAAAACTGGTCCTCATTAAGAAGCCGGGGCGCCCTGCGGACTCTCCGTCCGCTTACCGACCCATCGTGCTGCTCGACGAGGTGGGCAAGCTCTTTGAAAGAGTTATTGCAGACCGCCTCGTCGGGTGGCTGGTGCAGGAGGGGCCGGATTTGGCGGAGAGCCAGTTTGGTTTCCGCAGGGGGCGCTCTACGGTGAACGGCATCATGCGCGTGCGAGCCCTCACGACGGGGGATGCTGTGGCCCGGGGTGGGGTCGTCTTGGCGGTGTCTCTAGACATCGCCAACGCCTTCAATACCCTGCCCTGGAGTTGCATCAGGGAGGCACTCCGGTATCACCGGATGCCGACCTACCTCTGTCGAGTGGTTGAGGCCTATTTGACGGATAGGGCCGTCATCTACCCCGGTCATCAGGGAGAGTGGAACCGGCGAGATATTTCGTGCGGTGTCCCACAGGGATCGGTCCTGGGGCCGCATTTGTGGGACATCGGGTACGACTGGGTGCTGCGCGCCGACCTCCCTAGCGGCGTCAGCGTGGTATATTACGCTGACGACACGCTGGTCCTGGCGCAGGGGAGGTCGCACCAGGCGGCGGCTGAATTAGCGACACGCGGGGTTGCGATAGTCGTTGAGAGGATCCGGCAGTTGGGACTCGAGGTGGCCCTACACAAGTCCGAGGCCATGTGTTTTCATGGTCCTCGGAATGCGCCACCGTCGGGTTCCCAAATAACGATAGGAGGGGTTCGCATCGGAGTCGAGTCGACGATGAAGTACCTGGGACTCGTCCTCGACAGCCGGTGGAACTTCGTGGAGCATTTCCGACGTTTGGCTCCCAGACTGGAGCGGGCTGGGGCTGCCTTGAAGCGGCTCCTGCCCAATCTAGGTGGTCCAAACGCCTCCTGCCGGAGGCTTTACGCGGGGGCCGTGCGGTCCAAGGCCCTTTACGGGGCACCGGTGTGGGCGCGTTCCCTGAGGCTGCGGCCAGTCCGCCGGTTGAACGCGTCTCAGAGGGTCATGGCCATTCGGCTAGTCCGGGGTTACCGCACGGTCTCCGGTGAGGCGGCGAGCCTCCTTGCCGGATTGCCGCTGTGGGATCTGGAGGCGAAAGTCCTCGCGCACGTGTGGGAGTGGCGCGAGGAGGCGAAACGCCGGGGCGTAACTCCGCTGCCGCGAGAAATCACGGTACAGTGGACAGAGCTCCGGCGGGATCTCATGGCGACATGGAGAGTGCGACTGTCGCAGCCCAGCGCTGGGCACGCCACAATTGCGGCGATAAGTCCCCTCTTTGAGGAGTGGTTAGAGAGGCGCCACGGCGTCCTCACCTTCCGCCTGACGCAGGTCCTCACCGGACACGGTTGTTTCGGGAGGTTCCTGTTTCGCATAAGGCGGGAGGAAACGCCCGGGTGTCACCATTTTGTGGATCGCCCAGAGGACACGGTGGAGCATACAGTGGAGGTCTGCCCGGCTTGGGCAGAGCACCGCCGTGTTCTCACGGAGGCGATCGGCGGCGGCGCTCTCTCGCGTCCGAGCCTGGTCCAGGCCATAGTGCGGCGCGAGAGTGCATGGGAGGCCGTCACCACCTTCTGCGAAGCGGTAATGCTCGCGAAGGAGGAAGCGGAACGCGTGAGGGATAGGCAGCCTCACGCCCTCAGTCGCCGCAATAGACGCCCTGGGCGGCGGGAATCGATAGCCGATTCCCGGCCACCGTAGGCGCGGGCTTGCGGACGGTGAGTAGTGGGTAGGTCGCCGCCCGGTGAGGACCAGGCCCGGGTCGACGGCGCGTTGTGTTCTACGCGCGCCTTAAAGAGATGTCAGCAAAAGATGGGGTCCAATAGGGCCGATGCCGCTGGGGTCGCGGGTTGTTTGAAAAAGATACCGTGGCCCTGGCATAGGCAACTGAAGGAACACGGGTGGGTTTTAGTCAGTAAAAGTCTGACACGCCCTTCCGCTCCACCCAGAGCGGGAGAAGTTATTTGATGATTTCCCATCCACAAAAAAAAAAGGGTATCGTATTACCCAGTAACTGGGTTGTGGAGGTCATATAGGCAGTCGCTCCATGTACTGGTATGCAGCTGTATCCGGTTAGACCGGAAGCCGCCCCAAGATAGTTGGGAAAAGGCTAAGCAGATGATGACAGTATAAGTTGTAGCAAAAATGCAAATTTAGAAATATGTGAAATATTTTTCAATTGAAAGATGTCTAACAAAGGAAAAAACCAGCCGATTGTGGGTCGGACTACGCACAATGAAGGGTTCCGTAGTTAGGATAAATTTATTCCCAAAACTAACTTAATATTTTAGTTAAAAAACATGTTCTCCCATACATCGACATATGTCACGGTCTCCAGCTGCAAATGTAAGTTTGTAATCGCCAAAAAAATGTGATAAAAGTACAAATTAACGATTTTCAGACATTTTCCTTTACTTGTGCTGTGAGACCTTGCTTCTTGCCAAATTTTATGATTCTAGGTCAACGGGAAGTACAGGATCCTCGTACCTTATTATCGTACCTTGGTTTTGATTTATTTGCGAGTATCAAAATTTTTCGCATAAACGGCCGTATTTTTTAGAGCTCCAAGGGACCGTAGACCGTATTTGATATTAATTTCAACTTGATACCTACACGCGTTCCTGAGTAGAAGGGTCTTGACAGACTAACAGACAGACATACATCGGAGTGACCCTATAAGGGTTCCATTTTTCCTTTTGAGGTACGGAACCCTATAAAGAAGTGTCACCTTGGAGTGACAATGATAATTATAACAATGTCTGAAAATAAAATAATTAGGTACAAAAAACTCTCCTAAATTATTAATATCCTCATAATAAAATAAAACTGAAAAGCCCGTAAATTTTAATAACACGAATTCTTTACACTTCATATTCAGCTGATGTCACCCAAATTGACAGCATGATATCCGAGTTAACGCTGACAATGTAACAGCACCGTCTGAAGAGAATATCTGACATTTTCGCACTTATTACACTTTCACAGTCGACTGTCAACGCGAATTCTGTTGTAACTACGCAAATAAAGTAATGATTTTGTGCCCGATGCCTTCTTTGTTAAATTTCAATGGCTGATTCAGAACAAGCTATTGTTAAAAGTGCATGTTGTGGTGAAAACAGTTACGCGGATGTGACGAATTGTGTTGTTATTGTAAATACTACGTAAGCTTTCGAAGTTGCATGTGACTAGTGAGTTAGTGACCCATTGAGTTGGAAGCAAGTTATGAGGTCGCCTAGTTACTGAATACGATGTATTGCATTGTACGTATAGATACATCCGATTGTTTGACAGCGCATATAGTAGGAATGACTCGGCAACATACAATACCAGATTACGCCTTTTAACTGTTTAGTAAGTTCTCATAGATTTTAAATATTCAACGTCACAGGATAGCAAAGCATTATAATAGAGTTGAAAATCTCATCCACTAGAAATTTTTCCTCACCAAGTCATGGCCACGAAGAATACTGATAAACCGTCATCGAGCTCCTTGAAAGAGCTTTATCGAAAAGTTGTTGCGTTTCAATATCTACAATGTACCCAATGGCCTCTGCAAATTTTTTAATCTTTAATTACGGAGCCCTAACCGTCCAGAAAACACTAGTCAAAAAATATGAAACGAAAACTGAATTCTCAGAATCTGTTTAGATGACGAAATTAATTTATTATCATGAGAAATGAATGGTTGACACAATTACTGACGGACGTTCGTTCGTGCCAACGGATTAATTCTGCTCGTAAAATGTATACTGTGGACTGTGTTTATTAAGCATCATTTCATCGCTATGACGCTACATATTGTGCTGTTTGATATGTATTTTGCATAGCTATTATATGGAAATTGGAGGTAATAGACTATAAATATTAGATTTACGGTTATTCCTTGAGATATGATCGTGAGTAAGCCTATCATAAATGCTGGGTATTTACAGCTTTATAAGAACTACTGATAAAGATACGCATGTTTACTGTCAACATATTTCTAAACGGATTTGGTTGGAGGTACTTGTACTAGAACTGATCTGCCCCCCATGTCATAATTACAGTAAGTCACAAAAAAAAAATCACTAAATTCAGATATAAAAAAAAGAAAAATGTTCCTTACTTAACTTGATTTAAACTTTGATTCTTTTTGATTTCTTCTTTTTCTTTTTTTTAACTTTGATTTTTTTTTGTACTGTAAAGAAAGTCATAGCACCAGTAACACAACTTAATGTAATTACGACATCAGGGGCAGTGATAGCTTGGCGAACTCAGGTCTATCTAAGTTGGCCAAGCTATCTTCACTGTAAATTACTTTGTTTGAATTCATCGGGACCTCAATAATAGATGTTTATGCTACAAGTGCGGAAAGTAGGTGAATGCCGACGAGTGTATAAGTTGACACGTGGCGGAAAGCACGTGTATCACACAACGTTTTACTATGCATTGTGCAAGGAAATAAAAATTAAAAAAAAAAAAACCGGTCAAGTGCGTGTCAGACCACGCACAATGAAGGCTTCCGTAGTTGGGATGAATTTATCGCAAGAACAAACTTAACATTGTAGTTGAAAAACATGTTCTCCCATAAATTCCAACTACAAATGTCCATAGTTAAACTAAAATGATCCAAAAACAAAAAAGATCCAACCCACATTAGGTGTAATGTGGGTTGGATCTTTTTTGTTTTTCGTTTAACTATAATTACTCTGTTAAGCACAGCACACGAAACATATATCAAACAACCTGCATGCTGTGCTTAGGCGTCGTGTTTAGACTCTGATAGGCGGGGGTTATCGTCGTCTTTATGCAAATTAAACCAGTACAAGTATTCACAAATATAATAAAAGGGCACGTAAACACAATTCAGAAACAAAATACACATAAAATACAATCATAATACTTACGGCAATAATCTTACCTTCGAAACACTAATTATTGCAATAATACAAACATAATTCAGATATTACAGACACGCGACTACACAGGGCTCTATTGAGCATGTCACTTGATGGTTAGGTACTTTTACTAACTAGCTTGATACATTGGAACTGTGATGGAACTAACTTTCAATCCTAGGGGACGCATATATATTAGTTTTGCACCATAGCTATTGTAGCGGGTACACCTCACCCGAGTAAAACTATAACACCAATATATGTGGTTTAAACAATAACCACGCCCCTATTTTCTCGTGCAAGTCACAACCTGTCGACTTTTCTGAGCCAGGGAGAAACCCGTACGCAGTTTTGAGTTGATTCTCTGCGTTCAAGTCAAAACGTGTTTATTTCCGACGGACAAGCATAGTCTCGTGGAAAATTTATTAGATAGATGATGTTAAGCTACTAGTACATTCTTATAGCTACTTATAACTAATAGCAAACGGAGTTAGGAGTATGGTGCTTCTCCTACATTCCACCCCCTGTAAGAGGGTTCAACCGCTTTACATCCATTTCCGTGGGAAGCACAATAATCTTTGCAACTGGTCGACGCAAGACCCCGTTTGCTGTCTTAACATCTACAACACGGACGATTCCGTCATTACCCTGATACACAGATTGTATCACACCTTTTGTCCATGCACTTCGTTCTCTATTGTTGTCAACGATCACTACCACATCACTCACGCGCACATTGGGTCCACTAGTTGTCCACTTCTCACGACGTTGCAGAGTCGGGAGATACTCCCGCAGCCAGCGGCGCCAGAACATGTCGGCGAGCGCATTCACCCGCCGCCACTGCCGGCGGGAATCGACGTCCTCGTAGCTGCTCGGCGCAAACGGTGTACTCCCGGACGCCGTGCCCAGGAGTAGATGGTTCGGCGTCAGGACCTCAGGCTACTCGTGATCGTCGTACACATAGCTCAGCGGGCGGCTGTTTACTATCAGCTCTGCCTCGGTGAGAAGGGTGTAAAGGACCTCCTCACGAGGGGCCCGCTCCTTGAGCGTGCTTCTCAGTGCATTCTTCACAGACCTGACCAGGCGTTCCCAGCAGCCGTCCATGTGTGGCGCTGAGGGGGGATTGAAGTGCCACTCGATGCCTCGGTTGGTGGCCTCGTCCCTCAGTGTATCCTGATCCAGGTCTTTCAGGGCTGCTCGTAACTCGGTGTTGGCCCCGATGAAGTTGGTTCCCTGGTCGGAGTACAGGTGTGCAGGTTGCCCCCGGCGCGCTATCAGGCGCCTCAGGGCCAGAATCGCCGAATCGGCGCTTAGTGTGGCGGCTAACTCTAGGTGGACGGCGCGCGTAGTGAGACAGGTAAAGAGTACTCCCCACCTCTTTTCGCGGCGCCGCCCTATCGCCACCTCCATTGGGCCGAAGTAGTCGACCCCTACTCGCACAAAGGCTCTTCTTGTGGTCTCTACCCTGGCGAGTGGGAGATCACCCATCTTTGGTGGTATGGGTTTGGCTCTGGTGATTCGACAATATTGGCAATTCGCGACCACGGTCTTTACGGATGTTCTTACCTTTATGATCCAGTAAGTTTCTCGTAGATTGTTGACTACGGTCTCGTGGTTCGCGTGCAGAGCCATCGCGTGATAGTGTGCGATGAGCTTCCTTACCAGAGGGTGACGCCCGTCGAGAATAATCGGGTGTTTTTCTCCGAATGTGAGCTCCTCGCATGCAGTCAGACGTCCTCGTACTCGTAGCAGTCCGTCGTCGGTGAACATCGGGTCCAATGACTTTATGCGGCTGTCGACAGGTGCGGGCAACCCTTTCAGGATGGCGGCCCGTTCTCGATGAAAGCTGTCGTTTTGGCACAACCTCATTAGGTGGAGGTGCGCTTTTTCCAAGTCATGTGGACGCAGCTCCGACGTCGCTCTTCGTTTGCGACATCGCTCGACGAAAATCAGCGTGCGCGCCATAACGCGCTGCACGCGCTGCCATGTTGAGTAGCGCTCGTATTCCAGGAAGGGCCCGGCAGGGGCCGCCGCAGTGTTGACTCGTTGGATGCGCTCGAGGTCTGCCTCTGCCGCCTCAGGTTCGCGACATGCTGGCCACTGCTCCTGTGAATCATACAAAAACGAGGGGCCCGACAACCACGCTGCATGGTCATCAGGCCAAGACAATCTGGTAGCCTTATCTGCTGGGTTGTCCGCCGTGGGGACCCAGCGCCAGTTGCCTCTGGCTGATAACCTGTCTATTTTTTCCCTTAACTCTGTCGAGTTGGTTACCCACCCCCGTATGATAAAACCCCCGGAGGCGTGTATTCTGGCAACCTGCTCGATCAGGCTGTTGGCCTGCTCTACGGACCACGTGCTATCTAAATAGTCGTCCATGTAGTGCCTATCTCTTATGGCCTCAACAGCTTCGGGGTGAACGTTAACCCACTCATTGGCGTTTTTATTGAGTATATAAATCGCCGTGGTTGGTGAAGAGGCGGCGCCAAATATCATTGATGTCATGGCGTAGGTATCAGGTTCCCTACCATCGTTCGCGCCTCTCCACAAAAACAGCTGTGCGCCCTGATCTTGTGCCCTAATCTTAACTCGCAAAAACATATCAGCTATATCGCCTGTGAACGCTATGGGACCTACTCTAAATTTAATCAAAATACCTAGTAATGAATTTAATAAATCGGGTCCGGTCAGCAGGTTATCATTCAGACACGTACCTTGGGACGTAGCAGCCGCGTCGAAGACTAGGCGAAGCTTCCCTGGTTTGTTCGGGTTTACAACTCCGAAATGTGGTAGGTACCAAACCGGTGAGCTATCTACCTCGCCTTCCACCTTCCGTGCATACCCTTCAGCTACCAGACGCTCTATCTGGTTCGCGTACGTCTCAGCGAAACGAGCGTCCTTACGCATCCGCCACTCGATACCATATAACCTCTGCCGGGCCTGTCTGTAACTATCAGGCAACAGAATGTTGTCCTGTTTCCACAAAAGACCTACTTCCCATTGCTTCTTATCAGGGGTGCGTTGACTCGTACTGTCTAACACCTGTACAGCCCGTTCTACATCCTTATGTTTGCGGGTTACTTGAGAAATGCCTATTGATTCTAACTCAAACTGTGACTTCACTAAATCATGCAAATCTGGGAGGGAAACTGTTGTGCAGTTCACTGCTTCGGTACTACTGTCGTTATTAAATGGTCCATGTATGACCCAACCTAACTTAGTTAGTGAGGCAACTGGCTTACCGGATCGTCCACGGCGGGTGTCCCCGCCAACGAGCAGCTCCCAATTGTCCTGCCCGATCAGCAGCAGCGGCTTGGCTCCCCTCATCTCTGCGCAACCCAAGTCGCGCAGGTGCGCGTTATCGTCGATCACTGAAGAGGTCACTGTTTGTGTAGGCAAGTTCAAGTTTGCTAATGTCCGGCACTTGATATTATGGCACTGTCCATTGGGGCCCTTCACACATACTTGTACCACTCGCGAGGTAAGGTCCGACACAGCATGACCGCCCGCGGTCTTTAATGTTAGTGGCACACGTGGACCCGATAGGTTAGTAGCGAGCGAACTGTCTATTAGCGATACTGTTGCCCCGTCGTCCAACAACGCATAACACTGGTCGTTGTCGCTATCTTCGTTACACACCGACACTGGCACTATCTTCAATAACGCTGTGGCTCGCCACTCTCCTATGTTTGTTACACATTCTGGTTTTGACCTGTCTTCGTGTAACAACACATGATGTTTGTAGTCGCACTTTTTGCACTTGTTTGCGCGACAAAACTGCTTAGTGTGTTTTGCTTTTAAGCAATTAAAGCACACTTTTTTCTTCTTGACCAGTTCCCAGCGATCTTGGATATTCAGCTTCTTGAACTGGTCGCAATCTTCTATGACATGCTTGCTGTGGCACATCACGCACTCCTTCTGTGTGATACTCGTAGCTTCGTCGCTCTGTGTATTCACACGATGAGTCATCTGCGGCTTGTTGGTGACTGGGCGTGCCGCGTTTCCAGGTCGAGTCCGTCCGCTGGTCTGCTGCAGCTTCACAGGGAGTTTAGCCTGTTCTGGTTCATACACAGTCGGTTGTAGGTAGTACGAGGTAGAACGCGTCACGTGTATGAGGAACTGTGACAGCATTTCCAAGCTGGGTGAGATCCTCAAGTCCACCCCCTGTGAGTTATCCAGGCCCATCGCGAAGTCACCATACTGTGCTCGTTGAACTGGTGTCAGCTTGCTTAGCAGCTCGCTCACCAGTTGAGGGTTATTCAGGTACCCATCTGCTCTGACGTTCTTTAGCAGTGACACACAGTTCCTTACCGTCGATGAGAATTTCCTTAATTCCTGGCCACTATCAGACACTTTAGGTAAATTTCTCACCTTCTTTAGAGCATATTGAAGTATGACGGTTGGATGTCCGTACTCTTCTTCTAATGCACGCATTATTTCAGTGGGTTCTCTCGCTGACCGTAACAGGTCCTCCACTGCTATCTTCGCCTCCCCATGTAGAGACGACTTCAGACGCGCTATATTCTCATGCGGCCTAAAGTTATATAATTCAGTAGTGTCCCAGTACATATTTCTATATGAAATCCAATCAGCTGGGTCACCACTAAAATGTGGCAATTCGTAAGCCTGTCTGGGTACCGGGTGCGGGCGTGCCATGTTAGTGATCGCCTCCGCCAGCTTATCGATTTTCCTATCTCTATCGCTCGACGATAGTCGCTGCCTTTCTACAGCCCCCACTCCGCTATTTCCCTGTCGCTGTGTGACCGATTCGAGTGTCGATACTCGAGGTCCACTTGCGACCGGAGTGGTGAAGGCGGGATAATCATCGGGCAAACGGAATCTAACCGCTTCAGTATGGGCTGGCGTCTGCATAGGCCCCGCATTGCTCACGGGGTTCCTATACGGATGCGACACATTACTTTCACTTAACATAGCCGGCACACGGTACATATTAGATTCAAGATTCACTCTACTTACGTTTTGGTCTTGAATCGTAGGTGGTTCATACGGCGCGGTGCCCTCAAGCGGTACGTGCGACGTAGACGGCGCGCGAGACGCAGCCGCCGTAAACATCGCCGTTTCTGGTTGCATCGCTTGGGGCGTTGTTTTCACCCATTCTTCAACTCGGTGCGTCGTATCCACCTCCGAGTTTGAGTCCTCACTTTCAGCATTTGCCTCGATCTCTGCTATTGCCACCTCCATCCTTTTCTTCACCAGATTCTCCCTGATGAGCACCAAATCGCGCTCATCTTCGTATTCGGCCTTTTTCCTCAAGAATTCGACGCCTTTGCGACTACTCTTGGACGAAACTCTGCTGCTCCGCGGCGACCGTGCGACTGTCTGCCGTGATACGCCCTCTGCCGGCTTTTCACTATAGTCGATTACTCGACCCCCGGTCAGCGGAATAATGGGGGCAGCCGCTGATCTTACCGTTGGCGCTATTGATGGAGAACCTGGTGGCACTTCCGACAGTAAGCCTGAGTCCGAGGCGATGGCGGCTTCCCTGCGCCGCGTGTCTGCTTCTTCCGTCATTTTGCGTAGTTTGCTTCGCGTGGTTACGGCACTTTTCTCACTCATTGTACCTGGTTAATTCGCCTATAAGCGTAATCCGATTCCGAACGCTAGTTTGTAAGACTACGCCCGGACAATCGGTTATCCGACTCGCAAGGACCAAATGTTAAGCACATCACACGAAACATATATCAAACAACCTGCATGCTGTGCTTAGGCGTCAGTGTGCAAACTAAACCAGTACAAGTATTCACAAATATAATAAAAGGGCACGTAAACACAATTCAGAAACAAAATACACATAAAATACAATCATAATACTTACGGCAATAATCTTACCTTCGAAACACTAATTATTGCAATAATACAAACATAATTCAGATATTACAGACACGCGACTACACAGGGCTCTATTGAGCATGTCACTTGATGGTTAGGTACTTTTACTAACTAGCTTGATACATTGGAACTGTGATGGAACTAACTTTCAATCCTAGGGGACGCATATATATTAGTTTTGCACCATAGCTATTGTAGCGGGTACACTTCACCCGAGTAAAACTATAACACCAATATATGTGGTTTAAACAATAACCACGCCCCTATTTTCTCGTGCAAGTCACAACCTGTCGACTTTTCTGAGCCAGGGAGAAACCCGTACGCAGTTTTGAGTTGATTCTCTGCGTTCAAGTCAAAACGTGTTTATTTCCGACGGACAAGCATAGTCTCGTGGAAAATTTATTAGATAGATGATGTTAAGCTACTAGTACATTCTTATAGCTACTTATAACTAATAGCAAACGGAGTTAGGAGTATGGTGCTTCTCCTACATACTCCGTACCTATAAAACGGAACACATACATTTTCAGTCAGTTATCTTTTCTCCTGACGATGGATGCGACTTGTTAGCGCATTACCAAGCATTTTACTAAGCTATTAAGCTTATATATAACACATTACGAGAAATAAACTCTAAACAAAGTAACAAACTAACTGAAATATCACATCAACCGTTACTTTATAACGTTACGCGACAATTGCCAACAGTTTCACGTATTGTTATCGTTTTATTGTTTCCGGATGATCGCTAGTTTATTGCTTTCGGTTTAAAGCCCTTTGTAACTTAGCAACTAAGTATTTGACGTTTATTATTCTAATCGGGAAAAAAGCGCGAGTTTATGGATGTAGATGACTTATTCTAATTGTTTTTATAAACAATTCGCGTCCCTTGGTTGATAAATTGTTATGATGTTGCTTGAATAAATAATAGATAGTATTTTAACTTGCTTAAGTGTGGTCTTTTGAGGGGCTTGTGGCTTGTGACTAATTAGGCTGAAATTACTTAGCCACAAGCCCCTCAAAAGACCGGCAAGGCTCGATTGATCAGGTTGGTCCGTGGATGGCTGACAATCTGTACATACCGAGACCCCTCTGTGCTTCGGAAAGCACGTTAAGCCTTTGGTCCTGGCTGTCATTAGTGGATCTTTGACAGTCGTTACGGGTCGTCAGAAGCCCGAAAGTCTGGCAACCAGTCTTACCAAGGGGTATCGTATTACCCAATTACTGGGTTGTGGAAGTCAGATAGGCAGTCGCTCCATGTAAAATACTGGTGTTCAGCTGAATCCCGTAAGACAGGAAGCCGACCCCAACATAGATGGAAAAAGGCTAGGCAGATGATGATGTGACTGACTAATGAAACAAAGAAAACTTCAAAATCAATCTGAAGAACTCATCTCCTCTATAAAGTTTCCATGGATTTTAGGAACAATTTAAAATAATATTGTAACTAGACAATGCAGGTCAAAGACATCAAGGCGATAAATAGATGACACTAGAAGACGATTAATTATAGGTATACTGTATTCCTAATTAATTAAGGGGATTCATTAGGTTGATAAATGATTACTGATCTCGCGTGGGTATAAATAAATAGCTTCTTAATTAATAATCACTTCCGTGGGCGTGGTTGAGAAAGATGACTTATTGATGATGTCTAATATGGCTTTGAAAGAATTACGACAAAAATAAAGTAGCTAAGTAGCGAGATGGACCGATGACCTTGCTCATACACACGGCGGCGCGCGTCAACGACAGAGGAAATTGCAGCTACCGACACGCGTCGACGGCAACCGTCGAGACTCGTTTATGGCTGTCGTCGCCAGTGCTGCTAGTGTATTTGAGCACCGTACTCAAATACACGCGCGACACGTAATGACGGCTGCCGTCGAGGCGTGTCGGCGGTTGCAGTTGCCTCTGCCGTTAATGCGTGCTGCTCGTGCATATGAGCACTAAGGCTGCGCCGTATTGCAAAAATCCTTCTACATCACTTTCGCAGTTTGTATGAACCATCGCATACTACAGTTCACCCCAACGGACACTACAAGCGGGCTCTGCCGCAAATTTTTGCATTGAAATGCGACGTCCGAAACGTCAGTAATGTGCGCTTAACTTTAAATGACAGCTGGGATCAACTGGATACTAAAGGCGGAACATCGTTGTGGCGCAACTTGGGAGAAGGTGATACCCAACACTGCCCAGCAGTGGACTGCAATTGGCTGATCTGATTGATGGCTTGGAACAATTTAAAAATGCCATGTATTTTTATTTCATGAAGCGACACGCGCTTTACTTGTGTTAACCAAGTGTACAAATACGCATAGAATGTGTGCGTGAAGACGAGTAGCGTCAGCACATAAAACACACACGGACGATACTGTAAAGGTTTCGTACAATGGACCTTAACCTTATATTGTACTGGCTGACATTCGACTAACTTGCGCCAGCATAAAGCTATCTATTTTTAAATAATTAAAAAGAGTTCGGGTGTTTTTGCCTGACAGCACTTGTGTTTTAGCTAGGGCGCTAGGCGGTATAATTTTAAGAAGTATGCTTTTTCCCATAATCCAATTTATCAAATTACACCTCTCGCTGTTGTTTAATTGACTAGTATTTGCTATCCAACGACACACTCCTGTCGAAACTCAGAGCTTCCACATAGTTAGACTCTAACTCTGCACAGTACCGAGCGAGAGCTTTTCGAGAGAGAGTTTGTACATTTGGTAACCACATGTAAATCGCGTGTCGCTTCTTAAGGAGGAAACGTCAGGGTAGCCCGCGAAATTCAAATTTTCTTACGTTTTTTGCAATTTGCAAGTCAGTATTAAGTTGTATGTTTAATAAAGTATGATTTGCGGCCGTAACAAATATGTTTTTTTACAGAATTATATACAATAGAATCAGTAATACAACTCCTTAAGTTAGTATAATCCTAAAATGTCAAGATTTCATGAAATAGTCATTTTTGGGATTACCTGGTCTTAAAGAGTTGTATTGATCACTTTAATGATTCTAATTATGTAAATAGATACTTGTTACGACCGCAAATTATAATTTGATCAACGTACAATATAATACCGACTTGTAAATTGCAAAAAACGTAAGAAAATTTGAATTTCGCGGGCTACCCTGAAGCTTCGCCCTTAAGATAAAAACACTGTACTTAAGACCTGTCATATTTTGTATTAAATATTTCTCGAGTACTAGTATATTTTGTTGTATAAGATTCCTACGGTAAAGATATACCGTAGAAGCAGTTTTCTTTTTTTAAAATAGGTGTCAGGTGAAAGGAACTAGAAAATAATTCATGAGTTCAGTTGCAAAAACGAATGAAAAAGGACACACCCTTGACAGCCGAAATTCTAAACTTTCAAATAGAACAGTAAATTGTAATAGAAATAAAAGTCATTAACTGATGCTAAATTCTAATAACTGTCACTAAACTAAGGCAACAATAACGTTGATTAACGATCCTAAGAACTAATTTCATTTTAGAGATCTGTTGTTAAAAGTTGTGCCGAGTCTTAAACGTTTTCATTAGTGTATCTTTCAAATAATCTAGGTCAATGAAATTTTAACTTGTATAGAGAGTTGTTTCAAGGATTACGGTTTAGTGGTTTGTATTTTAAGGCATCTACTGAAGACTACTACTACTAGGGAAGACGCTTCAAGCCTGAAATCTTTTGAAATTATTCCGGTATAGGGCAAGAAAAAAAATAATTTTCTACAAACATTTATATATGTAATGTTGATTATGCAGGCATGATGCATTTTCATTGGAAAATTGTTTAATTTATTTTAGTTTTCAATCACAGTAAGAAATCACGAGTAAAAACTTGTAGGCAAAGGCCAGGGAAAATAATGTTTTCTAGCAACTACCAAATTAAAATGTCCGTATATTCAAATATGGCTGTAACACGGTGAATGTTGTAGGACATAGTATGTTAATTTGATAAACAATTAATGTAACTGATTATATTATGTAAGATTCAATGAAAACATAATGAATGAAGCTGATATAAAATAAATGGCAATATCAGGTTCACGATTTTTAGATAAACATAACATAACTATAACATATAGCTTATAAGTTAGTTTAGAACACAATTGTATTATCAATATTCCCTTGGCGGCCATCTTGTATTTTCCCTCAAGAAGCAACTTTACTATGATTGATCCATAAGTGTATGGCCCGACTGAAAAAGCGTCCAGCGGGGCGTTCAGCGTTGCGTGCAAGCGGCGAAGAGCATTCACCGAGCGCCGCTCGGTCGTCACTCGGAACACTCGCGAGTGTTTCCATGTGTTTAACACGAACGTCGCACGCCCCGCCCCGCCGGACGCTCGAGTCGAGCGTGCACTCAGGCCGCACACAAACATGGTCCATTTAACAGCAAAATGAAGCAATATAGGTTATTACGTAGTTTTCATGCTATTTTGAGAGGAAAAATGCTTATGTGCGCTAACGGTCATTTTATGCATATTCTTGCCATTATCCTATTCGTAGATTGAATGAGACCTTAGTGCTTAAATACACGAGCGGCACGTTGCCAACGACAGAGGCAACTGCAGCCGACGACGCGTCCACGGCTGCAGTCGGACGCCTCGCGTCGGCGGATGCAGTTACCTCTGCCGTTGGAAACGTGTCACTCCTGTTTATGAGCACTTAGCACAAACACGTGACGTAAAAGAAACATAAATTCGAACGATTATTGATTCAAAAATACAACTATCCTGTAGTATTTTGGTTAATTTATTTGCCACAAACTTAATTCTAATGATATGGCTACCCACCCATAGATATGAATCAAGTCTTAAAACTAAGTAAATATTATGTGTGGAAAGATTAGGTATTGTTAATTTTAAATACGTTCGAATTTACATAATTAATAATAATGTTACGTTTACTCCGTACGTTCTAGCTAGGCCCTCAGTACGCGTCATACACTAGCTGGTCAAACAGCAAGTAAGAAAAAATAAATACCACTAACCTACTCAAGATTAGGCAATCAAAGATCCAATAAAATAACAAACAAACGTAAATCCCAATCCTAGCATTAGGCAGTAATGACCTTAAAAACTGACAATTCAACAAACCGACGAACTGTAATCGCGAAATAAATTGCTTTGTTCCCTCACAGCGGCAGAACCCATGTTATAAATGATGTAGGATATTACCTCGGCTCCCGTATTGTTTGCCTAGATTATTTCAGGCCTTATTTCATGAAAACATCGCAATAATACTCTGTATTATGAAACCCGAGGACATAATCTGGTGGAATGAGAAAACTGACAAAGCGGAGATCTTGCCGAGTGTCTGATAGTCAACGTGTGCTTGACAATGCATAAATTAATCTAGTGACGTGTCTGGGAATAATCTTTATATTCGTTATCTTATTTTGTGAAAGGTATTGCGGAATTTTCTTGCAGATTCTTTTGAAGGGGTGTGGTAAAGTAGCTATGTAGGTTAGATGATATCTGTTATTAGAGTGCGGATTAAAATACTGCTTATTACGATGTTTACTTGTCGCAAGTCATAGAAAACTACGAGTATTAAAACATTTTATGACAATAATGTATCTGGTGAGCCCGCACCATTGGGTTATTTTTTAATTACTATTTATGTATCAAAGGTATCAACATGGCGTACGCATGAAGATAAAATTCCCTCAATGATGAATCCTCGAAACAATCCAATTCCATAAGATGAAAGCCAAGCAAAGCCTACGTACCTTTGCAATCCAGAGATCCCACTCAGACCCAGGGAGATGGGAGATTCTTGGTTCGTGCACGCATGTGCTTGAAATGGGCTATGGGGGACGAGCCAAAATCCACCGTTGGAATAGTTGAAACTCCAAAATAAATACTGCACTATAAGTTCTGGATAAAGCACAGATCCAGGTCCAATTATTTTTCGAAAAACTTCAAGATTTTACGAGAAAGGACTTTTCAAAAGCGGAGCGCTTTGCGAACAAAACAATGCGAATTTCGACGGGGACAAAGACAGGGCCTACTGCTAAACGCCATCTATGGGCCAAGTTGTGAGTAAACTCGAGAAAGTTTGGCGCCGATTTCATAGATATTGGCGCGAGGATCCATGAAATTAGAAATTTAATTATTTGATTTTACATGTTATATTATAATACTAGCTTTTGCCAGCGGCTTCGCCCGCGTGTTTGTCGGAAATTATCCCACGGGAACCTTCTAACGGGATGAAAAGTATCCTATGTCTTAATCTAGGTTATAAACTATCTGTATACCAAATTTCATCCAAATCCGTTGAGCCGTTTTTGCTTGATTGAGTAACAAACATCCAAACATACAAACTTTCACATTTATAATATTAAGTAAGATGGAAAATTCCCAAATATTTTTTTATGATTGAAAAAGGCATTGACGCTTCACCAGTGTCTTTAATTATAAATTAAATATTATTATGTCGTTTATTAATCTTCTTTCTTCTCGGTTACTCGTTTTACAATATTTCTTAAAAAAAGATATAAAAAATTACACATATAAAAAAATAGACGTCCGGCGCCGCCGGTGTTGGGAATAGGGTACAAGCTACCGGTGGTTAGTCCTGCAGAGACAGGATTCTTCTCACAATGCGAGCCGTAACAAGGAGTCTTCTGAATCAAGCCTTTGACCCAATCGCCCAACGAGAGCCCCGAAAGATGTTGCTCAGGGCTTTCGGCCATCAGGCCATTGGCCGTTACGACAATCGACACAATGACAGTCGACCTCACATTCCACGTGTCCACAACGTCGTGTTGAGATATTTTATTTATTTCTCTTTCTCAGCTTTTACGAGGTTGTAGTTCATGTGGAATGGTAACATCGATTATCTCTATTATTTTTATTTATGTGTTTCATTATAAATTAAAGTCACTTTTCGTGTCTATATGTGTGAGCGCGTTGTTTTCTAAACCCAAAATATTTTGATGCGGTTTTCACCAACATTTCAAATTAGAATTATAAGGGGGACAGGTGTAAATTGCTTACCTGAGAAACTTTTCCGCCTCGGGAAGTATAACGCTAACAAAAATAGTCCTTTAAAAGTGCGCTTCAAATCAGCAGAACCGACAATATCTATCTTACGTGGCAAAAATGATGTTAAGAGTGACAATATCAAAGCATACTCGGATCAGACACCCCAACAACAAGAATTTTTGAAAAATCTTAAGAATTAAATTAAGTGCCGATCTGAAAATGGCGAGAATAACTTAACAATTAAGTATGTTAGAGGTGTGCCAAAACTAATTCAAATTCCCGCAAAAAAACTGATGTCAAAAAACACCAGCCATAACCAAAACTCACGCAAAAGACATTATAACTTACCAAATAAGTGACAACTACGATGATATTACCACGAGCAACAAAGCTATAAAATTCTTGTATGCAAATGTGCGCAGTATCGTGAAATCGGGCAAATTGGACGAACTAAAATGTGTAGTGGAATCTTTTCTTAGTACCATGCACATTATTATACTTACTGAAACATGGATAAAAACTGATGATGAAGCTAAAATACTTCAAATTCCAGTATACACACTACTACAACTACCTACAGACACTGCGTAAGGGGTGGTGGAGTATCAATTTTCGCACACAACAACTGAAAACACCATTTAATCGAGGAACTATGCCTGAGGACAACCACTACGTATGGATTCATCTTGAAAAGTATTCCCTCGACATAGCTGGTATCTATCGTAAACCAGACTCTTCTAATTTCAAAAACTTCCTTGAATCATTCAATAACAATTGCAAAATCGGAAAAGAGTAATAATACTGGGAGATTTTAATATTGATGTGCTGAATTTGGATCAGACAGCTGTTAAATACAAAGAAGAACTACAAACCTGTGGCTATAGACTTCTAAATAAAGCTGAGGAGAGCTATTGTACCCGGGAAACCGCCACAGCTAAAACTATAATTGACCATGTCTGCACAAACCTTGCTGACGTCAAGTTCCATTTTGCTGTAATTTCAACTGCTATGTCGGATCATAATCAAATATAGGTGCTTAGAAGTTAAAACACATGAACCAGAACCTATAAAAGTAAAATATGAAGCAATTGATTATTAAAAGCTGTACAATACTATGAGAGAATGGAATAACATCAACGAAGACGATTTGTACCAACTACTTGAACAAAAGTTACTATCCAGTATCGATAGCAGTAAAATTGTAAAATATAAAATATTGAAACCACCCAGGCAAGATTGGTTAAACAAAACAATTATAATCTAATAAATAAAATAATTATACTATGGAACATGCACAAAAAAAAAAGTTAAATAACACACAGTACAATTACAGGAAAAAATTAGTAATCAAAGAAATGAAGTCAATCAACTTGTACAACAAACAAAAAGTGCTTATTACCAAAATGCTTTCGATCAATGCAAAAAAAAAGTTCACTCTTATAAATGATCTCTCTAGGAATAAGGTCAGAGAGTTACCAGCACCGAGTAAACTCCTCACGCTATCTGGCCTAATAAAAATGACATTTGTGAGTGTTTTAATGACTTTTTCTCAAACATTGGATCAGTTCTGGCTAGTCAAATCCCCAATCAGGCAACTGGAAACTTGGACACACTTTCACAAATAGGACCATGCCCTATAAATGAAATAGAAAAAATAATTGATAACTTTAAACTAAACACTAGAGCTCTGGCTTAGACGGTATAAACACAAAATCAATTAAATGCGTAAAAGAATACTAGTTGAACTAAAAAAATTGTATAAATAAAACTTTAGAGCTTGGAACTTTTCCCGACAGCCTCAAAATTGCCAAAGTCAGTCCCTTTTACAAAACTGGAAATAAATCGGATTCAGGAAATTACCGTCCCAATTCAGTCTTGCCGGTCACCAATCCTGAATGTGATCTTTTTGCTGATGAATGGAGTAGAATTATGCGTGTATGTCTGATGTTTTGTGAGAGTAAGTATGCTAGGGTGTCCTCTATATGTTAATATTTGAAATATTTTAATTTACTCTACTTGTTTCAATCTTATGTTAATTAATATAATTGGTGCTACCGTTTTAATTAACAATAAAATAAATCAAAAAAATTTGAACGTGTTTTATACAACTGCCTCGACGAACATCTAAGAGCGCAAAACTGTCTTTATAAAAAATAATACGATTTTAGGCCAAAATCTAATACAATTTCTGCAACAGTAGATCTATAAAAACTAAACTAAGTATCGACAAAAAGAAAATAGCATTAGGAATTTTCATAGACCTAAAAAAAAAGCTTGTGACACAATAAGTCACAAACTGTAATTCAAGAAACTAAATGACATTGCCGTCACTAGTGCCCTTGATATCTTTAAATATTGCTTGGCAAACCGTTACCAAGTAGTTAAGATTAATGAAACCCAAAGTAGTCCCAAAACCGTAAGTTTTTGGATTCCACAGAGGTCAATTTTAGGACCCTTATTATTCCTGATTTACATCAACAATATTCATGAAGTTGGTCTAAAAGGCGATGTATCTTTGTACGCCTACTAAACAGCTTTATTGTATTTTGGACACTCTGTAGACGCTGTTATGTGTAACGCTCAGGATAATCTTTTAAATAATTATGTTGTTTCAGTGCAATCTACTCACAATAAATATAGCCAAAATCAACTACATATTTTTTGCAGCAAAAGCAAAAAAAAAAAAAATCACACCATTCAACCATAAATAACCAACCTATCAAAAATGATCGTGATCTTCTGTTCACGAAAAGTACCTCGGATTAATTTTAGATAACCACCTGAACTGGAAGCCACATATGGAGAGGGTTAGATCTAAACTGACTTCGCTCATGGGAGCCCTAGGGAATGTTGTTCGATTTCTTCCACGCCAAGTACGCTACAATATATATCCAATACATATCTTATAAAACCTCACCTGGACTATCTAATAGAAGTATATGGCACAGCGGGCAAAACCAATTTTGATACGCTACAAATAGCACAAAATCCTACTTCGTACTAATATCCTACTTCCTACTAATATTATAAATGCGAAAGTGTGTGAGGATGGATGGATGTATGCTACTCTTTCACGCGAAAACTACTTAACGACTTTTGATGAAGTTTGGCACACAGATAGTTTTTTTATCCAGATAGTACGTTGCCGTGGGTTGATTCCGGAATTCCGGAAAGCCGCTGGCAAAAGCTAGTAAGTTAATAAAGACACTCTTCCACTAAGATTACAGTACACCAACACAAAAAATATACAATGAAAAAGTTAATGAACATAATATCACAAACATAAATGTATAATACTTGCTAATTCTTAATAAGAAAACTACTTAATATAAATATTCTTACACATAGAAAATATCAAATATATAAATTAGACTAATATATGTGAGATAGAAATTATTTATTGATTTTTTAAGAATTGTTTAATAATATTTTTATCAACTTCCGGTGTATGAAAGTATTGTAACTGACTACTTGTTCCCCCACAATACGAGCGAATCTTGCTTTAAATGGGGCGCACTGTCTCTCGACGGATCTTGCCCCTGGCTGGAGGCTTTGAGTCATCTTAAGGCAGCCACAGGATAGTCCGGTTAAGTAGTCACGGCCTCTCTAGGTCAACTACAAGATGCCATTTATAAAAAAAAAAAAAAAAAACTCGACGGATCAGAAGCTGTCCGATAGCGGACACGGCACAACAGTGCTCTGAACTGTCAGGTATGTTGCCTAAACAATGTTATAATGTTGAATTTCTATTTATTATGTTGTATTTTTACTGTGTTATTATTTTTAAATTATATGCTATTTATGAAGTATTGCTGTGTCACTTGCTGAAAATATAATAACGAACCTATTTATGTTTATTATTCTACCCTACCTCCCACATGTATACTAATACTCACCATGAACCAGCTATAGCAAAAGAAATGTGATGTACGAAAGTGAAAAATAAACTATCAAATAACATAAAAATGAAAAATGTATGTCATTTTTTAAGAAACACTTAAAATTAAATATATTTATTAAAGCGAGCGCACCTTAATACATTACATACTACATCTAGTTGCGTGCGTTCCGTGTATGTTTACATTTTAGCTGTGTTAAATTATTAGCGACTACCCAGGTACACTTTTAGAATATTTTTGTATATTGTATTTTTTTTTTTTTGCCAAAACTGTTCGTTGAATCATTAATGTTTTTTAAATTAGTTAAATATTTCTCATGTAAGTGAAATTTCTAATAGGAAATAAAAACATCTCAAACCCGATTTAGAGAATTTATTTCGAATGTTTTGTGTGTATAATACATGCAACTTACATAAATGTGTGTAATAAATAAATCTCGATGTTTTATCAAGGCTTAAAAACCGTGAGAAGCAGGGGCGGGTCGCTGGTATTATCTTTATCTACTGACTTTACTTTACTTGACTTTACATAATGACGTTGAAAACATGCGACAAAATTTAAGGGTATTATATATTCTACCCATCAATATGTACTATCAACGATTTTTGTGCATCACCCCCATAAAAGCGCTTTTCGTATGCACGGGCCAGTGGATAACCCCGCCTGCATTGTTTTCGCCCACCAATAGCGCTTCGCAATAACGTCAATAAAATACGTGGGTCAACGACAGACTGATATATTAGTTAAAAAAAGGGATATTGTTCATTTTAGGATCATCCTTATTTGGCGACATTCTTCGTTCATTGGTCAAACAAAAACAATGAACTTTAAAAAAAAAGTTCATCCTTCATTCATTGGTCAAACAAAAAAAGGCGTTGCAAGCTAAGATTTCAAAGTGCATTCGAAAAACTTTTGAAAAGGGTCATGCACAACGACCGCTGACTGTACAACTTTTAATATAGGACCAACTAAGAATTTAAAAAAAATCGACCTCTCCATATAAAAGTACATACCCGATTGGACTATTTTGTATAAGAAGGTCGAAATTTATTTGCGAATTCCAAGTTGGTCCCATAAAAAAAGTGATTAATATTGATGAGTAGAACATCCCCCTAAATTTTGTCGCATGTTTTCAAAGTCAGCCTGTATAATAGGGCTAAAGAGTTTGTTTTTTTTTTTGTTTGAAAGCGCTTATCTCTGGTACCTACTACGTGTAGGATTTGAAAAATTATTTTTGTATTTGCTAGCCTAATTCTTTAGGAAGGCTAAATACTATTTAACATCACGCTACGACTCATAGGCCGAGCAACAAGAAAAAAGTCAGAATATACAGGGTGGCAGGGACATCGACGCACAACCTGTTACCATGGATAATATTCTGTTGTAGTATTCTGGAACCCCTGAGTTGAAACATTTTGTCAGTTATAAAAAAGAAACAGCTATTTCCTGCAAAAGTGCAATACCTTCGCGGTCAAAATGTATGGAACAGAATTTATTTTTTTAAATAACCGACGAATAATTTCAACGCAGTGGGGGGTTCAGAATCATGTACGCGTATATGTAGGAGGTTGCGCGTCAATGTCCCTGCCACCCACGTAACATAAATGCGAAAATAACTCTGTCTGTTACCTTCTCACTCCTTAACGACTAAACAGATTTGGATGAAAGAGATAGACCATGACCGGGATTAAAAGTATTCTATAGAATTATATAGAATACTTTTATCCCGGTAAGTAATATAATAATAATAATAAGTATTGATTTCACAAAACATAGCACTTTGCACTGAAAATATAGTTTGAAATAATATTTGGATTATTATGCAATAGTAGACTCTATCTTTTAAACTAGGACTAGTCTGTATCTTAAAAGATAGGGTTCAGCCAATGGATTCTGCTAATATTTACAACCAAAAACAGGTGAAGACAGTGTCAATGATTGAATGATGACAGTAAAGAAATAGAAAATAAAAAAATAAATAAAAATAAAAACAAATCTAATCCTAAGTGACATAAAAAACGTGAAAGATAGCAGACATGCATGTGTATGTATGTATGTGTAGGTGTGTGTGTGTGTGTGTGTGTATGGGTTTGTGAGTGGGGAGGGGCAATGATTCCGTGAATGTAATAAATACATAATAATTAGATATAAGGCGAGAGATGTGATCTTTAAAGTATGTAGGTATGTGATATATGTATATTAAGAGATGTAAGTTAGTAGATTCTCTGTCGCCAAATAGTCCAGTTGCAATAGCCATTGACTTATTTATTTCTTTAACGTACGTTCAAGTAGTACGTTCCTGTGGAATAAACTCTGACATCCACACAGGTAAAGCCGCAGGCAAAAGCTAGTATTATAATACGAGATCGCGATTACGTAACCAAGGAAATATCAATAATTCTACGACTAGAAACGACTGACATATATCGTAGGGTGTGCAGAATATAGTTCTTTAAGCATTAAGAGCGCAAAATCGTTTGATAAAATCTCTTATTACTAACTTAAAACCTGTATAATATGCCAGGTAAGTTATCCGTGTACGATTCGTACTAGTCTGTTGAAATTGAAATAATATGCTATACATGGATAGGTAGCAACACAGAACATTATTACTCTGGTAGCAGGCTACTGATTGAAAACGTCAGTATTAAGTTTAAACATGTCATTGATTTGATGTAAGGCTGTGTGCAGACTGTGCCAAGACTATTGGTGTATTAATCAGACTAACATATTATATCTTGAAACGGGAAAGCAGTAATAGACTTCACACTTGACGAATAATCACAATTATTTATTGATATTTTTATACAGTTGACCAGAGTTTCGACTTATCTCATGTACGGCAGCAAAATGTTCCCGCCAAATGAGCGGTCCGACTACTTATACACTACGGCGGCCGGATGTGACGTCACTAATGGTCACTCGCTGGCTTGGCTAACAATTTCTGCTCCAAATATCGTAAAGTGGCATTGGCTTGGCGTTGGCTCGGCATTAGCTTGGCGTTGGCTTGGCGTTTGCTTGGCGTTGGCTTGGCGTTGACTTGGCGTTGGCTTGGCGTTGGCTTGGCGTTTGCTGAACACATGACGAGGCGTTACAATCTGTATGAAAACAAAGATGGCACGCACACTTATACCAAAACAGTTTTATGATGATCATCATCCTATAGAAGTCCTTTACTGCACGCGAAGCATGACCACCATAGAAAGGAGTTTTGTCCACGGAAGAATAGACAAAAATGACGTTTCCGTGTAGACAGTAAGACGTCAAAAAAATAGAAAGAGTCAACTGCACTTTTGCAGAATTCTTTGTTTTATCATAGGATTTTTTTTTTCTGTTTAATTCTCAATTTTTATTAAGTCAGTTATATAAAGACAATTACACCAGTTTTTCACAAAGCGACGAACAACCGTATTTTGAAAAAAAAATATATATATATATATATATATATCGGCCTTAATAATTTCCTTGGTTAATGTCCTGTTAACTAAATGATGTAAAAATAGAAGAAGATAGCTTTGTTCTTCTATTAATTATCACAGTTTACATTCAAAACGCTCTCATAACTGTATAAAGTTTGCGGCCGTCAAATAGAAAGTTTTCTACTGTATTGCAAAATCAAATTGTCTTCACTACCCTAAACAATTTTACTGTCTATAACTTAGAAAACATTTTTCCGGATTAGTCTACATAAAAAAGGACCAAGACAAAGATAGTTAGAAACGTAAGACAAAATGACAGATTGTAGAAGGATTTCTACGGTGCGATGTCAAAAATAAAGAAACGAAATGTCACTTTGGATAGAAAGAGATGTGTCTATTCTTCGTAGAGATAGAAGTAGAGGACGTAACCCACTCTAGTTGGGTTCGCTGCGTCATACCTACCGTACGTTTTACGAATCACGGTGTCCATTTGAGAATACTACCCCAACGTCATCGCTAGTATATTGCTACATCAGCTTACTTATTTGTTTCTTTTTTGTCTGAAAAAATAAAAATTCAGTATTGGCACAAGTTAATTGTTCTGTCAAGGTTTGACGAAACTTTTTTCTTGTATGCACACTGCCTAAAATAACGTTTAGGTTCCATATTTCTGCAACTGTGTACATGATTAAAATTTCGCAAACGTATTTGCTTAAATACCCCGAAACAAATTAAACTGCCTGTAGCCTGTAGGCGAAGCATTTTCTAAACCCTGATATTGATTAACTTTGGATTATCTATTTAGAATAGGCGAATTCTAAATAGATAATCCAAAGGTAATCAATACCATGGTTTAGAAAATGCTTGTTTATGTTATTCGTGCAGTAGCCATCCGGTTTTGACTTGTCGTTGACAACACGTTACGCTACAAATTTGATACGTGGGGCATACTGAAAGTTTCTGGAACTATAATAATAAAAATAAAAATGTTTATTTCTGTTAACATAATATGGCTTACATTATATGGTTTGGAGACTCCTTTTAAGCAAGGAAATGCTTGTGTTAGGAGTCTCCGCTCTTCCCCTTATCATTAACCGATTTATATAAAACTGAAATACATGTATTTAGTAGAAAAACAATAAACTAAAAGGAAAAAAGAAGCGCGCTTGAGTGAGGTGTAGTGTAAGGTATGCGTGTGTGTGTGTGTGTGTGAGGATGACTGAAGGTGCACAGTAATGAGTGTGAATTGAATAATTTAGGTATTTGGTTAACCCTGCGACAGTGTCTTGGGATCGGAAGAAGTCATAGGCCTCTTCCATTAACCGTAAACACCGCGTAATAATTACAGTCAGGAATTGAGTAAAGGTTATTTTATCAATGATCATATTTATCGAATTATGTTGTATTGTATCAACCTAAGTTAAATTTCTACAATAATTGTAGGTATCTGTAATTTTTATGGTGAACAATAAATAGTAGGTATTCTATTGAATCGTTGATACCATGGACTCAACTTCATCATAGCTTTTAGTCTTAAGCCAATTTAATACACTCTTTTTACAATCATGCAGCCTCAGAGAGTATATGCTTAATACTTTGTTAATCAGATTGTACAGGTGGGACGATTGCCGTACATACTGTCTTTTAGCAAAAACAGATCTTACTGTGATGGTTGGAGCAACTGCGTGTTTCCTTCGTCTAGTGGCCATTGAGGGATCATACGGTAGGGATTTGTGTTTTCTAAGGATAAGTTGGAGGATGTAAAGCTTTCGTACAGATAGAAGGTCAGAAGAAAGGTTCTGTGTAGGGAATCTGAAGGGTTTAAAGAACATAACTTTAAGGAGAGATCTCTGAGCTCTCTCTAACTCCAAAAATTTAATCTTAGTGGTCCCACCCCAGCATGTCAAACAATAGGTGAGGATCGATTGGACCAAAGAAACGTAAACCAGCCTAAGAAGATTCTTTGTAGCTACGTGTCGAAGGGTCTTAAATGTCCAAATCATTTTCCTGACCCTTTTCATGAGAAGTTTAGTATGCATGTGCCATGAGAGTCGCTGGTCAATCATTACACCCAAGTATTTAGTTTGTTGAAGCCTGTCTATTTTAACACAAGCGCAACCGAGATCTAGGGGGTTCGAACAGTTGTGTATCTTTAATTGGAATTCAGATGATGGTTGCGTGTGGTTATACTTGGTAAAACAAATGTAATTTGATTTGGAAGCATTTAATGTGAGGAGATTAAGATTGAGCCAACTTGCAATTTCCGACAGGCCACTCTCAGCAAACCTCCCAACACTTTCCAACGTTCTGCCAGCAAAAACTATAGCGGTATCGTCCGCGTAAGAGAATATGTGTCCCCCGTCAATTTTCATGTTACAAAGGTTGTTTATATAAATGAGGAAAAGCGTCGGACCGAGGACACTTCCTTGACCGACTCCATACGTAAAAATTTCTTCCAAGCTAATAAACTCCGCTATTTTAACCTTCTGTTTGCGTTTGGTCAGGTAGCTTTTAAAAAGTTCAAGGGGGGGCCCCTAATACCAATATTTTCGAGTCTGTGCAGAAGTATGGGAACAGAAACCGTACCAAAGGCCTTTTTAAGGTCAAGGAATACTGCAAGACATCTACTACCATTGTCAACTTTGCCTACTATATTAGAAGTTAGTGCCAACACTGCATCCTCGGTAGACATTCCTTAAGTATTTTATTTTTAGTCAGGTAATTAATTAATCGTACATTTATTAGTCTTTCAAGAATTTTGGAGATGGCCGGGAGAACTGAGATTGGTCTATAATTTGACGGGTCCGCCTTGTCTCCGCACTTATGCACCGGAGTTATCAGTGCTACTTTTAAAGGCTCTGGAAAAATGCCCTGCTCAAAGCATAGGTTTGATAAATGAGTTATGATTGGAACCACATACTCGTGTGCAGCTTTTAGAAAACTAATTTGAATTTTGTCCCAACCCGGGGCACTATCTGATTTCAAACTCATTAGAACAGAATGAACTTCACAAGGATCAGTATCCAGAAGAACAAAAGATGATACTGGAGGACAGTGAGATGAAGATGAGTTAGAATCTAGATTTTCAACTACCGAGGGCGAAAATGTTACGATGTTATCAGCGAGAACCTTGCCTATGTTCGAGAAGTAGCTATTCACCACATTAACGGAGTTCTGCGGGGTAGTCGATACTTCCAAGAGTTCCAAATTATTTATTTTTTTTAGGTTTGCGCTGGGTAATATTGTTAATGATATCCCATGTTTTCTTAGGATTTTTATGTACTTTAGATAGTTGGTCCCTGTCATGTTTACGTTTTTGTTTTTTGATAATGCTATTACAATAGTTGCGATATCTTTTATAAGTTATATTAAGTACCTCATTGAACGGGTCTAGTCTTAGCCTCTTTTGCATATTATTTCGATTGTGAATACAGCGCAGTAAGCTAATGGTCATCCACGGCTTTAAAATTCTGTTTTTAATCGGAATATTTATGGTGGTTGAACCAAATGTAACACAATGTTGTAGCACTTCAATTAGTTTATTTGCAATGATGCTAGGGTTAGTTAATTTTAGCAAGTCTGCAAGGTTACTAGCTTTAAGGTATTCAAGTCCCTTCTCTGTGTTACAGACGGTTTTTGTCTTTGTGCATTTAATTGAGTTTGAATGCTTAGTTATTTTTAAAAAAGTCATAAAATGATCTGTGATGGTAGTGTGAACAATTGCAATGGCCGCAGAATTACTTGCAGGATTAAGTTTAATAATAAAATGATCTAAACAATTTTTGCCTCTTGTAGGAAGCGAATGACCAGGGAGAAGCCCATTCATCGCCAACATATTCAGATAATTAAGTCTGTTTGTGCGCTCATGTGATCTCTCATCCTGACTGAATATCAGATTTATATTTATATCTCCAGTGATAATAACATTTTTATTTGAAGAAATGGTATTTAGGTGATTGTTTAGGGAATTAATAAACTCATCAGCGTTCAAGTTTGAGGGAGAAAATAAATTGCAAGGACTGTAAGATCAGGTGAGATGTGGATTTCTAAGCAGGACGCTTGAGTTAATACTACTTCTTTAGTTTTAACTTTATGGACACTTTTAATATAGGCGACCACTCCATCACATTGATTAAGATGGTTTGTAGTTTGGTACGGTGTATAATTAGTCATTTGTGGAATTTGTTTATCTGGATTCAGCCTAAATTGAGTCAGGGTTATCAAGTCAATATCAGTTTTTAGATTTACCAGATTTATTTGAAGGTCATCATAGTTAGAGTAAATAGATCGAATATTTTGCGAGACGATAGTAAAGCCTGGACAATTTACCCTTATATGCTTGGTGAAGTCGCCAATTTCACAGTCGAATACTTGAGCAATTTCTGAGTTGTCTATTTCATTCAATGTTAATAAGGTGCTATACGGAACTTACAATAAAAAAATAAATAAAAACGCAATTACGTAATTCGATAATGGAACTCTCCGAGAACATGTTACTTTTTAATTTGCGAGACTGTCATTTATTATTTTCTGTGGCAAATGTGGCGTCCTTTAGAAAATTCTGTGTGGCCATCACAATGAATTACAAAAATTTCGCTCAATGACTTTTTACTATTTTCGCTGTGGCTTAATCAACAAGAGATTTGTCAGAGATTTCTTAGGCATTTGGTGATGCAGCCCCATGTTGTAGCTCTGTGTATGCGTGGTTCGGAGTATTTAGACGTGGACGTGATCATCTCCATGATAATGTACGTGAAGGTCGGCCAACGACAGCGGTTACAGAATCCAGTATTGAAAACGTACGACAAATGATTGAAACTGGCAAAAAAATTACATGTCAGCAAATTCGTACTGTATTAGACATTGGAATGAGCCAAGTCCAAAACATTTTGCATGCGCATCTGATGGTTCGGAAGCTTTTTGCTCGATGGATACTGCATGATTTAACGGAAGACCAGAAATCACTGCGTCTCGAGTGGTGCCGTAAAATTATAAAAAGTTTGATGGAAGATAGTCATTGGCTGTCGATAATATCGTGAGAGGTGAAGAAGCCCTGCGTGTACTGCTTTGAACTGGAAAGAAAAAACCAGTCGGTAGAATGGATCTTTGCATTTACGCTCGTCAATTTCAGGGTTGGTTCCATAGTAAAAGTTGTTCGTAATGATGAGTAAAATGACCCCTTAAGAGATTTTTTGTATGAATAGCTGGACCTCATATAGCTATATACCTCTTCCTAACCATTTGGCGGATACTGCCGTGATGTTTTGTTAAGTTTTTACTGAGGTTTGAGCCGCTGTCATAGTTTATTTCATTGATCTTTTTGAGGTTATCCAAGTTGTTTAAGAGGGAAGCGTCAGGGTAGCCCGCGAAATTCAAATTTTCTTACGTTTTTTTGCAATTTGCAAGTCAGTGTTAAATTGTATGTTAAATAAAGTATGATTCACGATCGTAACAAATATGTATTAACAGAATTATAATAATTAGAATCAGTACTACAACTTCTTAAGTTAATATAATCCTCAAATGTCAAGATTTCATGAAATAGTCATTCATTAGGATTAGTTACCTGGTATTAAAGAGTTGTATTGATCTTGATTGTAATTATGTACGTATAAATACATACTTGTTACGGCCGCGAATTACATTTTGATCAACGTACAACCTAATACTGACTTGTAAATTGCATAAAACGTAGGTAAATGTGAAACGTGAAATTTCGAATTTCGCGGGCTACCCTGACGCTTTCGCATTAATAATGCTCAAAACACCACGTACGACAGTGGACTCTTAATAATGCTCAAAACACAGAACCAGGTACGACAGAGGATCCAAAATAAAAACTTAAAATTACCACACCAACTAACCAAAAGAACAGCTACACACAAGGCACCCATATACATGTCGAATGACCGGTATACAATTACATCTCCGTAAATCCCCTCAACAATTACAGGCTACGTTTTAGTGAATTCCAGTTATTAATGACGCCCCAAATGATTAGTAGGTGGGAAGTAATGCGGTACCCGATCCGCCGATGGCCGTCATTAGGCCCGTCCGTTCCGAATTACATACGAATGGGTGACGAACGTAAGGGATGCCTATTAACTGCACGATATTTGTTTACGTTTTACTGACTCGTTATTGAGTTGGTGGTTGGTTTTATAAGTGTTTCTAACTGGATACTTTACAATAAAGAAAAAAAAATACGCTTATTTGCGGTTCAACTTAACGCAAAGAAAAAAAAGTCGGTCAAGTGCGTGTCGAACCACGCACAATGAAGGGTTCCGTAGTTGGGATGAATTTATCCCAAGGACAAACTTAAGATTGTAGTTGAAAAACATTTTCTCCCATACATTCTAACTGCATATGTCCATAGTTAAACGAAGAGAATCTAACCCACATTACACCTAATGTGGGTTGGATCCTTTTCGTTTAACTATGGACAAATATAACTTTGTACGCACAGTATTGCGAGATTTATTATGTTATTTTAAGACCCTAGACTTCTTATAGGTTTTCCTGTAATCTATAGCTATAGAATGAAATTTCTGTATTTTTTCAAAATTTTAGGTCAGTAGTTTCGGAGATAAAGGGCGGGGGGAGTGGTCAATTTTCGTCTACTGTCTTAAATAAGTTTAAAGCAGTTTAAAATTATAAAAAAAATATATATTTTTCAGACCCTCACAGTAAGTTCTTTCATTTGATATATCGCATTGTACAGTTTGCAAATATTGTTTTTTTATCTTAATTTTTTTCTTAATTTTTATATTTGCTTTTTATATTCAAAATTCATTAATTTACATAACACGTCCATGTTTGAGTCACAGAAATACATATGTGTACTAAATTTAAACTTAATCGGTCCATTAGATTAGGAGCAAATTGGCTGTGACAGACGGACAGACAGACAGACGGACACATGAGTGATCCTATAAGGGTTCCGTTTTTTCTTTTGAGGTACGGAACCCTAAAAACACAAAAAAGAACAAGTTGGGGGAAAACTTGCACCACATCCACGCAAAACGGCTATCGCTATTACTCTCAAGTTACTTTTCAGGATAAATATACTCCCTGTATCCTAACTGAAAGTAATTATCGCGCGAATACGCGATAGTTTATGAGATTTACCTACGCGCATTGATTGATCGCGCGAGTACGTCATATTCATATAAACAAGCCCGACGATTGCGTACTCGTGCGAAAGTCGCTTTTGGTTAGGTCGCGGCCTGACAGTAGTAGGCTTGATATTAAGGCAGAAAGTAACTACTTAAGTCAATATTTGACAAAAACTGTATAATCATTCTCTTGCCCTTACCCCAAATACGTAATTTGGGTCGGCGCTGCGTGTCTTTCTCTTCCATACTTCTCTATTAGTCTTCGTCTCAGTCACGTCTCAGTAGTCACCCTCTTTTTAACTGACTTCAAAAAAAAAAAAGGAGAAGGCTCTCAATTCGTCGCGTATATACGTATATAATGGTGACTTCACCATCAGCTCTAGTTCTCCTGGTTCTTACTAGGAGAACTCCTCAACAATTAACATCCCTACATCGGGAAAAGCAATATTTTGCAAAAGGTGATGAACAGTTGACATTACGCTATTGTAACTTAGATAAATTACAAATTGACCCACTAAAAAGTGAAATATAAAACTTTTAAACAAAAAATAAAACCAGCGACTTCCACAAAAAAAAAAAAAACACTATAAAGTGAAAAATAACTTTAATTTCAGAAGTCGGTCGCAAAAAACTAAAATACAGATCCAAAGACACCGACTTCCGAAATTAAAGTTATTTTTCCCTATGCAGTTTTTTTTTGGAAGTCTGTTGTTTTTTTTTCGACACCCATGATGAAAAATTGCAAACTTTTAATAAAATAAATAAAAAGAAATTAAAAACAAAAAAAGTAGGTATAATAAAAATACGACGTCAATATCCATTGTCGCCTAATTTGACTAATTACTTCCAGTCTTTCTCTAATTGGAACTTAGCTGCCGAATTGTGGGTGTATGAAGAAATCCCGTTTCCACAACTTTTTCCCGCAACTGTCCATTCGAGCAAGTGTCTTTCGCTTAAGTGGATTCCCAGAAATGTCTTTCGCGCAATTGTATCAGATCTTACATTTTGTACAATTCCTGCTAATGTTCTCTTTTTTTTCTAGATTTCATCTAGGTCGCTACTTTTATACTGCACCGGTCATCAAGTCAACGTGGCCGTTTTGTGCGAATGTGACGCATTTATTATCCCCGTAAATGGAACATTAGCACATTTTAAATATATATTAGATATTTATATTGCTAGCTGTTGCTCACGCCTCAGATGTACACTGAGAGCCAGATATTTTATCACGAAATTATAATCGAAATAAGAAAATATTCTCATCTAATATTTGAAAAAGAGAGACAAATTAAAAATCTGGAGTCGCACGTCATGCTGGCATAAACGAACACACTACGTGTGACTTCGGATTTTTGATTTTTCTATCTTTTTCTTTCAGATGAGAATATTTTCTTGTTTCATACTTTTTGGAGCGTGATTTTTCAGTAGTCGGATTTTAGTTTTTAAACTTTCTTTTGACCCCTTAATAACTCAAAATCTATTTGACATAAACACATGAAATTTGGTTTATTTATTAAAACTCCTTAGATTACTAGAATCCCAAATTTAATGAATACAGCTCAAACGGTTGTTGAGATATTAACGCGTACAATCGGCATTTTTATCACTGACTGACTGACTGACGTACATATAGATTAAAAAAATAACCCATTAGGAAGTGGGTTTGAAGGTGGACCTCTAGGAACTTTCTAGGTGGTAGGCCCTATTGCCTAGAAAGTTGAAAATTTGCGTCCAACTGGGTAATTGTGTGTATAAAAAGGAAAAAATCAGAAAACGAAAGTGAATTTTTACGATTTGAAATATTTTTCAGTTAAGGAAGTGAAATATTGTTCAGTTAAGTAAATGAAATATTTTTCAGTTAAGTAAGTGAAATATTTTTCAGTTAAGTAAGTGAAATATTTTTCAGTTAAGTAAGTTGGGGTGGTTTGTTATCACCTCTCACCTCTCCTTTCGAAATTATAATAGCAATATCAAAAACTTTTTCTTTTGCAGGAGAATAGGTACCATGATGAAAGGTCGCTTGTATCGTTTTGTTTATCAGATTATTACAAGCTTTTGTTTAACTTGCCTTGTTAGTTGGTTATTATGTATAGGTCAATCTTTTCAATCTTAAGAATATGTGTGATGTTCAACTTCGCCGACAAAAGAATAAATTGAGATCTAAATAGATGCCAAGTTCTGTAGATAATCCTGTTTATTCAAAATTTCCTGTTTTTTTCTGCTACAACAATGTTTTATATTTAAAAATATTACTTTTTTTGACTAATCGAATTATTTACACAAAACAGATAACTTAGGATTCATTTAAACCTTCAGATTTGACGTGGCTCTCTCTCTCTGTCAAACAGGCTCATCCTGTTTAAAATAAATTATTTGACATTGACAGTATATTAACCCTTTACCTTTTGCTACACGTGTAACAATATTGATACACGAACTTGAATAGGAAACGATTTAACACAAAAACAAATATTATGAACTTACTTCGTTATTGTTAGGCACAAAATCATCAAACAGTAAATTGAAGGCAACATCAACAGTGGCTCCCACGTCTTGTTATTGTTTATGAACTTTCACAACGAATCAACATAAAAATTAATTCAGTTTATAGGGCATATTATATGGAAGTTATCTATTAAAGTTAATTTATTATTTCTCGCGGCGTCACTGCGCCGTTTAAAAGATTGATTGATGTTATGTGTGAATGACTCTTAGTCTTTTATTGTGAGTCTAAAAAATGTAGTTTGGATATGCATGGATAAGACAATGGCATCGAAAAAAATACATTTTCGCATATTTCATACGATGGCTAAGTAATGCTAAACTAAAGCGTAGACCTCCACTCAATGTATCCCGACGGTCGGTGCATGCACAGTCAGGGAATCATCATTTTCCTGCCCTTATCCCATGTTCCTTGGGAACGGCACAACATGTTTTCTTCTTCCGCTGTCAACCGTCACGCTATCATCCACTGCCTTCTCTTTCATATCATTCCACACAAAATCCATCCATCTTTTCTTTGGCCTTCCTCTTCCTCTCCATCCATCAACATGTATATTCATCACTCTTTTAGTTACATGCGTTCCTCCCTCCTCATCACATGCCCATACCAAGCCAAAAGATTTCCTTTCACCTTTTCTGTCACTGGCGCCACTTTCACACTTCCCCTTATGTATTTACTTACTCATTTCTTACTTTATCCATTTTCGTCACTCTACACATCCATCTCAACATTATCATCTCCGCTACATGCAATCTTTTTTCATCAGTCTTCTTCACGACCCAGCATTCAGATCCATACAATACGACAGGCCTTATCAGAGACTTGTAAATTTCCCCCTTTAACTTGAGGGGCATCCGTGGGTGGCAAGTTGTTCCTGTGACTTGTCGCCATTTTATCCATCCAGAGTTGATCCGATGAGTTACGTCTCGATCTACTACGCCATCTCCTTGAACGAGCGACCCAAGGTACCGAAAGTCGGAGCAGATCGGTAAGGGCAGGGCAATTAATTGTTTATCAAATTAACACACTACGCCAATTTACCATGTAGCCATTTCATACAACTATCAAAGAATGGCAGTTATGATTTGAATTGACGGACAAGATAGGTACGTAATCAACTTCTTTCAGAACTAATTTCCCTGACTTTACCATGCGAAAAATCAGAATTAATAATAATAATAATAACCCCACCGCTGTATATCTACGTTGACGTCGTGGTGGGGCTTGCGCGCTCCAAACTTTAGGTCTGTGCCAGTAGAGTTTACTTTGCCGGAACGTGTCTAGGATGAGGAGCCAGACCAAGAGAGATACTGAAACCCGCAGGGCAGCATGTGGCGAGCTGTTGGGCAGTAGCGACCCCACGGACCCTATCTTCCGTGAGAAATCTTGTCCTCGTCTCTGGCTTGCCTTTATTGGCCGGCTGGAGTGAACACTGACGAGGAACAGAGCTCCCACTTCTTTCTTGCCTTTACTGGCCGGCTTGAGTGGAGATTCGCAAGAGCAAACGTGCTCAGAGGAAGGAAGTATTCCAATAAGGTGCTGGTAGGGATCTTGACCGTACTTCCGGGATTGTCCTGATAGCCGTGGAATACCTCTCCACTCCTCAAGCATCTCAGGAAGTGTTGCCCCCTTGTCGCTACGTCACTATATGCTAGCGACCGTTTCCGGGGGCCATTATTGAGTGTGCAAGTCACCCCTTGCCATTTTATCCGTGTATAATATATAAAATTGGTCAGGCAGGGGACATAGTTCTTCTATAGTTCAAGTAACCCAATCCACATTAGCCACCCAGACCCATAGCCCAATATGTTTTGTTTCCACGCACAAAAATAGTCCTGCACCAACAGAGGGTTGTCCTTGGGTGCACTTGCATAGTGCATACAGGGATAATCGTCAGCTGGTGCCTCCTTATCATTTAAAATTATTTAAGGGGCCTCTGCGATTTGGCTTCGGCTCCTCGTACGCCTTCCAAAGGTCCGAGACCCCAGGGTCCCGAGAAATGTAAAAAAAAATAATAATAATAATAATAATAATAATGTGGTGTTTTGTGTTCCTACACCAATTCACCCAACCCAAAATTGGCATAAAAACCAAACCAGGATGCAAGAATAAAACTACCACCTACTACTACACTACTGAACTATGACACGGAGAATAGAAGACCAAGCACAATGCTGACGAGAAGTCGGGCACGACGAAACACACGCCCAACATCTTCGGGTTCGTCGCTCAGCTCCGCCTCGCAGTTGCCGGAACATGCTCCAGACTTGCCGGAACCAGATCCAGACGTGAGTCCTGTGATACCGGCCGCTGCAGTTGCGTCGAGCTCGAGCGACGAATACTTCTCGCCGCCGACAACACCACCACCAGTTCGTCGGCCGAGAAGAGGCCGGCCACCGAACGGCATGGGATCTAGGGGCCAACCGGCCCCGAGCCGGGTCCCCGCTGCCGGTGGTTGTGTGCAGCGCATGAAATGGACTCAACAAATGAATGAGAACGTCATGCGCGCATATTACGGGGCTACAGAGGGGGGAACTAACCTCACTGCGTACCGCGATAGGATGCTGTCTCTGTTCCAGGCGCTTCAACCAGCCATCAACGTCTCGGCCCAACGACTTTCGGATCAGGTGCGGGTTATCCAACGGAATCACAGATTGGACGACGCCGCGCTTGATAGGCTGCGCTCAGAGGTACTGAGCAACCGTATCGTCCCTGTCCCGTCACAGACCGCGGTGCAACCTCTAGTCAGTGACATAACCCAACCGCGGTCTTATGTTAATGATGAGGAGGGGGGCGATGAGATTGTTACGGTAAGTAGCCAATGTAACGAACGATGGAGGATGCGATTCGGGAGTTTAGAACTGCCCCCGTCCAACTTAGACCACATTTACCTCGCTTGCCTATGCACAGAACGAATAGGGCGATGGTGTGTGCCTTGGATTCGCTGCTTGGTTTTTATTTTGAAAGCAGCGAAGATCTCGTAGATACGCACTCGATCTTGTATTGCGCGGCTATTGCGGCGTGTCGTGTAGCCAATGTCAAATTTCCAAATTGTGACATAGCTACACGACCAAAACCCGCTGTTCCAGCCTGGCAGTGCAGGATCGAGCGGCGTATCGAGGGGACCAGGGTGCTCATCGGCAAACTATACTGCTTCAGGGAGGGCAATACTCGCCCTAGAGTGATGCGCTTTGTGAGGCGGGCGTTCTCGGGGACTGGAATCAGCCCTCAAGAATATATGTCCCGTGTCACAGAGCGCATTGACTTCCTGAAGCAGAAGCTCTGTGCATGGGCAAGCCGTATCCGTAGGTATAAGCGACGGGTTGAGCGGTATACCCAGAATCGCATATTCCAGCGTGATCAAAGGTGGGTGTATAGAGCATGGGAGCGACCTGAGCAAAATGTGGCAGACGTATGCCGCCCGGATGATGATGCCACTAGCATATTCTAGCGTAACATCTGGTCGGTGCCCGTTTGCCATACTGAGGCTGAATGGATGCGGGATGTTGAGCGCGTGTGTGACGCCATACCGGAGATGGAGGAAGTAATAATTACTTCCTCCGATGTAGCCAGTGCAGCCCGTCCGATACCGAACTGGAAATCTCCGGGACCGGACGGACTGCACAATTTTTGGCTTAAATGGCTGCAAAGTTCACACGCGTGCTTAGCATCGCAATTCCAGTCGGCCTTAGAGTCTAGGTCGCTGCCACAGCTCTTTACAACAGGAGTTACTCACCTGCTCCATAAGTCAGGTGATGCCACGGAACCCAAAAATTATAGGCCGATCACTTGTTTGCCGACGGTCTATAAACTCCTTACATCCATTTTGAGAGAGAAAATTAATTCTCATTTAGAAAAGAATTCTATTATGTCTGTCTCTCAAAATGGATGTAGGAATGGGTCCCGCGGCACCAAGGAGCTACTCCTCATTGATATGGCCATAAGCCAACAGGTCCGTCGATCCCGAAAGGATTTGTCGACATGTTGGATAGACTATAAGAAGGCCTTTGATTCGGTGCCGCATACATGGCTCTTGAGGGTGTTAGAGTTGTACAAAATTGATACAACTCTGAGCACCTTCCTAACGACGTGTATGGGGCAGTGGAGGACGGTTCTTCGCTATCCAGGATGCCGACAAATTCAGGGGAGCAACGAACCTATTAGGATTAAGCGGGGAATATTCCAGGGCGACAGTCTGAGTCCACTGTGGTTTTGTTTAGCCTTGAACCCTCTTAGCACTCTGCTGGAGGGTACAGGGCTGGGCTGTCCTTTGCGGAGAGGGGGTCAGGTAATATCCCACCTGCTTTATATGGATGATTTGAAACTGTTTGCCACCAACAAATTGCAACTGCTGGAGTCACTAAAAGTAACTAAAACTTTTAGTGATTCCATCAGGATGGAATTTGGTGTAGATAAATGTGCAGTCATGCATGTAAAGCGGGGCGGGATTGTGGAATCTGAGGGACTACAACTCTCAGATTCTATAAACCTGAGATCACTCTCCGCAACTGATACCTACAAATATCTGGGTATGTCAGAGGGGTTAGGCATTAACGGACCTGACATGAAACAATCGTTGCAGGAGCGCTTCTTCGGTCGCCTGAAAAAGGTACTTAATAGTTCTTTGTCAGGCGGCAACAAGGTGCGCGCCTTTAACGGTTGGATCATGCCGGTCCTGATGTACTCCTTTGGCATACTAAAGTGGACCCAGACGGAACTAGACGCCCTGGATAGGAGAGTCCGGTCACTGCTGACTGCAAACCGGATGCATCACCCACGTTCGTCTGTCATGAGGCTGTACATTCCGCGGAAGTGCGGGGGTCGAGGTTTTTTAAATGCTAAGACCCTCCACAACCGCGAGGTGTGCAGTCTCAGAGAATATTTTCTCAAGGCTGACGTGGGTATGCACCGAGATGTGGTTGCAGTGGACAAGGGACTCACCCCGTTGTCCTTGGCTAAAGAGAACTGGCGCAAACCTGTGGTGCTTAGTACCAACGACCGCAAGGAAGTATGGCAAAGCAAGGAGCTTCACGGACGCTTTTTCCGGGCCCTTCATGGGCCCGACGTAGATTTCTTAGCGTCCGTGGCCTGGCTACGCTTCGGTGACCTCTTTGGGGAAACCGAAGGTTCAGTCTGTGCGATTATGGATGAAGTTATGCTAACGAATAACTACCGGAAGTATATAATGAAAGACGGGACGATCGACATATGTCGGGCATGCCATTGTCCCGGTGAGTCTATCAGACATATTACTTCTGGGTGTTCTCGTTTAGCTAACGGCGAGTATTTGCACAGGCATACTCAAGTAGCCAGGATTATCCATCAGCAACTTGCTCTGAAATACGGCCTTGTGGACTCTGAGGTACCGTTTTACAGGTATGTGCCCGACCCAGTTCTCGAGAATGACCATGTCACGTTATACTGGGATCGATCTATTATCACTGACAGGACTATTGTAGCCAATAAGCCTGATATAGTGGTAATAGATCGATCAGTGCGCCGCACAATGATAATCGATGTCACTATCCCGCATGACGAGAACCTCGTGAAGGCTGAGAAGGAGAAACAATTGAAGTATCTCGACTTAGCCCACGAGGTTGTCGCTATGTGGGATGTGGACTCGGCAATCATTGTGCCGATAGTCGTTACGGTCAATGGCCTTATCGCTAAGAGCCTCGACCAACATCTCAAGAGGCTCTCGTTGGGTGGCTGGGTGAAGGGCCTGATTCAGAAGGCAGTACTCCTTGATACGGCGCGTATTGTGAGGAGGTTCCTGTCTCTGGGACCCTAACCACCGGTAGCTTGGACCCTGTTCCCCATGCCGGTGGATTTCTATTTTTTATATTTTTAAATGTTTTTTTTTTTTTTAATTCTAATATTTAAAAATATAACTTATATGTAAAAAAAATGAATAAAGGAGATAATAATAATAATAGGTTGTCGCTATGTGGAATGTGGACTCGGCAATCATTGTGCCGATAGTCGTTACGGTCAATGGCCTTATCGCTAAGAGCCTCGACCAACATCTCAAGAGGCTCTCGTTGGGTGGCTGGGTGAAGGGCCTGATTCAGAAGGCAGTCCTCCTTGATACGGCGCGTATTGTGAGGAGGTTCCTGTCTCTGGGGCCCTAACCACCGGTAGCTTGGACCCTGCACCCGCTACCGGCGGATCACTATTTTTTATATTTTTAAATGTTTTTTTTTTATGTTTTTATAAAAATATTTAAAAATGTAATAAAATAAGTTTAAAAAATAAATAAAGGAGATAATAATAATAAGCTGGCAACACCAACGTCAACACGTCAAAATTTATTTTCATATATTTTCAGTTTTATATTATTTTCAGTTTAATATTAGTCGCAGTTTTTTTATTTTATTTCCTGAGAAAAACCCACACGCCACTGCAAGAAAAAATAATCAAGATAATTTAAATACAGCAATTACCAAAATGTACAAAATACATAAAAAACTGCCAAATCGGAGGTGACATTTGTCATGTCACCTCCGATAAAACAATACAAACCCAAATGAAAATAAAAAAATGTTGACGAGAGCAGCTGCAAGACGAGCACGCCTACCACCTCCGGACTCTTCGCTCGGCTCCGCCTCGCTGCCGCCGGTACCCAGCCCCACCGTGAGCGCTGTGACGACACCGGCCGCGGTAGTTGCGTCGAGCTCGAGCGACGAGTATTTTTCCCCGCCGACGTCGCCAACACCTGTACGTCGGCAGGGGAGAGGCCGGCCACCGAGAAGCTTGGGACTTAGGGGCCATCCAGCCCCGAGCCGGGTCCCCGCTGCCGGTGGTTGTGTGCAGCGCATGAAATGGACTCAACAAATGAATGAGAACGTCATGCGCGCATATTACGGGGCTACAGAGGGGGGAACTAACCTCACTGCGTACCGCGATAGGATGCTGTCTCTGTTCCAGGCGCTTCAACCAGCCATCAACGTCTCGGCCCAACGACTTTCGGATCAGGTGCGGGTTATCCAACGGAATCACAGATTGGACGACGCCGCGCTTGATAGGCTGCGCTCAGAGGTACTGAGCAATCGTATCGTCCCTGTCCCGTCACAGACCGCGGTGCAACCTCTAGTCAGTGACATAACCCAACCGCGGTCTTATGTTAATGATGAGGAGGGGGGCGATGAGATTGTTACGGTAAGTAGCCAGTGTAACGAACGATTGAGGAGCGCGCTGGAGGATGCGATTCGGGAGTTTAGAACTGCCCCCGTCCAACTTAGACCACATTTACCTCGCTCGCCTATGCACAGAACGAATAGGGCGATGGTGTGTGCCTTGGATTGGCTGCTTGGTTTTTATCTTGAAAGCAGCGAAGATCTCGTAGATACGCACTCGATCTTGTATTGCGCGGCTATTGCGGCGTGTCGTGTAGCCAATGTCAAATTTCCAAATTGTGACATAGCTACACGACCAAAACCCGCTGTTCCAGCCTGGCAGTGCAGGATCGAGCAGCGTATCGAGGGGACCAGGGTGCTCATCGGCAAACTATACTGCTTCAGGGAGGGCAATACTCGCCCTAGAGTGATGCGCTTTGTGAGGCGGGCGTTCTCGGGGACTGGAATCAGTCCTCAAGAATATATGTCCCGTGTCACAGAGCGCATTGACTTCCTGAAGCAGAAGGTCTATGCATGGGCAAGCCGTATCCGTAGGTATAAGCGACGGGTTGAGCGGTATACCCAGAATCGCATATTCCAGCGTGATCAAAGGTGGGTGTATAGAGCATGGAAGCGACCTGAGCAAAATGTGGCAGACGTATACCGCCCGGATGATGATGCCACTAGCATATTCTGGCGTAACATCTGGTCGGTGCCCGTTTGCCATACTGAGGCTGAATGGATGCGGGATGTTGAGCGCGTGTGTGACGCCATACCGGAGATGGAGGAAGTAATAATTACTTCCTCCGATGTAACCAGTGCAGCCCGCCCGATACCGAACTGGAAATCTCCGGGACCGGACGGACTGCACAATTTTTGGCTTAAATGGCTGCAAAGTTCACACGCGTGCTTAGCATCGCAATTCCAGTCGGCCTTAGAGTCTGGGTCGCTGCCACAGCTCTTTACAACAGGAGTTACCCACCTGCTCCATAAGTCAGGTGATGCCACGGAACCCAAAAATTATAGGCCGATCACTTGTTTGCCGACGGTCTATATCGGATAAACTTCTTACATCCATTTTGAGAGAGAAAATTAATTCTCATTTAGAAAAGAATTCTATTATGTCTGTCTCTCAAAATGGATGTAGGAATGGGTCCCGCGGCACCAAGGAGCTACTCCTCATTGACATGGCCATAAGCCAACAGGTCCGTCGATCCCGAAAGGATTTGTCGACATGTTGGATAGACTATAAGAAGGCCTTTGATTCGGTGCCGCATACATGGCTCTTGAGGGTGTTAGAGTTGTACAAAATTGATACAACTCTGAGCACCTTCCTAACGACGTGTATGGGGCAGTGGAGGACAGTTCTTCGCTATCCAGGATGCCGACAAATTCAGGGGAGCAACGAACCTATTAGGATTAAGCGGGGAATATTCCAGGGCGACAGTCTGAGTCCACTGTGGTTTTGTTTAGCCTTGAACCCTCTTAGCACTCTGCTGGAGGGTACAGGGCTGGGCTGTCCTTTGCGGAGAGGGGGTCAGGTAATATCCCACCTGCTTTATATGGATGATTTGAAACTGTTTGCCACCAACAAATTGCAACTGCTGGAGTCACTAAAAGTAACTAAAACTTTTAGTGATTCCATCAGGATGGAATTTGGTGTAGATAAATGTGCAGTCATGCATGTAAAGCGGGGCGGGATTGTGGAATCTGAGGGACTACAACTCTCAGATTCTATAAACCTGAGATCACTCTCCGCAACTGATACCTACAAATACCTGGGTATGTCAGAGGGGTTAGGCATTAACGGACCTGACGTGAAACAATCGTTGCAGGAGCGCTTCTTCGGTCGCCTGAAAAAGGTACTTAATAGTTCTTTGTCAGGCGGCAACAAGGTGCGCGCCTTTAACGGTTGGGTCATGCCGGTCCTAATGTACTCCTTTGGCATACTAAAGTGGACCCAGACGGAACTAGACGCCCTGGATAGGAGAGTCCGGTCACTGTTGACCGCAAACCGGATGCATCACCCACGTTCGTCTGTCATGAGGCTGTACATTCCGCGTAAGTGCGGGGGTCGAGGTTTTTTAAATGCTAAGACCCTCCACAACCGCGAGGTGTGCAGTCTCAGAGAATATTTTCTCAAGGCTGACGTGGGTATGCACCGAGATGTGGTTGCAGTGGACAAGGGACTCACCCCGTTGTCCTTGGCTAAAGAGAACTGGCGCAAACCTGTGGCGCTTAGTACCAATGACCGCAAGGAAGTATGGCAAAGCAAGGAGCTTCACGGACGCTTTTTCCGGGCCCTTCATGGGCCCGACGTAGATTTCTTAGCGTCCGTGGCCTGGCTACGCTTCGGTAACCTCTTTGGGGAAACCGAAGGTTCAGTCTGTGCAATTATGGATGAAGTTATGCTAACGAATAACTACCGGAAGTATATAATGAAAGACGGGACGATCGACATATGTCGGGCATGCCATTGTCCCGGTGAGTCTATCAGACATATTACTTCTGGGTGTTCTCGTTTAGCTAACGGCGAGTATTTGCACAGGCATAATCAAGTAGCCAGGATTATCCATCAGCAACTTGCTCTGAAATACGGCCTTGTGGACTCTGAGGTACCGTATTACAGGTATGTGCCCGACCCAGTTCTCGAGAATGACCATGTCACGTTATACTGGGATCGATCTATTATCACTGACAGGACTATTGTAGCCAATAAGCCTGATATAGTGGTAATAGATCGATCAGTGCGCCGCACAATGATAATCGATGTCACTATCCCGCATGACGAGAACCTCGTGAAGGCTGAGAAGGAGAAACAATTGAAGTATCTCGACTTAGCCCACGAGGTTGTCGCTATGTGGAATGTGGACTCGGCAATCATTGTGCCGATAGTCGTTACGGTCAATGGCCTTATCGCTAAGAGCCTCGACCAACATCTCAAGAGGCTCTCGTTGGGTGGCTGGGTGAAGGGCCTGATTCAGAAGGCAGTCCTCCTTGATACGGCGCGTATTGTGAGGAGGTTCCTGTCTCTGGGGCCCTAACCACCGGTAGCTTGGACCCTGCACCCGCTACCGGCGGATCACTATTTTTTATATTTTTAAATGTTTTTTTTTTTTAATGTTTTTATAAAAATATTTAAAAATGTAATAAAATAAGTTTAAAAAATAAATAAAGGAGATAATAATAACCTGGGACATTATTCACACACGGTCATCTGATCCCAAACTAAGCAGAGCTTGTACTATGGAAACCAGATAACTGATATACTACACACACTACTTTTTTTTTGTAAATACACACTTATATTGTAGAAACAGACATGTTCATGCACACAAATGTTTGTCCTGGATGGGAATCAAACCCACGACCTGCGGCATGATAGGTGGTATCTTAACCTACCACGGCCACTGGCCTGTCAAATCAATGTCTATTACATGCTTTACAGTCCGGCCATCGAGAGAATGCGTTTCTGACACCTGTCAGTAGGACAATTTCTAGTTTTAATAAGGATTGAATTCGCAAAACTTTTTAAATTCGTTAGTGTGAAACTGACAGGTGTCAAGAACGCATGGTCTCAACGGCCGGACTGTAGGTATATATTTTATAATCTCGGTAACTAAGTAGGCCCGGTGAATTAAGCGCGAACTGCCGTATGTATAACCCGCTAGTACCACGTGCATGCGACTCACATCCTTACAAGCTTGATAATAACTGCTCAAGTCACTTGCACAGTTGCACCGTTCATACTCGTACATAACAAATGACAACCAGCTCAATCAGTTGTTTTCTTTACCTGTCATAAATTACATAATTCCCCGAAGGGTTAGGCAGACAGGTGTACCTTAGATAGATAGTAGGTACAGTGTACACCCACATTTTGCCAGTTATGTTTAAGTTCCATGAGCCTATTGCCATCAAACGGGCACTAATACAGACTCGGGGCAGCTACTGAGAAATTCTAGATCTAGAATTTCTGAGTACTGTGGCAGTTCAGACTCCTCCTATGTGGAAGTTCTGATTCCACTGAGGGGTACCTATACTTTCTACTCCTAACTTTAGGGTACAATAACAGTTTAACTATAATCAAAAGGAAATCAATACAATCTGTGGATAAAATCACGCACTTCTTAAAACTACACCGCCTTACACCCTAGCTTAAGCCGAACCGCGGCCTGAAACAAAAATACGAACTACCTTTTTTATTCTTTAAAAAAAGGGAGTTTTATAAAACAGCGTGAGTGATAAAATGTCAGCCAGTACAATATAAGGTTAAGGTCCATTGCATGAAACCTTTACAGTACACACCTGTATATAAATATTTTACATTTGTACTAAAGAAAGACCCTACCCAAGAACAGTAGCTTTACAAGCATGGCTTTGTCTTTTCAAATAGCACCATGATCACTTCATTCTATGTCACCCGGATCTCAATGTCCCTTACCAAGGAATGCATACCCTCATTACTATTAATAAGATTTGTGTACAAAATCAAAATCACGTATTGCGCCAAATACCAGCTTATACTACGTATATAGGTACTATCGGCTACTTGTGAGGTGATGTCATGCTCTTAAGTTATGGTAATACTAAATGCGCTTGCACACGCGGGAAAATTTCTTGAGTAGGTACTGCTAAGAAAAGTCGTATGTCGTCATCTAAGAAAACATATCTCTATTTAAAACCGCACATACAGCCAGGGAAATTAATTGTTCAGCAAATTGACACTCTTCGTTAGTTTGACGTGCTATAGCCATTTCATACAATTGTCTACGAATGACACACAGGGGTGAGAGTTGTTATTTTGAATATATGGACAATTTACGTTGGTAATCAATTTGCTTAACAGTTAGTTTCTCTGTGATGAGAGTTGAGAGTTGTTATTTGAATAGACGGACAATTTATGTTGGTAATCAACATGCTTAGCAATTAGTTTCTCTGTGATGAGACTTAAGAGTTGTTATTTGAATAGATGGACAATTTACGTTGGTCATGAATTTACTTAACAATTAGTTTCTCTGTGATGCGAGTTGAGAGTTGTTATTTGAATAGATGGACAATTTACTTAGGTAATCAATTTGCTTAACAATTACTTTCTCTGTGGTGAGAGTTGAGAGTTGTTATTTAAATAGATGGACAATTTACGTTGGTAAACAATTTGCTTAACAATTAGTTTCTCTGTGGTGAGAGTTGAGAGTTGTTATTTAAATAGTTGGACAATTTATGTTGGTAAACAAATTGCTTAACAATTAGTTTCTCTGTGGTGAGAGTTGAGAGTTGTTATTTAAATAGTTGGACAATTTACGTTGGTAATCATTTTGCTTAACAATTAGTTTCTCTGTGATGAGAGTTGAGAGTTGTTATTTGAATAGATGGACCGTATACGTTGGTAATGAATTTACTTGTACCTAAACAGATGTTTACCTATTGTTACACTCTTTTAATTTTTTGATGATTATACGTACAAACTTTTACAATTTTTTTCACAGCGACACCTCTTCTATTCGTTCTGTTTATAAAGACATCAGTAACCGATCTGCCAGCTTTTGATGTAAGAACATACATATGTTATCCACAATTAGTTTCTCTGTGATGAGAGTTGAGAGTTGTTATTTGAATAGATGGACCGTTTACGTTGGTAATGAATTTACTTAACAATTAGTTTCTCTGTGATGAGAGTTGAGAGTTGTATTTGAATATACGGACAATTTACGTTGGTAAATAATTTGCTTATCAATTTTATTAGTTTCTCTTAACTTAAATCTTTTTCCATAGAATCTGCAGAAACTGCAAAGTCCCTTCATAGGAACTTACTGCGTTGTTTTTAACTGTTTTTAATCTTAACTAATAAAAAGCTGAGGAGTTTGATTTTTGTTAGTTTGAACGCGCTAATCTCTGGAACTCCAAGTCGGCTTTGAAAAATTATTTTTGCATTTGATAGCGCAACTCTTGAGGAATTCTATAGGCTATTTATCATCATGCTACAACCTGTAGGAGCCGGGCAAAATGAAAAAAAAAGAAGTCAGAAAGAACGCTAAGCGAAAACGAAGTAACTACCCGCGCTGGGTAGGCGATACAATGCGACGGGGTGGGTCGGGAGAACATCACGCGGATGAAGTCACGGGCAGAAGCTAGTCTTTTATAAATCTCCGCTTTAGTTTCTCTTCCGTAACATGGTTACCTATTATAATTATTATAATTTGATTTTGATTTGTTTTTATATATTATATGTACTAACAAAATATGGATTGTTTTTGTCCGAAATAAATGTTATGAATTGAATTATCATAGTTACAAACACGAAGACACGCAACAACAACCCAACTCGAATTAATTAATAAAATTCCGGCATACAAAGCCTGTCTGAAAGAGACTGTGGGAGATGATGCTTTATAAAGCCCAAGTTTTTCAAACTAGATGTGCCTTACTGGCCCGAGGCAATCAACTCAGCCTATCGCAGTTCACTGCTGGACATGAGCCTCTCCCAGGCTGCGCCACAATACACCGTCCTCCGCCTTCTGCATCCAGTCTGTCCCCGCCACCTTTTTAAGGTCGTCGGTCCATCTAGCTGGGGGGGATTCCCACACTACGCTTGCTGATACGCGGTCTTCACTCCAGGACTCTTCTGCTCCCACGTCCGTCGGCCTTTAGACAAACATGGCTAGCCCACTGCCAATTCAGCTTGCTTAGTCGGCAAGCTAAGTCAGTAACTCCAGTTCTTGTCAGGATAACTTAATTTCTAATCTTATTCTTCGGAGTAGGTACTGTAAAGTTTCCATGCAAAGGGCAACCTTATACACAGGGTGTAATGGACAGCCCTCCGCAAACTAACAGGGTGCATTCAGCTCTTTATTTTGAATCATATTCCACGGGAAAATTTCTCAGGAAAATTTTCATATTTTGTCTTTTTTCAGTTACTATTCCTTTATTTCAATGTAAAATTACATTATCTTTACGCAGCACTCCATTTATGTAAGTAAAACACCTAAAAAAAAAATCAGCAATGATGTTGAAATACTCTAACGAACGACGCATGAAATCAGCTGTTCACTTTCTGCCTAGCTACAGAGTTCATCAAACTCACCGCATACCTATTACCTACTCCTCCCAACCAGTAACATACGCTTCGATTTGTGCACAGAAACACAAACAAATCAGGTTTATTGGATTCCCATAACGTTCCTGAAATAATTTCATATACTGGTCATCTTAGTATGATATACTGAATTCACCCTATCAGTCTGCGGAGGGCTGTCCCTATACCCTGTATTACTGGCTGACATTCTATCGCTCAAGCAAGTATAGAACTGCCTTTTTAAATAAATAAAAAAGGTAGTTCGTGTTTTTGTTTTAGGGTTCTGTTCGGTCTGAGTTAGAGGATAGGCGGTGTAGATTAAAGAAGTATGAGTTTTTTCCGAATATTTTGTTGTTTCAACTTATAATTACAAAATACTTTTCTGTGTCACCATCATCATGTTTACTATCTCTATTTTATACACTTTTTAATATTATCTCTGCCTGCGCAATGAATGATATTAAACTCATACGACTGGATACACAGCGGCCATCATGTCCTTTCTATCTCTCAGCCAACACCTTGTGATCCGTAACTACCTGAAATTTCAAACCCCATAGAAAATATTTGAAATATCATAATTCAATGCCTAAACTAGTGCCAAACATTCCTTCTCAATTAGTAGACACAGCTACCCCCTGTGAATTTAGAATCTCCCAATAAATGACGTCACTCAAACACCTGCATTTGATTAGAATGGATTGAAGGTGCAATATAAATAAAACATAATGCGAGATGTGCTTTGACAAAACAATTTAATTCCCATGGCCTTATCCATGTTATTGCTTATGCATTTATTGTTTTCATGTCAATGAAGAATAATGAAATTAGTGGACCGAGGTTGAAATTTAAATACTGTATAACTGTTTAGGAGTATTGTCTGTGCGTTGATACTTGGTTTTATTAGATTTTGATACTGCAAATGATTTAAAACACTTAATATTCATGTCAGCTTCCATTGCAATTTGATATTTATCTGTCTTTTGTTGAATAATTTATCTTTTGAACTTTACTAGTAGTCTCAAAGGGTCGTAATCTAACACACGATCTGCTAGTTATTGGACACCAAGCTTCATAAAACAGACTACGATTCCAAATAAAGAGACAGATGGCGCAAAAAATAATTTTTGGAGAAATTGCAAACTTCAGAATACAACGCAAGGAAGAGGAGTATTCTGAGGTCGACTTCTCAGGTACTACCTACTTGCTTACGTTGATGGGCCTGTGGTTGAGTAATAACAGCCGCAAGGGTCGATCGATCAGGTTAAGCTACGCTTGCTGTGTTTGGTCCGTGGATGGGTGACCATCTTTACATACCAAGTACCCTCCGTGCCTCGGAAAGTACGTTAAGCCGTTGGTCCCGGCTATCAATCGTGGATCTTTGACAGTCGTTATGGGTTGTCAGAAACCCGAAAGTCTGACAACTTGTTTTACCAAGGGGTATCGTATTACCCAGTAACTGGGCTGTGGAGGTCAGATTGGCAGTCGCTCCATGTAAAATATTGGTAAATAGTCAGCTGTGTCTGATTAGACTGGAAGCTGACCCCAACATACTCAGGAAAAGGCTAGGCAAATGAAGTTGACCTACTTACATTCGGAGTTTTGCAGTTGTCTATCTAAATACTGTCAACTTCAAGATATTTTAGTCCTGGTTTCGATATTTATCTTAAGATAGATGACCTGACGATGTAGTTAAGTTTAACCAAGTACGACAGAAGAATATAAGTACATACGTTGCTCGTGTTAACATTAAATCGAACGATTATGAAGCACTAAAATTAATTCAGACAGACTCGCGGTCAACTCCTAGTTGCAAATTAAAATCATTTTGCGCTCCCATACAAAGTAATGCGTCACGTCCTATGCATCATCGTGTTCCATTTAATCGACGATTTGTGATCAGGGTCGGTAATGCAACGTTTAATGCGTAATTTTAAACGACAATCATTGCACATTCTCTTTTATGGCAGCATTAGGTGACTGTTAAGCCATAAATATTGAAATTCATGTCAGATTATACTTTAAAGCGATTTTATTTAGCTTTATATGGATTGTGGACGGGGTCCTGTTGGATGACTAGGTACGATGACTGCTTTGTGAGATTGAGATACATTGATCCAAACGTTTGTTTAAATAATATGAAGGTTCCATGAAATGCAGTAATGGATGTAGTGCATACGCATTTTGCTCACCTAAATAGAAGAAGCATAAAGAGAACTAAAATGAGGTCAATTTAGCAAGCCTAAACATGACTTTATGAGAAAACATGTTTTATGGAAATGGTGGAAAACATGAAGTTGTTATTCATGATATCGAAGACTGACATATAAGTTTTGTCGATTATGAATAAAACACTACAAATCCCAAGTCTAGAAATATACATAATTACAAGCTTTTATTTAGTTTCACATGTCCTGGATTCTGCCTGTCTGTAATGGAATCTTGCAAAATGGATTGAGCTGTTTGCACGTAGAATGACATCTGGGTGTCGCACTTAGACCTCGCGTAATTTTTATTTTTTTTATTTGTGATGGGTTTGCTCTTGACTCTAGTCTAGGTCAGAGATGACAGAGACAAAGTCGACGATGGAGTGAGCTTACCCAGAAGAAGCCTGTTCATTCTCACTTTGAAGAGATTAGGGTTGTATGCGTTCGGAAACACAGACGCAGGTAGTGAGTTCCACTCCTTTGCTGTGCGCATTATAAAAGACACATTTGGAAGTGCTTAGTGCGAATTGGTGGAATAGCAACCAGGTAGGGATGGTAACTGGCAGTGCGTCTAGATGTCCGGTTATAGAAGGGGGCCGGTGGAATGAGGTCGTGGAGTTTTCGGGCACACTCTCCGAAGTACAATCTGTAGAAGACCGACAAGCAGGCAACCTTGCGGCGATGCGCCAAGCTATGAAGCTTGGCATCCACCAATTCATTCGTACAAAACCTCTCAAAAGTTAGATCTTGTTCAAATTAAGATAAAACGTAATCACAGCATATCTTTTTAATGTTGGATTTCGTCAGAAAAACGGTGTTTAAGGAGCAGCCGGTTTATTCTGTAAAAATCTCACCGTGAAAACTTTTGTGAAGTGAGCTTGAAGTGCGCTGTCAATCCACTTGATGCTAGGGATTGACCCTATTGACAGTTCACTCCACGCTCACCTCACCTAAGTTTTCAATGTGAGATTTGTACAGAATATCACTGCTGGTAGCTCCGTATAAACAAACCCCATGACAGTAAACTAAAGAGTATAATATGCAGTAAACCAACGAATAAACACGAAGTATATGGCGGAAATGAATAGTTCAAATAATGGCTACTGAAGGGAAAAGTGGCACTAGTAGCTGGCTTTGTTTATTAAGCCCTCTACACATTGAGAAGTGCGTCATGTCCTATTGTACTCCATGCACTTAATCTATGCAAAACAAGCAGACATAATTACGTTATGATTGACAAAATATGTTTTGATAATACTACTCGTACTACTGTTAAAGTCATAAAATATAAAGGCAAATTTCCTGATTCTGCCCAGGGCCGTCGACCTTATGTCATACGATGTGCTCTGGAAGAAGTTGGGGGACAGGGATGTGCTGACGGAAGTTCGTAAAACATTGCAGTGTTGGTACGCGAACCACACTAATAATGTAAAGTGGACCAACACTCTCTCAGAAGCGTATGGGTTGGAATGCGGTGTGAGACATCTCCCGGGCTCTTCAACCTATATATTAATAATAATAATAATAATAATATTCACAACTATCACACTACGCCGTCTAGCCTCAAGCTAAGCAGAGCTTGTGTTATGAGTACTAGACAACTGATAAACATACTTATATATTTCTAAATACATACATATATAGATAAATTACACCCAGACACAGAATAAATGATCATGCTCATCACACAAACATTTGTCCTGGGTGGGAATCGAACCCACGACCTCCGGCATAGCAGTCAGGGCCACTAACCACTAGACCAACAGGCCAGTCATTAATGACCGAGTCGAGCTCAGTAGCATGCGTGTTGGTTGTCGGGTTGGTGGTGTTAATATTAACAGCATCAGCTATGCCGACGAGATGGTGCTGCTGGGCCCGACTGCAGGATCTATTGCAAAAATGTTAAAAGTATGCGAGGACTATGCTGCTGCACATGGGCTCGTGTACAACGTTAAAAAATATGAGTATATGGTCTTAAACGCCGCCGGTAAATGCACGGACTATGCACCTAATCTTACCCAAAATGGCTTGAACATAAAAAAGAGTGAACACATTTAAATATCTGGGGCATATACTAACCGACGACCTTAAAGATATTGTAGATGTAGATAGTGGGAACGTAGCGCATTGGCGGTCCGAGGTAATATGTTGGTACGTAGATTCTCCCGCTGTACCGACCAAGTCAAGATTACACTATTCAAGGTATAATGTCAGGGTCTGTACACGGGGGGCATATGGGTCATTTACACCAAAAGGTCGCTAGATGTCTTGCGCGTCCAATGTAGTATTTTCAGAATGCTCTTGAGACTGCCCCGGTTCTGTAGTGCGACAGAAATGTTTGCACAGAATCAAACTGACGGATTTCATGCGATCATCCAAAAAAAAAATCGCATCATTAGTAATTAGAACCCGGGCCAATAGGAACAGCATTCTGGAAACAGTGACAAAGAGTTTTTATTCTCCCATTTTGAGGCATCTTGTGGAGAGGATGGCCAGGTGAGTACCTTGTACCTTACTTGGCCATCTTCTGTGTGAAATGATTCTTATATACATATATAAGAATTAATATTATTATTAGAGGTAAAGTACATACTTTACCTCTAATAATAATATTAATTACTAACACTAGCTACAAGGTCTTACTAACATTATAGATCTTTGTAGTACGAGTAAATAAATGATTTAATTTGATTTTAAATCGATGAAAACAACGCTTTTAGATGAAGAAAGCGACCCAAAAGGCTTCTCTCAACACGTGTTCCTATGTTCCGCAGAAAACGCCCTGGGGGTCGTGAATTGAGAGCCAATTCCCGGCCACCGTAGGCGCGGGCTTGCGGACGGCGAGCAATGGGTAGCTCGCCGTCCGGTAAGGAAAAGAACCGGGGTGACGGCGCGTTGTGTTCCTCGCGCGCCCCAAAGTGATGTCAGCACTAACTGATGGGATCCACTAGGGCCGATGCCTTCCAGGGTCGCGGGGTGTTTGAAAGAGTCACCGTGTCCCTGGCACAGGCAACTGAAAGAACACGGTCAGTTTTAGTCAGTAAAAGTCTGACACGCCCTCTCGCTCCGCCCAGAGCGGGAGAAACTATTTGACGATATCCCACCCAAAAAAAAAAAAAAAAATAAGGCGTATAATGTTCATAACCGTACCCTTAAGCGAATCTGAGCGAACGTTTCATTCTAACATGAACATTATTGTTATAAAAATTCACAGATCTCCGAAGGTCGCGTAGAGCACTACACGAACATCGGGAACATTGAAAATGCACTTAGGCAAGCTTTTCATTTTTTACGATGCCTAATCTAATAGATTTGACCTAATAGATTATGTCCGTAGGACCACTTTAGAAATTTGTAGTAAAATATATCCAAAGTTATATCAATGTAAAAGTAGTTCCTCAATCTAAACATCTGAATTTAGGAACCACCTGGACCACGGAAAGTATTTTATGAATATTTTTGAAAATTTTGTATCGTTTATCAGTAGTAATTGTGTATAGGTAATATAAATTGACCAATTACTTTCATGGAAATTCAAGCTCTAGATTGAGGAGCCACATTAAAAGTATTGGATTCAATGGGTACTGGATTCTTGAATATCAACAGTACTTGACTCAGATTTTTAGTAGGCACTATACACAATTACTACTAAATGATACTTTTTTTTTTAATATTCATTTAATTATACTTTACGTATTCCAGGTGGTTCCTCAATTCAGATGTTTAGACTGAGGAGCCACTTTTACATTGATATAACGTTGGATATATTGTACTACAAATTTCAGAATTTGGCCTATTAAATCATTTGCTTTCCTACTAAATAAGGGGATGAGTTTCCTTTTAAAATCCTGAAGCGCTCCTCAATCCATATGGACATAATAGATTTTATATCGTCTTTGAAGTAATAGTGCTCAAATGCACGAATTAAAAAATCCGTAAGGTAAAAATTACGTCATGCAATTTTGAACTTTAGTGAAATATTCTTTGGACTATTTTTGAAAGAAAATCATTTTTTGCTTAACACAACAACAACGAAGCGATACAAAATAGTTATGAGCATAGAAATAATTTTAGTCTCTAATATTAAAAGTTCTAATTAGTAATTTGAGGTATTTTCAAAGGATCGCAAAACAAAATTAATCTAAAAAAAATTATTTAAATTAACATAATTATAAAATTAAAATAAAATAAGTATTTATAAAATTAAAATAATATAACAACTCAGCGACGCGACGCGCAACTAAGGAGCGCGCTCCCCGAAATTACCCCAAACAAAGGGCACCCACCTGCCTAGGCTATTAGTGACACAAGAGGTCCGGTTTTTTTTTTACTGTAGCCCAACTCTATACCCCGAGGGTTTTTTTCATTTTATCGATATCGCATTTAGTTTTTGAGATATAGTTGATTTTATGACAAAAGACTCTAAAAAGCTGATAGAATTTTTCACATTTTTGCGATTTTCAAGAAAGTTTTTGATTTTTTAATTTTTTTTTTCCACCATATTATAGTCCTTGTTGATAGGCGTCTTTTGAGACCTCAATCATTCATGTAGCCCTAAAACTCGCGACAGCAAGGCGATGGCTCTGAGCGAAAATGGGGGCTATACTGAAGCGCTCGAAAAGACATTTTCAATGTTAAAATAAAGTTCACATTCTATAAAAAACGTTAGCAATGTGCGGTCTGTAAATCATGGCCTTGATCATGCAGGCTTTCAATAACCTGGTGTCCATACAGCGAATGAAGTCTTTAACGAAAATCTGTTACCTCATTTTATATTGTCTTATTTTACATTACATTACTATGTAGCTAGAATTTCAAAATAACACGACCAGATACTCATAACATGTTCAGTATTGAAACATACGACGCAAACGGTGAACCCACACGGACTCTATTGTCTACAGAAGTGCAAAAGGAACAAAACGATGGCTAGACACTGCGCACATGTCCTGACAACTATTATTATTATGCAACAGTGAGTTATTATGGTCTGTTCAAAAAGTATCTGATAAAAGTGTCAACAAACAATACCTCACTAAAAAACAACAAACTCACTGAAAGGGTTGGTATCTAACACATTAAATCTGTATTTGTAATAATTTTTTGAATAACATTATTAAATAAATTGTAATTGAAAGATCATAGACGAAAATTGTTGTAATAATTTAACCTCAATTCATAATTTCATCCGAAAGACGTCCACTGCTGGACATAGGCCTCCCCCCAGCATCGCCACTTCGACCGGTTATTGTGCTTCCCGCATCCAGCGGATTCCCGCGGCCTTCAGAAGGCCAGAAGCCGCAGCGTAGGAAGGCCTCCCACAAGGTGGACCGATGACCTTGTCAAACCTCAATTATCAAATGAAAAACATTTTAAGGTAAAAAAGGATTAAGTAATTAAATATTACATCAAGCACTCAATTTGTAACCGACACTATAAAGTGGCATCCACAGGTACCTAGGTTTTCTGATCATTTGTTTACATTTTTATCCGTTACTTTTGGAACAGATTATAACGTCTCAATACATCTAATAAGATGTATTTAAGTTAACCTGGTGCTCGATTCTTGAATCGCACGTGACTTTCTAACGCATTCGTGAAGCTCATAATAATAGCAGTGAAAAACATGTAGCCTTCATTGTGCGTAGTCCGACACGTACTTGGCCGGCTAAATTATTATGCGCAGTGTTATATAGAATATTTTTTTTTAACTGAACAGACAGCTGTGCTGCTGGGGAGTTTGTTGCGCCACTTCTTCTCCCCAGCTAAAGCACTAGGAAGTGGTGAAGGGCGGGCGTTTTGGGGGACTGTCTTATGTAATTTTGACGTTCAAAAAGTGCTGATTCTCAGCCTAGTTTGAATAAATGACTTTTTATTTTGATTTTGATTTTGGTTTTTCACCCATTTCACAACTATGTCTCAGTGCCCCTGAGGCTGAAAAGCCGAAAAAGTTTTCTTGGGTGCGTAGCAGCTAGTCCAGCCAATAGTAACGCCTACACAGCAAGATGTAACCTATGGAGGGAGCTGTGTAAACCCCCTGTTCTTTTTATCGAGCATCAGAGAGCTTTACTGTGCTGAGCTTTGCTGTGGCCAACTTGGAAATCTCTAAATAGACTTCGAACCCAGGTCGGCCGGAGCAAAGACCATCTCTACAGATGGGGATTCATGGACGGCTCAGATCTCAAGTGCATATACGGTATCTCCCCACAGACTATGGTCAACCTTCAAATCCTGTGCCGCATGCCCTATGACATGTGCATTTGAGGAACGTATGACTGCGTCAGTGAGCGGAGTTCGCCCAGCTGAATTTTGAGTCTAAAATTCTTTATACTTTGTTTTTTTGACATTTTGCCATCGTGTCGATACGCTAGGAAGTATCTTCTTTTAAAGTACATCTTTTTTAATAAATTACTGTTATCGTTAAAAAAAGCAGAAACCTATAATAAAAACCTAACTTTTCAATGATAGACTTTGTCTTTAAAGTGTTTTCGTTAAATTTTTATTATAAATTTTGGAGTGCCATTCAGTTTGTGATTTTTCGATTATAAACGAAACTAATTTAAATATTATTCATACTTAAACTTCTCTTGAAGTTATAAAAAGCTCAAATAATTCGCTATCTTCATTTTCCCAATTCAATTCGACGTCTCTACTCTGCAAAATCACTCTCGAATTTTACGATTGCGAGTGTTTTAAGATTCAACCTCCTGAAGTATAAATTTTCGCATTAAAATAACATTAGGCCCCGTGAGCATACATTTAAACGTTATGAATTATGATTTGATAACACTCAGTATGCGAGGCAGGTTTCTTATCAATAGGGGTTTTAGTATGCCGTGGGAATTAATGTGGTTTGCGTTTTATACTGTTTTTATTTTAAATTAATGTATGAAGGTTGGGTTGTATCAGTTTTAGTGCATTTGGAGATAGGAAAAATTATTTATAGTAAATGCAAATACTCCAATCTTATTGAACCTTATATGTTCGAGCCGTTTGGGGAGGGTCGTGGGGTCCGAGTGCCCACTTAGTTTTTCGAGACGTTGACGAAAATAGGCCTGCCCTTCGGTCATGACTGTAACCAGAGGGCTGGCCTACAACTTGCCAGGTTTTTGGGTACTTTTTCTGTTCACAGCAATGTGGACAAGTGCCTTACGATTACTTTCCCTCCTTTTCCGTAACTCAAAAAGAAAGAACGGAACCCTTATAGGATCACTTTGCTGTCCGTCTGTCTGCCAAGACCCCTTATTTCGGGAACCCGTGAAGGTATCGAGTTGAAATTAACATCATAAACTCAAATCTACAGCTCCTCGAAGCTGTGATAAAATTAAACTTCTAAGTTAAAGTAAAAAAAAGATATGGCCGTTTATGTCCCAAAAACTATATTTCGACACTCTCAAAGGGATCAAAATTTATAGGGTACTTTCCGTTGACTAGAACTATGAAATTTGGCAAGTAATATCGTCTTATACTACAAGTACAGGAAAAAATCTGAAAACTACATTTGTAATTAAATCATAAAAAATTTAGTTTTATTTAAAGTACGTAATCAATCATCGAGGTTTTTATAATAATATATGTACCTACCTACAAATTTGTACGGAACCTTCGGTGGGTAAGTCCGACTCGTCCGGTTTTATAAATACTTGTACACATTATTATTTTAAGACTGTTAACATTTTAAATTATGTAAATACTATTTGAGAAAATAAATATTTTATAATAATAATTTTAATTGTGTAATTAACCATAATAAATTATATTTTGAATTATATATAAATTAACTAGATATTCATCAAAATAATGAGACAAAGTTTTAGGCTTAAGGCACTTTAAATAATAAAACAAAAAATCAATACATTTTAGAAGAGACAGTAAATTGATTTGATTCTTTTTAAATTTAAGTACAAAATTTCATCTTGTAGTATTGTAATTCAACCGTTAAAACCCACATAAACTTGTAATATAAAATTTTACTGCCAGTTTATACACAATATATTAACCGCAATTAAACTTCTCTACTAAATCCAGCCTAAGTGCTAACCATATAATTATAATGACTGCATAATTACACACGTAATTATAATAACTCACGTTAATAGTCAACGCTATAAATAAATATAATTAAACCAAAAATGTTACACACTTAATTAAAGCGTGCAACATCGAGTCATAGTTGAGGTATTACTACATTAATTTTAATTTAGTCTCAAGCTAATCATCATCTGCCTAGCCTTTTCTCAACTATGTTGGGGTCGGCTTCCAGTCAAACCGGATGCAGCTGAATATCTGTGTTTTACATGGAGTGACTGCCTATCTGACCTCTACAACCCAGTGGGTAATACGATGATACCCCTTGGTAAGACTGGTTGTCAGACTTTCGAGCTTCTGACGACCCGTAACAACTGTCAAAGATCAACGAATGACAGCCAGGACCAACGGCTTAGCGTGCTTTCCCAGGCACAGAGGGGTCTAATCTTGGTATGTAAAGATCGTCCCATCCATTATTACTTTGCCCCTCAATAATTTAGTCTTAAACCATTAATTACTTTATTTTTACAATCAACCACTAAAATAAAGTTACAAAAATAATATCCTAACCAACTAAAACTATTAAAAAAACTAAAATATGGCGTCAAAAAATTCATCCGCATCGCTGTCGTCTGGTAATGTACCCAAGAGACTGGCGGCATTGCCACGTTGTATGGCAATGCTTAGCCTCTGGCCAAGGTAAAAGCCTGCCCTTGGGTCACGGGAAGTGTCAACCAGCCGTTTGGAGATTTCGTTGAACAAACCATGAGCACATGAACCCCAGGGCCCGAGGGTTTCAACGCCAAACGGCTCGAAAATATAGTTACCTACCGATACTTCCGCCGCTTGAGGTTTCCGCAGCCGCAGCAGCAGCGCCAGCACAGCACGCTGTGCCAGGAAGATGGTAAGGCGCAAGAGTAATTACTTAATTACTTCCTTCACCAAAACGGTAAATGATAATGATAAATGATTTTTATTTCTGTAAGTAGGTTTGTACAAACACTTTTACAAGTCAATATTTTTTTTTAAACTAGATGAGGTCGGCGTTTCCTATCTGACTACTCTGAGAAGAAAGGCCGAAACAAACTCAGAGGTCACAGTCTCTTATAAAGTCCAGACATAATCTTGGTCACTTCATGTGAAGACCATGTAGATTGGTGTCTGAAATGGTCTTTTGAGGAAAGAACCACACAGATTGAGAGGACCTGTCCAGTCAGTGCACGCATTTGTCAGTAATCGCGCAGCTCAACTCAGAACTTAAGGAGCTCAACGATTCGACGAACAATACCAAAGAAAGGACATTGGGGTAGGCCGCATAGATTACTCAAACTGCCAGACCATGATTAAAAATAACTGAGAGAAAAAATAAAACAAACAAAAAAAAAAAAAGCAATGACCTACATAGTCTTCACATTCACAATAAAGTAAAATAATATAATACTTACAAAGTAAATATTAATGTCAACATTCAGTATGCAAAAATAAAAATAATATAAAATAAAATTGGAGCAGTTCAAACCCAAGCCTTTTTGTCCTCAATATAATCTTTAACGGTATAAAAAGCTTTCTGACACAACTTGCGTTTAATGAATGATTTGAATTTATTAAGACTCAGATCTTGAACGTGGCTTGGAAGTTTATTATAAAAGCGTATACATTGACACCTGAATGACCCACCTATTTTCTTGAGCCTTGTTGGAGGTACAACAAATTTGTGTTTGTTCCTAGTATTTATATTGTGGATATCACTGTATTTTTTAAACAATTTAATGTTTTTATGGGCATATAAAAAATTTTCAAAAATGTACTGAGAAGGCAAAGTCAGTATATTAATCTCCTTAAATTTCTCTCTGAGAGATTGTCTCGGACTTAATTTATAAATGCATCGAACAGATCTTTTCTGCAAAACAAAGATAGTCTGAATGTCGGCTGCATTTCCCCACAACAGAATACCGTACGACATTATACTATGAAAATAGCTAAAGTACACTAAACGGGCTGTCTCTATGTTGGTTAAATTACGAATTTTCGTAACAGCGTATGCTGCGGAGCTTAGCTTTTTTGACAATTTATCTATATGTGGGCCCCACTGAAGCTTAGCATCCAAAGTTAAGCCCAAGAATACTGTGCTATCTTCAGGATTCAACTCTTCGCCCTTTATCAACACGTTAGTTTTCACCTGCCTAACGTGAGGTAGTGTAAACTTAATGAATTTGGTTTTTTTTTCATTAAGGAGTAAATTATTAACACTGTACCAGTGAACTACTTTTGAGATCGCTCTGTTTACATCGTCAGTAACCAGCTGCTGACGTTTAAGTTTAAACAAAAGTGAAGTATCATCCGCAAACAAAACTATATCATGATTATCCTTAATGAGGTGAAGGAAAACATCGTGAGAAAACCGACATGAGCTAGAACCAAAAATTCGAAGGCATGTATGACATCTACCAAACCCGGGCCCACGTGTTGGATTACATTACAGCCCAATCCCTCTCGAAGAGTGGAGGCCTGTTGTGGCATAGGGGTTTCATGGGTAGAGAATGAGACTCAAGTGTCACTTAGAACAGAGTTTAATTATAGGTTAAGCCACAAGTTACAGAAGAGGGTCGTAGATCCTAGTTGTATGGTTTGTTCGCTGTCCGGTTATAAAAAATGGAAGGGTACTGCCCTGGGTGGACCGTCTGGCTGGCGCTGCGGTGGCTGGGCATGTTCGGCCTTAGTCGCCGGTTAGAGGGCCACGACTGGCGCGTAGTTGCCGGGTAGAGAGCCGCGTCTGGCACGTAGGGTGCCAGGTAGAGGGCCCCTTCTGGCGCGTAGGCTGCCGTAGAGGTTATGGCCGGTAGTCTAGCCAAAGGTAGTCTAGCCGGTGCGGTGACTGAATCCGAGGCGGTGAAACAGGTAATAACCGTAGCGGTGATTGTATCCGTAGTAGCGAAGTATCCGAAGCTGTGAACCCTGGAAACACGCAAGGGTGCGTCCGTGAGCTCAGAGGAAGATCCGGTAAGCCTCTGTGATGTGCGTAGTTTCCTAACCAGACGAGTCCGTAGCCCCAAGACAAGGAAATGGGTCATTGAAGAGGAAAATCAACATCACAGTGGTTTACAAAATCATTCTTTAGAATGAACACAAGATAAAACACAGTTACAGTAATATACAGATTCTCCTAAGGACACTATGAGTATTTACCCAATTTCGGGGAGCTATACAGGCTTCAGTGGTTTTGGCGGGAAAAGGAGTGAGTCCCCCGTCCAGTCTTATTCCTCTGAGTTTCTAGCAAGTACTATAGGGAGGTGAAAGTAGTAATCTTACAGACTAAATACCAAAATCCTACAGATAATTAACCGACTTCCAAAAGGAGGAGGTTCTCAATTCGTCTGTATTTTTTTTGTTGTTTTTTTTTTTTTTTGTATGTTTGTTACGCGATTACTCAAAGACGGATGGACCGATTTGGAAAATTCTGTTTTTGTTTGAAAGGGTATACCTCCGAGGTGGTCCCATATAAATTTTATTAACTTTGCTTGGGGAGTTTTTGAGTTAGCTTCAATAATGCGTATATTTCCCACTTATTTTATATGGATGATGTGATGATGTTTTAATAACTTCCTATTACTGTTATTTACATGGCTATATCTACAATTATTGTGCTCAATTATGTATTCGAATTTGTGTGGGGAGGTTCCACAACTAAAAAGTGAAAAATAAAAACTTTTTAGCAAAAAATAAAACCGACTTCTAAAACAAAACACTACAAAGTGAAAAATAACTTTAATTTCGGAAGTCGGTGGCAAAAAACGAAAATACAAAACGAAAGACACCGACTTCCGAAATTAAAGTTATTTTTCACTTTGTAGTGTTTTGTTTTAGAAGTCGGTTTTATTTTTTGCTAAAAAGTTTTTATTAATATCTAGCTTTAGTTGAATAATTTAGTGTACATTGATATGTTACACTATGTCCCAGGAGGTGGAACATTATAGGCTATCATGCTTATGCTATTAATTACTTAGTGCTTATTTGCTTAGACGCGATCTCTCACATCTACACATACTTAAGTTTAAGTATTTACATATTCAATGACCTGTGGGTTAGGCTTGGTGCACACAGTTTGGCGAACGCTCGCGAAATTCGTAACTAAATTCATTAAGGTAGAAGGTTTAATGTACTGTTAGGATTTTGGTCCAGGTGTATAGCAGGTGTAATGAAAATGTTGCTAGTCAGGACTATTTAAGTGTAGTTCTTTATTAAAATTAACATCTGTTAATAATAATTCTCACCTCAGTTTTACTTGATAAGAAAACTATTAAGCAATTTGCTCTTTCATTTAGTGTTTTTCCGAGAGACTCCTTCTTTGATAGGTTTTTTTGGAAGTTCTTTAACCAATACCAAACTCAAGTCATTTGGAGGAGGGCCTATAAGTTATGATTAATAATATTTTTTCTCTTTTTCTTTTAAGAGGCCACCGAGCGCACAGTGGCGCCCTCATTGTTTGTTTTGTTATTTCTTTTAATTTAAAAAGAAAATGCAGAAAATAAGCACGTTCAGTTGTGCTCCACAAGACTATACGTTATTATTATTATAAACAGTAGTTTTATATTGTTAAGTTTAGTAGTAAAGTGGCCACCATTTCCCGTTTTAATGATTACAATAAAACTTAACAATGTAAAACTACTGTTTATAATAATAATAACGTATAGTCATGTGGAGCACAACTTAACGTGCTCATTTTCTGCATTTTCATTCCACTCGTAAAATAAAAGAAATAACCTAACAAACGATGAGGGCGCCACTGCGCGCTCGGTAGCGTCTTAATAGAATAAATAAAAGTATTTTGCATTATCAGTACCCAGTGGTCTTGCTTTCCTAAGTTACTACTACAGTTTAAAATGTGTGACAAATGTGCACTGGAATTTTTTTTTTTTAAATCACGTTGAGCATTCAGACCGCCATCGTCTGCCTCGATGTTCCAATTGCGTCGCAAATAGGACGTAACTCCATCCATTACAGGACTAATGCATGCGTCGTTTTTGAGGCACTTTCTACCAAAAATACTTTCTGTTATAATATTTATCCTCCATAGTTCAAAATGTACCTACATCAAAAGCGTTAAATAGAAAATTGACTGTGACAGACATTCAGACACATAAAACTACTATTTCACACGTTTTCCTACAGTTCCCAATATCTCCATGCAAGGATAAGTCACCTTTTATTACCCATACATTTTCCAAAAAACTCACCTTTATGTCTAAAATAATACGCAGAGCGTGCAGACCGCTCTCCGCATTATACGTATTTTGTCTATCGTCGTGTGCCTCGATGTTCCAATTGCATCGCAAACATCTCGTAACTCATTTATTACAGGACTAATTCTTGAGTCGTCTTCGACGCACCTTCTATCAAAACTATCTACTGTTGTAACACTCTTTCTTTATAATAAGCCACCAGACTCAATTTTATTGCTATAAGTAAGTAATTCAAATCCGTAACTATGTACAGAGGCCAGCACATCAAGCTACCCGAAACTGTAAAATTTTCCCAATCAACATTGAACCGCTTTAGCGATAAAGTTGAAAATCTATTAAAGAAATTTGACAGATTGTAGTAGCTTGATGTGCTGGCGTCTATACATCAAACGCGTTAAATAGAAAATTGACTGTGACATACATTCAGAAACAGAAAACTATTAAATTTTTCCTACAGTTCCCAATATGTGAATGCAAGGATAAGTCACCTTTCTGTACCCATTCATTTTACAAACAACTCACCATTATGACTAAAATAATACGTCGAGCGTTCAGACCGCTCTCCGTATTATTTGTCTACTGTGTCGCCTGCCTCGATGTTCCAATTGCATCGCAAACAGGACGTAACTCCATCCATTACAGGACTAATGCATGCGACGTCTTTGGCGCACCTTCTATTATACAGCAGCGGAAACACTAATTACTTGTATGCTTTCGCCGATCGCTAGGAATTGATGTTAATTAATTACTTGATGGATTGGTTGTCGTTTCTGGTAGCCGAAAGGACGTTTTGGGCAGTCATGTTAGTAAACGTCTACCGTAATATATGAAAGCTGTTCTTACCTATGTTACTAAGAATATAACTAAACTGCAGTCATAAGGAAAAAAGACGTATCTGACTTTTTTTTTCGAAATAGCATTTTCGGAATCAGCAAAAAAAGACGCATCTACCAGTATTTTTATATTGGCGGAAAACTTATTATTTAAAATACGCATCTGCCTAGTATTTTGTATTTTAAACTAATAAAATAAAAAAATATTGTTTTCTCCATTTCAATATTTCTGTAGAATGTAGATACGGCCTTTTTTCCTTACGGCGGCAGTATAGTACGAGCATGATCTAGTCACTCCGACCAAATAGGTTAGGTTAGAACTTTTAGCTGGTTTAGCTAATAACCTAAGAGTCTTCAAGTCAAGAATGAATAGGTTACTTCTAGGAAAGCATGCTCAGTAGTCGAATTCATGATGCGTGGTACCTATTGATATAGGTAAATGATTAGGAAAATGGTTTAATGGATTGCTTTAAAACCCTTAATTTTATACAAAAGACAAGACACACTGTTAATAACAATTATTTATTTATTTCAGACTTAGTACTAGTATTTAATTAAAGTCTTCAAATTGTATTAATACAAAGTGACAAGTCTGTTATGGAATACATCCATGACAGTCAGTGTTTATGTAAAGGATTAAACATCTGTTATTAGGTAGCTATATTTCAGAGCAGTCTTGACCAAATTGGAACATTGGATTCTGTAAAAGGTAGCTAAAGTACACCGCAGGAGGTTCAGAAACATGTTTATTGCCTTTATGTAAATAAAGTAAGACCGTAATATTCTCTAGAGAAGTATTTGTTTACTTTATTTACATAATTGAAACAACATTGGTATATAGAAAGCTTATCATTATAGAGGAGTAAAGCACGCTGTAAAGCGATACAGGGAGCACGCTTTTGCATAATTGCTTTAAAAATAAACTCGTCAGAGCAATTTTACTGGCAACAGTGCAACCCGGTGATGTCGGCAGGATCCGTGGTTTTACATCCACAATCGGGGCAGAAAAGACCATAATTGACACACAATTTATGACCAGATTAAATCATAAAGCAATTTCAGTACCACTGAACTGTTAAACCTGAGGCAGTGAGGCAACATTATTTACTACAGTGTTGCCCGTTGATAAACCAGAGCAAGCTCAATTTCCCTGTCAGTACAAAAATAAACAAGAGCAGTGGCGGGTTATAAATCGCACCCCGTGATTGGCTGCATCGCCAATAATTATTCACATATTTTAATAAATATTTATTTTTGGCTGCACACGACTTACGGACGTTGACGGGTTGACAACGTGTTGCTAAAAATGATGAATATAGGATATTTTCGTGTGAATTTTAGATAGATTGCCTATCGGAATTGCTAGCGAGAATATTTTTATGCATATTAAATGCGTATCAAACGCTGTTCCGGAAAATAAAATGTTAAAATCCTGTGACCTAATCCAGCTACCTGCCGATCTATGGAAGTGGAAGGGTGCGAATTTAATAAATATCGGATGGAATACAGATGTGTGACTACTAATAGCTGGGTCATTATTATTATTATTTTATTTAAGATGGGTTTGCTCTTGACTCTAGTCTAGGTCGGAGGCAACAGAGACAGAGTCGACGATGGAGTGAGCTTACCCAGAAGAAGCCTGTTCACTCTCACTTTGAAGAGATTAGGGTTGAATGCGCTCGGAATCACCGACGCAGGTAGTGAGTTCCACTCTTTTGCTGTGCGCATTATAAAAGACATTTGGAAGCGCTTAGTGCGAATTGGTGGAATGGCAACTAGGCAGGGATGGTAACTGGTAGTCCGTCTAGATGTCCGATGGTAGAAGGGGGCCGGTGGAATGAGGTTGTGGAGTTATTGAGTACACTCACCGAAGTACAATCTGTAGAAGACCGACAAGCAGGCAACCTTGCGAAGATGAGCCAATCTATGAAGCTTGGCATCCACCAGTTTTACGTCGCCAATGAGCCTCTTAACTGTACGTTCCACCGAATCACAATAAACGCAGAGACCTACTCGTTACAACTACAAAATCTGTCTGCAATTATTAAACAAAAACGGCGAAAACGTTTACATGTTCGTCTTCTTCATGAGACAACGCTCGGCCATATATAACTAAATTAGTTAAACAAACTATTTCAGAGCTAGGTTGGGAAGTCTTACCCCATCTACCATACTCACGAGACTTAGCTCCGTTTGATTACCATTTGTTCGGGCTTTGAAAAATTATTTACGCGATAAACAGTTTGATGACCAAACAGACCTTCAAAATAACCTAGAAGAGTTTTTTGATTCAAAACCAAAGGATTTTTGGATGGATGGTATTCAAAGTTCACCGAGGCGTTGGGCAAGAGTTGGAGATGAAGAAGGAGAGTATATCAGTAATTAATACGATCTTAATAAAATATTATGTTTATTTAAAGAAAGTGTTGTTTGTGTCGCAAGACTTTCCTACCAACTCAATAAATTATGACATCGAAAAGTTCAGAAATAACAAAATATCACATCGAAAAAAGTCACACTGTAGGTTCCCAGTTCCCAGGTTTAAACCTGCTACTTTGGTGTTTATTCCCAAGTCCGTAAACCCAAAACAAAATAAGAACACATAAAAATGTTTTCAACACTTCAGTGTTCCGGTCTCACGTTGTATCTAACTAAAACGGCCATACATTCTAAAAAGTTTGATCATAAAAAAATGCCTAGTGCCTGCCATAAAAATATTTCGCAATAAAAAAGTTTAACAAAATTCCAATAGAAAAGCGTAAAAATTGTTAGACACTTCTCTAAAGTATTCAAAAAACTCCCGATGTAAACGTTCCGATCGGAAATAGCTAATTTATGAGGATATCTTCCGACTGTTCTGATAAATATACGCATTTTATAGATTATTTTTATTAGCTGTGGTTATTAATTTTGAACTATTAAAAGTCTGCACTTTTTTGTGTCCAGGATAAGAATAGATTGTGCATGTTTTATATAATATTACTATAATTAACTAATACCGCCTCGTCGATCAAACTAGTGGTTTGCTCTCCTGGTCAGACAAGATGATGTTGGATTTTTCTAGCAGCCTAGGGCGAAGCGCAGATGGAGCAATTTTGGTAGCAACTGGCTCTGTTTATGACGTTTTTCATATAATTTCACTGACAAAATTGGCGTCATGTGGGTATGTGGTAGACACTTTGTCTACCTCTCCAGAAAATACAGGCGTTATGATGTTATGTACTTACTGCGCGCTGCTAACTAGACAGTATAGACAGCTGCTCGCACTGTGAACTCGCATGTCAGTAGCTCGGCTTGCCTTGGCTGCTTACACAGTGCGAACTGAAGACTAGACAGCTGCTCGCACTGTGTACTTGCATGTCAGTACTAGAGACTTGCCTTGGCTGTTTACACAGTGCGAGTTGCTGCACTGCAGCCTCAGCAGGCCGACTCGCACGCTAGCTCGCACGAAAACAAAAAAATGCTAAAGTTACTCGGCTGCGAGCTACTGTCCAACTCGCAAGTAATTCGTATGATACGGCTACACAGTGTAAATTGCTGCACTGCAGGTAGGCCAACTCGCACGCTAGCTTCCACCGTGTAAACGCAACCAGCGTAACATTACTTTAATTTTGACACATAAGAATTAGCGTCTATCGTCTTTCATCATACTCTTGCTCTTATCCCAATTTATTAAGGGTCGTCTCAGCATGTCTTCTTCTTCCATACTTCTCTATTATTCGTCATCTCAGTAATCTCTCCTATAGAGATATAAGGAGCAGGCTGTAGAGTTACTCATCCTCTATAGAAAAGGGAGTATCCTCCGACCAGACCGGGTGTTGTGTCTGGTGGGCTACTGTCCAACGATTGATGTCGGGATGATATTGTTGTTGCTGTTGAAGTCGTGGGTGCTGGCTGGCTGTGTGACTCATCGCTCGAAAGCCTGAGGAAGTGATGATGATGACGTCAATCTGAACTAGCTGATCAGCCACCAGTTGTTCGGAGTCACCATCCCCAGGATCCTCCGACCAAACGGGTGTTGTGTCTGGCGAGCAACTGCCCGAAGATTGATGTCGGGGTGTTGTATATTATACAGGGTGTAAGTGTAAACAGTGTCAACCGTTTAAAGGGTAATTGTACTCATCGTTATTAACAGCTTTTGCAATGGGTCCAAACCTGAAATCGCGAAAAAAAAAACATCAGCTGTTCCCTACATTTTGACGAATTATGCGAACATAAATGTACTGAACAGCTGATTTTTTTTCGTGATTTCAGGTGTGGTCCCATAGCAAAAATTATTCAAAATGATGAGTACAATGACCCTTTAAAAGGTTGCCACTGTTTACACTTACACGCTGTAGCTAGTCGCGCAGTAAACTTTGCTTGCGCGATGCAGGAATTTGCGCGATGTAGATGCCGCCACACCACCTTTCTAGCCATAATATACCACCACCTGACATTAGGGACTGCCAAACTGTTGCAGTATTTAAAAGAAGAGTGAAAGAACACTATCTTTCCATTTCGTCATAGTTATTTTAGTGATATTTATTCTAGAAGTATGTATGTATTTAAGTATTTGTTATATGTTTTGTTAGCTTAGTGAATTGTTTTTTAGATTTTATGTATTTTTATTTTCTCTCTTATTCCTACACACGGTGTCTACATCTCTTTTTATCCCCTGTCCTATCGCAGGTATGCTGGAAGAGATTTCTTTAGAAATAAGCATCACCTTTGTATATAATTTTCTGTTCCTTTATTCTTGTCTGTTTATTTGTGTGTACATAAATGGTTAAATAAATAAATAAATAATATACAAATTAATATATTCTTTTACACAGTTTATCGTTTCTTCGGCCTTACCACATTCATAATCAAAACTAATTTATCAAAACAATTTCGAATTCAAGTAGCATTAGCTAATTAAAGCAACTGCAAGACAATATTCTTTAAAACCAATAATGTTATGAAAACCTCAATATTATGCTTACCTAGCTAAAACAACATCGTTCTACATACATAAGTCCCTTAAAAACCAACAGTTCAGTAGATGTTGTTACTAAAAATGCTATCTTCAATGATTTTAATGATGAAATATAGCTTGTTATTAATAGTCGGCACCCTTATAAATTAATTCTGTACGTTCAACGGTTACAGCTTCGTTTTAGGGTACCGCAATAAAAAATAAAAAAAAACTGATGTTTATCAGAATAACCGCATATTTTCTACTGATTTTCTATTCCGTTTTATATGGTAACTAGTCTTTATTAACCTGGAAATTACCTATACCTACCATGTTATTTTGGACCGCGATTAGTAAATTAATTAATTATAGATCATTTACCGTCTTTCATTAATTATTTTAGACTATAAATTTTAGTCTTCGTTTCATTTAGGTACTGTTTAATGTTGATTTAGCTATTTTTGGGCTATAAAGTCAACGTCAAATAATTTATTTAAGTTTAAGCATTTTGAACGTCAAAATTTACAAAAGAATAGAATTGATTCTAGGCATTCCAAAACGTAGTTTCCCATGGAGAAGAATAAGCAAGAACCTACATCTTCACTTTTTTAAAATGTTTTACAATATTTTTATTTTTTTATTTTTATTATGAAATAACTTTAATTTTGGAAGTCGGTATCTTGAGACCTGTATTTGATTTTATTTATTATAGAAACTATTTAAGAGATTTTTTTACATTGTACATTGTAAAAAAATAACACTAAAATATATATATTATGTAAGTACAAGTAAATAATAAAATTAAAAAAAAAATAATAATATCCTGGGACATTGTTCACACACGGTCATCTGATCCCAAACTAAGCAGAGCTTGTACTATTGAAACCAGATAACCGATATACTACATAACTACACTACTTTTTTTGTTTGTAAATACATACTTATATAATATAGATAATTACACCCAGACTCAGGACAAACAGACATGTTCATGCACACAAATGTTTGTCCTGGATGGGAATCGAACCCACGACCTGCGGCATGATAGGTGGTATCTTAACCAACCACGCCATCTGGCCTGTCAAATGGGAAGAGCTCATAGGGCGTCAAAAAATTAAGATTATTATTTGAATTATGATTCTAAGTAGTATAAAATTGACATTAATTAAAAGTTACTACTCACATCAATAAAAATGCTGACATAGCTTATAATTACTCGTAAACTAAATTCAAGGAGACCATTTGATGTTTAGTAATAATCAACAGTTTAGTCCAGTACAGAGCGATATTTCATTATAACATTCAGTATTAATATTGACAAACGTAATCGAAGTAAAAGTATGTAAGGATCGTAGCAGGTGGCATTCTGTAGTTTCTGCCTACCCCTATGGGTAGAAGGCATTACATTATGTATGCATACATATACAAGTACATAATATTGACAAATTAGTCAAAATAGAACGAACTAAATATTTGACAGCTATGTGCAATGTTGTCAACTTGATGAATGCACGTAAGCACCTTAACACCTACGGAACCTCAAACCAAAATTGAACTCGGTCTCTGCAGCCAATTTTAAAGAACTGTCAAGAAAATTGAGAACGGCGACTTTTATTACTTCCGTCTGAGTATTATGTCATCGAGCAAATCCAAGATCCCTTCTATACAGATTTATATTAAACTCTGGAAAGCACTCAGGAATAGTAATTTAATCGTAGCCACTTGTTCGGTAAATTAAATTATATCGTTACCTTGGCAACGTTACGGGTGTACCTTCCAGTAGTTACAGATTTGTAACTTAGATTGACTTGGTGTAAATTTTGCTTGGATTTGATACGTGTATTAGTTTAGATTGTCATAGTTGGCACAAGATACATGTGAAGTGTAATTAAATGGCCCTCTCCCTCATGAGTGGCTTTTGCAAAAGGATATTTCCATACCGATATCATAAGTAAGAAAAAAAAAGTAAATTTAAATAATCTAAAAAACCGACTGCGTACAAAGCGATCTTTAAAAAAACTTTTTAGCAAAAAATAAAACCGACTTCCAAAACAAAACACTACAAAGTGAAAAATAACTTTAATTTCGGTAGTCGGTGTCTTTGGTTTTGTATTTTCGTTTTTTGCCACCGACTTTCGAAATTAAAGTTATTTTTCAGTTTGTAGTGTTTTGTTTTGAAAGTCGGTTTTATTTTTTGCTAAAAAGTTGCAAGTCTGTTAAAAAGATGGAACAAGATGACCTACGAGTATTCCTGTCTCCAAACAATCTCATGCAGTCGGAGGCAATAAGTCTTTATTGTTTTTAAGAAGATGCCTCCAACGTCATGAGGTTGTTTGGATACAGAAATAGGTCATCTTGTCTCCATCTTTTCTAAAGTGCGTCGGGTTTTTTGTTTTTTTTTTTTTTTTTAATTTACTTTTTATTTTACACTTTTTAGTTAGGATTATTTTTCTCTCATTGAGATAAATATTAAGAGGAGCTCGTGGCTAAGTAATAACAGCCGCACGGGTCGATCCATAAGGTTAAGCTGCGCTTGCCGAGGTTGGTCTGTGGATGGGTGACCATCTTTCATACCGATACTCCTCCGTGCCTCGGAAAGCACGTTAAGCCGTTGGTCCCGGCTGTCATTCGTGGATATTTGACAGTCGTTACGGGTCGTCAGAAGCCCGAAAGTCTGACAACCAGTCTTACCAAGAGGTATCGTATTAACCAGTAATTGGGTTGTGGAGGTCAGATAGGCAGTCGCTCCATGTAAAATACTGGTATTCAGCTGCATCGGGTTAGACTGGAAGCCGACCCCAACATAGTTGGGAAAAGGCTAGGCAGATTTTTTGAGATAAATATTAAGATCACGTAAGATTTTGATACCTCACTGGTGTTTTTTTTTTTTAAATTTAAACATACATTTTGGAGTCGAAAATCCGCTTTTACATTTTTATAATTTTAATATACCCAGTGACATTCGTGCAATAAAGACGAATCTAACGACATACCATTAATCAAAATTGGTTAAGCCATTTAGGCTACAGGAGGTCACAATGGAATGGACAAACATACATTTATTTATTTATTTATTTCTTTGGAATAACCAACATTTGCACAAAAGTTCCTTAATTAATAATCCTTAGTATATAAAGTTAATAGTGTATGTGTAGCTCCCAGCGTTATCCACATGTTACCCATTCAAATTTTTATACAAGAACTAATTAGGCATGCGAGCGACATTTACATAATATTATGCTTTGGTTACAGTTATAAAGTATATTTTAGTTTGTTATTTTTTTGGATTTGAGTATTTCGAAATTTATTATATGATAATGGTAATTGCTGTAGTAATTGGCTACGCTTTAGTAACTGGCCACTCATAAAAAACCGGCCAAGAGCGTGTCGGGCCACGCTCAGTGTAGGGTTCCGTGGTTTCCCGTCCGTAAAAATATAATAAAATATGTAAACGAAGTTAAAAAAAATGCTTGCATATACGATTATACTACAAACAGTCCAGAAATTATTTTGTATAACTTTTTGTCTTTTTTGTACAAAAACTGTTGTTTCCATCAAGTTCAAAATGATTTTCCTAGAAAGTCCTTATAAAGTTCTACTTTTCAGATTTTTTTCATATTTTCTAAACTTATGGTTCAAAAGTTAGAGGGGGGACACATTGTTTTTTACTTTTGGAGCGATTATTTCCGAAATTATTGACATTATCAAAAAATGATTTTAGTAAACCCTTATTCATTTTTAAATACCTTTCCAACAATATATCACACGTTAGGGTTGAAATTAAAAAAAAAAATCATTTCCCACTTTACATATAGGGGGGCTACCCTAATAAAACATTTTTTTCCAATTTTTATTTTACCACTTTGTTGGCGTGATTGATATACGTATTGGTACCAAATTTCAGCTTTCTAGTGCTAACGGTCACAGAGATTAAGCGAGGACGGACAGACGGACGGACAGACAGACATGGCGAAACTATAAGGGTTCCTAGTTGACTACGGAACCCTAAAAAGAGGTAGAAACAAGGTAATGCAAGCAAGCTCATGAATGAAAAGCACAACAAATATTATAATATTTGTGCTTTTCATTGATGAGCTTGCTTCTTCTCCTTGTTTCTACCTCTTTTTTATGAGTGGCCAGTTACTATAGCGTGGCCAATTACTATAGCAATTACCCTATATAGATCTATATCCTAAGGGCTGCGGAAATTGCCAGACTAGAAAACTCGGATGAAGAAGAAGATCTCAACTTCTCGGTGGATTAGTTGCTTCAGTGTTAAGATACGGTGTCATATTTTGGGGTAACTGCACTGAGAGGGAAATAATATTTAGGGCCCAAAAACGTTGCCTTAGATCAATGACAGGTCTTAAGTCCACGGAAAGTTGTCAACCAGTATTTAAATCCCTAAATATCCTTACATTGCCTTGTTGGTATGTACTAGAAGTTGCCCTATTTGTTACCTTGTTTACCTCATCGGTTGATATAAGACAATGCACAGTGCCAATAAGGTCCTAGTACAAAAACCAATTATACACAGGTGGATATAAAACAGCACTAATAAAAAACAATATATTATCCATGGGACCACTTATTTATAATAAATTGCCAAAAAAAAAAATTGAAAGAATTACCTATAAAATTGTTTAAAAACCAATTAACAAAATTACTGCTGGAGAAATGTTATTACACAATTAAAGATTTTATGAATGACAAAACTTTATAGTAAAACGTTGACAATTTATTTATACCGATTTATTTAAGAATTTCAAATGTTTATAATTATTATAATGACATTATTTAGTGAATGTTGTATAATTTTCATTTATTAATATGTCGACATTAATCATATTTACATTCCCTATTTTATGTGATTGTTATTAATGTACCGCAAAATTTTGACATCAACAATACATGTTTTAGCAATTATATGACATTATGACATTACCTATTTTATACATTTTATGTGATTGTTATTAATGTATCGCAATATTTTGACATCAAACTATTTGACAATACATATTTTAGACATTATTTATATTCTTCATTGTATGATATTATGCGAGATTCCTGACGATGTAAACAGAGCGATCTCAAAAGTAGTTCACTGGTTCAATGTTAATAATTTACTCCTTAATGAAAAAAAAACCAAATGCATTAAATTTACGCTACCTCACGTCAGGCAGGTGAAAACTAACGTGTTGATAAAGGGCGAAGAATTGAATCCTGAAGATAGCACAGTATTCTTGGGCTTAACTTTGGATGCTAAGCTTCAGTGGGGCCCACATATAGATAAATTGTCAATAAAGCTAAGCTCCGCAGCATACGCTGTTAGGAAAATTCGTAATTTAACTAACATAGAGACAGCCCGTTTAGTGTACTTTAGCTATTTTCATAGTGTAATGTCGTACGGTATTCTGTTGTGGGGAAATGCTGCCGACATTCAGACTATCTTTGTTTTGCAGAAAAGAGCTGTTCGATGCATTTATAAATTAAGTCCGAGACAATCTCTCAGAGAGAAATTTTAGGAGATTAGTATAATGACTTTGCCTTCTCAGTACATTTTTGAAAATCTTTTATATGCCCATAAAAACATTAAATTGTTTAAAAAATACAGTGATATCCACAATATAAATACTAGGAACAAACACAAATTTGTTGTACCTCCAACAAGGCTCAAGAAAATAGGTCGCTCATTCAGGTGTCAATGTATACGCTTTTATAATAAACTTCCAAGCCACGTTCAAGATCTGAGCCTTAATAAATTCAAATCATTCATTAAACGCAAGTTGTGTCAGAAAGCTTATTATACCGTTAAAGATTATATTGAGGACAAAAAGGCTTGGGATTGAACTGCTCCAAATTTTATTTTATTCTTTTATTTTTGCATACTGAATGTTGACATGACTATTTACTTTGTACAGTATTATATTATTTTAATTTATTGTGAATGTGAAGACTATGTAGGTCATTGCTTTTTTTGTTTGTTTTATTTTTTCTCTCATTTATTTTTAATCATCGTCTGGCCGTTTGAGTAATTTATGCGGCCTACCCCAATGTCCTTTCTTTGGTATTGTTCGTCGAATCGTTGAGCTCCTTAAGTTCTGGGTTGAGCTGCGCGATTACTGACAAATGCGTGCACTGACTGGACAGGTCCTCTCAATCTGTGTGGTTCTTTCCTCAAAAGACCATTTCAGACACCAATCTACATGGTCTTCACATGAAGTGACCAAGATTATGTCTGGACTTTATAAGAGACTGTGACCTCTGAGTTTGTTTCGGCCTTTCTTCTCAGAGTAGTCAGATAGGAAACGCCGACCTCATCTAGTTTAAAAAAAAAAACATGATTGACTTGTAAAAGTGTTTGTACAAACCTACTTACAGAAATAAAAATCATTTATCATTTATTCATTAATCTATTTATACAGGTGTACCTATTAAATACTGAGTAGTGTTAATAATAATTGTAATGATTGTACTTATATTAATAGATTCAAACCCAACAATAGTTTGCATAGCGTAAGATAAAATGTATCGGGACAATTTAGAAACATTCCAACTTATATATATACCTACATTATCAGCAAATAAACTCTTTCTTTCTTAAAGAAGAAAATATAAATGACTGGGATAATGACAGTATCTAAAAAAAAAAAAACCTTTTTAAATAATTCTATGTGTATACGTATACAATCAACCTAATATTATTTTTTCTTTATTATGTGTATTTTCTACCATTAATACTCAATTAATGGTAGATAATAAATTAGTATAATTTTCGACAAATCTTTAGACGTGACTTAAAAAGAACATTCACGAAGATAGTTTTGTACAAAGATGAATCGAGACAGTCGAGAAAAATCGATTTGATTTGAATAGATCATACCTCGGAATGATAGCAATAATCGTGTACTTGTAGTATTTTGATCAAACCATCGACTACAACATTTTTTTTCAATAAGATTTACCGGTTTTTGAACCGGTCTGTTAGTATTTGGATGTGTATTTCAACTTCGAGAAAAAAAAAAAATTCATACTTAGTCGATAACGGCTTTTGTTCCGTCACTCCTCAAATATGATACACTAGTTTCTGCCCGCGACTACGTCCGCGTGGAATCGCTTCCGCGACCCACCCCGTCGCAACGCATTGCCTGCCCACGCCATTTTGCGCTTAGCTTTCTTTCTGACTTTTTTTCGTTTTGCTCAACACCTAAGGGTCCTAGAGTGATGTTGAATAGCTTTCTTAACAAATTGGCTATCAAATGCAAAAAGATTTTTTTTAAGTCCAACTGGTAGTTCCAGAGGATAGCGTGTTCAAACAAACTCTTTAGCTTTATTAAGATCTGCAGGTGTAAACAAACAGTGTCACATAACTATGCCCTTCAAAATCAAATACATAGATCGATGTAACTTATTTACGCCAGGGTGCACTTACATTATTATTAAAAAAATAATATGTAATTATTATTACACTAAAAGCTGTAATAATGTACAAACGGACCCCTATTAATGGCCTTAAAAATAATTGGGTCACTCCAATCAAACCTCGAGTTGTTCGAAATACATAAATCATACAAAATTACATTGTCAATATGTAAAGGACTTTGCATACACGTTTATTTCTCTGTTATTTTTTACTTTACTTTTAGATAACGTTATATTTACTTACTTACTTTCAAGTGTTTTGCGTTTTGTTTTACGTTATTAGTTTATTTTGAACCGTTTTTTTTTGCTACCGGCAGCGTTCGTGTACGTAAACAAAGCAACGTAAGGAGTACGTAAGGATCGTAGCAGGTGGCTACTGTAGTTTCTACGTACTTCCATGGAAAGGCGTGAGTTTCTGTATGTATGTATGTGTTTATTTTCAATGTAAATGTAAATGACATAAAATAACGAATTCCACAAGGAGGAATTTATTATTGAAAAATTCCGAATGGTTTTCCGAATAATCGAATTTGGAAAAGTTTCTTACGTATTACCACAGTACAAAATTAAAGTTCAGGCTTTTCTGTTTTCAACATCAGCATTGATGAATATTCTCATCACTTTAGTTTTTTAACCGACTTCCAAAAGGAGGAGGTTCTCAATTCGTCTGTATTTTTTTTTTTTTATGTTTGTTACGCGATTACTCAAAGACGGATGGACCGATTTAGAAAATTCTTTTTTTGTTTGATAGGGTATACTTCCGAGGTGGTTCCATATAAATTTTATTATCTTAGCTTAGGGAGTTTTTGAATTAGCTTCAATAATGCGTTTATTTCCCACTTATTTTATGTGGATGATGTGATGGTGTTTGAATAACTTCCTATCACTGTTATTTACATGGCTATATCTACAACTATTGTGCTCAATTATGTATTCGAATTTGTGTGGAGTAGGTTCCACAACTAAAAAGTGAAAAATAAAAACTTTTTAGCAAAAAATAAAACCGACTTCCATAACAAAACACTACAAAGTGAAAAATAACTTTAATTTCGGAAGTCGGTGGCAAAAAACGAAAATACAAAACCCAAGACACTGACTACCGAAATTAAAGTTATTTTTCACTTTGTAGTGTTTTGTTTTGGAAGTCGGTTTTATTTTTTGCTAAAAAGTTTTTATTAATGAAAATATTTTATAATGACTGTCATTATATTGCTAGTGGGTGTGCTAGTTACAAGTAGTTCGAGTCACTATTGCGAATTTATGTCTAAGAAAATTAATGTTGAACGTGACTTTTAGCTGACTTAAAGGTCTTCTAGTGGGTTGTCTACGACGTTATTGATATGCCTTTACAACATTACTTCAGAATACCTTTGTGCCTTTCGGTCAAAAAAAAAAAGAACTTTTTCTTAATCCTAATCCACTCAAATATTTGCTAACATATACAATGATAATTGTTTGTGCTTACACCGGGGAGATATATATTATAGTCGCACTGCTAATAATGTCAGTCAGGTCACGGGAACAATCTGCGACTCCCGCATTCCCCTTAAACTCAAGGGGAAAATTTATAAAACAATGGTTAGACCTGCTGTCTTGTATGGATCAGAATGTTGGGCCATAAAAAGAATGAATAAAAGGCAATTGCATGCAGCCGAGATGATAATGCTAAGAGGGATGTGTGGTATTACGCGAATGGATAGAATAAGAAATGAGTATGTAAGAGGAAGTCTGAAAGTGACACCGGTGACTGAAAAGTTGTGTGGAAATCGGTTGTCATGGTATGGGCATGTGATACGGAGAAATGAGGAAAATGTCGTCAGGAAAGTGTTGAGTATGAACGTGGAGGGCTATACGAGTAAGGGAAGACCAAAGAAACGATGGGTGGACTGTGTGAAAGATGATATGGCCAGAAAGGGATTGACTACCGAGAGGACGACTAATAGAGCAGTATGGAAGAAAAATACATGTTGCGCCGACCCCAAATAAATTACGACAAGGGCTGGAGAATAATGATGATAGTACTACAGGTTATTCCATTTCTCAAAATAATAGTGAAAAAATATGTAGGGCAGAATCTAGACACCTTTTTTAGGAAAGTGCCAGACTCGTTTAAGTGTCTCGTTTTAACTCTTTATTGATTAATTTTGTGGAATAGACACCACAATGTTGCCAACGTCACATAGGTAGGTACCTAATATGATAGACCAGCGATCACCAATTAGTTTTATTGGGAGTCCGTTTTTTTTTAATATAATATGTGTGTCGCGGTGCGTTTGGTAGACGATTACTAGCAACCAAGTTAAAAATATCAATTAAGAAATAAAACGTAAAGAAACATTTTTTTATTACGTACCTAATAAACAAATGTTAAGTGATGAACAAAAATAACAAAGTAAGTAATTATTAGACACACCCTCTCACACTCACTCATTCATCTGCATAACACACAAAGAGAGGAGTAGAGCACTATTACATAGCCTTTTAAAAGAGTATATGGTATTTAATGGTATTGTAACTTTTTCCAACAAACATCGAATTACATTATTATGTACATAATTTTAAACGGAAGGCCATGTCTCCTGTGACACAATTTTTTTAACTAGTACATGTTACAAGTGATCTTTCCACTAAAATTAAGTACTGTATTGTATTGCATAGATTCTGCTTATCAATAACTGGTGGAAAAACAATCTGTAAAACTGTTTTTGTAACAAAAAATAAAAAATAGTTTTGGATTAAGTTTTAATTTATTACTGTTTACATAGGGCACGCACAAAATAGGTCGGTGCTTTGGATCCCGACCGCGATCCGCCATTTGGTGAACATCAAACGCTGGAACAAGATAACATGTCCTAACAGAGGGGACAGATTTTAAGAATTAATTAATGTGAATGAATCTTAATTTAGGAGCAAGTAACTTGGCACATGACACATGAAATAATTTCTAAATGTCATATCTAAACTTGACATAAACTTTTTACTACCTTCCATCATTTTGACAGCAACTATCTAAAAAGTGTCGCTCAAACAGTTGTTATTTAAATGAAAGTGCTCAATGATTTTGTTATAACATTGGTTAATGTTATCGTGCTCACAAACAAGACACTTAATTGGTTGACACGTGCATGTAGTAGATAAAGTAGTCGAGATTATAGTAATTAATTTTGATTACAATCTGTTGACTGGGCGATTTTAATCGTTTAACTGTAACGTATTAATTTAGTCGAAACTTTTTTTTGTATGGTGTAAAAATAAATGAGAATCTTAATTCAGACCACGAGTAATTTATTTTTAGCTAAATTGTTTCAGCTCTGGCGCTATTGTTTTCATTAGCTTGTGTAAAAAGAGCTTTACTGATTATCTTGGGCCATCCCTGTGTGTTTACTATAAAAATGTTAATACTTATAAGCTAGAAATGACAATGTGCTCTTTTGAATTATCCGTTCTAGAAGTGCTTATTTTGTGAAGTCAATCTTCCAGTATCACCACTAATAGAAATGTTTACTGTTGTTAAAGTTCAATGAACGCTCACCCATCAAATATTCTATTTTCATCTTCAACTTTACGATTAAATCTGATAATTTTCCTAAGACGCTTTATCGCGTATTATGCATTACTGAAACCATCGACAATGTTGTATCTACCTACATTTTACGGTCGTGGTTTGTTTTATTTTTAACTAACAGCTATCCCTTAACCTACTGAATTCCGAGAAATGAGACAATTGATTATCTATTGTGTCTTGCCCGATATCACGATTCGCGACCTCGGGACAGGGTAAATAGTAAGGGAGTCGTAAAGAAAGAAGAGACAAAGTCTACGATGGACTGAGCTTACCCAGAAGACTGTTCACTCTTACTTTGTAGAGATTCGAGTTGTATGCGTTCGGGAACACAGACGCAGGTCGTGAGTTCCACTCTTTTGCCGTGCGCTAATGAAGGATGTTTCGAAGCGCTTAGTGTGAATTGGTGGAATTGCAACGAGGTATGGATGGTAACTTGCAGTGCGTCTAGATGTTCGATGGTAGAAGGGGGTCGGTGGGATAAGGTTGTGGAGTTCCTGAGCACACTTACCGAAGTACAGTCTATAGAAAACAGACAAATAGGCCACCTTGCGGCGATAAGCCAAGCTGTGAAGCTTGGCATCCACCAGCCTTACGTCGCTAATGAGCCTCTTAGCTCTGCGTTCCACTGAGTCAAGCACAACAAGTTGGTATTTAGCTGGGCCATCCCAAAGGTGGCTGCAATACTCCATGCAGAATCGGACTTGCGCTTTATAAAGGGTCAAAAGCTGTCCAGGCGTAAAGTATCGCTTCACTTTGTTTAGGATGCCAAGTTTTTTTACCGCAGTTTGGGCTTTGTGCTCGATGGTAGCGCCAAAGTTGAGACTAGATGTGATTTCATACCTAGGAGCTCGAGCCGATCTGTTACAGGAACTGATGTACAGTAAACGCTCAAAAGTCCATAAGCATGCTAAGGATTACATTGCTATGAACTGTGCGAGCACGAACCAGTACGTGTGCGTGTATGAGCCAACATTCCGCAGATAACACACACTAATGAATTGTTGCATGTCGTCGTACTACGTGAAATAACATTATATTTCTGTTGAATTTAGAATAATCGTCATAGTGGCGACCTGTTTTTACCATTGCATTGCTAAAATTCGCATAAACATAACATGTACTGGTAACTGTTTGGGCTAAGCAATGGTTTTACGATCAATGAAGTCTGAGTTCGAATCTTAATCACAATGTTGGACTGTTTTTTTGTTTCTTTGGAACCATAATAATATATTCCTATTTTAAGCAAAAACTTGTTAGATGTTTATGTTCATTTATTATTTATTTTTATAAGAAGTTAAATATTAGTTATTGTATTATTATTTAACTATTTTTGTGATTTTTAATTTATCTTTTCGGTGTTGGAAGGTTTAAATAAAAAAGTCGTGCTGAATGGTAACAAAAATGTTTAATCGTTTTAGTTAGTTATTTATAAAATTAACAAACTTAAGAGAATTGTGACGTTACATTCCTACTAGATAAAATAACTTTTTTTTTAACCGTTTATAGGATTTTTTGTTGTATACCCACTTAGTCAATTCATAATAACATAACAAAGAAATGATATTCTAATAACACATATATAATTGTCAATACCTATTTAGTTTTCTATGATCTACCTTTCTAACTTTACGAAATGAGTGACCAAGCGAACAAGATAAAGAATATTATATTTCTGTCCCATTACTTCCAATCAACTAAAAACTTACAAAAAGTCAAGTACTGCGTGAGATTTGAACTCACGGCTCACTGATTCACGCATCTATGTGCACGCGCTTAACCGCTAGGTCATCTTTACACATGTTATAACTTTAAAATTATGAACTACAATCAGTTGTTGACGACGCATGTTTATGTTCTTGGAAATAGAAGGTCTATTGCTTTGTGAGTTTGCTTATCGACTTTTGGTCGCGACTGTACACCGAAAAGTAGGAGTTTGGTCAAAACGACTCCTTTCACCGGTGAAAAGACAAGCTTGTGTTTTGGAGGCGTTAAAAGAGCCCTGATTAACATCACCCCATTGGGAGACAAGGCTTAAGGTCAAATCTGTCCGCTCTAGAGCGGACAGATATGACGTACGAACTTCATCGCCGCTGGTTTTTGCGTTGGACAAGTACCTCTCCGAAGCAGTACTGTCATCCGAGTTAACAATACCATGCTGAAGTAAAAGAATGCAGCAGGAAAAGAGTTACTGAGAGAACAGTTAAACAATGTCTTGTACTCGTAGTAGAGCACCGTTTTTGAATTCGGGGTAAAGTATATATTTACAAACTGACAAATGTCAATTAAAGATCTACCTGACAACGTCTTTGTACTGTACAAATAAGTTGCTTTTAGTCGGATTCTGAATGACAAAGCCTGTGACACATCTCGTCAATGTGATAGATAAAACTAGGCTTGTTAGTTGTTAGTTTTGTGTTATGTGAGAGAAAAGCTTTGTTCTTGTTACTTACAAAGCAATTCCTAGCTTTCCACCCCTTACAGTCAGTCAAAAACAAACAAAATTGCTACTACAAGTTTGGGGTTTGATGACACCTCACTCACCTCACACATCTTACAATAGCCCTTAAATGTAATACTCTTACAAAATTAAATAAATACTCTTTCATAATTTCCCCTTCTAAGAATGCTCACTATTCCTCACACTTCGTATTCTGTTTACCCGAAATATCTACCACTTTTAATCCATCTGTCTTATCTTATCTGATCTCTGCAACAGAGTTACTCGGGAACACGATACCTCTGGGTAAGACTTTTGGGCATTTGACTACCTGTAATGACTGTCAAAAATCTACGAATGCCAGCGGGGACCAACGGCTTAACGTGCATTTCGAGGTACGGAGAGGTCTCAATATGTAACGGATGGTCACCCATCCACGAACCGACCACGGCAAGCGTAGTTGAACCTTCGATCGACCCGTGCGGCTGTTATTATTTAGCCACAAGCCCCCAAACTACACATGTTTATTTATTTAGTGCACGTGGTTTTCAGGGTGTGAGGTGAGCGCAAAGCCGTACTAATTCGAGGGATTAGAGATATTAATACTTGAGTGATATGAAGGTGGTGTGGCATATATAATTTTGTTGGTAGGTACGTGTGATAAATGATTCATACTTAAGGAGTTCTGTAGCAAATATTATGTGTGCAAAATGACTTTATGAGCGAAATTTTCTACTGTTTGTTGTTATTGTTAATTATGATTACTTTTACGTTTATTTTGCTGCTATTGTACCCACAGCGTTTTATTTTATTGAAAAATGGTAACAAGTATCAACGTGTGCATACAAAATATAAATAATCTAACTTTATTTCCGACCTAGTAGTCCACAAGTTGTTAGTGGTTAGTAACTAGTTGATTATGCTTCTATGCCAAGTTAGTGTTATTAGTAATTAATTTCATTTCACTTTGGATAAATCCTATCTATGTGTTTTGTTATCCACAAATGGTTTGCTTGTGACAGCTAAATACGATTATAGTGGATTTGAAGAGCAATATGATTTGGATTGTGATTCTATAAGTATTTTTTAACATGTATGTGCTTATTCGAAATTAATTTTATACTAATCTTTATTTCCACCTACAGTAATTTATCTGTGAATAGCTTTTGAATTAAAACTTGACGGCGCTTCGACGTTTCGAGACTGTCAAGAAACGTCAAGAATGACAACGGACATTTTGACAAGCGCGGGTTGACGTTTCTTTACTCTGACGCAATTCCGAGCTCTTTTGCACGCGGCCGCCAGACGAGGCAGAATCCATTTGCATCGCGCTCAAACAAGACGTGTTCGGTGGAGCGCCACTGTGTTCCAATTAATAAGAAAGTGCTGATTGCAGTTCTGTTAATATTTTGTTAAAAATAATAATCGTGCACCGTTAATCATCTTCAACACGTGGTTTTAATTCTCCTCGCCCACCTACCCACGACAGCTCGGCAGCCGCAATGAACCCAGAATTGACTGATGATGGCCATGTGCCATTAAACTTATTGATTTATAGACTTTTATACTACATCATTTACCTTCCAATAAAAATATCGTTTTCCATCATTATTTTCAACTAGCTTTTGCCAGCGGCTTCGCCCGCGTAAATGTTGGAAATTATCCCACGGGAACCGTACATTTTCCGGGATAAAAAGTTTCCTTTGTGCTATTCCAGACCATAATCTATCTCTGTACTAAATTTCATCCAGATCCTTTCAGCCGTTCTGGCGTGATTGAGTAACAAACATCTTCACAAACTTTCACATTTATAATATTAGTAGGAAGTTGGATTATGAATAACATTATTTAATTCTTCATTATTTTAAACGCTTAGTATTTCACTACCTCTTTTACACAGCTGATTAATATGGTACAATCACGACAAATAACTTTGTTCGGCTATTCTCAACGAATTTATCGTGACTGCACTATCGCGTGAAATCTCTAATAGTTTGCGTGAAAAGTGTTCGTAAACCAATAGTATAAGGGTCGAAAAAATAAAGCAGATAGTTACCAGAAGGTCAGCTCCATACTTTCAAATGCGCAGTCGTGAACGGATATTTAGTTTGAGATCAGCGTAAGTAGGCACGAGTCTATATTTATTTAAGGCACAAGCGTCAGCGTAGCCCGCGAAATTCAAATTTTCTTACGTTTTTTGCAATTTATAAGTCAGTATTAGATTGTACGTCGATCAAAATGTAATTCGCGGCTAACAAGTATGTATTTACATAATTATAATCATTAAAGTGATCAATATAACTCTTTAAGACCAGGTAATCCTAATGAATGACTATTTCATGAGATCTTGACATTTGAGGATTATACTAACTTAAGGAGTTGTATTACTGATTCTAATGATTATAATTTTGTAAATATTTACATGTTTGTTACTGCATACTTAATCATACTTTATTTAACATACAACTTAATACTAACTTGCAAATTGCAAAAACGTAAGAAAATTTGAATTTTTATAAGAAAATTTCGCGGGCTACCCTGACGTTTCTCCCTTAACTTTATGGGCCTTAGCACATCTCTGCCGCGAAACCATAGTGGCGAAACCACAGTAGTTCAATTCTGCGAAACATCAGTGAAACATTCATGAGGTTTCGCGGTTTCGCTGTTACGCGGAGGAGATGTGCTAAGGCCCTAAAACATGAAACGGCTAAAGACCAATTTCATTAGCTAAAATATCTACGTAATAAAAATCTTAAAGTCATTCATTCACTGACAAACAACGGACAGCCTAAACGCATGAAATTTTGTGCATGAGTTCTTAAACGATAAGAATAGTTGGTCGCTGTGATTAACTCAAGACAATGTTTATGTTCTTTCTCCAGAATTAGCTTATCTTCTGACAGGTTATATGAGTTCATATAATTATTTATTTTCTTTGACTGTAAAAGTCAATTTATTTTAATTTTATTTTTATTTATCATTGACATAATCTACTCATTACGGTGTTTTTTTTATGAGTGGTATTGCAATATGTGGTTAGCTAGTGACCTCGACAATTGATCATATTATTCTTGCCTGAGCAACCGGCAGCAAGTTCGTCATGCTCCCTTAGATGTCACTGCTTGCGGTAGCGTCGGGGGTCGGGTTGCCTCCTTCCCTCAAATATGGCGAGGGGGGTGATTGCTGAACTCTGCGTTATGCTCGTGAACAGGTGCTGCTTGTGGTGACTGGTCGTCTTGCTGTCCTTGGTTTTGTTTTGTTATTAGTAATTAACTTTGTTTATATTACTTCGATGGTCCTAGTTTATCATTTGTGACTTCGAGTTTCAGCTTCATATAAAATCTTCATATATGTAAGTGGGCACATCCTTTATTACTGGAGGCCTTTATTTAGGTATAAAGTTCTGCTTACATTTTTAGTTTGTATTTTTATTTCTGCTTGAGTATAGTTTTCGATTTTTTTTTTTTTTTTGGTATATTGGTGTGTGCTAGCTTACTTATCCGCTGTGCTCACCCGCGCGCGGGGAAAACCGTGAAGCGCCCCACCCCGGTAATCTTGTAAAAAAAACCGATTTGCATCGTAGCTTCTTGGAATTTTGTAACCGTTAAATGCTAGTAAGTAGGGCTTTATAGTAATGTACGTTTCGTTTGAAAGTATGACTTGTTTTCATTTTCAAAATTGGTTGTAAAATATAACAAAACAATTTTTAGTTACACTTTCAAAGAAATGACTCTAGTAAAAGAAAACAAGTGGTAACCTATATGTTTTATGATTTAAAATGCATGGTGTGTTTATTCTTAGCACGACACATAAATAAAACCACTTACCTTACTACAATTTTCATTAATTACAAGCATTCCAATTTGATCCATAACCTTTTGTTTACAAAAAAAATGTGGAACTACAGACTAAAAATAATCTTTCCATAGACGATTGACTAGTCGCATAGAGGGTTGGCGTACCTTAAATTCCTCGGAAATAGATAGTGCATCAAACGATATGTATGGAATTAGAAAGGACTCCTTAATAGTGGTGGAACAAGGTTCAAACCAAAAGCAGATTTGCGTGGGATGACTTTACTCCCACGAACCACTACTTAAATTAAAAAATGGGATGAATTTCATCCCATGTGCAATTAGCGGTTATAGCAAATAATTTAATTTAATGTTTTGTGTTGCGTAATGTACCTAAATTATTATGCGCAGTGTTGTATAGATTCAATTTTTTTTTAACTGAACAGACAGCTGTGCTGCTGGGGAGTTTGTTGCGCCACTTCTTCTCCTCAGCTAAGCACTAGGAAGTGATGAAGGGCGGGCGTTTTGGGGGACTGTCTTATGTAATTTTGACGTTCAAAATGTGCTGATTCTCAGCCTAGTTTGAATAAATGACTTTTGATTTGATTTGATTTATGTAATGAAAATGAGCACTAAGGAAGTTTTTTAGAAAATTAATCCCCTAAAGGTGTTAAACGGCGAATGAAAGTTTGTATGGAAGTCCGTCATATTTGCTGATGAGAAATCCTATAGGGTGCACGGCTTGTGACGTCATCATCACCTGCCTAGCCTTTTCCCAACGATGTTGGGGCCGTCTTCCAGTCTAACCGGATGCAGCTGAATACCAGTATTTTACATGGAGCGACTGCCTACTTGATCTCCACAACCTAGTTACTGTGTAATATGATACCCCTTGGTAAGACTGGTTGAAAGACTTTCGGGCTTCTCACAACACGTAACGACTGTCAAAGATCCACGAATAACAGCGTGCTTTCCGAAGCACGGAGGGTCTTAGTATGTAAAAATGGTCACCTATCTACGGACCACGCGGTTGCTCCGTAGATAGTTTGGATAGGATCAAGCGTAGCTTAACCTGATTGATCGACCCGTGCGGCTGTTATTACTTAGTCACAAGCCCCTTACAGCTTGTGACGTATAACATGTAAAATATACACACTACAATCTACACAACAGTCATACTCATGACAATACTTCAAACATATGAACAAGATCTTCTTCCATTCATCCGCAAACACTTCACAGTCAACTCATATGTGCGTGCGCCGTTTCCGCAAGTTGAATGAAGCCGGCCTTCTGCTCCTATTTATTCTGTGTCGAAAGGGCCCGATTAAGTTGCATCCGACAATGTTGAGATTATAATCTTTTGATTAAGGCGCTTGTAATAATAGAGAACGGTTATTTATGGTAGCTCGTGCTAAAATTACACACGATTCGCTTACCCATATGATCATATCTGCGAGATAAGGAATTTTGTAAGTTCTTGTATGTTTTAATTGGAAATTTCTTGATCGGTTTTGATGTCAATTTTAGTGGTGTTTCGAAAGATTATTTGTAAACCAACCATGACATGATGGGACAATCCTTGTCATCACCTTTCACGTACTAAGATCAGCATCATCGGCAATTTTGGAAAACAACAAACAGTATAAATTCTTTAAATTTGATTAAAAGCCGTGAAATACTTCTTGAAGAGGCTTCTTCTGGGTAAGCTCACTCCATCATCGACTTTGTCTCTGTCACTCTAGTCTAGGTCGGAACCGAGTCAAGAACAAATCCATCGCAAATTAAAAAAAAAAAAATATGGTGGCTTTGATCTAGTTAATTGATATCCATTCTTTGCAGCCTCTTGGACGATCAACTAGAGGTATATAGGTAATTTCAAAGAAATTACCTGTTTATCAAGTTGACTAGAAACTTAAATTGCCCGTACAATCAAAGCACATCTTACCTACTGTCATTATTTAATAGTTTTACGAAATGTTTATACAGGGTTATTTTAAATTGGCTGGCTTAACTCAACAGACGCAATGTACGTATATCTAAACCACGATCAAATCCTTACGATCCTAACTAATATTATAAATGCGAAAGTGAGTTTGTTTGTTTATTTATTTTTTCGTTTGTTATGCTTTCACGCTAAAACGACAGAACGGATTTGAACGAAATTTGGCACATGGGTGGACCTTGACCTGGATTAGGACAAAGCATACTTTTTATATCGGTAGTATCTTCCCGTGGGATAAATTCTGACCTCGACGCAGGCGAAGCCGCGGGCAAAAGCCAGTGAAAAAATAGAAAGTTTTTTTTTTTGTGAGGTCGACGACCACTGTTACTATTAGCGTTGTTACTTCAAGTATAAGTTGAGAAAAACTGTTTTCTTATGTTTTATCACGACTGTAATGGCTAATTAATAACAGCCGCACGGGTCGATCCATCAGGTAAGCTACGCTTGCCGGGGTTGGTCCGTAGATGGGTGACCATCTTTACATACCGAGACTCCTCCGTGCCGCGGAAAGCACGGTAAGCCGTTGGTCCCGGCTGTCATTCGTGGATCTTTGACAGTCGTTACGGGTCGTCAGAAGCCCGAAAGTCTGACAACCAGTCTTACCAAGGGGTATCGTATTACCCAGTAGCTGGGTTGTGGAGGTCAGATAGGCAGTCGCTCCATGTAAAATACTGGTATTCAGCTGCATCCGGTTATACTGGAAGACGACCCCAACATAGTTGGGAAAAGGCTAGGCAGATTGATTGTGAAGTTTACACAAAAAAAAAAAAGAAACAAATTTTCTAAATTGATATTTCAAGTAACTAGAATCCTAACTACGGTCGATGGCCACACAAAAAAAAAAAAAATCAAAATAATTTATTTCTGTTATAACTGGTTTGAATATCGATACACATCGCGTCTGTGGAGTTTAGCTAGCCAATTATAACCCTGTAGTAGGTATATACAGGGTTATAATTGGCTAGCAAATTGACGTTGTGAGTCAATTTGATAAATAATTAATTTCCATGACATCAATGCACTTTTTTTTAGTTTATGGCAAAACTTGAATTATTGGTTTCCTGTGTATAGTTTATCAACTTACTTCAATATTTTGCCGAAGACAGTTATTACTACCCCGTCACCACGTCATTAAATTTAGGGTTCTGCCTTCAGGCGCTTCGACACTTCTGCAAGCGATAAATTATTTCAGTCCATCGCTTTTCACTTAAGTTTTCAACTAAGATATCCAACCTAAATCGTTGGAAATGCTAGGTGTGGTTTCAGCCAATCGAAAATTATTATTAGAAAAAATACATGCTACTATAAAACAACACGCCCTTCTCCTTCTCTACAGCACTGAATTTACTAAAAAGCTACGAAAAGATTTTGTTTGCTCCACAAACAGTACAAAACATGCTTTCACAGCCATATTTTATGTTTTCCTTGGACCTCATTCTATTACAGACTAAATACAAAAGCAAACATCTATTCCCTAAATTATGGAAATTGCAAGAAAACTCTCAAGGTAGCTCTTCAATGTTTGTCCTAGTAAGATACAGAGAAGTTATTAATTGTATTGAAATAAAGATTGTTTTGGTTTACTATTTATTTTTAATTAGTTTGCTAAGTTAGTATACTAAGATTTTTTACTTACATACCTAATACACTCTTGCAAAAAAAACGGGCACCTAAGGTAATTTACGTTCTAAGGACGATTTGAGTCTCGTGGAGGATGTGGTGAGCACTCTGTTCCCTTCGCGAGGGGAACATACTCCCCCGCCTATGGCTTCGCCTCTTGCATTGCCCGATGCGGACCACACCGCTGATGACGATGACGATGCTCCGGAGGTGACCGAGGTAGAGCTGAGAGTGGCGGTACGTAGGCTGAATGCCTTCTGGCCTTGGAGGCTCTCGAGCTTCGACTAAGGGGTCTCCTAAGCGCATGTTTGGAGAGAGGCCAGTTCCCACTTCGGTGGAAGACGGGGAAACTGGTTCTCATTAAAGAGCCGGGGCGCCCTGCGGACTCTCCGTCCGCTTACCGGCCCATCGTGCTGCTCGACGAGGTGGGCAAGCCCTTTGAAAGAGTCATTGCAGACCGCCTCATCGGGCGGTTGGTGCGAGTGGGGCCAGATTTGGCGAAGAGCCAGTTTGGTTTTCGCAGGGGGCGCTCTACGGTGGACGCCATCATGTGCGTGCGAGCCCTCACAACAGGGGATGCTGTGGCCCGGGGTAGGGTCGTCTTGGCGGTGTCTCTAGATATCGCCAATGCCTTCAATACCCTGCCCTGGAGTTGCATTAGGGAGGCACTCCGGTATCACCGGATGCCGAACTACCTCTGTCGCGTGGTCGAGGCCTATTTGACGGACAGGGCCGTCATCTACCCCGGTCATCAGGGAGAGTGGAACCTGCGAGAGATGTCGTGCGGTGTCCCACAGGGATCGGTCCTAGGGCCACATCTGTGGGTTATCGGGTACGACTGGGTGCTGCGCGCTGACCTCCCTAGTGGCGTCAGCGTGGTATGCTACGCTGACGACACGCTGGTCCTGGCGCAGGGGAGGTCACACCAGGCGGCGGCCGAGCTAGCGACACACGGGGTTGCGATAATCGTCGAGAGGATCCGGCGATTGGGACTCGAGGTAGCCCTGCACAAGTCCGAGGTCATGTGTTTTCATGGTCCTCGGAACGCGCCACCGTCGGGTTCCCAAATAACGGTAGGAGGGGTTCACATCGGCGTCGAGATGACGATGAAGTACCTAGGACTCGTCCTCGACAGCCGGTGGAACTTCGTGGAGCATTTTCGACGTTTGGCTCCCAGACTGGAGTGGGCCGGGGCTGCCTTGAAGCGGCTCTTGCCCAATCTAAGGGGTCCAAACGCCTCCTGCCGGAGGCTCTACGCAGGGGTCGTGCGGTCCATGGCCCTTTACGGGGCACCAGTGTGGGCGTGTTCCTTGGGGCGGCGACCAGCCCGCCAGTTGAACGCGTCCCAAAGGGTCATGGCCATCCGGCTAGTTCGGGGATACCGCACGGTCTCCGGTGAGGCGGCGAGTCTCTTTGCCGGATTGCCGCCGTGGGATCTGGAAGCAAAAGTCCTCGCATACACATGGGAGTGGCGCGAGGAGGCAAAACGCCGGGGCGTTACTCCGCTGCCGCGATTAATCATGGCACAGCGGACAGAGCTCCGGCGGGATCTCATGGTGACATGGAGAGTGCGACTGTCGCAACCCAGTGCTGGGCACGCCACAATTGCGGCGATAAGTCCCCTCTTTGAGGAGTGGTTGGAGAGGCGTCATGGCACCCTCACCTTCCGCCTGACGCAGGCCCTCACCGGACACGGTTGCTTCGGGAGGTTCCTGTTCCGGATAAGGCGGGAGGAAACGCCCGGGTGTTACCACTGTGTGGATAGCCCGGAGGACACGGTGGAGCATACGGTGGAGGTCTGCCCGGCTTGGGCAGAGCACCGCCGCGTCCTCGCGGAGGCGATCGGCAGCGGCGATCTCTCGCGTCCGGCCCTGGTACAGGCCATGGTACGGAGCGATAGTGCATGGGAAGCCGTCACCTCCTTCTGCGAAGCTGTAATGCTCGCGAAGGAGGAGGCTGAACGCATGAGGGAGAGGCAATCTTTGCGACCTCACGCCCCTAGTCGCCGCAGGAGACGCCCTGGGCGTCGGGAATCGATAGCCGATTCCCGGCCACCGTAGGCGCGGGCTTGCGGATGGCGAGGAACGAGTAGCTCGCCGTCCGGTAAGGACCGGGCTCGGGTCGACGGCGCGTTGTGTTCCACGCGCGCCTCAAAGAGATGTCAGCACTAGCTGAAGGGGTCCGCTAGGGCCGATGGCCACCAGGGTTGCGGCTTGTTCGAAAAAGTTACCGTGGCCCTGGCACCTCACCACATAACCACCACCATAATGAGTGTGACCTCCTCTTGCCGAAATCACAGCTTGAATCCTTCTGGGCATGCTTTCCACTATGTTTTTAATAACATTTTAAGGAATACATTCCCACTCTTCTGCAATGACTCTTTTTAGCTCCCTGATGTTTTGTGGAGCAGGTTGCACTGATTTTACCCGTCTCTTTAGAACATTTCAGACATGTTCAATTGGATTGAGGTCAGGACTTCGAACTGGCCAATCTAATCGAAGGATCCCAACTTCTTGCATGTACGCTTCCACGTCGCCAGAACGGTGCGGGCTAGCATTGTCGTCCATAAAAATGAAATCTTCCCCAAGTGCAGTCAATGCGGGTTGTGCATATGGAATTAGGACTTCCATTATGTACCGCTGTGCATTTAATGTTCCACGTTATATGAAAAGTAACTTCGAACGCTCCGTCGAATTAATTGCTGCCCAAAACATAACGGAGCCTCCGCCATAAGGAGTGATTTCTTCGAAACACACTTCCGCATAGCATTCCCGTGATCTTTGCAGCACTCGCCGGCGTCGGTCCTCTCCACACAACAGAAAACACTACTTTATTCGAGTCCTCCAGAGTCACACACAGTCCCACAGTTTCGAGCAAACTGAAGTCGAGCAACACGGTGCTCAAGTAGTAATTTAGGGCCCCGAGCCAGGCGGTAACTCCTGATATTGGCAGCCAAAAGTCTCCTCCTGACCGTCTACAAGCTAACTTCTACCTACTCCTCTTACTTCTTCAAGGCTCTTCTTCAGGTCTACACTTGACGCCTTACGATTCCGCAACGCCTGACTCACCAAAAAGTGGTCATCTCTTGGTTCTGTGCATCGTTTTCTTCCCGAACCCGGTCTTCTTTTGACCGAACCGGTCTCTTGATATCGTTGCCAAGTCCTCTGGATAGTTGAACGACTCACATTTAGCCGCTGAGACACGTAAGTTTGCGAACAACCTTTTTCAAGTAGGGCTTTAATTTTACCGGCCTTTATCGCTTTTTAACTCATATCAAAAAGTGGTATTTGATGTAAAAAGAAAGATTAAATTGTTTAATTTGCAGAAAATATCCAAAAAGTTTTAAAATTTTAGTAATCAGTAAAAAAATCGTTTCAGCAATTCGCGCCATTAGTAAAGCAATTTAAAAATAATCCACAATTATCATTATTGATTTTTTGTTAATTTCAAAATTTAAATTTGGAACGTAAATTATCATGCCAGGATGCTTCAAATAACATGCCAATACATCATCAAATATAATAAAACCTATTTCTTGTTGAAGTAGAGAAAAAAATCTAAAGTACCCGTTGTTTTTGCAAAAAAAGTTTAGATGACTATTTTTATTTTATATAATTACAGTCATTTTCTCATATTTTTTTTTTACCTCCTCTCGCCTGAACGCCTGAAACACAGGATGTCCAGCACTCTAATTGCTTAACACACTATCAATCGGAATCGGTTTCATTTTGACAGTTCAGCAACATTCACTGCATGGCCTCGCTTCTGGAGCGCATCAGGGATGTTTGGGCAAATGCGTGTTGATTCTTTTTATGCATTATTTTAATGCGTAAAAGATGTGCGTCCTTGGTGCGCGAGCCAGCGCTGACAGGCTGGACTGCTGTATTGCAAATCGTTGCTCCAGTATTTCAGCAGGAAAGCTAACGCAATGATTATTTTGTTGTGTGTGTTTATGTAATTGTTGTTGTAATTGTATCGCTAACATAGTTGTAAGTTTATTCTTTGTTACTAAAACTATATGAGTCTCATTGTTACTCTCATTATAGAACTTATTATTATCATTATATTATTATTTCAGTTTCAATAATATTACATAAAATACGTGTCGAATTGATAACCTCTTTTTTTTAATATAAAATACACATGCATATTAAAGAGAAAATATAAACTTTTTGAAATGTTTATTCGCAAGTCATTTCATAGGAGGTAAAAAAATGACTTGCGGATAAACATTTCAAAAAGTTTGGAACTATTCCCAAAACATAATTTAAATAATCAAAATAATACGACACTTGCAATAGACTTATAATTTTTGTGCAACTTATCATCATTAGCGATTAACAGTTTTTGTGATAAACAAACAGATAACCCGAATCAAGATCTCTGACGCGTTTTATGCCGAGTTCACTTTTATATCGTCAAATAAGTACCGCACACTCGTTTTGCCAGTAGATTACATTCGCCTGTTGTGTGGACAGATCTCGTGTGTGAATGTGAATTGACTCAAAAAAAATCATGTTTCTGATATTGGTGATAGTCGCTTTAGTGGCAGTGTATTTCTATGGAACGCGTACATTCGATTATTGGAAGAAAAAAGGCATCAAACATGATAAACCATTACCCATCTTTGGCACAAACTTGAAACAGTTTACGCAAAAAGCGAGCATGTGTATGGTGGCTACAGAAGCATACAACAAATATCCAGAGGAAAAAGTGGTTGGATTCTTCAGAAGCACGGCTCCGGAATTAGTAATAAGAGATCCAGAAATAATCAAACGAATCCTTACAACGGATTTCCAGTATTTCCACTCAAGAGGTCTCAACCCCCACAAGACAGTTATCGAACCCTTATTAAAGAATATTTTCTTTGCTGACGGTGATTTATGGCGCTTGATTCGACAGAGATTTACCCCCGCTTTCAGCACGGGCAAGCTGAAAGCAATGTTCCACATCATCACAGACAGAGCAGAAAAGTTGCAAATTATAACAGAAGAGGTCGTTGATAGAGAATACTATGACGCCAGAGAACTTATGGCAAGATATACAACAGATTTCATCGGTGTCTGTGCTTTTGGTATAGATATGGACTCTTTGACAGATGAAAATTCCCATTTTAGAAAACTTGGCAAAAGAATCTTTGAAAGAAGATTCAGAGATGGGGTTGCTGCAGCTTTGAAAATTATGTTCCCAGAATTGTGTAAAAACATGCACTTCTTAGCCCCGGAGTTAGAAGCGAACATGACAGTTTTAGTTCAAACTGTGCTCAAGAATAGAAACTATAAACCATCAGGTAGAAACGATTTCATAGATTTAATGTTGGAGCTCAGACAGAAAGGTAAAATTATCGGAGAGTCTATTGAAAAGAAGAATGTGGATGGATCTCCTAAAATAGTCGACTTAGAAATGGATGATTTATTATTGACTGCTCAAGCGTTTGTTTTCTTCGGAGCAGGTTTTGAAACTTCATCTACCGCTTCCAGTTACGTTCTGCATCAATTAGCATTCCACCCTGAATACCAGAGGAAAGTACAACAAGAAATCGATACAGTTTTGGCTAAAAATAATAATAACCTTACCTACGATGCTATCAAAGAGATGAAATATTTGGAGATGGCGTTCTACGAGTCAATGCGGATGTATCCTTCAGTAGGATATTTATTACGAATGTGCTGTGTGCCTGAATATACATTTCCAGAGATTAACCTAACTATCAATCAAGATGTTAAGGTGATGATACCTATACAAGCTATTCATAGAGACGAGAAGTACTTTAGAGATCCAAACAAGTTTGACCCTGAGAGATTTAGCGACGGAACAAAGGAAGTTATCAGGAACTTCGTATATTTGCCTTTTGGAGAAGGACCTCGATCTTGTGTTGGTAAGTTCTTTTTATTGATTCGAACTACTTCGATTGCCAAATATTACAAACAACCGTATAAAACAAAATTTGATACGAATTGAAAATCACATAAGTATGAAAAAGTAAATTTGAACTCAATTTTCGATAACAAAAAAAAAAAAATGTAACTGCTTATTAGCACCTAACAAAAAATTGGAAACCAAAATAATACAGACATACCTCAAGTATCGCATTGTCACGTCTTAAGATCCATTTTAAATAATGTTTTCCTTAGCGACAATATTAATGACAACGTTAATGTTTATTTCAGGTGCCAGATTAGGACAGATGCAGTCAATGGCAGGACTTGCAGCAGTTCTACAGAAATTCTCTGTAGAACCAGCAGCTTGCAGCCTAAAGGAGCCATTGCCTGAACCTACGGGAACTGTCTCCGAAGGATTTGTTGGAGGGCTCCCACTTAAACTAACGAGACGTGTGAAATCATGATTTAGATAAGATAACTCCATGAACTTACTATTTTGGTTTTAGACTGAATTAAAATTTATTTTTGTTTAAAAAGTGTGGGATAAAAAGAGCAAGAGTCGATAAATAAATAGTTTTGTAAGATGGTAATGCAATAATTTTGCAGTTGTTAAAAAAAATGTAACATCTAATCGAGTACCTGGATAAAATGACAAGCAAAGAAATGGTTTTTGTTTAGTACACACGGCTACATATCAAGCTATACATTTTAAGTATTAGTTAGGTATATTGTACTTAAATTTTTTCATTATTTATTTATCGTCGTTGAAATTACAAATAGATGAAATGCCTTAAGGCAAGCAGTTTAATTACTTTGTGCCGTTAGTTAAAGTTACATTCTATTGCGAAATCTAAGATGTATACTCTTTTTTATCTCCTTTCTCGTCTTTTGTTCTAAACTGGTCCTTGATAACCTGGTGGTCCTAACGTTCTTGGATGCCCGTGTAAATACATAATATTATATGTAACACATCGATATCCCGTCCGAAACAGTTCCGAGAGAGTAAAATTCATCAGTCTGTGTTTATATTGATTTTTTATGACATTAATTTAAGCACCATAAAATTGTCTATAGAAAAAAAATTGTCTCAATTTCCTCTCTTTAACATCTCGTCTCATTAATCAAGGAGAAGTGCATTATAAAAATAGTGTCAGAGTAAAAATGTTTTATGTAGTAGAACTACATCTAGAATTTTAAATATCTACCTATGATCACGGAAACATTTTTTAGCTAGGATTAATTTAACAGTACTTTTTTTTAACTTTATAGGTAATAATAAACTCTTGTGGGAAAATATTTTACATTGGCCTTAATTTTTAACTGTGACTAATCACTAAAGCCATAACGAGAAACTGATACGGGCGATTATCCCTTAAACGTAACAAGGGGGTACTAGGAATATTTTATTTAGAGGTTTTTGTCGCACAGTGTTTTGGAATACTCCAAGTAAGTTCCAAATTTGGCTGACAAAGTTCGTAGAGACCAACCTGTAAAATATTCACGGCGTTTGTTTTGCATATGGCGCAGCGAACTAACGTTTCAGTTAAAGAGCCTTTCAGTTAAAAACCTAGCCTTTTAACCAAACGGCGCCGTGCGACAAGCGACCAGAAAGATATTCAGTATAAGGTTGGGTTGGAAAATGTAACTAACTACCGCGTGAGCCGAATTGGTCGCAGTAACTAAGCCAGGGCACCCCGACCAAATGGGTTAGGTTAGAACGGTGACCGAAAGCGCGCGGTGCCGCGGCAGCGGCCGGCGAGCGCTACTTCCAAAGGCTAGGCTGTTAACTAAACAGCTAACTAAGCTAGTTGGCTGCGACTTATTTTATTTTATTTTATTTTATTGTGTTTGGGTGGCTTACAGCTAACAATACAAAAATTTGTAGTGAGGCAATCAACGAAAAGCCATTTACAAGCCTCCACAGTTAGCATTAAACTATTGTTGCACAAACTAATAACTAAGCATAATATTAATGATATAACTAAGCATAACGGAATAACAATTAAAATCCATCACAAACAACACAGCTTAAATTAATGGCATGACTTAAACACGATAGAAAATTGTAATTGCTTGAAACATTATTTATTTATAACCATTGTATCGTAATATAATAATATGTACCAATATACTGCTTTCATAATAAAATTGGGGTCACTTTTTTCATTTATGGAAATTACAGATAATTTTATAAGTAGAAATTTGGGTAACACAGTGGGTGGTATAAATAAATAGACCAACGTATCTAGATTATTTAAAAATTCTTAATGGATACAGTTTATCTGATCTGAGAATCGAAGTCCGTATCTCACCGTCCTTTCAAAGCCGATGGTAAGTAGGTATTAATATTCACAAATATTTTATGCTGCCTAAATTCAGCAATGAATCCCGCACTGAAAGCTTTCGCGGGACATTGCGACTTGTACAAGTTCCTTGAATTTTCAATAGATGGCGCTGTAAGTTGTATGGCAAATAAGTAAGCTACTTTCTAATATTACTAAGACTTTATACGCATTTTCACTTAAAATTACCTGAAATATAAATAATTAAGCTATTGAAAGATATTATTTAATAATAATTTCTTTGGTGGACACCAATCTTATTGCATTAATTACTTTTTACGATATAAACCATAAAATAAATGTTTTACCCATAAGTACTACGATTTTTATAGTCTTGTTGTCGAATTTCATTTAAGGAAATACCGAACAGACCCGGAACACTAAGTACTAATTTGCAATTTATTTATTCCCTGTTCTTACAGGAAATAAAAGGTCTGTCCTTACAGGGGGTATTGGCAATACTGGTTGTCACACTAATTATGGTCTTCCATATGGACAACCAGTCTTGCCAAGAGATATCATGTTACCCAGTAACTGGGTTGCGGATGTCAGAGAAACAGTCGCTCCATGTAAAATATGTACTGGTATTCAGCTGCATCCGGTTAGATTGGAAGTTGATCCCGATATATAGCTGCGAAAAAGCTAGACAGTGATGATGAAGACCTTATTAAAGTCGGAGTTAATAGGTTAGGCCAGACTTAAACCTCGAAAAATATACCTTACCGTGTTACCTTACTCCAGATTTATACCTATAGGGTGACTGATAATTACTGACCGATACTTAAACACATGATTGTACTCATGATAATAGACAACTTTTACTATGGGAACAAACCTGCATTCGCGAAAAAAAAATCAGGTGTCGCATACATTCATGTTCGCATAACTAGCCATGTAGGAAGCAGCTGATTTTTTTTTCGCAATTACAGGTTTGGTTCCATAGTAAAAGTTGTTTGTTATCATGAGTACAATCATGTGTAAGTACTAATTAGCAGTAGGGGTTAGGGAGGAAACAAATCGCTTATTTAGTACAACCTATTATAATTTGTATTCCCCTGTTTAGTCCATTGCCAGGCTTTTGGCTGGCAATATGCCTCTAGATAGCGCAGTTTTATTAATTTTTAACTCACATATTTGTGCCAAGTGCGGTTTCAATTAGAGCTTTGGCACAAAATAACGTTACCACCCAACGCGCCAGATATCTATCTTTTAAGGGGGAAACGTCAGGGTAGCCCGCGAAATTCAAATTTTCTTACGTTTTTTGGCATTTGTAAGTCATTATAAAGTTGTATGTTAAATAAAGTATTATTCGCGGTCCTAGCAAATGTGTTTTTTATATAATTATAATCATAAGAATCAGTAGTACAACTCCATAAGTTAGTATAATCCACAAATGTCAAGATTTCATGAAATAGTCATTCATTAGGATTACTTGGTCTTAAAGAGTTGTATGGATCATTTTAATGATTATAATTAAGTAAATACATCTTTGTTACGACCGCGACTAAAATTTTGATCAACGTACAACCTAATTAATACTGACTTGTAAATTGCAAAAACGTAAGAAAATTTGAATTTCGCGGGCTACCCTGACGCTTTCGCCTTAATTGAAATATTAAATATAGGCTATTGCTGTAAGCCACGGAGTTGTGCTCCGTGCTGTAATCCAATAAATAACAAACATAAGATAACTTCACGCCTGTAGTCCCCAAAGGGTTAGGCAGAGGAGTACACCCACATTTCGCCAGTGATGCCAATAAATATAATAAGTCGTAAATAATTTTAACTATACTTTATCAGACCTCCATTATGCAATTGTTCTGTTGTAATAAATCGTCAAACCATAACGTGTATTTAAAACCAGTGCGTGTCGGACCACGCACAATGAAGGGTTCGGTAGTTGGGATGAATGTATCCGAAGAACATACTTAGCATTGTAGTTGATAAACGTGTTTTCCCATATATTCCAACTGCAAATATAAGTTTGTACGCAAAATATTGAGAGATTTACCATGTTATTTTAAGACCATACTTTTTATAGGTTTTACTGTAATCTATAGGTATAAAACTATTTTCTGTATGTTTTTAAACATTTTAGACTCAGTAGTTTCGGAGATAAGGATCAATTTTCGTATATTTTCTGAAATAATTTTAAAACAATTTATTTTAAAATTATAAAAAAAAACTATCTATTTGAGATTCTCACAGTAAGCCCTTTCATTTAAATGATATATCACACGGTACAGGTTGCAAAACATTTTAAAAATTTCTTATTTGCCCCTCAATTCTAAATTCATTTATTTACGTTACGCTTTGGGTCACAAAAATTCATATGTACCACATTTCAACTTAATCGGTCCATTAGATTCGGAGCAAATTGGCTGTGACAGACCGACAGACAGACTGACACATGAGTGATCCTATAAGGGTTCCGTTTTTTCCTTTTGAGGTCCGGAACCCTAAAAAAGGATAGTCGACCTTGTAATTCCTTTATCATTTTTGACAACGATTTCCATTGCAAATTGAAACTTTACATAGTTTCACATAGACATTTGTCTATTTGTCAGCTAGATCGTTTCAACCATAGACATAGAGAATGCACTGAGCGTTTCGTATTTAGTTCTGCAGTGAAAACAGACCAAGCAAATTTGCGGATAGTATCATCATCATCATCATCATCATTCTCCTGCTCTTGTCCCAAATTATTTGAGGTCGGCGCAACATGTCTTTTTCTTCGATACTTCTCTATTAGTCATCATCTCGGTAGTCACTCCCTTTCTAGCCATATCGTCCTTCACACAGTCCATCCATCGTTTCTTTGGTCTTCCCACACGTATAGCCATCCACATTTATACTCAAAACTTTCCTGACGACATTTTCCAGTAGCTGTCTCTTTAGTAGTATTATCACTTACAGTCACAGTCACTCTTTCTCTTTCTAGAGAACGGTCACATCTATGAGGCTAACGCTCAGTCCAATACTCAATACTCAATTAATCTTTATTGCAGTCCATATTGTACACATACAGGTGATAAGTAATAAATATAGAAACAATTATGAGCCCTGTCGGGCACAGCGAATTTTAATTTGAATAGGATAGAGGAAAAGCACTGTTATGATGTAATTAGCAATTTAGTTATATATTATTCTTATTATAATGTTATTAGTCTGTAAGCCTTTCGAAAATAAAATAAATAAATATGATTTTTCTTATTATTAAAGATTAAAATTATTTCCTTTGTTTCTTTTTACAATAGCATTTATTAGTTATTACAAATTGTCACTAATTTATTTATTCTCTGAATATATAATTCTCTTTGTCTAATGGTTTCAACCTTAGTTTCACTTGCATGTCATAAAACGACTAGGTCCGTCACAACTGTCACAAGCGACATTCAACCTTAGGGAGAAAACGCAATTACGAGTTTGAATGCAGATAGTTATTTAAGAGGGTACCGAGAGCGCAATGGTGCCCTCATAGTTCGCTTGGTTATTTCTTTTATTTTAGAATGAAAATGCACAAAATAAGCATGTTGCACGTATGCTCCACATCCGTTTTAAGGATTACAATAAAACAACAAAACTTAACAATATAAAACTACTGTTTTTAATTATAATAACGTATAGTCTTGTGGAGCACAACTTAACATCCATATTTTCTGCATTTTCATTCTAAAATAAAAGAAATAACCACACAAACCATAAGGGCGCCACTGCGCGCTCGGTACCCTCTTAACCGGGTAAGACTTATGAAAACCGGAAAAAGGCTAGGCGGAAGTTGTAAAAAGTTAAAACATTAACGTGGATTTTTTGGCAGAACTGACAAGAATTCCTTGATGAAATAGTTAATCGAGAACGCCTTGTTAGTTCTGCAAACAAAAGTGTGACATTTATTCCTGCGCGTACCGCATAGAAATAAATAAATTAGTGCGAGGCATATTGGAAAACTTGTATAAAAAACAGCTTACCTTTATCCAAAACATAGTAGGTATGTAGGCATGAAATTAAGCTCCATTTAATAAGGTCTTTGATCAAGCCTATTACCGGGAAATCATAGAATTCTACCGACAGCTTGGCGACCTGAAACATGATTATGTTTTAGTAGCAGCCCGCAGCTTCGCTCGCATGGATGTTGAAAAACTATAAATATAAACCTTCCTCTTGAATTACGTTGATGAAAACCGCATTAAAATCCTTTCAGTAGTTTTTGAGATCATCGCGAACATACAAGGCGCGGCGCACTTTGTTTTATAATATTAGGTTGGGGAAAAAGTCTTTTCGCATTATAGTATGTATGAACTTGTAATCAAATCTCTTTGGCTATACTATTTGTATCTGGCTGGTTTTGATATCATTGAAAGTTTAAATTTTAAAGAACATAATTCCAAATTCAAATTAGGAAAATGTGTGATTTTCATTTGTTTTTCGTACCGTCAAGATGAGTGAATCTAATGAAGAAATTCGATACATTTTAAAATTTTACTACAAAAAAGTGCGATTTTTATGGACCTAGTGTAGTGTCTGTGAGAGTAGCATAAATTTGGTTTAAGCGTTTTCAATCCGGAAATTTTGATGTCAAAGATGCACGTCGCTCTGGTCGCCCTATTACGGATAAAATGGATGCCATTTTTGAAAAAGTGGAGCAAGATCGGCCTATCAGTAGTTACGACGTAGCTGAAGAACTGGAAATTGACCACAAAACAGTTTTGGCGCATTTGAAAAAAACTGGGTACACAAAAAATCTCGACATTTGGGTACCTCACGAGCTCATTGAAAGAAACCTAATGAACCGTGTACTCATTTGTGATTCTTTATTACGACGTAATGAAACCGAACCATTTTTGAAGAAGCTGATAACTGGTGATGAAAAGTGGATCACGTATGACAAGAACGTGCGAAAAAGGTCGTGGTCAAAGGCCGGTCAGGGTTCACAGACTGTGGCGAAACCCGGGTTAACTCGCAACAAGGTGATGCTGTGTGTGTGGTGGGATTGGAAGGGCATTATTCATTATGAGCTGTTACCACCAGGCAGGACCATCGATTATGAACTTTACTGCAAACAACTGATGAGAATAAAGCAAGAAGTTGAGAGAAAGCGGCCGGAATTAATCAACAGAAGGGGTGTGGTTTTTCATCATGATAACGCTAGACCTCACACATCTTTAGCCACTCAGCAAAAATTAAGAGAGTTTGGCTGGGAGGTGTTAATGCATCCGCCATATAGTCCTGACCTTGCACCTTCAGATTTCCACCTGTTTCGGTCTCTTCAGAATTCTTTAGGCAGTGTCAGGTTAACAACACGAGAGGACTGCCAAAACCACTTGTCGCGGTATTTTGACCAGAAGTCCCAAAATTTCTATAGCAATGGAATCATGTCCCTACCTACAAGATGGCAAAAAGTTATCAAACAAAATGGTACCTACATACTTTAGTTAAATGTAAATAAACTATATTAAAAAATGTTTTGAATTTTCTTAAAAATGCGAAGAAACTTTTTCCCCAACCTATTATATAGTGATTCCCATAAAGGTATAGAGGTATGAGGTACAGGGTGTAACGTTCTCTCATCCTCCACAGAAAAGGGAGGATCCTCCGACCAGTCGGGTGTTGTGTCTGGTGGGCTACTGTACGGCGATTGATGTCGGGACGTTGTATACATACAGGGTGTCCGGTAATGAATGGATAACCTTGAAATGTCTTATAGTATAACTTATGGCCGTTCAGAAAAAAAATTGAAACAAAATATATCATAAGTAGTACCTAAGTTATGATTTTTTTAAAAGAAAGGTCAAATTTTTTTTACCTTGTTTTACTTTTATGAACACTACGATCAGAAATGAATGGATTCCATCGGTTTGTTGTTATTTTATTATTATACACGAACTATGCTAATAGATAAACAGTCAATAGTATGACTAGCTAGTGCACTTTTTTATTAAAAAATTAGCAGATTAATTAATTTTAGAAAAACTTTGCAAAATTTATTTTTTAAACTATGTTTAAACATCTTGGGTATAAAAAAAATGTATGAATACATGAGTGGCCAATAATTTTAAAATAATGTCACTTTCAAGTAGATTTTATAATGGTACAATTCATAAATGTATCTACAATAAATAGTGAATTATTGCGATTAATGTAGAAAAGGAGAAAATTTTACTAAATATCAAAATTTGTAATATGGGAACATTTTTTAAATTTAATTGTACCTGAACTTTGGGGATTAATAAAAAACAACATTTAACATAAACAACACTTTATTATCATTGTATTATAATAAATGTTCAAACTGCCGGCCTCCCACTCTTATGCAGGCCCTACATCTACGGATAAATGATCTACGGAGCAGTCTTGTGTACCGTCGTTCACTAATTTTTGATGCGGCTGCTCTGACTCGTCTTCTTAATTCTTCTAAAGACCTTATAGGCTTACAGTATACTTCCTCTTTAAGGCAGCCCCAATAAAAAAAATCCAATGGATTTAGGTCCGGTGAACGTGGAGGCCACAAAATTGGCCCTAGCCGCCCGATCCATCTATCTGGGTACGTGTTATTTAAAAATGCACGAACAGATACAGCATAATGCGCAGGACAGCCGTCATTTTGCAACCAATATGACTCCCTCAGCTCCTCGGGCACTTCTTCTAATAAATTGGGGAGATCATTTTGAAGAAACTCCAAATAACTTTGCCCTGTTAAATTCCCCGGTAATTCAAATGGCCCGATTATTATTCCACTTAATATTCCAGTCCAATAATTGATTTTAAATTGGTATTGGGATCTATCTTCACGCATAAGATGGGGATTTTCTAATTCCCAACCGTGTAAATTATGAAGATTCATGTATCCATCTCTTTTGAATGTTGACTCGTCGCTCCACAGAATTTTATTAAAAAATTGCGGGTCTTCTTCGATTTTTGCCAGCATTTGTCGGCAAAAACGCAATCTAGCTGCATAATCTCTTGGTTGGAGAGTTTGCACGCGTGTAACGTGGTAAGGGTGGAATTTATTTTTTTTCAAAATATCGTGCACGGTCGATTTTCCGATACCTGTGCGTCGAGCTATTGTTCGTGTAGAGGTAGAAGGATCGTTTTCGACTTCCTCAAGCACGGCTTCTTCTACATCAAGACGAGCGATTCTTCCACTGCTTGTACCACCGACACCACTACCAGGCAATCTTCCTTCGGAGTAACAACCGTGGACACGAATAAATACGCGGTAGTCTGGGTGGCGCGCATTAGGGTATCTCTCCCTATAGAGCGCTGCAGCTGCATTTGCGTTACCTCTGCATTCTCCATAAATGTAATGCATATTTGCATATTCTTGTGCCGTATACTGACGTGGCATTTTGATACACAAAAACACAAAAGTCCAGTTTAGTCCAAAAACAAACCAAATCGTCGCAAATATCACCAAACAAAACAAGTCCAAATCAGTAAGCAAAACGAATAGTCCAATAAAATAGCCACGTGGTCGTTTTAACACTGATTCAAAGTAAATCACGATAATTGCAAACGGAAACTAAATAAACACATGCGAAGTCGAGCAAGTCGAGAAACGCACTAAAAGTATGAGTGCTTACCTGATGTTTTACATTTATTTCCTCTCTCTCGCACCTAGCCGATTCAGACCCTCTTTGTCTAACATAACACAAAAGAATGACAGCACGGCGTGCGCGCAGGTAGCAAATATGAAGGTCACACGACCCATTTCACGCTTTTAAAGTAACTATTTTAATCATTATGAGTATTTGTAAATTTCTGACAATTTGGTTTCAATACGCAATTTTTATTCACTACAAATTCCTTAAATGTATTTTTGATTAATCTTCAGTGGTCAGAAGCAATTTAATTTAAAAAAAGTTCCTACATTACTTTTGACATTTGGTAAAATTTTCTCCTTTTCTACATTAATGGCAATAATTCACTATTTATTGTAGATACATTTATGAATTGTACCATTATAAAATCTACTTGAAAGTGACATTATTTTAAAATTATTGGCCACTCATGTATTCATACATTTTTTTTATACCCAAGATGTTTAAACATAGTTTAAAAAATAAATTTTGCAAAGTTTTTCTAAAATTAATTAATTTGCTAATTTTTTAATAAAAAAGTGCAATAGCTAGTCATACTATTGACTGTTTATCTATTAGCATAGTTCGTGTATAATAATAAAATAACAACAAACCGATGGAATCCATTCATTTCTGATCGTAGTGTTCATAAAAGTAAAACAAGGTAAAAAAAATTAGACCTTTCTTTTAAAAAAATCATAACTTAGGTACTACTTATGATATATTTTGTTTCAATTTTTTTTCTGAACGGCCATAAGTTATACTATAAGACATTTCAAGGTTATCCATTCATTACCGGACACCCTGTATATGCAAGTCGCGCGGTAAACTTTGATTGCGCGATGCAGGATTTTGCGTGACGTCAGTGTGATGCGTAGCTCGCATGTGGCGATGTAGGTTCCGCCACATCGGCATTAAAATTATGTAATTATGTCGTTAAATACATCAAATTATCAAGGTTACCAAAACCCTAAGAACTATTTCATAATCAGCCTACAATGTCCCCACTGTTGGGACACAGGCCTCCTCTCTTAGAGAGGGAGTGGGCTGTAATCTACCACACGGTCCTCAGTACGGGTTGGTAGATGTAACATGTCTTCGATTTATTGGTTCTAGGACATGCCGATTTCCTTATGTTGTTTTCCTTCACCGTTTTGAAAGCAGTGGTGATGAATTTTTTTACACAACGTAAAGCGTCTGCCTGGGTTTGCCGACGACCTACAACTCGATCTACTTTGACTGATCTTAAAACCAATTTTTTATGTATTAGCGTTTAAAAAATTTGTAATGGATATAAACAAGCTCTCTACCATATCAATTTCACCTGTAACACATTTCCTTCATTATCCAGATGCTGCGAGTCGCTAATTAGTTCAGATTGTTTCATTGATCAAAGCGACCTCTTCGATAACTATACATGGTATAACACCAATTTAATTATCTATACTGAAACTGCTAAATTAACATATCTACGAAAAACAATTTCTAGTTCCGTACGAGATAATTGCATGTTCATACGACAATTTTGACATGTTAGAAAGCCATTGTGTCTGATCCGGTGGGGTTCATACGAAATTTGAGAAGTTAGACATAACTGTCGTATATGATAGGTATAGGTACTACCCAAGCCTTCCAGAAAAACAGGTGAGGTGTAAGTAAACGAAATAATAAATCAAGCGTTAAGTAACCGGATCGTGCCTAAAATAATAATAAAAAATATAATAATAAAAGTAATAAGTAGTTCAAGTTACCCAATCCACTTTAGCCACCCAAACCCATAGCCCAGCCCATGTTTTGTTTCCACGTAAAACAATAGGCCTGCACCAACCGGGGTCCTCGTCCTTGGGTGCACTTGCATCATGCATAGTGCTTATAGGGATAATCATCATTTAAAATTATCTAAGGGGCCTCTGCGAGTTGGCTTCGGGCCCTCGAATGCCTTCCAAAGGTACGGGACCCCAGGTTTCCGCGATATGTAAGAAAAAAAAAAAAATAATAATACCTATAATAGGAATACCTCTCCACTCCTCAAGCACCTCAGGCAGTGTTGCCCCATTGTCGATACGTCACTATGTGCTAGCGACCGTTTCTGGAGGCCCATTGTTGAGTGTGCAAGTCACCCCCTGCCATTTTATCCTTGTATAATTAAAATTATATAACATTGGTCAGGCAGGGAACTTAGTTCTTCCATAGTTCAAGTTACCCAATCCACTTAAGCCACCCAAACCCATAGCCCAATATGTTTTGTTTCCACGTTCTGCAATAGTCCTGCACCAACCGGGAGTTGTCCTTGGGTGCACTTGCATAGTACATATAGAGATAATCGTCGGTTGGTGCCTCTTCATAATTTAATATTGTCTAAAGGGCTTCTGCGAGTAGGTTTCGGCCCCTCGTACGCCTGCCAAAGCTCCAAGGTCCCGAGATATGTCAAAAAGAAATACAAAAAGTCCAAAAGCCTTGTTCTATCTGCAAATAATGCCATCGCGTTTTCCGAGGTACATACGTAGCATAAACCGTAGCTAAAACACCGCAAAGCATTTCGTTAACCTTTAAAAGAAAGAAAGCAAGGAGATTAAAGATTAGTACAAAATGCCACGAGAATGCTAGACACGCTAATTAGATTTTCGCAAAAGTTCTGTTTACTCCGAATTAATTGTTTTCTTTGATATAGGCATGAAAATTCTAAATATTTTTTTTGTTTTAATAAAAACTAAGCAGTTGACAGCAAGAAAACGAAACAAAAAGTTATGATTTGATGAAATTATTTTCGAGCAGGTATGTGTTTTAAATCAAACAGTTTTAATTAGTAACAATTTTAGGCTGACTTTGCATTAATTTAAAATGGCGATTTTTTCATTTAACGCGTGGGGTATGGATAAGGGAGTATGTTAAAAATATACCGTGAAAAGTTCATCCCGTGTGTACGTTTTTTTATTAAATTTCTAACTTCAAATTAACTTGGTAAAAAAGTAGATCAGCAAATTAAACATTTTCGTCCACGGAAATTTCGATAAAAATAAAATTACGAAGTTCAAGGATAGCCGTATTTTGCATTAAATTACTTTATTAAATATTTTAATACGTTATCCAACAAAATTAAACATATTGTATACTATGTTCTAGCACAAGATATTAATCAAAGTTTTTTTTTGTACGAGTAATAGTGATGCAGGTTAAAATGTAACAGAATTAAATTTAGTTGAAATTTTATTTATAGACTCTATCTTACTTAATTACAAGAAAATTAAACACATTATAGTCAATCTGCCTAACCTTTTCCCAACTATGTTGGGGTCGGCTTCCAGTCTACCGGATGCAGCTGAATACCAGTATTTTACATGGAGCGATTGCATATCTGACCTCCACAACCCAGTTATTGGGTAATACGATACCCCTTGGTAAGACTGATTGTTAGACTTTCGGGCTTCTTACGACCCGTAACGACTGTCAAAGATCCACGAATGACAGCCGGGACCAACGGCTTAACGTGGTTTCCGAGGCACGGAGGAGTCACGGTATGTAAAGATGGTGACCCATCTACGGACCCCGGCAAGCGTAGCTTAACCTGATGTATCGACCCGAGCGGCTATTATTACTTGGCCACAAGCTCCTCTCATTACATTATAGTACAATAAAAAAAAATTGTGATTTAATTTTTATCGAAATTCTGAAAAAATATTGGTTTTACCATTTTTACGTATTGTAACCAAAAATTTTCCTGTTAATTACTTTCTTCAAGTTTTAATTACAAAATCGCCTGTTTGTTTTTTTTTTTTACTTTGTTCTGGTAAATGTAACTTTTTTATTATTAATTGAAGAGCTAAGTTCAAAAACACGATGTAAAAAAAAAAATCGCTGATAAGATTTAGTACTCGTACAGGGTTCAAACTAATTTCCTCGGTCAATTGTTTTCAGTATTTTGCGGTTTGGTTGGTAATTCCGATTTAGCGTTTAATATTGATAATCAACACTATTAATTGCTGTAAATCGGAATCATTATATAGTTAAAAGAATGACTAATATGAAGGTATTTAATTTAATTCTATGGTACTCGTGAATTTTCCAAATTGTAATTTTGTAATCTCACATTTACTTTGGTTGGCGGAAAAATATTGCAAAAGAAATTGTAAATTACTAGAATTTTCCGGAATATTTAGTATTGATCTAGGATACGTAAAAATATTGTAGAAGTTTCTCGAAGCTATCACATCAAGTATATAAAAGCGCTAGTGAGGATTTGGTTAGTTTGTGAAAATGATTAGTGAACATCAACTTCGAACGATCATCTTTTACGAGTGGCGTCAGGGACACAACGTGAGTGTGGCTACCGCTAACATCAGCCAAGCGTTCGGTGAAGGTGTTGTATCGCGATGGAAGATAAGCCGCTAATTTGCTCGCTTTGTATCGGGAGATATACTCTTGAAGATCATGAGCGATCTGGGCGACCATCCACCTTCGGCAATGAGGAATTACTTCGCTGTTTAAAGGCTAATCCAGAAATAAATACGCGTGATTTGGCAGTGACTCTTGGCTGTCATCATTTGAGGCGATTTCGAGATTTCGAGGCTCATTTACACAAACTCGGCTATCGTAAAGTAATGGCACGATGGATTCCACATCAACTAACTGACAGTCATCGTCAAGTCAGAGTTAGTATTTGTGAATAGCATCTTTTTCAGCCACATCGGAAAGAGTTTCTTAAAGATCTGGTAACCGGCGATGAGAGCTGGATTCTCTATGATAACATCACACGGCACGCCGTCTGGCTTCCTTACGCCGCAGAGCCACCAACGCAGCCAAAGCCGAACCGTCACTCACGCAAGCATCTTCTCTCCGTTTGGTGAAAAGCGAATGGCCCAGTCTATTACGAGCTTCTCCCTGCGAGAAGGACGATTACGACGTCCCTTTATACTGAACAGCTTCAGAAACTGGCTAACGCAATAAGAGAAAAACGACCGAGACGTGTAAATGTTCACTTACTCCATGATAATGCGCGACCTCACGTCGCTTTGGAGACTCGACAAAAAATCGTAGAGCTTGGATGGCACCCGGTTGCCCACCCACCGTACCCAGCGGATCTCGCGCCATCCGACTATCACTTGTTCCGACCACTACAGCTTTATTTGCATGAGGAAAATTTTCAACTACGAAGACCTCAAAACGGCAGTGGACAATTTCTTTTCTGCACAGCCTCCGGAATCCTGGGCGCAGGGCACAACAATCTACCAACTAGATGGGCCAGAGTAATAGAGTTATTTGGGGATTACATTACTGACTAATTATTGTAAATAACAAAGTAATCAATAAGTTATCAAGATTTTTCCGCCAACCTGATACTTTTATTGGATTCGTTATTACCTGACTGTAACAGTGCCATAGTTAGACAAGGCGTGTATTACTTTGAAGTTTCTAATTTTATTATCACAGGCCGTCTAATAAATCAAATCAAATTATTTTATTTCACATAAGTATACCCACATGGGCACTTATGAAACGTCAGAAGCTAGGTGCACGGTTCCAATTGGTTGTTTCCTATGGAGAAGAGCCTGCAATAAACTTCACGGTTACTGTTTTGAAAATAATTGGCATTTACAATGTTTTCAAATAACAGTGTTAGTAGGTATATTACAGTGTAGGCCTGCGGTTCGCATGTGGCGGCTATCTACAACGCCACATGCGCACATGCGCACAAAGCATAAAATACCTGACGTCACACAAAATCCTGCATCGCGCAAGCAGAGTTTACCGCGTGACTGGCATTATCCAACATCCAGTAGTTCACCAGACACAATACCAGTTGGTCGGAGGATCCTCCCTTTTCTATGGAGAGTCAACTTTACACCCTGTTCCTCATGCCACTATAGGCCTTTCAACAAGTACCAGGAACCTAACAGAATAGAAAATGGTCAACAAATCTACAGTCTACTAGGCCTACAACATTCTCACATTCACAAATAGAAATTAATGTATATATAAAAAAAAAAGAATAATAATAAAACCCTATACCTATAAACCAAATGACATGATTGCCATTACAAATATAATAAATCTGAATAAATATCTTGTCCATAAAAGCCACTAAGTTCAATTAGAATTGAAGGTATAATAGTCGTATGATAATGAAGTCAAGACTACTTTTTGATATGTAAAGAATCTAGATTTCTGGAAATGTGAAAAGCAAACACCTGACCAGTTTAATATGCAGATTGTTTATCCATATGTGCTCATTCGTATCGTGCTCGAAGGATCAACCATAATAACGATCAACATAGAATTACTAATATTGATTAATTTTGTACCCAGATAATTTGCAAATTCAACCACTCAACTAGACACATACCAAATTAATCCGCAGTCTCTCTATGACAACTTGACCCACTTTGCAAGTATTTTAGAATAAAATGATTGGTTATGCCAGTTAAGTTTAAATGTGGACGGGATTGCCTCATACTTAAGAGGTAGAGTAGAGGTAGTGTTGATTTAAAATGTCAAATCGAAGTGAACGTAAATCATAAATATTGGTAATGTTTAAGTGTTTGAAATGTCTTGTATTAACTTTTATGGAAACAGAGACGGCGTCGGTGGGAAATAATAATTGTGTTGAAAATCGTTTAAATGCAAGAACAAGCTATAAATCGTGTCACTGTTGATATTTGTGTTCAAATTAAAATCGTGATTACTAGGTGTCAATACACGATTGAAAGGCGCAAAGCTACAAAGTAAATTATGAAATATTACCTGGTATAATTTTTAGCTAGGGGCTCGTGGTTAAGTAATCACAACCGCACGGGTCGATCGATCCGGTGAAGCTACGCTTGCCGCGGTTGGTCCGTCCATCTTTACATACCATGACCCCTCCGTGTCTCGAAAAGCACATTAAGTTATTAGTCCCGGCTGTCATTCGTGGATTGTTAACAATCGTTACGGGTCTTCAGAAGCCCTAAAGTGTGACAACCAGTCTTACCAAGGGGTATCGCATTACCCAGTAACTGGGTTGTGGAGGTCAGATAGGCAGTCGCTCCATGCAAAATACTCGTATTCAGCTGCATCCGGTTAGACTGGAAGTCGACTCCAATTATAGTAGGGAAAAGGCTAGGCAGATGTACATAATTTTTAGTTGATCTAGTAGTAATTTTTTCCTATCTAATAGGTCACAAACGGCTGAAGAACGTGGAGTGATCCCTAGGTCGGAAAAAGTGTTACTGAGCCGAGTTAATTCTGGAGTCTAGATTTGTGCCCAGTTAATGTCTTAGGCTCGCCCCCTAATTCAGACTTCAGCAATAGGTACGGGCGAAATTTAGTGTACCAAATTACTGGCTATTAATTTTAATTCTCTCATTGTAGATTACTCTAAAATATTCGATTGCCACAAAAGTAATGAGACACTCTACAAAACTCTATACATTTCCTTTTTCAAGTTAATTGTTTTCGATTATATTCTAGAATGTTGTAGAACATTCTAGGTACTTGTAATGTGGGGTATATAAAGCCGCCCTCGTGATCGGTTTAGTCAGTTTGAAGAAAACACTATACTTATACGAGAACTTGTTAGGCAACAGTATGCGGGCTGCAGCTGACAATATCAACACTGCATTGAGCGCTGGAAGTACAAGCCATGCGACGGCGTCCCGATGGTTTGACCGTTTTAAATCAAGAGACAGGAGCCTTGAAAGTCAGTCACGCTCTGGACCCGCAGTGAAAGATGACGATTTACACCGCGAACTGCAGTCGAATCCGGATGCTACCACTCGTGAATTAGCGGAAGCACTTAACTGCAGTTACCACGCCGTGTAAAACCATTTGCATGAGCTTGGGTATCGAAAAGTTTTGGCTCGGTGGGTACCGCACATCCTTACAGATGCCAGTCGTGCAGCCCGTGTCGCTATCTGTCAATCACTTTTGCTGCGACCCCGACGTAAACAGTTTTTGCCTGATCTGGTTACTGGTGATGAATCATGGATTCATTACGAGAACGATACACGTCATGCTTTTTGGCTGCCTCCAGAAGAAACGCCATCAACTCAACCGAAGCTGAGTCAAAAGAACCGCTTAAAAATTCTGCCTTGCTGTTTCTGGGACGCGCATCATGCAGTTTTATGAATTATTACACAGTGAAACTATAAACGCTGACAAATATTCAACAGAGCAAAACAAACTATCTGCTGATATCAAGAAAAAATAAGGGAGACAAGTCAATGTAGTTTTACTACACGATAACGCTCGAGTTCATGTCACATCTGCCGTTCGCCAACAGTCGGAGAACTTGGGCTGAGAGACGATACACCACCCACCTTATTCCCCAGACCTCGCCCCATCAGACTATAATTTGTTTAGAGCCCTTAAGCAACATTTAATTTAATGATTTCTCTGATGTAGAGGCGCAGTTGAACAACTTTTTCGAAGCACAGCCATCAGAGTTCTGGGCGAGAGGCATCCAAACTTTGCCGGATCGTTGGCAAGAAGACTTAGATGCTAATGGTGATTACATCATTGTCTAAAAATTTTAAACGTAAACCAAGTGTCTGTTCCCAGTCTAAAAGTTTTTCAGGATTTTATTTTCTGAATATTAGTAGAGTAGTAGAGTACACAATGGATCATAGCGGGATTATAATAATATATCAACTCTAAAAATCTGCTACCCTTTCGTGATGTTAAGTACCAAATACCTACTTAACCCGACATTACTACTCATGTTGCGACGTACAAAGAAACTACTCATACGCCTGCGAGGCGCATCATATTGACTAATGATTTTATTCAAAACCTATAAGTATGATTGATATGTTTTAACTGTTTTTAAAATTGTGTATATTACTAAAAAGAGAAAAACTTAATTTTAAATAATATTTATATATTTTTATTATAAAATCTTTAATCAAATAAATTGTAGGAACAAATTTTAGGAACTTAGGCAATTAAACATTTTTCTCATTAAAAATAATAAAAAAAAAACAACTTAAAGTATACACTTCTCTTAAAAAATAGTTAATTAAAGTAATTAACTAAAAAACAACTAAAAAAGTAACAAAAAAAAATATTTTAGAAGAATTTTATTAATAGCGCAAAACTAACATACAAGCTACTCATACGTCTTTGGAGCGCCAAGGGTAGTAATATCAAAAAAACTAGCAGAGTTACCGTAACGCAACCACCGTTCTACGACACGTGCTGGCGATGATTGAGATGTCCTTGAACGTGAATGCCATACGCGCGAAGGAAAAAAAAAGAGAGCAATATATCAAAAATGCGGGCGCCTCTGCGACGTAGAGTAGTAATCTAGGGTTAAATTTTCTTAAAATTAAAAGGCACGTAACTTCAAATTATGTATTTTTCTACAAAAGCTTCTAGTCGACAGCTGCCTATTGTTGGTTGTCTCTCAGATAAGGACATGTCATGCGCTTTGTTTGCTTGTCCGGAATCACAACTCAAAGGCGTTCGTCTATTTCATCAGCCAGCCATTTTTCGTCAAACAAGACAATCTCAGTAGCAACAACCTTTGCATTCTTGAACTCCCGGCTATGCCGACGGCCCTATTTCTTAATCCAAGCACACCGCGTGTCTCCTATACAATTGAGGCATACAATTCTTATTATTTTGTATTACTATAAAAATATGCCAGAAAGGCTACTACAATGTACTCATTGTACCAAATTCCTTAATCCTAGGCCCTATGAATCTGTCAATTAAAACCACCACTAAATCAGACCTACAACCACTATTTCACTAAGTACACCTATCCGTCATCATTACACTTGCAAAAACACCATAACTTTATCATTTCGGCGCGAGCTCGCATTTACATAGCCCATATAAACCCAACGATTAAATATGATTTATGTTCCGTGACTTCATGATATCGTTACTCCTGGCTCCGAAGGGAACCATACCATACCTCTCGAGGGAACCACAACGAGCGTGAAATTAGTAATTAAAAGTCACGTGCGACGGAGCTAGGCTCTTACTTGGAAAATCTTTGCTCCCAAAAGGCATCTTTGGTGAGAGTTACAGGTTCCTTCGAAGATATTTTGCTGGGTAATATTTTGGTAATGTAGAGAAAATCCATTTTCTTTAGCGCAGTCGTTCTTCATTCAGTGGCAGTTCTGGGTTGTTAAAGTTCAGCTGAAGGGAGAGACACGCGTTTAAAACCAGGCATATGTTTCATAAAGCGTTCACATGACTTCGCGCGTTTTATTAGGACATTTTGCACGTGTGATAGCGTCAAGTGGCAGTTACGTGAACGCAGCTTTATTTGTGTCACGCAGAAGTGTTGTTGGATCGTGGTTTTACTTAAGTAGACATATTGTATTGTGTTGTACAAGTAGACATATTTAGAAGACATACTGTAGTAAATGCATAGTCGATTTTCATACAGAGGAGCGAATATCTTCAAAGATTGAATTACAATATGAGATTGCTAAACTCCTGTTGGTGAAAATGAATATTCTACTTATGAAAACTAGTCATGCAGTAGTAACAGTATCTAGTGAAAACTAACGAGTTTAATACTCTTCCCGATAACCTACATGCAAGCTTCAATCGATTAGTCCGTTAGAATGCTCACAATTTTGCAACTCGCTTTCACGACTCTCAAGTTTTATTATAAAAAAGAAAGAAAAAAGGTAAATAAGTATCTCGGGATGCATGGTCTACAACCTTGAACATTGATGTGGTGTTAAACAAAACCGCACTGCTAACCCTCATGGATAATCAACGATTCAAAGGAGAGCAGTGGGAGCAATTAATTTTAATCTATCTTTAGCTTATCGTCAAAGTTGGACGATTAACAGTCAATTCCAAACACTGAGGGGTTGATTCGGTACATTCTTCAATTGAATACGTGTTTAACGGTTGTGAGATTTGCTCCAAAATGAATAAACGAGAGTTTAAGATGTTCTCTGAATCCTTTTATGTCACCACAGTAATGTGGACTAAAAATTTTGTGATTTTTTTTGCGAATAATGGCGTCGTTTAATTGCCATTGATGAAATAGTTACAGTTGCCTAAAGTAAATAATATACACGTAGAAAGAAATTAACTGTTCCATTTGTAGTTGAAAACTAGTCAAATGGATGCATTCCATTTCCTAAACCAAGTAGTAGGTATCATACCTACTGTTCAATACAAAATAAGTAGATAATCATTCAGCCAATGTACTAAAAAACGCTAAAATAGCGTTTAAGTTCAAAGAATTTATCATATTCCCAAAAAATCTATTTATACGCTTCATCAAAAGAACATGTTATCGACATAAGACATCCTTTACTAAAACAGAGACATAATAAATCGAGAAAATATCAAAGACTCGTGTTATTTGAGGATACTCGATTCCATAACGATGTTTCCTTAAAAGAAAGGTGAGAATGTCAAACACAAAAACGGCCCGAATTTATACTTTGGGCGTGAGAGTAAAAAAACACTTATTTATTTCGCGTAAAAATGTTGTTGGAGTCTTGTTTCGGAGGGGTTACTAAGTATCATCGATGCTACATGTTTTTTTAAGATGTAAAGTTGGAAGTAATCTTTTGTAAGTAGGTAAAAATTTGGTAGGACATTTTTCGGAATCCATGTTTTTAGGTCTCTTATTACATCAATTATTTGTATCTTATATTTAGGATAAACTGGCCTATATACCTACTGCTGGGTATATAGGCTTCCTTTCCATTCTGCTATAGGTAATTCTCAAATCGGTGCTCCCAAAATCGGCTAAGTGCGTGTCGGTCTACTCACAATGAAAGGTTCCGTAGTTGGGATGAATCCCAAGAACAAACTTGACATTGTAGTTGAAAAACATGTTCTCCCATACATTCCAACTGCAAATGTAAGTTTGTACGCACAATATTGAGAGGTTTACCATGTTGTTTTAAGACCATAGACTTCTTATAAGTTTTTCTGTAATGTATAGGTATTGAACTATTTTCTGTATTTTTTTCAAAATTTTAGGCTCAGTACTTTCAGAGATAAGGGAGGGAATGGTCAATTTTCGTCTACTTTTTTAAATAACTTTTAAAATGATTTATTTTAAAATTATAAAAAAAAATAATATTTGAGACCCTCATAGTAAGCCCTTTCATATGATATGTCACACGGTACAGTTTTCACACAAAACGCGGTACAATTTTCTTATTTGCTCCCAAAATTAACCCCCATATTCAAAATTCATTTATTTACGTTACGCGTCCGCATTTGGGTCACAGAATTACGTATGTGTACCAAATTTTAACTTAATTGGTCCATTAGATTCGGAGCAAATTGGCTGTGACAGACGGACAGACAGACACACGAGTGATCCTATAAGGGTTCCTTTTTTCCTTTTGAGGTACGGAACCCTAAAAATGATTTTACTAATCTGCATACACTATCTAACTGTATGACTGTGTCTGTCTAACCAAACACAAATAACCAAATACCTAAACAGATCATTAAATTATTTCAGAACAAAACTTAAAAAATGGCTCTCTATTAATGTGTTCGACACTATAAGATAATTCCTAAATTATAAGCTAAGTTGAAAATAATTGAGGTATCATACATAAGGTATATAAATTAACACCAATACATAGATCTCACTATTCTCACTAGCAATTTACATAATTTAATTATTTAAATATTTTTTGACCATATGATCTCAGTTTTTTGTTTATAGTTTTATTTTTAAGGTGTTTTTTGCATGCTGAAAAAAGTAAGCAAAATATGTGGAATTACTATACTATACTACTATTTATATTTAAAACCTCTTATGTACCATGTTTTATGCAAATAAAGATATTATATTCTTCTATTCTATTCTGTGTCTCTATCTGTATGGCACTAGGTAATACGGGCTGGTGTCCGCAAATAAACGCCAAAGCGCGAATTTTGCGTACGGTGAGAGCATTCCTGGTTATTCGATCCACCGCGCGTAGGTGGTAATAAAAAGCTTACCTTTTACCTGCCCTTGAATCCCCAAATAACAATTTAATCTTGGTGTTACTTGCCACAACCTGAACAAATAATTTACGGCCAATTCCGTAAGTGCTGTTATAAATTTCTCATGGCCAAACTTTGAAAACAACTTCACAAAGTCTACGGGTCGGTAATGACAACATTAACACAAATGACACACCTAAATTAGGAAATTTTACCCTGAATTTTTGGGCAATAACCGATCAAACTCTTAGGACTTTAGCAGACGGGCTACTTTTAGCACGGGCGGCTATCAGCATTTCAGTGGTTTCCGGAAGCGATGTACGACCGACTATATTACAGAGCGCTCTCTTTTAAGCCCACATACTTTTAGCCTCAGATCAAATAAAAAAGCAAGACATAGCGCTGCGAACAATACAGTGAAGCATGCGCAAAACTACACTTTGCTCTCGCTCTGTGCATACACGCTCACACGCACACATTTACACCAAACTACCACTAAACTATATACACCTCACTTAGTGCACATATGTTTAAGAAACCAGCCTCACGTCACTGTTGACAGTGTTATGTCTTGGTTTTTATTTGGCTTTTAGCATTAGTAATCAGTGATTTGGTTGCTTTTCGGAAAAACGATACGTACTTAATACCACAGCGAGTCACCGAAACGCAATTATTAAAAAAAATTATATATTTTTAAAACTGAACGCAGTGGCAGATTTCAAAGGACATTGAAAAAAATGGCCTATGAACCAACACGCATGAAACATTTACTATAATTACTAGATCTTTTTACATTACAAATATTTCAAAGGAACGGACACTTTTTAATTTCCAAAACATTTTAAAAAGTATTCACTTCCGTCATAATCCTCGGTGTTATTATTTTTTGGTTCAATTTAAGATTTTTAATAGGCAAAGGTATTATAGATCATACAGCCAAGTCTTTGTAACAGCACTTTTAATAAGAATTTAACACAGACAAGCAGATGACAACATTTGACATTTGGTAGTAATGTCACTTGGCGCGCGCATTCTGTGCTCGATCTGCGTTTGCGTTGGTTGCGTACGGAATTCGTTTGCATTTTGTTACTTTTCCGATTTTATCTAACAACTTGGCGTGAACAAAGGACTGTGATTTTCTCTTGAAATATTGACCTCTGGCTGAGTTTTACTGATACGGACCTACTTAGAACAACGACTTGGCTTATAATTGGCTTATAAGTGATTTGATTTTTTCCGAATTCTCAAAAGTGTCCGTTGTTTTAATAATTTAGGTTCAATCGAATATATACATTATCTAAAACCCAAAAAGTAAATACACCTCCCTGTTGGATCTTAGGCGAGCTATGTAAAGACGACGAGCAATGTCCTTTGATGCTGATTCATGCAGTCGCGAAATCACCGATCACCGATTCCAAAAGAAGCATGTCTACTAGCGCTGTTTTATAGAAGTTTGCCCAATAAATATATTTCATTAAGGTAGTCAGAAAATTTACGCCAATGTCCACGTTTTCTGATGAACTTAATTAATTCATTACAAAAGTTGTGTGGCATGATCGCTGGCCCAATTTAAACCGAATGGCTTCTGTGGTAAATAGTTATTTATTACCTCATTAAGGCATATTAATGTTTCGTAGGCACTAAGGTATTTCAGTGCGCGTCAACGGTTTAATTGTGTGTACAATTTTGAGCTGCTCTCTAAGCCATGAAGGCTTTAATTTAAACTGGAAATATGCCACCTTAGAATTTTGAATTGAAACAACATGAAATTACGCCTTGTTTCTGCAAAGGGTTGAGGACAGATGCACTTATGTACACTCGTATTTCGCCAGTTATGTTTAAGTCCCATGTAATAGGGAGCGAGTCTATTACCATCAACCGGGCACAAATCTAGACAACGGGCTGCTACTGAGTAATTCCAGATGGAACAACCCAATAAGACTTTGCTTGACCTGAGAATCGAACCCAGGACCAGGGGGCCGATTCTACTAACAAAATTGTTCAAAAATTGCAATTGAATCGCAGCTGAACCACGGCTTTTGAGCGTTTTCGCATTCCACTAACGTAACAACGATCCAACTGCGGTTACGTTTCAGTTCAGTCACCCATCGATCGAAACAATCTCAAAAGCTATTCTGCTAACAAAACCGAACATGAGCGTGACGTTTAGTCGCATCATTATCTTTTTAACATAATTGAAACGTTTCGTTTCACATATTTCGCAAGCTGGGGCCGAAAACGAAACGTTCTTCTGAGTTTTTATTATTTATAAAGTTGAAATGTTACAAACAAATATACAGGCTAAAGGTATAAGTATGGTCTAGATATGATTTTGTATTAAAAATACTTTTAGTAGCACTTATTCGTATTTACTAATATTATTAGATTCAACTTTTTTTTTCTGTGGTATTATTAAAACATACTATTTGGAATGTTGGTCACACAGGTTACCCGCTGATACGTTCCCGTTACGATTCGGTTTAAGTTTAGTTTCCATTTTGCTTATAGAATAGTAGAATGACTTTTTTGGTAACTATCGAATGGCGATCGAAACTGAACTGTTGTTGAAACACAATTGAACGTGTAACGTTGCAAATTAGTAGAATTTTACATATTAAAGTTTAAAAATATGTTTTTCTCTGGAACGAACTACCCTCTCACTAGGAGCCCGGCGTTGATAGCTGCGCTACAGTTACGAACTTTTGCAGTTATCATCGTTTAACTATTTTTATGATTGTATCTGCTTTTGTTCCAAAATAAACGATTATTATTATTATTATTATAGTAGAATCGCCCCCCTGATGCTTAGCATTAACGCTTGCAACCACTAGACCAACGAGAACTGAAACAAAGTTTTCTTTGTTCTCTGTCGCATTTTGTCACCTCTCTCGCTCACACGTGACCAATTTTTTAAGAATGTTAAATGAAAAGATGCTTTTCTGAAAAATGTAATCAACTACCGAACAAGTAAACAATATTAATTTAATAAGTCATTATTAAAACACATTTTTATTGGGTCATTTTTTTTATTTAACTCTTCTCAAAAACAGATCATAATATTTTTTGAGCTGAGTTCATTAGATAACACAATAGAAATTTGTTTGAAAGATTACCTATTAAATTAATATTATTTACTAGTTCGCCAATTGAATACATTATTCAAAAAAAGCATCTTTTCATTTAATAATCTTAAAAATTTGGTCCCGTGTGAGCGAGAGAGGTGACAAAATGCGACAGCTCTCTTAATAGCAATTAATAATTCAAGTAGGATGTTAATTTATATTGATTCCCTCACACTAAGCGGTTACGATAAATCAGCAACTTAACACTAATTACCTCAAATAGTTCCCTTAACGCTAAAACAAAATTTACAAGATTACTCAACTTTTCCTCTCAGATTCACAATTTTCCAACAATACGTCTTTATAAACAACAAATTATGACATGGAACTCTCCCTTAATTTACCATCGCGACATAAAACAATCTGTCATCTTCCAAAACTCCTGATCAACAAGTTATAATCCCATAAATCCTTAAAACCCTGACAGGAACAATAAACTTTATAGCTTTGAACATTTTCTAGGACAAGAAAGTGGAACAAATTGCTTAGGTGAAAACCCTGCGGTGTCGTAAAGTTCCAAGCTTAGTTTCCTTGGCGGTACTTCGAAAATGTGTTACTCTTGGGGACTTACAATCTTTTGGAACAGGACTGGTGTATCCTGTCCTTTTTTTAAAGGTTTCTGAAGTTTGTTTATTTGAAAGGTGTCATATGGTACTCATCTGCCTAGCCTTTTCCAACCATGTAGGGGTCGGCTTCCAGTCAAACCAGATGCACCTGAATACCAGTATTTAACGTGGACCGACTGCCTATTTGACCTCCCTACTAAGTAGCAAGATACCCCTTGGTAAGACTGGCTATCAGACTTTCGGGCTTCTGACGTCCCGTAACGACTGCCAAAGAATGACAGCCAGGACCAACGGCTTAACGTAATTTCCGAGGTACGGAGGAGTCTTGGTATGTAAAGACGGTCACTCATCCACGGACCAGCCGCGAGAGATGTCACGTGGTAGTATGGTAGCTTTATTTTTCCATTAATGACCAGAGGGTCTAGACAAAGTGATATTCTATCAGCTGTCACGATGCTGGAAAAGTCTAAAATATGTCCGTGCCTGTCGAGGCCTGTCGCGGCCCGTTCCGAGCATTCCGCGGATAATCCTATACATTCGTTCGGATGCGCGACTGTTTTCACAGCCTGTCGGCCTGGCCTGGCGGGGTCTGGTCTATGAGAAAGCGGGCCGTGGGACCACGGCATAAGAAGCATGAGAAGGTCCAGTTAGTTTTCCTGAAACACTTCAGAATTTACGGATTGAGATAAGCTACCGAAAAGTTTATGTCAACCCTGTTGAAAGTCGTTGTATAAATACAAATCGTCTCGTAAAGCAATTGCCATTTGCCTAAGCACTATAATAATCTAATGCCACATTCCCACAGCCCATCGAGGCCCGTCGCGGCCCGTGCCGAGCATTCCACGGATCATCCCATACATTCGATCGAACGGGCGACAACAAGTCACCGCAGGCCGACTGTTTTCACGGCCTGTCAGCCTGGCCTGGCGCGGTCTGGCCTGTGAGAAAGCGAGCCGTGGGACCGTGGCATGACAAGGTCCACTTAGAGTTTTCCTGAAAACTTCAATACTTAAATGGCAAGACAATCATAAGTTTACTAGCAAAGATTTTACAAGAAAACATTACTCACAAAAATATTGTAGGCGCCACTCGTTTCACGATCGTATTAACAAATTTTGCTATATCATTACGAGCAGGCGTTTCACACAAAACGAAGCAGCATCACCCCATTTCGACCTTATTTTACACAAAATATTATGTAAAATAAAGAACATAAATAGTATAATACTAAAACGTAAGTACTAATTACGAGAGTATGATCCGAATTTGGCTCGGTTCTGTATTGTTTTAGTGGAAAGCTCGTTTGGCAAATAGACTAATGAGGCCTCTACGAGTTATGTGACGTTCACCCCAATCAGTTTCACCGATACACATATACAGCTTTAAATTTATCATTTTGCCATATTTACATAATTTAAAAGCTAACGGTCTTAATATATACAAGTATATAAAAAAGGAGGAAAAATAATCATAGGGCATCAAAAAAGTCCGCATCGCTGTCAATAGGAAAAGTGCTCAAAAGGCTGGAAGCATTGGCACGTTGTATGCTAATACTTTGGCAAAAAAAAAAAAAATAGGCCAGCCCTCTAGTCACTTGTAGACTCGAAAAGACTTTGTTTTATTAATGTCAGAATGCAGTGTTTTAAGTTTCAAAATGTTATGCCGTAGGATAAGATAAAGAAAAAGAATGTCATTTAGTGCACGAGTTGTCGATTAGAGGTATGTACTATTTATATTTTCACAGAAAATAATACACAACACCCGGCTTTATCCCGATATGTTTATTAATTATGTATAGTTAAAGGCATGTGGCTAAGTAATAACAGCCGCACAGGTTGAACGATCAGGTGAAGGTACCCTTCCGGGGCGTAACTCCGCTGCCGCGAAAAATCACGGCACGGCGGATAGAGCTCCGGCGGGATTTAATGGCGACATGGAGAGTGCGATTGTCGCTGAGTGAGATGCCGTCACCTCCTTCTACGAAGCAGTAATGCTCGCGAAGGAGAAGGCGGAAAGCGTGACGGAGAGGCAACCTTTATGCACTCACGCCCCTAGTCTCCGCAGGTCACGCCCTGGGCGTTGGGAATCAAGACCCGTTTCCCAGCCACCGTAGGCGCGGGCTTGCGGATGGCGAGCAATAGGTAGCTCGCCGTCCGGTAAGGACCAGGCCCGGGTCGACGGCGCATTGTATTCCACGCGCGCCTCAAAGAGATTTCAGCAATAACTGATGGGGTCCGCTAGGGCCTATGCCTGCCAGAGTCGCAGGTTGTTTAAAAGAGTTACTGTGGCCCTGGCACAGGCAACTGAAGGAACACGGGTGGGTTTTAGTCAGTAAAAGTCTGACACGCCCTCCCCTCTCCACCCAGAGCGGAAGAAGTTATATGACGTTTTCCCACCCTAAAAAAGAAAAAAAAAGAGGTTACGCTACGCTTGCCGCAGTTTGTCCATGAATGGGTGGCCATCTTTACATACCAAGACCCCTCCGTCCCGCCAGGGTTGCGGGTTGTTCGAAAGAGTTACCGTGGCCCTGGCACAGGCAACTGAAGGAACACGTGTGGGTTTTAGTCAGTAGAAGTCTGACACGCCCTCCCGCTCCACCCAGAGCGGGAGAAGTTATTTGATGATTTCACATCCACAAAAAAAAAAAGACCCCTCCGTGCTTGGGAAAGCACGTTAAGCCGTTGGTCCCGGCTGTCGCTTGTAGATCTTTGATTATGGTTTGACAGTAGCTGACAACCAGTCTTACCAAGGGTTGTGGAGGTCAAATAGGCAGTCACTCCATATAAAATACTGGTGGTCAGCTGCATTAAAGATTTGAAATGGTTTACTGTGGTAAAAACAAAGAGAGCAAAAAAAAATCTTAATAATATGGTACTGTCAATATTAAAATGTTTCTTGTTTTGCTGACTTCGAACAGAAGAAAATAATATTGTCCATACCTAATTTAGTATCTGATAATGCTAAGAAAATCATCATTACCTAATTGTATTCAACACAGAACTTTAACCCTTTAACGTCAAATAATTTTATCTACCGTTCCTAACTTGTCTTAGAATTTGGTTAGTGAAATTGTATCAGCTCAGATTTCAAGTAGCACGGTAACTGATTTGGATATAATTAATATACATGAATTAAATTTGCCAAGACTCTTAAACCTTGTTATGAAGACAGAACTAGAAGATCGATAGTGTATTTTCGGTATCAATTCGACAGTTTACACAGAAATGCACTTGAGAGAATGGACAAGGCTGTGTGGAGTAGCTGTTTTAGAATACTAAAATATTGATGAGCTTAAGTTTTCGAGACTGTGCAGCTAACTAAGAAACTACTTTAAAGGTTTCAGCCAGTTCTCTGCTTATCAGAAAATGATTATTCTATTCCTAGCAGAGACACAAATGTTATCTAAGGGCTACATTTCTGTATTGCTTCATTTAAAATGGAAAATATTCAACTGATCGTCTATAACTTATTGATATCTTTTGATGTACGTTTTTTTTTTTTAATTAATGAACGTTTACGCTTATTGGACTTCTTATGATGCACTCTTCTAGGGTACCCCGATCATTAGGCAAAGTTAAAACTGTAAACAACCACGCACGAGCCAGCCAGCTAGCGCATGGTTGGTCGGGGTACCCTATCTTAGTAGCACCCAGTCGGGGTGCTACTAAGAAAGGCGACTGGGTTAGGTTAAGATTAAAACTGTGAAAACCCGCACGAAAGTCGAGCCCTCGCTACATCCAAGTTGGTCGCAGTTACTTCGCTATTAAGTATTTTTAGTACCCCTACATAGCAATTATTTGAGGTTCATAAAAAGAGGCGCGTTCGTTATATTAGAGTATTTAATAATACAGGGTTTTTGGTGAAACACCAACAACCTCTTAAAGGGTCATTGTACTCATCATTATGAACAACTTTTACTATGGGACCAAACCTGAAATCGCGAAAAATAATCAGCTGTTCAGTACATTTATAATATGTTCGCATAATTCGTCAAAATGTACTGAACAGCTAATATTTTTTTGCGATTTTATGTTTGGTCCCATAGTAAAAGTTGTTCATAATGATGAGTACAATGACCCCTTAAGAGGTTGTTGGTGTTTTACCAATAACCATGTATATTTAGGGAAGCCAAATGAGAATTATTTGAGGTTTGATTGCCATTTTCAGAACACAAAAAGAAACACGATGAAAAAGATACACGATTTAAAACGTAAATTTTCAACTGACTGCTTATAATAAAGAGCATTTTTAACTGATTTATTAACATTACTTACGGTAAAGTGCAGAAGAATCAATCTCAAATTGAATCTTAGCGACATAGAATAAATCTGGCAAGAAAAGGAAAAACTGTTCCATCTGTAACAACAAAACCATTTCCTCAGAGCTATTCAATTCGTACTGAAGAATCCCTAGCAATATGAAATATTACTTACATTTTTTTTTCTACATTGAATCTTTCTTGTATTCTCGTATAACAAAAAAAATGCTCGATGTTTTTCCGATATCAACTATCATTCTGACATCCAGTTTCGTGTTTTATATTCATAAAGACTATTTCTGAAATTCATAAAGGAATTCTGGATGCGATTCTGTCTGGATATAATTCATTGTTTATTGTTATTCGAATATTGTGGTTGGAGAAACGTTACTTTTGGGCAAAATAAATCAATAATAAGAAAGCGGATTAAAGCCGCTATTTTTTTCTTATAATATTTTTATCGTGCATAGGTGTTTCTTAATCTTATGAGCCCAACAACAGGAAAACCTCAATCTGATGTTTTCAGATTTGTAGGTATAAATTAGGTGTCGTAAAATGTCACACGATAGTACTCTGAAATCCATACTAATATTACCATATACGAAAATACGAAAGTGACTCTGTCTTTGTTTATCTGTTACACAAAGACAGAGTCACTTTCGTATTGGATTTCGATTTGGACGAGGTACACAGATAGATCATTAGCTGGGTTTAAAACACAGGATACTTCTTATCCCAGTAGTACGTTCCCGGGATAATTTCCGAATTTCACGGTATACGTTCCCGTGCGATAATTTTCGACCTCCACCCGGGCAAAAGCTAGTGTTAGATAAATTCCAATGTCATTCCAAATTCTCACTAGGCACGGTAACAGCCATGGCTAGTCAAAACCGGAAAAGCACTCAAAGCGTTAATTATCTGTATCCACTTACGCGCCAACACCAATAAAACAGGCCCCAACAAGATGTCTTCCCTTCCCATTAAATAGTTCCCCAAGTAATCAAGCGCGGACACAATATCCATAACTTCATTAAACGCTGCAAAACATTTTCGCAAACTCGATTATTATGCCCATAACGGTTCAGCGTGTTTTTATGGCTAATAAAGGACATGTTAATATTCAATACGAAGATTTTATAACTAAACTTTTCTCGTTAGTTCCAAGACTCCGATAGGTCAGATACAAGACTTGGGTTCCGTAGCTGCATATCTAGTACATGGTTCCAATACAACTTTTTCTGCACGCGGTGACGCGACATGTTTTTGCAAACGAGTCACATATTGCCCGTCGTACGGTGGACTGGCAAGTAGTCCATATGGGAATACCTTTTGTAAGCTGCATCCTAATTGCATAACACACTTACAATCGGAATCGGTTTCATTTTGACAGTTCAACAAACTTCATTGCGTTATTTACGTTGTCGAGCAGACAAAGGATTAGCAATTTGCTTTAAAATTATTCAGATTCCGATTGATATAGTGTGTTACGCAATTAGGGTGCAGATTTGGTTTTCAATAAATAGCTTTGATATTTAGTTTAGTGGGTTTACTTAGTTATGTGAATTTAGAACTCCGATAGATACTAAACAAATTAAAGACACAAGGTCAGAAACGAAAAAGATACCTAACTCTTATTTGTGAATCAATTTGATCATTGGTTCTAGCAATGGTAGCAATAATTACTACCAGCAATGTTAGAAATGTCTGCCAAACACACATATCTACAGCCTCTTACATGCCATCCAGTGTGATAGATACTAGACACTTGATTTAATTACATTCAACCAAAGAGCGGGACGTGTACGATGATGGACGTGAAGGAATTCAGGGCAACGGTCCTTCATTTTACTTTAACTCAATTTGTTGTATAATGTAATTTGTTATCCGTTGAAGGAGTTTAAGTAGTTTTACTACCTCTCTCGTTACGGACCTTGTTTAAATCTAGGATAAAGCGCATCTAATACCTATCCTTCTTATAAACTTGGATAAAATTCTTTGTTAAGAAATTGCTAGCTCAGCAACTGAAGACACTGGCGGAGATTTTAATATTATGGGACGGTTTAGTAGATCAATCATTATTTTAGTGAAGCAAGCTTTAAGACTAGAAGAAAGCAATTTCTAGTTACACCAGTGAAAATGCTAAGAAAAAAATGTAATGAAAGTATATACCTATATTTTTCCAGTAACAACATCTCATAAAGTGGGCTGTCGTCATGTTTGCGAACCGCGTGAAGAAAAGAATACATTCACAAAAATGTTTCAGTAATATTTTGCTGTTATATCAAACGAACACAACGCATTGAAACCAATATCATCACACCAATGACATCTGAAATCTTCAGAGCAACATTCAAATTGGCTTTCGTTAATTGTGATAGGTCCCAAAATTTCAACCATCCATTCATCGGACATGCGTAAATCGGGATTAAAATATATATCGGTCCACAAATTGGGCTTCAATTCTGTGGGCAGTTAGCGTAATCCGTCTTTGTAATTGGTTTTGCGAGTAGTTCGCTGTAACAGTTAAGTGAATGTTTGACACTTCTGTTTCGTTTTAAATTAAATTTTTAGGTACTCCGAAAGTTCTAGAGTGGTAGGTATTGACACGTGGATTTTCAATTTCGCGTTCATAATACTTTTTGTTGTTGTTAGGTGTTTAACTACATTCTGGTACTACGGAGTTTTGGTCTGTATTGGTATGGTTTTTAATAGGGTGTGGTGGGTGTGTGCATAGGGTAATTGAAAACTGGCTGAAAATATTTTTGATAGATAGTTTAATTTATTTTTAAACACGTTTTATTTGGTTTGGCCTTTTTATTTTGGTTCCAACGCATTGTTGCGCACTCTTTTTTCGCATGTGGAAGTAGATGATGGACTCTGTCACTTTCTTATTCCCGCCCAGTTCGCCTTTTACATATCACTTTAATCTGACGAATTAGGTTTAGGAGTATTTCACTTCGCTGCCATGTTCTCTTGATGGAGATTGGTTAGGTATTTAAACAATTCCTAGCTTATTTTAATTATTAATCTGGAGAATCACAATAATTCTCTTTGACGAAAATATAAGAACTTAGTTCCCAGAATTTCGCTTGACTTAACTTTCGTCACTTCTTTGGCAAATTCTGAGACAAAATTCTTAACTCTTCACATCTGCGTCTATATTCAATACTTGTTGTTTGATCTGCTAATTGTTTTGAATAATTTATTTCACTTGACGAGTAATTAAGAACTTTGTTAGGGAGTGGGTACTTTTATGTTAATACTATAGAATTTATGCTGGTTTAAAGTACGTGATCAAAGTTCTAATACCTACGTCGAACCCTTTACTGAATATGTATGGGATTGTCCAGGCGTTGTCTCTGTTTGTTTGTTTATTATAAAGGGATCAAACTTCTAAGAGGTTCTTTGTTTATTTATCATAAGGTTGGATTCTTAGGTATTTACTGCTGTCGTCTTTGGCTGTTTGTGAAACTGACAAGATAATTTTATTTTGGGTTTAATTTTTTTTTAATCTTTGGCTTACATGTTTATTTTAAGCAAGCTTTGTTTTGATTAATTTCAAACGGAAATATATTAAGGGCCTGCTTCACCATCTGCGTTTCCGTTCATTTACTTGGGAGAAAATTTCATACAAATTCTGTTCCATTTTTCAATTTATACGGTGAGTAGTGGTGTTCAGACCATCGTGAAAGAAGCTTTCAATAAGACATAAATAAAACAGAAGAACGCTGACTCCGATTTTTATCCATAAAGAGAAAAATGCGATTGTAGTGAGAACACAGCACTATACAGACGCTTTTTCCAGTTTACATTGTAGGCCAAATGGACAATACTGCAATGGATTAAATGTACAGACTGCCATCGATAGCGAGACCGCGATGTGATACATTCAATATTATAACCACAACTGGAAATTCGTTTCGTGGTACTTGCATACGCGCCTGGATATCACCCACTTTTTGTAACGTCAAACATCTATATAAATTAAATACAGATTGTTTTAATGTAAACGAACGTCAATGTAAGTAATTACAGCTCCAACATATTTAAAAACACTCGACACAAATTAAAACCCGCAGCGGGATGAAAAAGAAATTAAACACAAAAGAGAAAAAAAGAAAACACGCCCCGAAATGCCGCTTTTAAGCTGAATATCAAAATGGGGTAAGCACAAAGCATGGTAATCCATTTACGTAATTTTATTTTGAGTTCGCATAACCGAACTGTCATTCCTTGTGACGCTATATAAATGAACTGTAGGTGACTTGCTATAAGCAATGATGGATTTTTAAATGTTAGCGACACTGTAATGGGGTTAGGGTAATTTATGGGCGTTCTGAAATACTTTGAGTACCTGTTTATGTATAGGAAATTTAGGAAAAAATTGGTATGAAAAGAGTAAAGTATTTTCTGTTAACAACGAAATTCTCAAGTCATTTTCTTGTAAATTTGACTTGAATGCGCTTGGGAGACATTTTAAGTAGGTACGAAAGGAACTGATTATGTGGAAGACTTTATGTTACTTACATGGAGGTTTTATTTGGATGTAAATTTAAAGATTGTATTAGTCTGAGGATTTGCTTATCAAATTGACACACTACGTCAATTTGTCGTCTTATAGCCATTTCATACAACTGTCAAAGGATGACAGTTTCTGATTCAAATATTCGGATAATGTAAGTAAGTAGTCAATGGGGTTATTTCCCGGAAGATTCACCGCTATGTGGCGCTGTATGTTTGTTACACAAACATACAGCTGTCAAAGTTTTTGATAAAGACGTGTGCATTGTGTAGACGATTTTTAAGTATTTGCGTGTTTTTTTTTCATGTATTTGTGTTGCTTCACAATGTATTCTACCTGGCGTATTGCCCAGTTGAAGGAGAAATTGAAAGAAAGCGGAGTATCGTAATAAGGAAGGAAAGCCAAACTTGTCGTAAAGCAAATTATATTTATCATGTTATCAACTTTTAGCCGTATTCTGGACCATATTGTGGTTGTATAAGTTATAAAATAAACTTAACTCATTATTTTTTCTTTATAATGATACTAATGATAAACAAAATGTAAAGTCACTTGTTACAAAATGTATGGTTATTTGAAAGGAAACCATTTTTTGTACACAGGTTTCTTACTGTTATTACATTAATAATAATAGGTGTGGTACCAACGTGTCGTCTTAGAAGTGGTCTCGTAGTCTGTTTCCTTGAAATGTTTCCCACGTAACCTCGAAAAATCACTAGATTTGAAGTTTTTTAATTTCAGTCTCTATTCCCACATTCTCTTCATGCGAAAATTACTTGCGAATTTGCCAACGCCTATTTCTTTGCATCCACAGGCTACACAACGACCCATTATATTGATAAAAGTCACAAAAACATAAAATACTGTTTAATTTCTATGCAGTTTGACTGTTTATTTGTGATAAACACTCAGCGCCATCTATGCGGAACTAATTGAAAGTTTCTTCCCCATTTGATAAATAATTTATATCCCTGACTTTACATAGTGAGACTTTTAAACTTGACACCTTTTAAATAACACTTCCAATAATACCGAGAAAAAACAGAAAAAAGTGTGTGTCGTCACGACTGGAGTTTATTCCTTATGTACGATTGTCTTTGAATATAATGGATAGATTTACCGCTACAACGAAGACTGGCTGAAAAATAAAACAAGTATACACATAAATGATTTCAAAGTGAAAGGTGCGCAAACAACGTTGTGCAGAAAAACCTAACGCGTTTGAGTTAACGCTTGTGTTAAATTCACTCCTCATACAATTTCCATACCCCCCGGCTGGCTTATTACGTATCATGCAGAAGCCCAGCGATAGCAAAATTTGCGCAATAATTGCTTTTCAATCCCTTGTCAATCGCAAATCAGTATGACGTATCGCTGATACATAATATCGATTTATGATTGAAATGCAATTGTTGCGCAAATTTTGCTATCGCTAGGCTTCTGCAAGATATGTAATACGGGTGCTGTATATATGAAAATCGAACTCCAAAAACGAGCAAGCATATGGCTACTGTAAAGTAGTCATATATTCACATACAGTAGTCATCTGATATCTGTTTGGGTTGGTACCATCTGACGGCCAACTCTAGCATCGCGCGCGCTCATTGGGCAAATCAAACAGCGCGCGGTCTTGTCCCCGGTCTTGTTACACACTTTCGTCCCTTTTCACGAAATCACTCCCACAGATTGCTGGAAAGCGAGAGCAAAGTTGTTATACATCAATAAAAAAACAAAATTCAACAAATTTTTACACTCAAAAGTTGTGTAACAATCATCAAAAAGAATAGAATAGAATTTATATCACTGTCTCAATATTTAAACTCAAAGAGCCGCGATAAAATAACGACGTTTTCCCTTCCAAAGCTTCATTTACAGTCCACAAAAGAAAAAGCTCAGTTCACTAGTTACAAATCCACTTCGCAAACTGTTAAAAGATTCCCATCAAAAACTACTTCTATGCTAAGTGAGCGAAATCAAAAAACAATAAGCTAGTTATAATAAACGGGAAACAATTTATAAAACTTGAACCGGGGAGCATTCAAATCTGCTCTGGCGCGCTCGACTTTTCAAAGTCACCGCCCGTAATTCATATTTCTGCAGTCTTTGTAAGAATTTCTTTCTTAAAACGAGTGTTTTAAGAAAATTTCCTATTTCATACTCCGCGGAGTCCCGGCTTGGGGCACAATTCGGTATCTGTTTTATTAACTTTCTTTAGTTCCTTGAGCTCATGTAATGGATGATGATTTAAATTTAAGAAATGTTGCGTCATATTATTATTTTTACAAGCTTTTATTTAGTTTCATCTGCCCCGGTGTCTGTCTGCTTGTCTGTCTGTCTGTAATCTAATCTTCAAGCCGGTTGCAGACTAAAAACTAAGTTTAGCTAACTAACTAAGCTAAGTTTAGCTTAGCTCACATAGCTGGCGTAGTTTTTCATACTTCTGTGCAGACCGCAAACTATGCATAGTTGTTGGTGCATGTATGAAAAACTACGCCAACTATGTGAGCTAAGCTAAACTAACTTAGCTTAGTTTTTGGTCTGCAACCCGCTTAAAAGTTAAATTTGACCCAGTTCCCGGGCTGAGCCGAAATTTTACATGCATCTGTAAATCGGATGACAATGCTATATAGGTATATTATTATGAAACGAAGCTGATCTGATGATGGAGCCGAAGGGTGTAGTTTTTATTCGTCTTGACAAGGACCTCTGGTCCTAGATGATATCCAGACTAATACAGAAAGCTGGATTTAATTTATTTTTTAAATAATACACTTGTTTGTCACATTTTTGATAGCTGTAACGTCGTTCTTTCTCGTGATTATATAAAGCATAGTAGCTAGGTCACTCAAATTTAATTTTAAGCGAAACTATACACATACAGTTCAGGCAAACAGAGGCGTACTAACGAGTAGGGAGTTTTATAAAGCACTTTAGGCGAATCTCACCAATTAAACTGAACACGGACAACACATCCACAGCGCGAAGAACTGTCAGTGTCTGTTCTGGAATATTAACACTGGCACCTCTTGAACGCAGTTTAGATGTCTTTATCGCGTTCATATGGGTGCAATTCGCCTTTAATAGTACAAAAATACTCGTGTTACTATTTTACTACGATTATGAAATAGTACAAAGTTCAAATGAAGTTAATCTCTTTTTTTTTTTTTTTGGATGGGAAATCATCAAATAACTTCTCCCGCTCTGGGTGGAGAGGAAGGGCGTGTCAGACTTTTACTGACTAAAACCCACCCGTGTTCCTTCAGTTGCCTATGCCAGGGCCACGGTATCTTTTTCAAACAACCCGCGACCCCAGCGGCATCGGCCCTATTGGACCCCATGTTTTGCTGACATCTCTTTGAGGCGCGCGTGTAACACAACGCGCCGTCGACCCGGGCCTGGTCCTCACCGGACGGCGAGCTACCCACTACTCACCGTCCGTCTTTAAAGACCCTAGTAACCTAATAGTCGCTTGATTTCGACTCGAAGCTTACGAACGAGCCGAAATCCTAAATTCTACATTCAAACAATATCTTTCACAAGCATCTAAAGCAACTCAATTTGGCAACATTTAACACATTACATAGTTCCGTTCACACATCAAAACCAACATAATCTATGACAGAACAAAATTCAAATACGTCCCAATTAGCGTTATTTCTAACACTTAATAATAGCAACGGTGTATCTTAAATATTCCTTTTGAAAGTTCTGTTGTAAGCTCTTATAAAATGTTCAAAGTTGAAAGATTGTTTGCCATCATTTGCCTCTAATTTCAATAGAAATGAGGATCTCACTAATCACGCTTCTAAACTGGGTACTTTGATTTAAATGTTCATTGGTATTTTGAAATAATTAATTCTTTAGAGTATTGTACTTTGGGCAGTGAACGCAATTCACTGACTTTGGGCTGTATTGAATGAGATTGAGTAGGCAGTATCGAGTAATTATATTATATTTTGCGCTTATTGAAATTGTTCATTCATATTGGTGATTGGTAATACCTAGGTACCTATGTCGTGTTGAGAATTAAAGCGAGTTTTAATCGTCTTAGATTGGTACCTAATATTACCTGTATTCCTGAAGGGATGGGCAGAGTATACACTAAGGCCTCGTTTCCGGAGACGCGGCGCGGTCTCGTAACTTGGGTTTGGATTATACCAGATAAACAAAATTATGTCAAGTGGAAGTCCACTTGACATAATATACCGAGAATTTTAATTGAAATTTTATATGTTTAGTAAGTATTAAACATATAAAGTTTCAATTGCATAGGTTTTGTTATAATTTAGATTTTATTGATATCTAAGAAACCCCGATTTTGTCACTGACTCACTGATCATCATCAAAATTCTTAGGGTACTTCCTGAAGTCCTAGAAAGCTGAAATTTGGTATCATCTGCCTAGCCTTTTCCCAAGTATGTTGGGGTCGGCTTCCAGTCTAACCGGATGCAGCTGAATACCAGTATTTTACATGGAGCGACTGCCTATCTGACCTCCACAACCCAGTTACTGGGAAATACGATACCCCTTGGTAAGACTGGTTGTCAGACTTTCGGGCTTCTGACGACCCGTAACGACTGTCAAAGATCCACGATTGACAGCCGGGACCAACGGCTTAACGTGCTTTCCGAGGCACGGAGGAGTCTCGGTATGTAAAGATGGTCACCCATCCACAGACCAACCCCGGCAAGCGTAGCTTAACCTAATGAATTGACCCGTGCGGCTGTTATTAGAAATTTGGTATGTAAGCTAGTATTAGTACACAAACAACAAAAAAATCCATATATACATACGGGTCGAATAGAGAACATCCTTTTTTGAAATCGGTTAAAAAAGAAGTGAAATCCCACGAAAAGCATTTTCATGTAAAATGTTGCCAACACACAAACTCTACACCTTAGTCAAAATATATGGCTTGGCCGTTTGGCTACCATCACGTGGGCGTAACTATACATTACTTTTCTGTTAGAGGGTCTTGTAGTAAGGAAACAGCCAAGCCTCATATTTTGACTAAGGTGTAGAGTTTGTGAAGTAAGGACTTGTACAGTTAGAAGCTTGGCTCTACATGAGATCTGATATCTTTTTGACAATTAAAGTATTTACAATTGGTCTTACTCATTTGTAATAGCCATCCCTTCTTAAAACAACACCGATGTTACCTAGGCTAAGATTTATGTTAAAAATAAACAATTACTTACTTACTTTGACAGTGCGAGCCATATATGGTCGGTCTCGTCTTGGCAACATTTTACATGAAAATGTTTTTGGTGGTGCTTAAGTCTTTAAACATTTTTTATCACTATTAGATCAGCATTGTTTCCAGTTTAATAATAAAATCGGCTTGCTATGGTGTGTTGGAAAAAATGACTTGTTGTGTGTATAGCGATTGTGGGTTGTTGTGGGTAGACAAAATAATCAAAATTAGAAGCCATTGTGCGCTTTTATATTTCTAACGGGACGATATTTTCGTGGACGTCCACTGCTTCACGATAACACAGGGAAGTAAAATGTATGGTAGGTAATATAATTATGAAGACGTCCACGATAACGTTCTAACGTATACGTATTTCAATGCATTTTATGGACGTGGCTGTCGACGATAATATTGTCACATAAGAAATGATAAAAACACACAATATCATATGCATTTTATTCGGAAAACTTGAAAATCCTACACTATCAATCATTTTCAATTACTATCAATAAAAAAAAAGGATTTAATTACCAATAGCAGTGTTGGATTCAAAAGCATATTATTCTGGGGATAATTTAAATTCATAGGTAATAAATTAATTATTTATTAGTAGAATAAACTTGCATGGACAGCTTACGAGCAAAAAAACTTTTTAGCAAAAAAATAAAACCGACGTCTAAAACAAAACACTACAAAGTGAAAAATAACTTTAATTTCGGTAGTCGGTGTCTTCGGTTTTGTATTTTCGTTTTTTGCCACCGACTTCCGAAATTTAAGTTATTTTTCACTTCGTAGTGTTTTTTTTAGAAGTCGGTTTTATTTTTTGCTAAAAAGTTTTTATTTTTCACTTTTTAGTTGTGGAACCTACCCCACACAAATTCGAATACATAATTGAGCACAATAATTGTAGATATAGCCATGAAAATAACAGTGATAGGAAGTTATTAAAACATCATCACATCATCCACATAAAATAAGTGGGAAATATACGCATTATTGAAGCTAACTCAAAAACTCCCGAAGCAAAGTTAATAAAATTTATATGGGACCACCTCGGAAGTATCCCCTTTTAAACAAAAAAAGAATTTTCCAAATCGGTTTATCCGTCTTTGAGTATTCGCGTAACAAACATACAAAAAAAAATACAGACGAATTGAGAACCTCCTCCTTTTGGAAGTCGGTTAAAAACTGGTGAACGCAGATTTTATATTGTTCCGTTAGAAAGTTCTTTACTTCATTTTAAGAGGATTACAGGACCTAAACGCAAATAACGCAAGTTTTATAATGCCTAAAAGTATATGATCGACTGCAGTAAGCAAAATCAGAAAAATATATGATATTCTTCAGGATATATGCTAGTTAGTTAGTGTGTTGAAAACATAATACAATTAATTTGATACGATAGAAAAACATCACGAAGATACCTCTAAAAATTTCTTTTAACAATTAAAAACCATACTAATATACATGCAATCATCCAGATTTTTTTGTCAGATGATTCTACAAGTAACATATTAACGTGATAGAGTATTATTTTTTTAGTCTAATCACTAGATTTTTGTAAATAGATTATTGCTTCATATTTTGCAATAAATTACCAGCGTTGTGTCATCGCGCTTCTCTTTCTTTTGTATGCAGTCCGACAGTGACCGCGCTTTAGGTCATGTAGTCCCCTTAAATAATATTAAGATGAAAATGTAAGTATTAAATTGTATTGAAAAATAAAAGCATAACAGTTATGCTTTTATTTTTCAATACAATTTAATACTTACATTTTAATTCACGGGATTTATTTGCCCAATGTTGGTTTAACTACGTATTGTGCCATATTATCATATGGCATATTGTTGATCAGAAAATATTTCTATAAGCAGACGAGTGTTACAAATAATATACAAGGTGTAACTTAAATAACGCACAATCTCTTAAGGGGTCATTGTACTCATCATTATAAACAACTTTTACTATATCAGCTGTTCAGTAGGTACATTTTGACGAATTATGCGAACATAAATGTACTGAACAGCCAATTTTACCGTACCTATCTGTTTGATCCTTTAATTGTTTCTTAAGACATCATTTGAGTGTACAGAGGGTGGTGATATAGGTATTATTATGAGACGGAAAACGTAAACTTATCTTTGTGGATCTCACTAAAGAATGTAGATACTTACCCAATTCCTTCTAGTCGAGTTCCATGACTGAGCAAAAATCGGATTGGCACAACTATGCATTACTCCGACACTAAACGTGCTTGTATTCAGCGCCGTATTTCCTAGCCGCAGTGACACAATGTTCCTGCTCCGAAGCAAAATTATTGGAACACCCAACCAAATGAAAATCACCACTATTTTGAGAACCGTAAGAGTTAATTTGACTGCTAATGTTAAAATTGCACTTCATTATTTGACAAACGATTTAAAGGTGACTTGCAAAATTTATCGCGGATTTTATTTTTGCATCCCCACCCAAGTTGAAAAAGAACGCAACGATAAATTGTTAAAGGGGTCACGTTAGGTATTTTTCGATTATACAGGAATTTCTCATCTACAGGTGCTATGAAACATGCATTGTGCTTTGGATTAATATACGAATAATGCTTTTACAGGTGTGAATTCGCTTTTAACTCAGTGGTAAAGCATATTTTCATAATATTACAGCTATTGTTTTTGTAATTGTAGATTTAAATGAATAATTTTGTATTCATTATCACTCTTACTGTGTGTAGGTACTAAACTTTAGTAAGTACGTACTGCTGACCAGAATCCGTTTAGGGTAGGAGCTACATAAGAAAAAACCAGCCAAGTGCTTGTCGGACCAAGCAATGAAGGGTTCCGTAGTTGAAAAGAATTTATCCCAAAAACAAACTTAATATTGTATCAGGTTGACACAAACCTTATGAGACACTTGGCTTACGTTTATATTTTTTATTATTATTACAATACAAAAAGCTTAGTCAATGATGTAATCACCATTAGCATCTAAGACTTCTTGCCAACGATCGAGTTTGAATGCCTTTCGCCCAGAACTCTAATGACTGTGCCTCGAAAACGTTGTTCTACTCCGCCTCTACATCAGAGAAATCATTAAATTGTTTGAGCTCAGAACGGTTTAGCGAAACACTCTTCGCCGATGGTACGGTCGCCGAAATCACTCTTAGTCGACGGTTGGTTCCACGAATAAATCCATCGCCGATAGAACTATTCACCGAAAACACCGTTCATCGATGATCGCTTCAGCTACAACACCTTATACCGATGGAACGGGTCGCCGAAATACTTCAAACACAAATCATTTCACATCATCTTCCTGGTATAGATCACAGGTCAGGTATACAGTGAGTTCCTCTTTAGGATATGCACAACATGCAACAATACGTTAGGTAGGTACTGGCGGGCACGCCACAATTGCGGCGATAAGTCCCCTCTTTGAGGAGTGGTTAGAGAGGCGCCACGGCGTCCTCAACGGACACTGTTGTTTCGAGAGGTTCCTGTTTCGCATAAGGCGGGAGGAAACGCCCGGGTGTCACCATTGTGTGGATCGCCCAGAGGACACGGTGGAGCATACAGTGGAGGTCTGCCTGGCTTGGGCAGAGCACCGCCGTGTTCTCACGGAGGCGATCGGCGGCGGCGATCTCTCGCGTCCGAGCCTGGTCCAGGCCATGGTGCGGAGCGAGAGTGCATGGGAGGCCGTCACCTCCTTCTGCGAAGCGGTAATGCTCGCGAAGGAGGAGGCGGAACGCGTGAGGGAGAGGCAGCCTCACGCCCTTAGTCGCCGCAGGAGACGCCCTGGGCGGCGGGAATCGACAGCCGATTCCCGGCCACCGTAGGCGCGGGCTTGCGGAAGGTGAGTAGTGGGTAGCTCGCCGTCCGGTGAGGACCAGGCTCGGGTCGACGGCGCGTTGTGTTCCACGCGCGCCTCAAAGAGATGTCAGCAAAAGATGGGGTCCAATAGGGCCGATGCCGCTGGGGTCGCGGGTTGTTTGAAAAAGATACCGTGGCCCTGGCATAGGCAACTGAAGGAACAGGGCGTGTCAGACTTTTACTGACTAAAACCCACCCGGGTTTTAGTCAGTAAAAGTCTGACACGCCCTTCCGCTCCACCCAGAGCGGGAGAAGTTATTTGATGATTTCCCATCCACAAAAAAAAAAAAAAGAAAAGGTAGGTACTGGCCACTAATCATATCTATGAAGACCTTAATAGTCATTTTGCGGTGTATATTTGACATATGACAAAACAAAACATTTCGTGCATATAATTATTAATTTAAGCGTTGTTGAGAAAAATGAGGGCGTACAATTTATTAAGATCTAAGCGTGGCGCACATGTGAATAGTGTATGGATTTTCTTAAATAAAAAAAAATAAGTACACTATAGGTTGTTGACTATAGGGTTGATTTACTTGCGAGTATCAAAATATAATAATAATAATAACTTTATTTTACAATTTTACAATATGTCGCTTATATGGCAGTATTTGTTTATTGCGTTAATTAGAAGCTTTATTTTTCTAGAGCTCCAAGGGGCTATAGACCTACGTCTGTGATATAAATTCAACATGGTACAGTAAACGCTCAAAAGTCCATAAGCGTGCTAAGGATTACATTGCTATGAACTGTGCGAGCACGAACCAGTACGTGTGCGTGTATGAGCGATGTCTCACTCAACATTCCACAGATAACACACACTAATGAATTGTCACATGTCGTCGTACTACGCGAAATAACATTATATTTCTGTTGCATTTAGAATACTCGTCATAGTGGCGACCTGTTCTTACCATTGCATTGCTAAAATTCGCATAAACATAGCATGTGCTGGTAGCTGTTTGGGTTAAGCAATGGTTTCACTATCAATGAAGTCTGAGTTCGAATCTTAATCACAATGTGGGACTGTTTTTTGTTTCTTTGGAACCATAATAATATATTTGTACTATTTTAAGCAAAAACTTGTTAGATGTTTATGTTCATTTATTATTTATTTTTATAAGAAGTTAAATATTAGTTATTGTATTATTATTTAACTATTTTTGTGATTTTAATTTATCTTTTCGGTGTTGGAAGGTTGAAATAAAAAAGTCGTGCTGAATGGTAACAAAAATGTTTTATTTACTTATTTATAAAATTCACAAACAAACAACAAACTTAAGAGAATTGTGACGTTACATTCCTACTAGATAAAAGAAGTTTTTTTGTAACCGTTCATAGGATTTTTTGTTGTATACCCACTTAGTCAATTTATAATAACATAACAAAGAAAGGATATTCTAATCAATCTGCCTAGCCTTTTCCCAACTATGTTGGGGTCGGCTTCCAGTCTAACCGGATGCAGCCGAATACCAGTATTTTACATGGAGCGACTATCTAACCTCCACAACCCAGTTACTGGGTAATACGATACCCCTTGGTAAGACTGATTGTCAGACTTTCGGGCTTCTGACGACCCGTAACGACTGTCAAAGATCCTCAAATGACAGCCGGGACCAACGGCTTACCGTGCTTTTCGAGGCACGGAGGAGTCTCGGTATGAAAAGATGGTTACCCATCCACAGACCAACCCCGGCAAGCGTAGCTTAACCTGATGGATCGACCCAAGCGGCTGTTATTACATACTCGTATCCACGAGCTCCTCCACAAAGGATATTCTAATAACACATATATAATTGTCAATACCCAGATTATTAATTATTAGAAATTATTTATTTAGTTTTCTATGATCTACCTTTGTTACTTTACGAAATGAGTGACCAAGCGAACAAGATAAAGAATATTATATTTCTGTCCCATTATTTCCAATCAAGTAAAAACTTACAAAAAGTCAATTACTGCGTGAGATTGGAACTCACCGCTTACTGATTCACGCATCTATCTGCACGCGCTTAACCGCTAGGTCATCTTTACACATGATATATCTTTGAAATTATGAACTACAATCAGTTGTTGACGACAATAATTATGCATGTTTATGTTCTTGGAAATAGAAGGTCTTAAGTCGCCAAGCTATTGTTTTGTGAGTTTGCTTATCGACTTTTGGTCGCGACTGTACCTCCACGCGTTCCTGAGAAAAAGCGTCCTGACAGACTGACAGACAGACAGACGGACAACGAAGTGATCCTATAAGGTTTCCGTTTTTTCCTTTAGAGGTACGGAACCATAAAAAATAAGCAGTACTGAATATTTTCGCTATGTATTTAAAGAGTTTCGTGGCTAAGTAATAACAGCCGCACAGGTCGATCAATCAGGTTAAGCTACGCTTGCCGCAGTTGGTCTGTAGATGGGTGACCATCTTTACATACCGAGACTCCACGGTGCCACGGAAAGCACGTTAGCTGTTCGTCCCGGCTGTCATTCGTGGATCTTTGGGAGTCGTTACGGGTTGTCAGAAGCCCGAAAGTCTGACAGACAGTCTCACCAAAGGATATCGTATTACCCAGTAATTGGGTTGTGCAGGTCAGATAGGCAGTCACTCCATGTAAAATACTGGTATTCAGCTGCATCCTGTTAGACTGGAAGCCGACCCCAACACAGTTGGGAAAAGGCTAGGCAGATAATGATTTTAAGAGGATGTGCTCACTTTTTTACGCCAATCACATAACTGTTGTTTTGTGAAAACAATCGTCGCATATTCAGTTTTGAAACTAAGGGCCGGTTTTTTGATCCGTAGTTAATTCAGCCAGTGGTTAAACATAGTACTTTATGGTTGAATTTTCCAGCCGTTCTCAAGTGATGTACTTACAAACGCATAGCATTTATTTTTTATTTATACAGGGTCAAATTAAATTAGCTAGCGATACTCCTCAGACGTGATGATTATCGATATTTAAACACGACAAAATAAAAATAATAAAGATTTGATAACCTTTTTTGAGGCCCAACCGCACATCAGCACACTACAAAAATCGCCCTTACTGCTAGGACTTAAAGACGCTGTCAATGTTAAATTATTACCACTGATGGGCGGTTTACTGTACACCTTACTGACAAGCAATAACAAAAAATATACCCACTTTTAGCACGACACAAAACTAAAAACGAAAATAGACATTGAATTCTGAATGCTGTGAATACATAAATTCAACTCGATAAAAATATTCTTACCGTATTACGTAGGAAACGTCTAGAATCTGTGAATTCAGTAAGTGAATATTGAAAGATACATGACTTAGGCACGTATATAAGTTTGGGTAGCATTTCTATTACTTTTCCTACAACAGATGGGAAGGATTAGGAATTTATTTGTCGTGTATTTATGATAGGTATGTTCATGTTTGATTTCCCTAAAGCGACTTTCGCCCTTAACTGGAAATTTGAGCACAACTAACCATGCCAAAACAAGGAAAATAAAAGTGGTACCTACTCTAATGTCAAAAGGTGCAGTGTGGATCGCTTACATATGATGCACACTGCTGCTTACATATGGGCCATAGTTCTAGAGTTCAATCAGTTACTTTATTCAACAAGTTGCCTGTAGAATTTAAATGTATACATAGCATAAACTTATTTAAAAACAAATTAAGGACATATTTGTTGAAGAAGGAGTATTATAGTATCGATGAGTTCATAAATTACCAAAGACGGATATGATATTGTATTTCTTCATTTATTATTATTATTATAATGCGTAATTAATTTGAAATCTGAATGTAATGCTTTTGTTTTTCATTATTTTATTTATCATCACATCACTGTAATATTTTCAACACAATGTATTTTGTTATGAAATAAATAAATGACTAAAATGACACGAAAAACTTGTGGAAGTGTAACACATTCACACTCACTCACGCACTCACTCACACTCAGGGTGTGTGTATGTGTGTGTAAGGGTATGTAAACACCCTCACACACACATACACACACCCTCACTAACACTACACTTATTCCGTAATTTTACTGTTGTGTTTTTTTTTTTTTTTTTATATTAATATCCTGGGACATTTTCACACACGGTCATCTGGTCCCAAACTAAGCAGAGCTTGTACTATGGAAACCCGATAACTGATATACTACATATACTATTTTTTTTTGTAAATATATACTTATATAGATAATTACACCCAGACTCAGGACAAACAGACATGTTCATGCACATAAATGTTTGTCCTGGATGGGAATCGAACCCACGACCTGCGGCGTGATAGGTGGTATCTTAACCAACCACGCCAACTGGCCTGTCAATTCTTAACCACTTACAAGTTATAGTTTAAAAATATGTTTTTCTCTGGAACGAACTACCCTCTCACTAGGAGCCGGGCGTTGATAGCTGCGCCACAGTTACTAACTTTTGCAGTTATCATCGTTTAACTATTTTTATGATTGTATCGGTTTTTGTTCCAAAATAAACGATTATTACGATTATTATTATTATTGATTTCCCTAAAGCGACTTGCGCCCTTAACTGAAAGTTTGAGCAGAACTAACCATGCCAAAACAAGGAAAAGAAAAATGGTACCTACTCTAATGTCAAAGGAGGAGGAGGATAGGATAATTAATTGTCATGCAAATTGACACCTTACGTAAATTATTTGCCGTGTTATAAACCGTTTGAATGAATTAACAAAATGCACCGATCCCAGCGTGGCCAACCACGCTCCACCACCACCACCATAAAATGACACCAGATTCGATTATTCAAATGAACCCAAAGATTCACACTAGCCTCTGTTGCTACCAAGGAGTAGACCGCGGGATAAGGATTATATAGCTTACCGAGTATTCACCCTATAGCAAGCAATTGGAATGCTTGGAAGCAATGGAGTTGTGGAGAGACGGGTGACGTTTATCAATGGATGGGCGTTATTTATTTAGAAAGAAAATATATAAATTTATTTCGCCCGTGAACTTCTGAGATCTTCAAACAAATTTAACAGGAGGAACATAAAACTAATTTATTAATATTTTTTTGGAGAATTTTGGTAAACCAAAAAGTAGTTGATTAGTATTATGTCTTTTATGAAATCATAATTAAATGCAGTTAGTATTAGGTTGTTTTTTTTTTATTTTAATCGTAATTAGGAGTTGGCATTATAAACACGTTTTGTGCAAAAATACTAGTTAGGTTAGGTATCAGAAGTTCACGGACAATTTTCTTTCTTTTGAAAATAAATTTATTTGATCCAGGTATCCAGGTACATAATATTCACAAAAAAAAAACAGAAACTGTGACTGTGTGTATGTTAACTTTGAAACAGCAACAACAGTAGGCAGCAGCAACTTTGAATTTATATTCGATCTCCAACAATTTCATTTAACTGTCAAAATGAGAATGACAGTAAAGTTTTGATTTCAACATACGGACAATTTAGTCACTTTGCTTAACAAATTTAATTTCCCTGACTTTATACACAAGGATTCATCAAGAGCTCGTGCCAAAAGCAATAATAAACGCTTGGCTAAAAATAAGTAAATGTATCCTATTGTAACAAACACATAGACTTTCTCTTATCGGGTAAAAGGGTGTAACTGTGTTCCTCGCTGGAAAACACAAGCAAGTTAAAAATTATCATTTAAAAGCTATATCCCAGTGGGATTCTTGCCATCGGCAAAAATTATGAACTACTATAGAAACTTTCATTCCCTATTTAACCTCTATAAGAGATACATTTTCAAAAATGGAACGATTTTTGAAAATTCATCTTGTAAAGTTAGCTCACTATGAAGAATTGGAGCCGTATTATGAACTATTAACGCCATCATTTTTCCAGTGCTAGAGAGAGACGGAGATTGTCACGTATATAGGACGTGTACAAGAGAGAAATAAAACTAGGCTTAGAATTAACAAATATGTAGGTATATTAAAAAAAAAAATAAGGTTCTGCCTAGGTCTTGCGCACTTGTCTAGCCTACCACACTTCCCTGGCGAGCTCCCGTCCTTCAGGCGTAGTTCCCGTCAGCTCGGCCACTCCACTCAGGTGATGTAGGCGACAGATCCAGTATACGGTTTCGGTCAGTAAAACCGTGACGTAATTCCTAGGGACAAAGGCCACATCAGTAAGCTGCCGGTATAAGGGGTGCACGGGAAACGCTAGGTATGCATGGCAAGAACTAGATTGGCAAATTAGGGCTTATAAGGCGGGAAGAATTCTAAGCGTGAATCTAAATCTATAATGTAAATACATGTTCGCTAGCAGAGGCGGTTACAAGCATTATACTAAGAAGAACATAGTGAAAGAAAGGCAAAGCATTACACACAGGATAGGAATAAGCTACGAAATTTAGACGGACTCGTACCTTAAAATTAACACAAGATAATATAATAAAAAAATAGGTAGGTAACGGCCGTTAGGAATCTTTATACAAAATTGTGCATAACTTACCCAAGTTTGGGAATCACAGTCACTTATAGTTATTACAACTGTTAATTTAGAAGTATGAAGAAGCAATCCAGTCTCAAGATACTTAGTATAAAATATTCGAATGGTGTAAATTGTCTATTAGTTATATTTCGCAATGACGGTAAGCAAATGTAGAAATTAGTCCGAGCGACAGCGTCCGTGCCTCAAGAGGTTTGGCTGCGGACTACTCATGTCGTCTCCCTCGCGCTCGCGCGGCGCGCGGCCGGGTGGCGGGCCGCGACGAGGAACCTGTTACTCCGTATATATAAAATAATGCGGCTGTCCGCGTCACTTGCTTGTTACACTACTACAACCTAGGTACAATTTTAGTTTTATAGTTATGTATGTATAGTTAAATAATAGTTATAAATAGTTGATTTGTTATTTATTTATTTTTAGTAGTTTTATTTATATTGTTTACTTAGTAAGTTATATTTTTTAAATTGTTTATTTTTAAGTTAAGTTGTCTTTTATTATTTATTATTTATAGTAGTTGTAGTAGTAATGTACATGTTATGTACACTATGTTACATTACCCCTCTCCCCAGAAAAAAAGGATTTTAACTTATTGAAATCCGCAAAGAGACATTTTGATAGAAACGAAAGATTAGCTTACGACGGGTATATCCTAAGCTTGAGATCCTTGATATGCCAGGCGCCAAGATCGCGACCATTCATGTCTTCCAAGACGTAAACTAATGGTGATCGTTTGACTTTTATGCGGCATTTTTGAAATTTAGGAGCCAACTTTTTACTAAAATGAGCATCTTTATCGCTCTGGAAGTAGCAACGCTTCCATACGATATCGCCCACATTAAACTCTGCATGTTTTCGGCGCAAGTTATAATGCTGTGTGTTTTTTACATGAGCTTCCCACAAAGCAACCTGCACTTTGTCGAATATTGGCGATAATTGGCCCAGGTTTGCAGCATAAGCATCACGTGGTAGAAATATTAGGTCTGTTGGATCTGGATATTCGAGGTAATGAGAACCACAAACGACTAACTCTCTTCCGTGTACCAAAAAGGATGGAGTATACCCAGTGCTTTCATTGACAGAATTATTAATAGCGAATTGGATTTGAGGAAGGTTTGAATCCCAAGACCTATGATCCCCATCTACGAAACTTGAAACAGCAGTTATTATCGTTTTGTTGTATCTTTCTACTGTATTAATTTGTGGGGTGTACTTCGGAGTAAAATGTATGTTGGGAATTTTGTATTTTTTGAAAAGTTTATCTAAATCTCGGCTAATAAACTGACTTCCATTATCAAGAATAATAGTTTGAGGGATTCCGTGAACGAGAAGGACATCGTCCTCAAGATGTTTAACTATCAAATTCGAGGTAGCTCGACGAAGTGAAAAAAGAAGGCAATACTTAGAAAAGCAGCAAGTCACAACGAAAATAAACTGATTTTGTTTCCGGGAAGAAGGCAACGGACCAACCAAGTCAATTGATAGAACTTGGAAGGGACGAGAAACGTCTTTAGGCCTACCCATTTTTCCAGAGACTCCGTGGGTAGAATGTTTATGAGCTAGACATGTTTCACAATTTGAAACGAATTGTACTACGCTAGAATACATACCGGGCCAATAAAAACGAAGTGCTAAGCGCTTATATGTCTTAAACACGCCGAAATGACCGGAAATTGGTTCAGAGTGGCACTCAATTAAAATATCTCCTTGTTGTTCTTTAGGAATAACCTTTTTCCAAGCAAACTCAACCGTAAGGTCAACCTTAGTCTTCATGTACCTGTATAATACATTGTTCTCCACCTTGTAGTTTGGGAAATTTATAGGGTTAGCCTGGCAACCCTGGAAGATCTTCAGGTACCAAGAATCCTGAGTATCAGGTACTGAAGCATTGGAAACATCAGCGTTTGAAATTGCCTCAACTGGAACGCTTCTAGATAGGGCGTCCGGGACAACATTATCTTTACCACGGCGGTGTCTTATTTCAAAATTGAAAGAAGAAAGGCGAACTCCCCACCTTGCGAGCCGACCGGTTGGATTAGTGAGAGACATAAACCACTTAAGAGAAGAATGGTCAGTATAGACTAAAAAGGTTTTGTCGGTCTCAAGGTAACAGCGCCAGTATTCCAGAGCAGTAAGAACTGCAAGTGCCTCCCGTTCCGTTGTGCTGTAGTTTCTCTCCGGTTTACTTAAAGAACGGCTCATGTACGCAATTGGATGTTCCACACCATCAATTGTTTGAGCCAACATCGCACCGATACCGAAATTACTAGCATCAGTGTGCACTTCAAAAGGAAGGTTAAAGTCAGGGCAAGCAAGGACAGGTGCTTGAACTAGTTTAGCCTTTAATTCTAGGAAAGCTTTGTCAGCCTCAGGTGTCCACTGAAACGCAGGGGCGTTCTTTTTATTAGAAGTTAGCTTATTTAAAGGACCTGCTACGGTACTGAATTGTGGGATAAAACGCCTATACCACGACGCCGTCCCCAAAAAACGCTTAACCTCCTTTCTATTGACAGGAGTGGGAAAGTCTAATATGGCTTTGACCTTATCTGGGTCAGTCCTTAAGCCATGAGCATCCACTATGTAGCCAAGATACCGTAGCTGACTTCGGAAAAAGTGACACTTGTCTAGATTGACAGTGAGATTAGCCGATTGTAGTTTTTGGAAAACTTTCTGAAGTAGTTCTACGTGTTCCTCAAAAGTTTTGCTTATGATAATTACATCATCTAAGTATGCAAAGACTTTGAGTTCGAATTCAGGCCCGAATAAAAGATCAACAAGTCTCTGTTGCGTAGCAGGAGCATTGGTAAGTCCAAAAGCTGTGACCTTAAACATAAAAGTTCCTCGACCAGGAACATAAAAGGCCGTCTTCTCTCTGTCCTTTTCGTCGATTAATATCTGCCAAAATGCTTTGGACAAATCTATGCTGGAAAGATAACGCGCATCTTTCAGATTATCCAAAATTTCTGACACATATGGCAGCTTATATGCGTCCTTCTTTGTTACAGCGTTCAATTTACGGCTGTCTAAGCAGAAGCGGGGCTTTCCATCCTTCTTGCCCACGACTAATACTGGAGAAGACCATGGACTCTCACAAGGTTCAATAACATCCAGGGCCAACATCTCATCAACCTGTTCAGCAACAACACGTTGTTTTTCTGGTGACATGCGGTAATATCGTTGGCGGATTGGTTCAGCATTACCAGTATCTATACGATGTTTAATGACGTTAGTACGACCTAAACCTCTCTCTGTGTACGAAATGTCTTTGAAAAGATCTACCACGCTGTTGGCTAACAGTTTTTGAGTAGAGTTCAAAACGTCATAGCCACATAGGTGCTGAGAAGATGACGAAGAAATTTCCAAGAGGCTGGGGTCGGTTAAGAATAAGTTTTCTTCCTCTGATAAATACTTAGGGCACAGGTTAAAAGTGTTCCAAAAATCGATTCCTAGGATTAAAACGGTTTCGATCGCTGGTATAACATGCGCCTTGATAATAGAAAACCTGTTTTCGAAGGTCAAGGGAAGAAGAATATAACCAAGGGATGTTATCCTCTGACCTCCTGCTGCAGTAACAGTTATCCTCTCATCGTTGCATAAAATCAAACCTAGATTTATCAATAGTTCATGAGAGTTCTTACCTAGGATAGTGACGGCGGAACCAGAATCCAACAAACCATATAAAAATAAATCTTTATTGATTCTCACCTTTGCATAAGGCCTAGGGTCGTTACTCGGTTTATCATTGAAAATTGTAGAAATATCTTTCCTAGAAAAGAAGTTTTTAACAAACATGAGCCAATCAGTCCAGTCCGAGCTATCTGTATGAGTAACCGCATGCGTCCTACAATTCTCAGTTTTTAGTTTTTTGGTTTGCAGTTTGGACACTCCGGTGTACGAACTTCCTTCATGCCACACTTAAAACAAAAAACTTTGCGCTCAGCCGTGCAGTCTCTCATAGAATGCGTGTTAACGCGGCAACGGTGACAGTAAGGAACTTTGGATATAGCCGAAGTTTCGGCCTCAGAAGCCTGAATTTCGGAGACCTTGTGCGACCCCTGCTGGTGAGCACCTTCATACTTACGAGCGTAAAAATTACCTTGGCTATTAGTCGTCGACTTACGCTTTGAAGACTGGTAGCCAAATTCTGGAGCTAAAGTATTGGTTGAAACTGAAGGTGGTTCCTTGAAAAATTCTGAACGAACCCTAATACGTTCATAATTTCTACAAATTAATTTTAAATCTTCGAGTGATTTTATGTTAGGGCTAGCAGCTATAATATTAGAGTAGGAAGGACGAATATTATGTAATATGATTTCAAGTTTTTCGTCTTCCTTTAAGGGTTTACTTAGCCTAGAGAACATGCCCTGCATTATAGATAAATAAATCGTAATGTTCTCTTCCTCGCCCTGTGTACGCTGACGTATTTCTGAGGCCATGCGATAGTCGTAGTCGGGAACATCAAAATCATCTTTCAACGCAGTCAGTACCTCGTTCCAACTACCGACACTGCCCCTGATGTTGCGGTACCAGTGAAGTGCGTCACCAGTGAAAATATCGGTAGCAGAACTTAGTATTTTAGTTTCGGTTATATTTTTAGACATACGGAATTCTTCAATCTTTTGTATAAACGATCTGACACAAGATTTGCCGTCATATTTTAATTTATTCAGATCTCCTATTAGCCCGCGATCACATGAAACGGCGATATTCATCCCGGCTAAATTAGAATTAACAGGCAATTCCTCCTCAGAAGTAACTGAAGACGCGACCTGTTTCTGGTCCTTGACCTTTGACTTATCAAGGCTCAAAAGTATTTCATAATACCCTTCGTAACTTTCCCTTAATTTACTTAATTTGGCTGAATCTTCTGCCGCCTGCGGTGTTTCAATTCGTTGAAGCCTATAGTATAAATGGTGTAACATAGCTTTAGTCCTGTTAAAAATAGGTTCATCAAAATTAAGCTTTAAGGCATCAAGATTAGTCTTAACTTTCTCTAGCGTCTCTTGAGAGCCTTTGCTATCCTCTAAAAACTGAAAAACCGAATCGACTATGTCATCGGACGAATATAATTGTGTTAATTTAGTGACTTGACGTCTTAATCCAGCAACGCTGTCAGAAGGAAGTTCTCCCCGGATAGCCACCTCATACATCAGCTCAGACTTTTGGAGCAGCAGATACTTAATTGGAATTGCCATATTGGAAAATTAAAAAAAAAAAATGGTAAAAATAAAAAAAAAATGGGCAGGCTATACACAATTATCTATACACATAAGCCAAGCAAAATCCGCTCTGTTACAATTTATTTAAAGAACACAAACACAAAAAGCAAAACATAAAATAATAAACAGGTGAAGTCAGGTGAAACACACTAAGTTACTTGATTCAAACAACTTTAAAATTTTATAATTTTCATAAAAGATTATAGAAGTATAGGTAATTAAACTACAAAAGTAAATGCAATTACATTTAAATACCAAAATTACTTAAGGTTTTGAAAAAATAATAAGAGAAACAGACAAACACTACTAGGAAAACCACCACCGCACAGAACCACTAAAATGACCAAAGCAAGTACGAAAGACCTTAAACCACGTTTTTGGGCGCCATTGTCACGTATATAGGACGTGTACAAGAGAGAAATAAAACTAGGCTTAGAATTAACAAATATGTAGGTATATTAAAAAAAAAAATAAGGTTCTGCCTAGGTCTTGCGCACTTGTCTAGCCTACCACACTTCCCTGGCGAGCTCCCGTCCTTCAGGCGTAGTTCCCGTCAGCTCGGCCACTCCACTCAGGTGATGTAGGCGACAGATCCAGTATACGGTTTCGGTCAGTAAAACCGTGACGTAATTCCTAGGGACAAAGGCCACATCAGTAAGCTGCCGGTATAAGGGGTGCACGGGAAACGCTAGGTATGCATGGCAAGAACTAGATTGGCAAATTAGGGCTTATAAGGCGGGAAGAATTCTAAGCGTGAATCTAAATCTATAATGTAAATACATGTTCGCTAGCAGAGGCGGTTACAAGCATTATACTAAGAAGAACATAGTGAAAGAAAGGCAAAGCATTACACACAGGATAGGAATAAGCTACGAAATTTAGACGGACTCGTACCTTAAAATTAACACAAGATAATATAATAAAAAAATAGGTAGGTAACGGCCGTTAGGAATCTTTATACAAAATTGTGCATAACTTACCCAAGTTTGGGAATCACAGTCACTTATAGTTATTACAACTGTTAATTTAGAAGTATGAAGAAGCAATCCAGTCTCAAGATACTTAGTATAAAATATTCGAATGGTGTAAATTGTCTATTAGTTATATTTCGCAATGACGGTAAGCAAATGTAGAAATTAGTCCGAGCGACAGCGTCCGTGCCTCAAGAGGTTTGGCTGCGGACTACTCATGTCGTCTCCCTCGCGCTCGCGCGGCGCGCGGCCGGGTGGCGGGCCGCGACGAGGAACCTGTTACTCCGTATATATAAAATAATGCGGCTGTCCGCGTCACTTGCTTGTTACACTACTACAACCTAGGTACAATTTTAGTTTTATAGTTATGTATGTATAGTTAAATAATAGTTATAAATAGTTGATTTGTTATTTATTTATTTTTAGTAGTTTTATTTATATTGTTTACTTAGTAAGTTATATTTTTTAAATTGTTTATTTTTAAGTTAAGTTGTCTTTTATTATTTATTATTTATAGTAGTTGTAGTAGTAATGTACATGTTATGTACACTATGTTACAAGATATACATGGCATAAAGCACCATCCCTTTTTCGCAACGGAATCATGATGGCGTTAATAGTTCATGTTGTGCAAAAATGTCATGCTTCTAGCCCAGCCCAGCGGCTATGCGTATGTCTTTCAGTGAATGAATTTAAGATTTTTGTGAAGAAGAAAGCCCAGTCTCAGAATATAAAACGTCCTATAACTTTTGCTTAATATGCTCCATAAAAAAAAAAAAAAAGAAAGAAAAAAATCATCATCATTTCAGCCGAATGACGTCCACTGCGGCCTCCCACAAGCACCGCCATTTCGACCGGTTCTGTGCTTCCCGCAACCAGCGGATTCATGCGGCCTTCACAAGGTCATCGGTCTACCTTGTGGGAGGCCTTCCAACGCTACGTCTTCCGGTACGAGGTCACCACTCCAGAACACTTCGGCCCAATCGGCCATCTGCTCTGCAAATTTGGCAATTCTTCGGGCTATGTCGCAAAAGTACTACTTCCCATCGGCCATAATATCTACAACGAAGCTTCAAACAGGAACCAATTTGTCTCCCTTTTAAACACGAGCAAAATCACCAACCATAACCACCTAATCTGCAATATTTTTACTCTAAAATCACGCGATAACAACCTACTTACCCTCTTAAAGGCTTAAGAACCCAGTGTCGTTGACGAAAATTGATCTACAGAGGTTTCTAGTAGAGATGAGATGGAAATTCCAAAATTAATGTTAAGGTTAGAATACACGACGACACTAGCACAAACTCTTCTCACAATCGCTGCCAAAAGTTTAGTCATGATTAACGTTAATGTAACTGCACATTTTTTGACGTTTAAGGGTTAAACTTGTCTTAACTTTAAGCAACGCGTACTACACGCGCGCGCGGTATGATAAGTGTCAAAGTGAATGTACATTCACAATGGCGCATTTGCGACACCAAATTGCAGATGTAAGTATTTTCATTGTCTTTCCCAGTCTTATTCGAGTCTAGACAACATAATAACTATATTTAACGTCTTGCAGAAGTGTCCCAAAAATTGACGCTTTTTAATTGAAATACAAGAGTTGTAATCATAGCTCGTCAATTCAACGCGAAAGAATGTACAACACTGAATCGAATTAGAATCCCGTATCACCAGTGTTCATAAAGACAGCCAATACAATTGAGTTCACTTTGAGCTAGGATTTTGGCTCAATACCCGGCAAAAAATCGCATCTCGTGATCACACCATCGGTTTTGTGTCAAGTATCGTTGTATCCTTACCTTTAAACTCGCACGTAATCTCGCTAGGGCCAAATGTACGTAACACCTATTACAATGGCCTGTCCCTTCATATTAGGGCGGCCTTTCGCCTCCCGGGATTATATGGCTGTAGTAACCGAGGCCTTAGCGCGTTAAGTACTTTCTCGTTGCTAGATGAAGCTAGGGAATTATGTATTGATTAAATCGTTCTGTTATGTGATGATGTTGTACGGGAATCAAACTTGTTTCGTTTAGGCTTTTGGTGGAAACATGGTAGATGATTATTACAGCTAGGAATGCACGTATATAAATCATGCAGGTTGGAGTTTCGGTTTGAATTTTTTTTGTATCTTAATGGCCATATAAGAAAATAAATGCTATGGATTTATAATTATTTATTAGAACGTCTTTGACATATCTCGGGACCCTGGGATCCCAGATCTTTGGAAGGCGTACAAGGGGCCGAAACCAACTCGCAGAGGCCCCTTAGACAATTTTAAATGATGAAGAGGCACTAACCGACGATTATCCCTGTAAGCAAGTGAACCCAAAGACAACCCCTGGTTGGTACAGGACTATTGCTGAACATGGAAACAAAATATATTGGGCTACGGGTTTGGGTGGCTGTGGCCTGGTTACCCAGAACTATGGAAAGACTATGGCCCCTGCAGACCAATGTTTTATATGCAGTACACAAATAAAATGACTGGGGGTGATTTGCACACACAATAAAGGGCCCCCGAAAACGGTCGCTAGCATATAGTATCGTAGCAACAAGGGGGCAATATTGATGAGGAGTGGAGAGGTATCCTACGGCTATCAGGACAATCCCAGAAGTACGGTCAAAATCCCTACCAGCACCTTACTGCAATACTTCCTTCCTCCGAGCACGGTTGCTTTTACGAATCTTCACTCAAGCCGGCCAGGAAAGGCAAGCCAGAGGAACAAGACTTCGATATGAGATAGGGTCCGTAGGGTCGCTACTGCCCAACAGCTCGCCACATGCTGCTCTGCGGTTTCATGTATCCCTCTTGGTCTGACTCGTCACTCCAGACCTATTTCACTAAAGTAAACTATTAGAACAGTTCTTGCGGTTTCTTTAATGTAAATAACTTGATAAATTAACATAAAATAAATGACAATCGGTAATACAATCTGTGTGATATTACTACGCTTTTCCTAACAATCATAATAGGTATCATAATAAACCTTTTTACCTCGTCAATCGAGAACCTTTTTCATCGTGTTTTCTTATGAATAATACCTACTTCGAACCTAAAAAGAAAACAAAAAAATATTAAATAATTACTCTAAAGGCGCTACAGATTTGCTCGATTTTTGAAGATCGTTATTGTCGCTCGATACGGTGTGTTTTGACTATATAAAATCTGTCAGTTTCTTAGAGCTTTGCTCGATTTAATCGATCTTTACCGTCGCCTGTTAACGATCGATGAATATAAAGATTAAAATCGAGGTTAAAATAGACATCACCCTGTTAATATATCGATCGACAATAATGATCCACAGTGGCGACGGATCGATCGTCTGTTACTTACACATTTTATCGATTTTGTTTGATTACACGTGTTGATCGTCAAAATCGAGCAAATCTATGGGCACCTTCACAATCCATCAGCTTAAAACACTCACACCCAATTACTTTAACGGGCATCAGTAATTTTGATACGTATGTTAGTAAAAAGGTTTGTCCCATTGAGTCCGGATATGACAAGCTATTAATTGGCAATGATCGTTGATACCGTGTTAAAGCGTAAACTAAGTTCAGTTACAAATTATTCCAATGTAACACCAATTAATTCAATAATATAAACCATAATTATATCTTAAATTTACTCATTCACTGAAAAATTCATGCGTCTTGATCCAGTGGTTTAGGTAGTGCGTCGTCTACGCTCTAGCTAGAAGCATGTCATTTTTGTGCAAAAGCTCCTATGATAATGAAAAAGAACGATTTTTGAAAATGCCTGCCCTAAAGGGGTTAAATGATAGTTCGTCACTTTTGCACGGCACACGGCTCATAAATTCATAAAATGTAGGTATTGTACAAAATTACTGCTTTTCTTACAAACAATTTTCTTCATGAATTGTTAAGAACGGACTGTTTTTATTTTAACGCTTTGTATACATCCTGGATTGAAACTACTCACTTGACACAATCGACAGTCAAGCCGCTTCCTGAAACATCAAAGAAAAACTTCTTATCGCCTGAGTAAGCGAGAAGTTGAAGAGTAAAGATAAAGATTTTTTATTTTCTTGTAAGTAGGTCGGACTTTCGTCCGACCTACTTGAATTAAACCTAAAACCTAAAACTTGAATTAAATTTGACCCGCAGTGGGGCAATTGGGTAACACACTTGCAGTAGTAATCGGTTTCATTTTGACAGTTCAACAATATTCATTGCGTTATGTTGTCAAGCAGACAAATTTTTCGAACATATGAAGCAATGGATTAGCAATATGCTTCAAAATTATTCAGAATGTGATTATTAGTGTGTTACGCAATTAGGATACCGGAATAGGCAAGCAAATGACATACTTACCTATGTTGAATTGTAAGTCAATTTTTGAAGTGAAAACTCCTTTAGGTGCTCTTTGTGCTCTTCCTGAACAGAGAACGAAACTCATCACGCTCGGGTCGGTGACGCTGAACCGCGTATACTCGGTTCCAGTCGTCATCAGATTTTAAAATTAGAAAATCAAATAATCATTCATAAATAATCATTTAAGTTTTCACATCTATCATCATCAAGGAGCTCGTGGCTAAGTAATAACAGCCGCACGGGTTGATCCATCAGGTTAAGCTACGCTTGCCGGGATTGGTCCGTAGATGGGTGACCATCTTTACATACCGAGACTCCTCCGTGCCTCGGAAAGCATGTTAAGTCGTTAGTCCCGGCTGTCATTCATAGATCTTTGGCAGTCGTTACGGGTCGTCAGAAGCCCGAAAGTCTGACAACCAGTTTTACCAAGTATGACCCAGTAACTGGATTGTGGAGGCCAGATAGACAGTCGCTCCTTGTAAAATAATGGTATTCAGCGGCATCCGGTTAGACTGGAAGCCGACCCCAACATAGTTTGGAAAAGGCTAGGCAGTTTGATCTATCGTGTGGCTATAAGCACTCACTTTCTTTTATTTTCGGCTCACAGTATGTAGTCATCACGCTCATAGACGCAATAGAGAAATGCAACTGTATTTTCAATCCTAACTAATATTATAAATGCGAAAGTAAGTTTGTTTGTTTGTTTGTTACCTTTTCACGCCTAAACCACTGAACCCATCATCCTGAAATTTTGCCCGTTGTCACGTGTACAGAAACGGACATAGGGTACCTTTCATCCCAAAAGAAAGTACTGTTTCCGAGGAAAACAACAATAACGTTCTTATGATAATATCGGGTTGGCTAATAAGTAATGAGCGTTTTAGTTTATAATTTCAAGAATTTTCGGAAAGGTTCGAGAACGTTCTGTAGCAGAGGGTATATAAAGAGCGAGTCGCGCTCATGCTCGTTATTGATAGTTTGGCTGTTAGTGCGTTAAAGTTTACAAAGAAATGAGTGATATTAAAACCCACGTACGACATTGTTTATTATATGAGTTTCAATCTCGGCATTCTGCTGCAGAAGCTACACGTAATATATGTCAAAGGATAGCTCACGATGCAGTCTCCGTAGCAACAGCAAAGCGCTGGTTCCAACGGTTCCGCAATAAGGATTTTTCCTTAACCGATCAACCAAGGTCTGGGCGCCCCGTGGAAATACATATCGATAAATTAAAACTGTTACTCGAAGAAGATCCTCGAAGAACTACACGCGATTTGGCTGTTCAACTCGAGTGCTCTCATGGCACCATAGAAAATCATTTACATGGTTTGGGAAAGACTAACAAATATAGTGTTTTAGTACCCCATCAATTAAGTAAAGATCAGCTGACCTACCGAGCTGAGATTTGTGTACAACTTTTATCTTTCCGCCGCACATTTAATTGGTTAGATCATCTTGTCATTGGAGATGAAAAGTGGGTTTTCTATGTTAATCGCACACGCAAGCACCAGTGGCTGGGATGTAAAGAACAGGGAAAACCAACGTCAAAAGGTGATCTTCATCCTCGCAAGGTAATGCTTTTTGTCTGGTGGGATATACATGGAGTAATAAGCTGGGAATTCCTTACTACTAATACTACGATTATAGCAACAGTATATTGTGATCAACTCGAAAACTGAAGCTTGACATCCATCGCAAACGTCCACAACACGACAAAATATTTTTCCTGCACGACAATGCCCGGCCGCATAATGCTAAGAGTACCAGGCTAAAACTATTGGAGCTTAATTGGGAAATAATACCCCACCCTCCATATTCGCCGGATTTAGCACCAACTGATTTCAGCTTGTTCCGATCACTTAGTAATAATTTACGGGAAAAAAGCTTTGACGATGAACCACACTTGAAACAATACATAGATGACTTCTTCAATTCAAAACAAACGAAGTTCTATGCGGACGCCATTCACTCTTTGCCAGATCGATGGCGAATGGTAGTAGAAAACGACGGTGAATATATTATTAATGATTAACAATTATTAATTTAATAAATAAATACAAATAAAATAGTTGTATGTCGCTCATTACTTATTAGCTAACCCAATAGATGGCGCCACGTGTCTTACAAATCATGATTGACGTATATTATTTAACTTTAGTAGTGTGTTAAGATTTTCTTTTTTTATTTAAATCCCTAATACGTTTTGTGAGTCTAAAGTGTCGATAGACCGGTTTTTCATAATACTACAAATGCGTAAGTGAGGTTGTTTGTTTGTTACGCTTTCACGTTAAAACCGCTCAATTTGGACGAAATTCGACACATGGGTAGACTGTGACCTGGATTAGGATATATAATATATTATAGGATACTTTTGATCTCGGTAGTGCGTTCCCATGGTATAAATTCCGACAACCATGCGGGCGAAGCCGCGAGCAAAATCTAGTATAATATAAAGTACTCTGTGAACTGTACTTTATTATAATTTTGCGAGCATGAGAACGAAACAGCTAACACTGGATATTCTCGCGTAATCAAGCGAAGTTGATGCCTGCGGGTTAATTTTTATGTTATTTAATAATATTTATTCATAAAATTGGTTGTATAGTTGTGTTATATTCTAAGTACTGTTTATTTTATTTTATATTGTTACCTATTTTTGTACAAATCACCGAACTTGACTTGGTTTCCGTACGTCTTTTTCGGGTGACCACCGAAAATCAGCGCTGTGCTGTGGGTCCCCGATAGCACATCATCATGCTGAGTGGAAGCCTTCTTATCATAGTCATGACGTGCAGCTGCCGACTATTTCTGTTTTGTGCTCATGTTTATATAATTTATGCAGGTACCTATAATTATATCTGTTTTGTTTTATTTTTGTAATTACTTTTACTTTTTATTACTGTATGCACGTGTTTCTGTGACAAATAAACCCATTTTCTTTTTCTTTCTATTGTACACGTGATTTTTCATACATGCGCTCTACACCTTGTTTCATTAATACCCTATAGCCGCACCATCCAATATGGATGAACAAATATAATAATATTATTATCTTACAATTTGTTTACGTTATACATATTACAGTAATATTGTAATCCGTTTTATTTCGTGAAGATGTAGCCCTTTGTGGAATGGTATTGATTAGGAAATGCTTCCCATACACTTCAAAGGCCTTTGTTACATGAGAAAATGTCGATGGCATTATGGCTTTATCTATTACTATTGAATTTAATGACTGGATGTTTTTTTTTCTTGAAATGAGTAGGTACTTTAGCGTGAAAGCTGTAAAACTAGGGTTTCCTAAGCCACAGCGTTCGCAATTTACCGTCGAATGACGTCACTGAAACGAAATTTGTGAATGTGAGTTGGTGTTTCCCTAGAGAACACTTTTTGACAGCGTAAAGTCAAACTCCGCTGCCATTATTTTCATGGCAGTCGTCACTGCGGCCGTTATGTCGCGGCCTCCGCTGGCGTAGAAAACCGTAGCTTTTGCGTAAGCTAAAGGAGATCGTTCTCTGTATTATATGAACCTAGTGTAAATTTTCAACGCTATATTATAGCTGCATAAAAATGTGCGCTATTTGCTAAAGACGAACGAAAACGTAGGTGTTAGATGGAGGGTGATCGGAGGCGGCAATTTCCTCTTGCTTTGTAAACGTTACTTAAAACAATAAATATTGAGACATGCAGGCACTGCGACAAAAAAAGCCTCAACGTGTAATTAATAATAAAAAGAGGTATCTGTGTGTAAGTTTATACGTAGAGGGTGATCTCTGGGACTACCAGTCGGGTTATGAAAAAAAAAAAAATTTTTTGCTTTTGATTCTTGAGGAAGGTTATAGGCTATTTAATATTACGCTATAACCCTTAGGAGCCGAGCAAAAAGAAAAACAGCAGTAAACGAAGTAATGCCACGGGTGAGCGATGAGGCAACGCGGTGTGTCAGGGGAACAAGAACGAAGTCGCGGGCAGAAGCTAGTCGCCATATAAATTCATACATTGTAAGACAACGTTCTTCAGCAGTTTGCTTCATAGAGGAACTTAGCGTGTTTACAGCTTAGTTTTATATCTTCCAAGTGCAAAAGTTTTTCTATCGAGGCAACAGGATGTCCTGCAAGCTCATCACTACTTACAATTCAATTTTCCGAACGGTTTGGATTTTAGAATTTCTCTAAACGTAGTTGTTACCAATGCAGTGACAAAAGACAATGCAAAATATTATTTTAATTCTATTGTTAAAATTAAAATTGCTTGAAAACTTAGGTAAAACTAAACTTATGTTTTCATATTTTTTTTTTAATTTGAGATGGGTTTGCTCTTGACTCTAGTCTAGGTCGGAGGCAACAGAGACAGAGTCGACGATGGAGTGAGCTTACCCAGAAGAAGCCTGTTCACTCTCACTTTGAAGAGATCAATGGCTCGGATAAAATTAATTATCGTTATATAATTGTTAGTAATTAAGATTCCAACATGAGGGTTTCTGAAATGACGTTTACTATCACTACGTGGCACTGCGACGTCAGGTCCGGGCACCTGTCAAAAGTGTCAAAGCGCCTTTATTCTATTCTATTTTTAATAAATGGCAAGTAAAGCCAATGTCTAAAGTGAGCTAAAAAAAAGCGTGCATTGGAGAAAAAGAAAAAGAAAAGTTATAAGCAAATAAAATTCTTTGATTGATTTAAAAAGCGCCTATATTTTTTTAGTCGTGAATGAATGAAACAAATGATGAACATCATCATATTTTATATTCATTGTCGAAATGGAAGATCTCTTGTGTGTGAAGTGGCGCCAACTGGTGGTGTAAATTTTCATGAAAACCTTAAGAGGGCTGTCGCATTTATTCACCTCTCTCGCTCACAAGTGACCAAATTTTCAAGAAGGTTAAATGAAAAGATGCTTTTTTGAAAAATGTAATTACTTGGCGAACTAGTAAATAATATTAATTAAATACCTATGTAATTATTAAAAACACATTTTTCTATTATGTTATGTAATGAAATCAGCTCGATAAGTATAATGATCTGTTTTTAACATGAGTTAAGTACATGCCACAATAAAAAAATGTTTTCAAAAATTACCTATTAAATTAATAATATTTATTAGTTCCCCAATTGATTACATTTATAAAAAAAAAAACATCTTTTCATTAAACTTTCTTAAAAAAGTTGGTCCCGTGTGAGCGAGAGAGGTGATAAAATGCGACAGCCCTCTTAATTAAAGGGGAAGCGTCAGGGTGTTCAAAATTTCTTACGTTTTTTTTGCAATTTGCAAGTCAGTATTAGGTTATATGTTGAATAAAGTATGATTCGCGGCCGTAACAAATATGTATTTATAGGATTATAATCATAATAATCAGTAACGCAACTCCTTAATCTTCAAATTGGAGCTTGTGGCTAAGTAACAGCCGCAAGAGTCGATCTATTAGGTTAAGCTACGTTTGCCGGGATTGGTCTGTGGATGGGTGACCATCTTTTCATACCGAGACTCCTCCGTGCCTCGGAAAGCACGTTAAGCTGTTGGTCCCGGCTGTCATTCGTGGATCTTTGTAAGGGTTACGGGTCGTCAGAAGCCCGAAAGTCTGACAACCAGTCTTACCAAGGGGATATCGTATTACCCAGTAACTGGGTTGTGGAGGTCAGATAGGCAGTCGCTCTATGTAAAATACTGGTATTCAGGTGCATCCGGTTAGACTGGAAGCTGATCTCAAGTTAGTTGGGAAAAGGCTAGGCAGATGGAATCTTCAAATGTCAAGATTTCATGAACTTTTAAGATTACCTGGTCTTAAAGAGTTGTATTGATCAATTTAATGATTATAATTTTGTAAATACATACTTGTTACGGTCGAATCACATTTTGGTCAACGTTAATAATGACTTGTAAATTGAAAAACCCCTAAGAAAATTTGAATTTCGCGGGCTACCCTGACGCTTTCGCCTTCAGTCCTAATATCACCTATCAAACGCAAACTCTAACCTACTAACACAAAATACACGTTACAATTTGAATTTCGAACCAATGTAATTTGAATTTTGAACCGGAGCCACGGGTCAGCCGCGGTGACCGCTTGGCACTCGATGTTGCCGTACTTTATGCCCGGCGTGACGAATGGGACTACCTACATACGAGCCATTTACGTACCTCTATGCTAAGAATTTATTACCAAGTGCGACTTTCAGTGGTTGAAAACTGGGAATTTAGGTACGTAAAATTTTGGAGAAATATTTTTGGGGAATATGACAGTTTAGTGAGCACGTAAATCGACTGAACTATGAGGTTAAGTGTTTACGAAGTCAGGGTTTCATTCCTTTGGGCACGCCACAATTGCGGCGATAAGTCCCCTCTTTGAGGAGTGGTTGGAGAGGCGTCACGGCATCCTCACCTTCCGCCTGACGCAGGTCCTCACCGGACACGGTTGCTTCGGGAGGTTCCTGTTCCGGATAAGGCGGGAGGAAACGCCCGGGTGTTACCACTGTGTGGATCGCCCGGAGGACACGGTGGAACATACG